>CM074721.1:268759742-269359742 GCA_037306005.1 Rhinophrynus dorsalis | reverse complement strand
CGTGCGCCTGTGCTGTCAGCCCCTTTTGGAGCCGTGCTTCCTGCTACTGTCAGCCTCCGAATAAGTCGAAAATCTTTTAAATCAGGTAATATTTCTGGCGACTAGCGCTACTAAGCAGCTAGTCGCCAGATGAAGACTAATTAAGATAAAGTTTTTGCGGGGTGGTAGTTTCCCTTGAAATTTTTGTTTCACTGTCGTCCAATACAGGACACTGGTACAATGGGAGGCGTAAGTCCCCTTTAAGTAGGCAGGAACATTCTCTAAATGTATGCAGTGGGGTGGAGCCTCCCTTCCCTCTTAAGGTGACTCATCCAGTCCCGCCCCCAGAATTGTTTGTTCCTGTGTAAGACACACAGGTGGAGAACATCTCTCAATCAAGTTTAGTTTCTTTTTTATTTTCTGTCAAATATGGAATACCACCATTAGGCGGGTTACCAGGACTGACAATGCCCTCTCCAAAGTGGCTAGTTTCAGTAGCCAGAGCATTTTGGTGGACCTTAAGCTCTGAAGAGGGAATAATCTTGATTTCAAGTAACTTCCCTGGGGACTCCTCTCTGAGGTACTCCTCTTCCACTGGTGACCTGAAGACAGAAGATCTGCAGGAAAAGGTGAGCCACCCTTTGAGTGCTGAAGGTCCACTTGTCCCACAGTGTCCCTTAACTGGGCTTGTATTTGGGAGTTCTCATTGCGCACTCCAGCACTCATTGGGTGTGTATATATATTGTATACATAAGTGTATGTCTGTGGTTTTGGAGCAGTTTATATGGCATATTAACCCTTTCTTTGTTGGTTTGACTAGTTTTATAAGGGGTTTTGGGACACTTCCTTTACAGGGTACTGTTTTATTCTGATGTACATGTGTTTACTATGTATTTTAACCTTTTTCCCTTTGGGGGTTACTTTTATTAAAAATTATGTACAGCGCCTTTATGGCGCTCTTTACTGCACAGACGCCATTGCTCCTTTACTTTCAATGGGCTTACACTGTTTGGGACGTATCTCTGGAACCGCTTCACTCAGCAACTTCAGAGAGGGCTCATGTTTCTTGTCTACCCTTGCTCTATCATCCAGTTTATAGTTCAAGTGTGTTGGGGGGCTTCGGGCACTGTTTTGGGGTACTTTTTTGGGAAAAACTACATTTCCCATGAACTCCTGTCGCGGCAGCCATCCTGGGCACTTTTCTCAATCAGTATCCTATACAGCGCTTGGACAATCCTTTGCTCCTCTGCAGATTGACCCTTCACTTGCCAGAACAGTCTAAATTTAGCATTTCTGGGGTGAAATATCAATCTTACACACTACAATTGGGTGATTCATTGCACAGTTTGTTATTTTGACAATGTCTGAATGTCTATACCGCTGGAACTAGGGACTAGACCTATGACTAAGGAAGCTGGGGTTCAGTATACCTCATTGCGCACTGCTCTTCCTGTCACACAGGGCTACTTAGAGTGTTCTCTGGTCATTTCTGCCCAGCAGGCTGGAGATCCTGGCAGCAACCCAGGGCCTTCCAGCCATGCTATTGAGCCAGCTTGGGTGCAAGTGTTTAAGGCTGCAACTGAGTCCTCTTTACAGCTCTTTGCATCCCAGATTCAGGGGGCATTTCAGTTGAGACAGACCCCCTCGATTATCAGATCCTCCTTGCCTCAACCTCATGGAGCACCTGATTAGATTCTTCTGAGGAAGAATTGTTGCTAGTTTGGAATGTTGAGGATTGGTTCTCCTTTGGAATCTTTCAGGTCTCTTAAGGGACCCATTTGTAGCTGATCCTGAACCCTCTACTGAGGGCCTGATCAGGGCTGTATTACCCACTCTCAACATTCCATCGGTTCAGGAGGTTCACTCTGTTCCCTTTGATGTTTTTCAGGTGCCTGTGATGCCCCTTGAACATGGACCAGACAAGTCCTCTTCAGTGTCTAGAATATTTGCTAAACCTTTTCCCTTTTCTCAAACAGAAATGGCTACATGGGTTCATTCCCTTAACGTGGACGCACCCATATCTAGACTCTCTCAACTTACTGTCTACATGTTTCAGACGCTGCAAGATTGGACTGACAGGTAACTGAGGTTCCCCTCAGGCTCGTTTTCGCTTCTTTTAGTCCACTATGATTCCAGCCTTTGCTGTAGCATGGGTTGACCGGGCTGTTGCAGTCTGGACTGTGCAACCCACTGGAGGTCTGTCAGAATGCGCTTTCTTCGGAGTCATTGTGTCTCCTTGCTATTGTCTCTTTAGATCAACGCTATTTTTCTGCTCCTGCCCTTGATGCCGGGCAAGGGCCCTCACTACTTCTGTGGTGGTTTGGCGTGCGCTTTGACTTGAAATTGATCTGCTCTCATTGCCTCCAGGAAAGTTTTCCTTTCTTTGCCTTTTGAGGGTACTTCCTGGTTTGGGTCCGAACTAAGGAACTGATTAAAGGGCTTTAGGGGTTAGCGCGTCTCTACCCTTGGTTTCTAACCAAATAGATAAATATAAGGGTTGCCGTTTACGCGTAACCGGTCTTTTCGTTCCTTTTCTCTCAGTCACGTTCAACGAACCAGGTGGTTCTATCTGTTCCGCGTTCCTCCCAGAACATGAGGGAATTGCAGCCCTAGGCTGTTTACAAGCCCAGGATTTTGTGACTGCTTCGGAATGTCCTTCGACACCGTGGGATCATTCAGTGTCGGACTTGTGAGCTTTTCTGGTGGTGTCTGAGGGATACTAGATCCCTTTTCCTTCCCACCTTTTCGCCTTTAATTTCTCGTTCTCCTCAGGTAAACGAGAGTAGCCGTCTATTTGAAGACGCTTTTCCGGTTCTCTGGACAAGGATGTCCTGGAATAGGTTCCCCCTGCGGTCAGGGGTTCAGGATTCCATTCTAGCCTCTTTGTGGTGACCAACAACAATTAATAAATAAACAGAAGGGTTGTCGGATGTCACCTCATTTTGGATCTGAAAGATCTTAATTCATTTGTAGTGCAGTATCCTTATTGTCAGGAGTACCTGCTCTCAGTATTCGCTGCGGGGGAGTTTCTAGCTCCTCTGGACATTAGGATGCGTTTTGCACTTCCCAGTCCTCCTAGAGAGCAGGCAGTATTTGGGTTTGCCTGCGCCTGAGGTCATTTTCAGTTTGGCCTTCCATTGGTCTGTCATCAGCCCCAGGTTTCCAATGGGGCTGGGGGTCTTGCTATCCGTCCTCTGTCAGGACGGCATCACACTTCTTCATCACGGACCACTTGCCTTACGCAAGCATCAGCTGTGGGCCGCCTTCTTCTATCAGCAGGTCCAGGCCTGTATTCTGTTCCTTCTTTTCATGGTAGGATTGTGAAATAGGGTTAGTCAGACCATGTTCCGTTTCACCTCCTGGGTCTTCTTTTCGATCTTGGAGGTCTATGGTTTTTCTACCGGACTAGGTAACCATCAACTTACTCGAAGGATCCCTATGATTCCTATCCCGCGATTGGATACTGGCCTTGAGGTTATTTCTCTGGTGGGGTGGTTCATCTCCACGATTGCGGCGGTTCCATTTGCCATGGTACACGCCAGGGAACCTCGAGGTTTGTGACATGGATGTTCGCCCAGACCTTCTGAAGCTAACGCTCTCTCTCCCTTCTCAGGTCGAGTTGAGCTTGGAATAGGTGGTTGAGCCTTTTCCATTTCCTACTGGGTAGATCTTTCTACTTCCCTCTGGACCGAGGTCTTATTGGATGCCAGTCTCCTGGACTGGGGAACTGTTCTGGGTCATTTTAGCGCCCAGGGAAAGTGGTTCATGAAGGAGTTCCTTCTTCCCATCTTCGTGTGCTTCATCTGGTGGGCGAGTCCAACAATGCCACGGCAGTGGCTTATTTCATCAGTCAGGGAGGGACACGAAGTCTCGCCACTTGGTTGAAGGTCTAGGCCATTCTGTCCTAGGCAGAGGTTCTTGTTCCTGTCATTCTGCAGTGCTCATTCCAGGAGTGGACACCGTCTTGACAGACTTCCTCAGTCGTCATGCAGTCGACACTGGAACCTGCATTAGGATGTGTTTCGTCTCCTAATTTGAGATGGGGGAATTCCCCAGTGGATCTGCTGGCTATGGGATGCAACAGGAAGGTTACGCCGTTTTGCTCTCGGTTGAGAGACTCCTTAATTCTGTTGCTGATGCAATGTCCTTCCTTGGACGTCCTTTCTGGCCATCTTTCTTTCTCTCCCCATGTTAATATGGGTGTTACGGACATTGTAATTGTATGTTGTCCGATGTTTTCGATTGTTCTGGATTGACATTGTTAACCATGGTATCTGGGGGGTTTCACCCTATCCGTGGTGGAGTCATTTTGGCTCTCCTCTCGTCCAGCTCTTCTGCTTCTACAGGGTTCTCTGTGGATGACTCTGTTCTTCGGCTCACATTGTTGGCCTATATGTTGAATCCTTGATTTTGGGATGACAGGGGTTTTCTCCTGCTGTGGCGGCTACTATGCTGCGCGCTTCTCAGCCCGTTTCTTCCAAGATCTATCACTGAGTCTGGTCGACCTTGTGTCCTGGTGTGCTGACAGGGATCTTTCTCATGCTTTTCCTCTTCCTACTGTCCTGGCCTTTTTGCAGGACGGTCTCGATACGGAGCTCAGTCTGAGTTCTCTGTAAGTCCAGACTTCGGTGCTCTCTGTCTTTTTCCAGGAGCGTTTGCTGTTTTTCCTGATGTCAGGATTCTTTTCCACAGTGTGGCTTATGGTCGTCCTGCCTTTAGGAGTCCAGCTCCTCCGTAGGACCTTATTTGGTTTCAGGGGTTCTTCAGCGCCCCCCTTTCGAGTCCTTGGCTACTATTCCTTTACACTTTTGTCTTGGAAGATGGTCTTCCTTCTGGCTATTGTTTCAGTTCGCCGGGTGGCGGAATTCCAAGCTCTGTCTTGTGAACCACCTTATCTAGTGTTCCACAAGGATTACGCCATGCTTCGTATTTATACGGAGTTCTTGCCTAAGGTGGTCTCGAGTTTCACATCACTCAGGATTTGTGGTGCCCTCTTTCTGCCCTAATTGTTCCTTTGACACGGAGTGGAATCTCCGCTTGTTGAATGTTGTGCGTTGTCTTAAGTTTTATGTTCATCGCACAGTCTCCATTAGGAAGCCTGACGCTCTGTTCGTCATTCCTGAGGGTCCTAGGGCAGGGGGACGGGCATCCAGGGTAATCTTTGCATCCTGGATAGGTCTACTATTTGTAAGGTTACGAATTGAGGAATAAGCGTGTTCCCTTTCGGGTTACTGCTCTTTCTACTAGGTCACTTGGGGCCTCTTGGGCCTACAAGAATCCAGCGCGTGCTGACCAGCTGTGCTGGGCGGCCACTTGGGTTTCTGTACACACCTTTTCGGAGCACTACCGTGCGGATGTGCTGGCCTCTGCTGATGCCAGCTTTGGGGGGACGGTCCTGTAGGCAGTTTTGCCTGTCTAGGGTCTTCTTCTGTAGTTCTCAGTGCTTCCTTACTGTTGAGCTCTGGGGGCTCTAGTTCAGTATGCTGTGTACCAGTTTGTGGGGTCTCTTTTACCCCTAGTAGGTGTCCGTTGACACTCCCGTGTTGTTGGGACCTCTGACCGTTAGGTTCTTGGTGGTCCTGGTGTCTCTGGGGGCCTTGCGCCTGGTCCTTGCCTTCTTCCCGCCTCTGGGAAAGCTCAATGTTTGTACATCCCATTGTACCAGTGACCTGTATTGGACGACAGTGAAAATAGGATTTTAGTCTTACCTGTTAAATCCTTTTCACTTAGTCCATGCAGGTCACTGGTCTCCCACCCTGTCAAGGGACCATGCTTGGCTCTCCTGTGGCATTCGGTGGGAGACCTTTGGGGCATGCTCACAGGAGTCTTCTTTCCTCCTTCTATCTAGTCTACTTTGTTCTCAAACAATTCTGGGGGCGGGACTGGATGAGTCACCTTAAGAGGGAAGGGAGGCTCCACCCCCCTGCATACATTTAGAGAATGTTCCTGCCTACTGAAAAGGGACTTACGCCTCCCATTGTACCACTGACCTGTATGGACTAAGTGAAAAGGATTTAACAGGTAAGACTAAAATCCTATTTTTACATCAGAAGGGTAGGGAAGGGGTACAGAATGAGGAAAAAGGCGGGGTTGAGGATCAAGGGTACTGCATAGGATAATCGAAACTTCACACAATGAAACATCAGTAAACCACTCAAAAGGATCCTGCAATATTATTTTCAGTAAGAACTAGGCAAAATTCAGCTTCTTGGCAGGGGGGCTGCATGGAGACCCTCTCGTACAGTAACCATCCGCCAGACATGAAGTGTCAGGCCTATACACCCACCGGACCCATGTCACTAAGCGGGTCACAGTCTATTGAGTGATGAGCGCCTAGATGGAGAAACACGCTAAATGTATACAGAGCAGGAGGAATTGAGTAAGATGGTAGAAGACAGAAAGACTCCGGTACAGGGCATACTAGGAGAGAGAGGGTAGGAGAGGAGCACATAGGGAAGAGAGAGGGAGAAAAAAGGGGAAGGGTATCACGCCAGATAGGGGAGGGCATTCAGGAGAAGTGGGCCAGGAAGGTCACTTCTCTACTGGTCCATCACAGTCCTGAAGGTTGTGATATGTGAGCCACGGCTCCCATATTTGTTAGAAGCTTTCTTGAGCATCTGAGAGCAATGACGTTAGTCTTTCCATGAAGTAAATCATTGATATGTATCCCGACAGATCCATGCAGTCTGTAAGCCTAGGTTGCTTCCGGTGGGAAACCAGGGCTTTTCTAGCTCTGAGGAGCATATGTGTCTGCAATTTAAGGCCTGAGTGGGGCACCTCTAGGGGCCACAGCCCCAGTAGGAACCACCAAGGATCCGGGGAGGAAGGAATAGATATGATGTCCATTATCAGAGAGCTCACCATCTCCCAAAAGCTTCTAGCTACCAGGCAGGTCCACCATGTGTAGTAGAGGGTCCCTCATTCACCACATTTTCTAAAGCATAGAGGGGTCTGCTGTGGGAAGATGGAGTGTAGTGTGTTGGGCGTAAGGTGCCACTGGTACAGCAGCTTTTAAGCTTTCTCCTTATGAAGGACGCAGACAGAGCTTTTGGATGCAGCCGTCCAGATGTGCTTCCATGACTCGAATGGCTATTTGAAGTTGATGTCTCTCTCTCCCAAGCCACCATATATTTGGTTTCAGATCATCCGTGCCCGAACAGATCAACAAATATATACGGGAGATCAGCCCTGAAGGGCAGCACTCAACACAGCTTCTCAAGCCATATCAAGTTGGGGTGGGGGGGGGGCAGTAGGAGCCACTGTCCGGACAAAATGGGCAACTTGTGAATACTGGTAAAGTTCAGAGAAAGGCAAGGCGTGAACATTCCGTGAAAGAATCAAACAAGCGTATCTGGGCTCCATCGAGACAAGTGTCCAAGGTCAATGGGTACAGGTTGTGCCAGTGAGCAAGGGCCCGGGGGTCAAGACCAGGCTTAAAATCTGGATTACCCAGCACTGGCAGCAGCCAAGATACCTGTTGAGTCAGAGATTTGTAGAGTTTTACCATATCCCAAAGGCACAGAGAGTGTAGGGCAGTTGGTGTAGCAGCAGCTGGTGATGGTCTTGCTGTGAGGGGAAGCCACAGTAGGTATGGCAGCTGAGCAGGTTGAGTCTCTGCCCGCTCTGTCTCTACTCAGGGGAGGTTAGCTGGGCTGCCAAGAAATAAGAATACAGATATGGGGTAGGCCTAGCCGACCCCACCCCTTTGGCTTGGCCAAGAACGAGAAGGAAACACATGGCATGCCCTGTGCCCACACGAATTGTGTGATGCTAGCTTGCTGGGCCATGGGGCTAGGCAGAACCCTAAAGAAGTATAGGAGATGCGGCAATAGATTCATTTTTACTGACTTGATTCTGCCAAGGCAGGATATTTTAGAGTTGTGCCACTTAGTTAGATCAGCTTGGAGAGCTTGAATCAAGGGGTGTTAATTTACTGAGTAGAGTGAGGAGAAAGAGGTAGTCAGCTGGATAGCTAGGTAACAGAAATAAGACCAGGGCCAATGGGAATTGAAATTTTGAGCTAACACCGTTTGGATTGTCAACGCCTGTGACTTGCTGATATTGATCCGAAATCCAGAAACATCATGAAAGAGACGCAGTTCTTGGAACAAATTCAGAACTGAGACCAAAGGTTGGGAAAGCATGAGAAGAATGTCATCCCCAAATAGTGAATGCTTGTATTCAGATTCCCCTATGCGGATATCAGAGTTCACCCTGATGTGCTCTGCTAGGGGTGCGAGACTCAAGACAAATAAGAGAGGGGACAACGGAGAGCCTTGGTGCGTCTCACTTTGAATGGAAAAAGGAGAGGAGAGGAAACCATTAATTGTGACCTCCGCCTCGGGAAAAGAGTAAAGAGCCTGTATTGACAGCAGAAAGTGTTTCAGAAAGTGGAAATGTATAAGACTTGCAAACATAAAATTCCAATTCAATCGCTCAAATGCCTTTTTGGCATCAAGCGACAGAACAACGGAAGGAGGCCAAAAGGAATTTGCCAAATATATAAGATCCATTGTTCTCCTAATGTTGTCTGAAGCCTGTCTACGCCAAACAAATCCGACCTGGTCAGGAAAGACCAAGGATGGGAGCAAGGGGGAAAGCCTGTTGGCCACTACCTTTGCAAAGAGTTTCATGTCCGAGTTAATCAAAGATATCCGGCGATAAGAGTTGCAGTTCAGCTCATCCTTCCCAGGTTTGTGTATAAACACCACTGTAGCCTGTATCATGGAAGGTGGAGAGGGGATACCATCCCTTAGAGAACTGAAGACCTCAGCCAGGTGAGGTGAAAGAAGGGCAAGGAAGGTTTTGTAATAACCACTGGAAAAACTGTCAGGTCCAGCAGATTTGTTGGGCTTCAGGTGGTGAACCACTCTGTATATCTCCATCACCACCACTGGGTATTCGAGAAGTTCCTGCTGACTGTGGGACAGATGCGGCAAAGAGCATTCAGCTAGGTACGAAGCACTGGTGTAGCTCCAGGGGCATGATTGTCAGAGTATAACGCAGTGTAAAAGGAAACAAAAGCCTCCAATATCTTACAGTTGTCCTGGGTAACAGTGCCATTTGGGGCACAGATCGCACAGATATTATTTCGACTAGCAAAATTGGACAGATTCCGTGCCAACATGTTGTGGGGTTTGTTCACATACTGATAGAATTTTTGTTGCGTCCATCTCCGAAAGGAACAATAAGTTTTGTCTCTGAGTGCAACAATTTTACCCATCAGATCCTGGGATGGTAGTGTAATATGTGCACGGGCCAACGCTGACAACTGGTGAGTCTGTCTCCTCCTCACAGGCTCGATGACGAATGGAGGAAAATTTTATCAGTTCCCCCACACCGTTGCTTTATGGGCTTCCCATAGCATATAAGGACATGATACCGAACCCACATTCGTAGCGAAATAATCGCTAATGAGAGATTCAATTTGGGGCCGCAGTGTTGGTTCATTAAGTAATGAGTTATTGATTCGCCACAAACCCCTTCCTCGTAGAAGACTCAGTCCGTTGAAGGATGAGATCACATCTGAGTAATCTGACCAGGCCACCGGTACAATATCAGAATCGAGCAGCGAAAATAAAGTCAATCCTTGAGTAAGAGTCTTGTGTCCAAATAGAAAGTATAATCCGTTTCAGTGGAGTGAAGCTCCCGCCAAGTGTCACCAAGATCTTGATCTAGGAATATTCTACCCACAACGGTCAAGACACAAGGAAGCAGAGACAATCCACACACCCCTATCCCGAAATTCAGTGTCATTCTCCCTCTCAGCTAAGGGACCTCCAACTGGGCGGATCACCAGGGAGCCCAACCCCACCCATCCCATTTTTTCTTTTAATAAACTTTTTATTGAAATTTTCAAAATACAAACACGTCTATATTTGAACAATAATGACATGAGACATTCTAGGTAGTAGTTCTATATAGGCAGAACCCAACACCAGTGTGTTAGGTATACAGTAAGATAATCTCCTCCCATGAATTGAGAAATACGTACAACACTGACTAGACCAATAAACATACAGGAAAAATGGGAAGAGTAATGAGTATGCTTAGAGAACAGCAGCGTAAATTGTATGGAACGCTGTAACCACCAGGGTACTCAACGGAGTCATCCTGACAAACAATGTCCCAATCAGAAAATCCAGAGATCAATAACAACACAAAACTCAAGACAAAAAAAACAGGTGCATGTCTCCAGAGGGGCTCAACCCCCACTTTCCCAAACCCGAAAGAAAAAGGTGAAGGTTAAAGAGAAGGGCCAGCTACTCCCAGGTCTTCCTCCCCAATATCTGAATGAGAAAATGAGGAATCATTCTCTCCCTCCTCTAGCAGGGATTCCAAGGCAGTATCTGTTAACAGCCGCTCCTCCATCCATGAATTATATCTAAAGCAGCTGTAAAAGACCATCTGCCGAGTGGCGGGCAAAGATAAAATAAAGGGTTCCCAGAGAGTGACAAAACGGGCACCCGGTATCTCCTTGTCAGATAAGGCAAGCGTCCAATGCAGTCTGGTGAAGTGAAACAACTTAAGCATCCATTGATGAAGGAGGGGGGGGTTGGGGTGATAACATTTCAACGCCGCCATGACAGCAAAATCAACTAACTTAGTTTGGCAGATCGTCAACTGAGAAGAAGTAGTATAGATCCCAAGGAGGAAAGCTGGATAAACTAAATCAAGAGGAATCCTAATTTTTCTTGTGCTATAAAAGAAGACCTTGGTCCAAAAGGAAAAAAAACATGTGGACAGGAGTATACCATATGGAGTAAATTTGCACTAGGAGTTTGACATTTAGGACAGGAGGAGACCGAGGCAAGGCCAATAAAGGGGTCACGTAATTCCTATGCAATAATCTATAAGAGAGGTCATGGAAATAAGCAGAAGGAGAGCAGTGCAATCGATGCAAAAAGCTGGACTCCAGTAAATCTACCGTTAATGTGGGAATATCTGTCAGCCAGCCAGAAGAGCTCAAAGGATTCAAATCCATATGGGCCATTGTTCTATAAATCCGGGAAGTTTTAAAAGACACTGCTGAAAGCTTTTTCATTGGGCAAGCCAGCGGATTATCAGTAAGTTGTTTGGACAAGACCGGTAGAAGAGACTGTACGTAATGTTTAGCTTGCAAGAAAGCAAAAAGATGAGTAGATGGTAGCTTATATTTAGATTTAAAATCTGGGAAAGAGTACATCTGCTGAGTCAAGGGGTCGAGCAAGTGAACCACCGATGTTCTACCTCGAGAGGCCCAATGAAGAAACTGGGCATCAGCCTCCCCACCTTGAAAAGAGTAATCATGAGTGAAGGGTAGAAAAACTGAAACGCAGCGCGTTTTGAATGAATTGAATTTCGTATGAATTGCCAGCCCTTCACAGTAGATTATCAGCAAAGGATGAACCACACACGGAGGGGGGAGAGCGGAGAAAGGAGCATGCAGAAACATTGGTCCCAAACGGACAGAAACATTGGTCCCTATCAGAGTCTGTGTAAACTGCGATGCCATCTAGCCAATCTTTAGCAGACCGGAGAAGGCCGGCTACATTATAAAATCGTAGCTGTGGAACGTTAAAACCACCAGACCGTTTAGGTTGGGTTAATTTAGCCAGTCTCAACTTGGGACGTTTTCCACCCCAGATAAACCCTTGAAAGCGACGGTTAAGAGATTGAATGTCCATTGCAGAGAGATATAATGGTAGCATACATGGAAAGACTATCATTTTAATTAAGTTAATGTGGCCAATGAATGTCAGAGGCAAAGCCTTTCAAGAAAGAAAATCCGAAGACAGCTTAGCCAGCAAGGGAGTAAAATTGGTCTTGTGAAGTGTAGCAACAGCCTTGGGTAGAAGGATACCCAAAAAACTTAAGATGACTAGTGGACCATTTCAATGGACAAGAGAACGGTAGAGAAGGAAGGGGTCGTGAAGAAAGGCACATCACCTCAGACTTGTCAAAATTAATCATAAAACCCGCCACCCGCCGGAAGCTCTCAAAAACCTGCATAATGGAAGGAAGAGCGGATTGTGGGTTTCGGACAAACAGAAGATCATCTGCAAATGCTTCAAGTTTAGTTTCCAGAGTACCCCCTGTATACTCTGAAAATCTGGTAGCGTCAATAAAGTACGAAGAAGGGGATCCAGTGCTAGATTGAAAAGAAGTGGAGATAGAGGGCAGCCTTGTCTGGTACCCCTGAAAAGTTGAAAGCGCGGAGAGTTGACAGAGTTAGTAGAAATTGTGGCTTGAGGCTTTCAATAGAACAGTTCTATTTGAGCACGGAACAGTGGACCAAAGCCTTGGATCTCTAAAACCTGAAACAGATAAGGCCAAAGGATTTTGTCAAAAGTCTTCTCGGCATCAAGGTTTTATTAGTAGATTATCGTTACAAGGAAAATTCGAAGATTTAATAAAAGCTGCATTAGCAGTACGGATACTAGTCACCGAATATCTACCCGGAATGAAGCCTGTTTGTTCTGGCACAATGAGCTCAGGCAACAACTGATTAAGTCTATTCTCCAGAATCTTACTAAGGATCTTATAATCCGTATTTAAAAGTGATATCGGCCTATAGGATTCAACCTGATTAGGATCTTTTCTGGGTTTAGGCAGAAGGGTAATCCTAGCAAGGGTGAAAAAAAATGGCATGACATACGAGTCAAATATAGTATTATAAAGAGATAGTAACGTAGTGATGGGCTCCTCTTAAAGCAAGTGCTGGTCAGGCTTAAGGATGGACAAAGATAAACGTTGCAAGTATCAGGCCGTGCAGAAGGGTTGTCCTCTTCAGGACTATACAATTTGGAGAAGTACGCAACAAAAGCCGCATTTATATCTGCCGGGTCCGTTGTGATTGCCGAGTTATGCGGCTGTATTGAGCTAATAATATTAGGGCTATGAGTGAGCTTAGTCAGATGAGCCAACATTCTGCCTTGCAAGTTAGCGTTACAATATAGATGCGCTGAACATTAAGACAATTGAAATTGTGCAGCCATAGACAATACCATTTCATACGCCTTTTTTGCATTGAGATACTTAGAGTGGTTCAAAGCCGAATCCACAGTAAGGTAGGCAGAGTAACAAGCAGTAAGTGTATGCTGTAACACCGCAAGTTTGTTTGCCATTTCTTTCCGGAGCTTTGTAACATAGGAGCTAATATGACCAGTCAAAACAGCCTTAGCTGCTGGCCAGAACAACACAGGGTCAGAAGAGTGAAGAGCATTATCAGATTGAAACGCAAGCCATGCATTGCAAAGACTAGCACAAAAATCAGGGGATTGGCTAAGAAAGGAAGGCATACGCCAATAAAAGGATGAATGTACAGGAGGACGAAAGGACAAATGCAGGGTAACAGGAGCATGATCCAAGATAAGGATATTGTGAATCTGACAATCTGTAACTAAAAGGAGAATAGCCACTGGGCCCAAGAAATAATCTAGCCTAGTAAAAGCACCATGAGGATGAGAGAAGAAGCTATATTGTCAGTCTGTAGGATGAAGAAGGCGCCAGATGTCAGTGAGAGGGACCTGATCCATAAAGAGTTGCAAAGGATTTAAGGAAGAAGCTTCGGAGATGGTAGGGCTCCCACCTCTATCTAATCGCTGGTTAAGAATAACCTTGAAATCCCAACCTAACAAAATATTACCGGGAGTATAAGGCAATAAGTGTGGATGAAGAGATGCGAAAAGAGTATGTAGGATCATTAGGGGCATACACATTACAGATTACAAAAGGTTTTTGATCTGTTTCACAGTGCACCAACAGAAAACACCCTTCCGGATCACGAATGGTCTGTAGGGTACAAAAGCAAGTGATTTATGAATAAGAATGGCCATGCCCTGTTTTTTGCTGGAATAGGAAGCAGCAATACAATTCCCCACCATTCCCTTTGAAGTTTAGAATGTTCGTCATCTGTGAGATGAGTTTCTTGTAAAAGGGCGACTTGTAAACGGTGTAATTGACCCAAAATTTGTTTACGTTTTATTGAACTATGTATGCCCCCAACATTCCAAGAGGTAAAGCAAAGAGAGTGAGGAATAATTCTAGTTTGACAGGAGGAGTCTGCTATGGTGGCAGACAGTGATAGAGAAACCAGAAAGAGTGAGCATAAGTGAATAAAACCAACGTCTCCCCCAGCTGGGAGACTTTAGGTCGACAAGGAAGAATGAGCATGGGGATGGAGAGCCACGGATCAAACCATCCAGAGGCACGCACTGACAAAACAAAAAACATGCCCTAAGAGCTGCCCTAAGAAATGCCACAAGAGCTGCCAGAAGTACTGCCACTCCTGCTGATGAATGGGTATCACAAGCCAATTTATGCTCACAAATTCCTGAATTCACAGGCGACCAAGGAATTCAAGTGGATGTGGCAGGATTTACCCATGTTCAGTTTTTTTTTTATTTATTTTTGGGGGAAATTGTGTCACAAGCTGATCTATATGCAGCCCACTATATTGCCGCCAACCCATCAGCGTTTGTTTCCAAGGAAGAAATATGGCAACCCACAGACCTTTTAGAATTCAAGAAATTCTGGGCCCTAACAATGACAATGGGAATAATAAAAAACAAAACAAGTATTAGGTCATACTGGAGTAAAAACCCCATATGTGATACACCTATATTCGCCAAAACAATGATTTTGCGCTTTATACCCTGTGCCTCCTAAAAGAACACCTCCCCCCCAGTATGACAGACTTTTCAAAATTGGCCCCCTAATAAATCATTTACAGGAAAAGTTTGCCCATGTAAATACCCTCCAAAAACACATAAGTATACATGAATCCCTTATGAAATATAAAGACAGGTTAGGTTTCAAGCAATACATACTCTCCAAGCGATCCAAATTCTGCATTCAATTTTATAAATTATGCGAAAGTGCCACAGGCTATACCCAGGCTTTTTGAATTTATGAAGGCAAGGACAGCCAACTTGATCCTCCTCTGGGAACAAATGGGGAAATTGTTTAGGATCTAATTTACCCCTTATTAAATAAAGGATATCATTTATATGTTGACAACTACTACACCAGCCCCTTTTATTCATGTCACTTTTTTATTTTGCTACAGTGACCTGTGGCACTGTCAGGCACAATTGCAGGGAGATGCCCAAAGAACTTGTAGCTAAAAACCGGGACGGCCTCATCTTTGTACCAAGAAGAGCTGCTGGCAGTTAAGTTCAAGGACAGATAAGATGTCTACATGCTTACCACCATGCATGAGGACAAATCTGTGGCAGTCTCTGTTCGTGGATAGAAGGGTGGGTACTGAGAAAGCCAGTCTGCATCAGAGACTACAACAAGCACATGGGGGAAGTTCATCTGTGTGATCAACTCATTCAGCCGTAGTGTAGGGCATGGTACAAAAAGGTTCCCATTTACATGATGCAGACTACAGTATACAATTCTTTTTTGATTTTCAAATTGGCAAACCCCATTCCAGAGTTTTCTGCAGTATCAGCTCCATCTTATTTCCCAATTTTTGCTTCAAGGGGCAACAGAAATAATTCCTCCAAGACCCGGGGTAGTACACTTTATTTATAAAATCCCCCCAACCCCCCAAAAGAAAAACCCACAAAAACGCTGCAGGGTTTGCTACAACAAGGGAATACGGACAGACACCAGCACTTACTTACTCTCCTGATTGCCCTTCCAAACCTGGCCTCTGCATTGGTGACTGCTTCAAGCAATACCATGCAGACACAATGCAGTAGTGCTATAAAGTATATTTCTCTGTCGTCCAATATAGGTTACTGGTAACTTTGGGTAGGTGACCTGCCCCTTTAAGACAGGAAACTTTCTTGAATAAGAATTGCTGGGTGGAGCCTACCTTCCCTCTCAGCCTGTAGTAGCCAACACTCTCCAGTTAGATTGTTTCCTTTGAAGAGGAAAGACAGAGAAGCTGTTCTGCTTTAGTTTTAGTGTTTTATTGTTTTCTGTTAAATATGGAATACCACCATTAGGCAGATTACCATTTACTGACAATAGCTCAGTTTCCAGGTGCTATGGTGGACCTTTTAGCCCTGAAGGGAAAATCTTGCTGGACAAGTTCTTTCCCAGGAGTGGCCTACGGAGGCTTCTTCTTAAATACATGGTAATCTGAAGGCAGAAGACCTGCTAAAAACGTGAGTAACTCCTTTAGTGCTGCAGTCCACTTTTCCCACGTTTACTCTCCGCACAGAGTTCTCCATTGGAGTTCCTATTATATACTCCTGCACTCATTGGTTTTGTCTGTATGTCTGTTGGGGGGCTTGGAGCAGTGTTTCCGTGGTAATTTAACCCTTTGTATGCTATTTCAACATGTTTTGGCTACTTTTCAGCACTTTCCTGGTTGGAGGCAGTCTGTAATTCACTTTTACTATGTTTTCTGGTGTATTTGCTAATTTTTTTACCTCAGTGTAAATTTTGTAAAATTTGTTTTTACCACATAGACTCCATGCTCCATTCACTGCTATGAGGCTTTACTGTTTGGGACATATCTCTGCAACCACTCATCATAGAGACTTCAGAGATGGCTCATTTTGTTTGTCTACCCTTGTTCTATGATCCGGTTCATGCTCTGAGTGTTTTGGGGGGCTCAGGGGGCTTCTGACACTGGGGTACTTGTACAGGGAAACGACATTTCCCATGAGCGCTTGCTTCGCGCACTTGTTATTGATTGGCTCCCGTTGCGGTCGCCATTTTATTTCATCCCTTCACGAGTATCCTACGCAGGGCTGGAGCTTTCCTTCTCTCCTCAGCTGATTAACCCTTCGCCTGCCAGATAAGTGCATTTTAGCAATTTCTGGGGGTGAAATTTTAACCCTAAACACTGTTTAGTGTATACCAGATATATTGAGACGTTTGTGACACTGTGAGAATGTCTAATCTGTCTGAACTTGGGGCTAGGCGTAAGACTGTGGACCCTGGGATGTCTGTGACCCCCATTGCGCATTGTTCCTTATGTCAATCAGGGCTACCTAGAGAATACTCAGGTCATTTATGTCCTACATGCGCTTCTGCCCCTGAGTCACCTCCAGGGACCTCCAGCCATGTATTAGAGCCAGCTTGGTTACAGGAGTTTAAGGCTACTACTAAAGATTTAAAGTCTACCTTACAACTGTTACCATCTCAGTTGAGTGGGGTCTTCCAGGATTGGCAACCCCCTGTATACATCAGATCATCCCTGTCTAAACCGCAGGGGATACCTGATGTGTCTGATTCATCTGAAGAGGAACTCTTAATGGATTCAGATGACAAGGGTAATTCTGTGGAGGTGTCTTCCCAATTTTTTGGGGACCCGTTTGAGGCTGACCCTGACCCCTCTGCTGAGATCCTGATCAGGGCCATCCTCACTACTTTGAATATTCTGAAGATTCCAAAGACCCTTCTGATGTGTTTCAGGAGCCTAAGACACAGTCTACCTGCTTTCCTCCCGATCCCACTCTTGACTGTCTGGTCTTGGGTGAGTGGAAGCTTCCTGACAAGAAGCTTGCTGTGTCTAGAAAATTTGCTAAATTGTATAACTTCTCTGAAGCGGCTTTGGTACAGTGGACTCAACCGCCTAAGGTGGATGCCCAGTTTCTAGACTCACCAAGTCCACTGCTCTGCCAGTGGCAGACGCATCTGTTCTCAATGATTGGACAAATAGGAAGGTTGAGGCCTTGTTGAAGTCAGTACTTCCTTGCGTCCACTTGGTTGAGTAGAGCCATTGCAGTTCGGACAGAGCAGCTAACAGTGGTTGTCCGTCAAGGAGCTCCAACTTCTGACTTGTTGCGGCTCTTAGATAATATTTCTGAAGCCCAGCATTATGTGTCTGCAGGGATTTTTGATTATATACGTTTGGTAGGTAGAGTTTCCACCATGTCTGTGGTGGGCAGACGTGCTTTTTCGCTTAAGATCTGGTTTGCTGACACTACCTCCAAGAAAACGCTTCTTTCCTTGCCTTTCTCAGGAACCTCTCTGTTTGGGCCTGAGCTGAAAGACATCATCAGTGAGGCTACTGGGGGAAGAGCACCCTGTTGCCTTTCCTTCCCAAGAAGAAGCCAGACAGTCCAGACAGAATTGGCTTTTTTGTCCCTTTCAGACTGAGGCGCTTGCACCGACCCAGGCAGTTTCCCAGGCACTTTGTGCCTCCTCCAAGCCTAAACAGTAGTGGAGACCCAAGCAGTCCTCGGCTGAGCCCAAGACTGCCAAACCTTCTTCGGCATGACTCGTTGAACCCCGGTTCCCACGAATCAGTGGGTGGCCGCCTGCGCTTTTACCACTTGGCAGATCCGTGGGTTCTTCAAGTCGTGACAGAGGGGTACAGGATCCCCTTTACCTCTCTTCCTCCTCCCAGGTTTCGTCTTTCACACAGTCCTCAGACGGCAGACAAGCTTCGGCTTTTCACCAGGGAGGTTCAGACCCTTTTGGACAAAGAGGTTTTGGAGCCGGTTTCCGAATCAGAACAGGGTTTCGGTTTCTATTCCAGCCTGTTTGTGGTCAACAAGAAGAACGGCGGATGTCTTCCTATCCTGGACCTCAAGAATCTCAATTCCGTTTTGGTCAAGTCTCATTATCATCAGGAGTCTCTGCAGACGGTGATCGCCGCCATGTCTCCTGGAGAGTTTTTCCTCCCTGGATCTTCAGGATGCATACCTGCACATTGCCATTCATTCAGAGAGCCGGCAATACCTCCGGTTTGCCTGCAACCAAGGGCATTTTGTTTTTCTGCTCTTCCCTTTGGTCTTTCTACTGCTCCACAGGTTTTCAATCGGGTCCTAGGTTCCTTGATATCACTCTTGCACAGGACTGGGGTCCGAGTTACTCCTTACATGGACGATCTCCTGCTGAAGGCCTCATTTCCGGAGCTTCTGCATCACCAGGTCCAGGAATGCATTCACGTTCTCTCTCATCATGGGTGGATCTTGAACATTGACAAGTAGGATCTGGTTCCATCTCAGCGTCTCGTTTACCTGGGGCTTCTCTTCGACACAGTGAAGGGGATGGTGTTCCTCAAGGACAAGGTAGCTCACAAGATTGCACGCAAAGTATCCACTGTCCTAGAGTTGGATCCGGTGCCAGCCAAGAAGTTGACATCTCTGGTGGGGAAGTTCATTTCCATCATGGAAGCAGTCCCGTTCGCCATGACTCATGAGAGGGAACTTCAACGGTTTGTGATCCAGGCCTGCAAGGGTCAGACGGATCTCTTGAAGATATCAGTCTCTCTCCCCCTACAGGTGGAACTGAGTCTGTCATGGTGGCTCAACCTCTCACATCTCCTGAAAAGCAGGACCTTCCTGATTCCCTTCTGGAAGACTGTAACCACAGATGCCAGTCTGTCAGAATGGGGTGCGGTCTTGGGTCACCTGAATGTCCAGGTCTGGTGGTCTTCGGAGGAGAGTCTCCTTTCCATCAACGTATTGGTGCTTCGAGCAATCTTCTATGCTCTCCAGTATTGGATGGGTCCAGTTGGCGAGTTGTCCTGTTTGAGTTCAATCAGACAACACCACGGCCGGGGCTTACATCAACAAGCAAGGAGGCACAAGAAGTTTTGCAGCTTGGTTGGAGATCTAGGCTATTTTGGCCTGGGCAGAAGATCATGTTCCTGCTATATCCGCAGTTCAAATTCCAGCCGTGAACAACGTCCTGGCAGACTTCTTAAGTCGACACACCATCGACAGAGGAGAATGGGAACTGAATCAGGAGGTGTTCCATCTCATTGTCCAGAAGCGGGGTCTTCCTCGACCTGATGGCGATGAGACACAACAGGAAGGTTCCACTGTTCTGCTCCCGTTGGAACAACCCTCAGGCTCTAGCAGTGGATGCCATGTCCAGTCCATGGAGTTTTCTTCTGGCATACATATTTCCCCCTCTTCCCATGTTGCACAGGGTATTGAGGAAGCTTCTTCTGGAGCCATCTCCAGTCATTCTGATTGCTCCATATTGGCCTCGCCGGTCTTGGTTTCCGGACTTCTGAATCTGTCTGTGGCTGAACAGTTTAGACTTCCCCACCGTCCGGATCTTCTTCTACAGTGATACCTGTGGAAGGAAGACGTTGAACGGTTGGGTTTGACGGCTTGGAGGTTGAATCGTCAATATTGAAGAAGGGCTTTTCTTCTGAGGTCATTACTACTATGCTTCGTTCTCAGAAGCCTGTTTCTTCTAAGGCATACCATTGGGTTTGGTATACCTTTTTCTCTTGGTGTGCTGATAGGGATCTTTCCCATGACCTTGATCTCCCTATGGTCCTGTCTTTTTTGCAGGATGGGGTTGATAAGAGTCTCAGTCTGAGTTCCTTGAAGGTTCAGACTTCTGTTCTCTCTGTTTTCTTTCAGGTATGTCTTGCCATTATCCCTGATGTTCTTCCAGTGTGTTGCTCATGCTTGCCCTGCTTTTAAGAGTCTCACTCCTCAGTGGGATCTCAGTTTGGTCCTAGGTGTTCTCCAGCGTCCACCTTTTGAGTCCTTGGCTTCCATTCCTTTCCATCTCCTGACTTGGAAGATGGCTTTTCTCCTGGCGGTTGTGTCTGTTCGCCGTGTTGCTGAGTTACATGGTTTGTCCTGTAAACCCCCCTTTTTGGTTTTTCATAAGGACAAGGCGGTTCTTTGCACTTCTCAGGAATTTCTCCCGAAGGTGGTTTCTGAGTTCCACATTAACCAGGAAATAGTGGTGCAGCCTTTTTGTCCTGACCCTATATCTGATAAGGAAAGGGATCTTCACTTGTTAGATGATGTGCACTGCCTTAAGTTTTATGTGCATCGTACTGAGCCCATCTGCCAGACTGACGCATTGTTCGTCATTCCTGAGGGTCCTAGAGCTGGTAAGCCGGCTTCTAAGGTTACCATTGCTTCCTGAATTAAGTCCACTATTCATAAGGCTTACAAATTGAGGAAGAAGCCTGTGCCTTTTTGGGTTATGGCTCATT
The DNA here is from genome assembly GCA_037306005.1 of Rhinophrynus dorsalis. Classification (NCBI taxonomy): domain Eukaryota; kingdom Metazoa; phylum Chordata; class Amphibia; order Anura; family Rhinophrynidae; genus Rhinophrynus; species Rhinophrynus dorsalis. Next base: position 269,338,897 of record CM074721.1, on the reverse strand, counting down.
CTACCAGGTCTATTGGAGCCTCTTGGGCTTACAAGAGTCAGGCCTCGGCTGTTCAGTTGTGCAAGGCGGCTGCTTGGTCTTCAGTGCACACCTTTTCCAAACACTACTGTGTTGATGTGCTGGCATCGACTAATGCCAGTCTTGGCAGGAAGATACTAGAGGCTGTATTGCCTGTCTAGGGTCTTTCTAGGTACCTTTAGTACTCCTTAAAGGGATATTAATGTTTCATAATAAAAGCAGCTCCAATTAATCATCATAGTATTTGGACTTTGGAGAGTGTTATTTCAATTCTGTCAGAGTTGTAGTTCAAGAGTAATTCAATGACAAAGTATCCCCCTCCCGCCCCTTTTACTGATGCAACACTGCTCAGCCAGAGCAGAAGAGAGGTGCCCAGGTAGATTGCAGACAGGGACAATCTTCAATTAAGATAAGGGGAAAAACCTGAAAAACTTGTCAAGGGGGGGGCAGGGCTTTCATTGTTCTCATAGGAAGAAGATTGTCCCCTGCTGTTATCTGTCTGGTCTATGGACTGCATTCCACATCTGAGAAGAGATGGCTTACACTAGGTAAAAGGGGTGGGAGGGGAAACTTTGCTTTTGAATATCTCTCAAACCATAAAGGTTTGAGAGATACGACTTATATCGTTCTTCATGTTTTTTTTAATGCCTACAAAATAAAATAAAGATAAAACGAAGTATTACTATCCCTTTAACTGTTGAGCCCTGTTGGCTCTAGTTCAGTGTGCTGTGTTACGGTTTCTGGTCTGTTTACACCAGTTTTCATGTCCGTTGACACTTTATTTTTAGTGGGCTGTGTATGATCTGTTTAGCTCGTGTGCTCTGGTGACTTTGGGGGCACTGCGCCTGGTCCTTGCCTTACTTCCCACCGCTAGGAACTCAGTGGTTGGACATCCCAAAGTTACCAGCAACCTATATTGGACGACAGAGAAAATAGGATTGTAGTTTTACCTGTTAAATCCTTTTCTCTTAGTCCATATAGGTTACTGGTCTCCCACCCTGTCAAGGGATAATGCTTGGCTCGCCTGTGGCAGAACGTGGGAGTCCTTTCAGGTTCACACTCACAGGAGTCTTCTTTTTCCTTTGGCTATCTAATCAATAGTTAGCTTCATCGATCTAATTGCAGAGTATTGACTGCTGCAGGCTGAGAGGCTCCACCCAGCACTTCTTATTCAAGAAGGTTTCCTGTCTTACATAAAGGGGCAGGTCACCTACCCAAAGCTACCAGTAATCTATATGGACTAAGAGAAAATGATTTAACAGGTTAAGACTAAAATACTATTTTTATTATCTGGCCACTTTTTCCCCCTTAAATATCATATTTTTTATTTTTCAAAACACATCTCTCCTTAGATCTAGCACTATCAAAATATAATGGGAAGCAAAGCACACTACGTTTTTTCCATCTGTGATAATGGAAACACACATGTTCCCTACTGGGCCCAGTAGCGTCCCCAAACCCTGACAAACCTATGCATATGGGGCATTGCTGTACTCAGCCGATGTAACTCACCACTAATGTATAGTACTTAAAGGGATAGTAATACTTAAAATGTAAAAAAAAAATATGTTGTAGGGTTTATCCCCCTGAGTAAAACAAGAGTACTCCCACTGCTGAAAGGTGTTTCATTCAAAAGTTATTAATTTTCAAAGCTGAAGTTTTTAGGTGCAATATCAGTGACCTGAAATCGTACAGTGGCGCTGTTGCTACACTATACTATGGACAGCTCTGGTCCCGGGACCATAAATCTCCATAGGATGGTGTAGCAACAGCGCCAGTGTACAATTTCAGGCCACTGTGATATTGCACCTAAAAAATTCAACTTTGAAAATTAATAACTTTTGAATGAAACACCTTTCAGCAGTGGGAGGACTCTTGTTTTACTTAGGGGGATAAACCCTACAACAGTGGCAGCGAAAAAATTGATAAAATGCAAATTGAATGAAAGCCAGGGTTGTCTACTCTTCTACAACATATACTTTTGGGGGTAAAATTCATTGCATCATTGCCAAACAGCCCGAAATGAGACAAGACACCATCTGTAAAAAATGCATGTCTGTAAAAGGAAACTAACATGTTCTAACTGGGCCCAGTAGCTCCCCCAAACCCTGACAAACCAATGCATATGGGGCATTGCCATACTCAAAAGAAGGAGCTGAACACTAATCAGTGCAGTTTATAAAATCTTCACCTATCGTGATTGAAATTCACATCAACATTGTAAGTGTGAAAACCGCTGAATTTTTTACTTAATCAAGTTTTACAAGGGATTGGTGGTAAAATGGCTGTGTAAAAAATCTGAAAACATACCTAAAATGAAAGCCTGAGGTGTCTACTTTCCAAAAATATACACTTTTGTGGGGGAAATGTTAAAGTGGAGCGCTGGTATACAGCCCCAAATGAGACATGGCACCAGTGACTGAAGCTGTGAAAATTCAGTGTGTGAAACTGGAAAAACGCATGTTCCAATTTGGGCCTCGTAGATTTTCACAGGATTGGTGGTAAAATGGCTGCGAAAAAAATTTGAACAAACACCTAAAATGAAAGCCGGGTGTGTCTACTTTCCAAAATATACACTTGGGAGGAAATCTTAAAGTGGAGCACTGTTACACAGCCCCAAATGAGACATGGCACCAGTGATGCAAGCTGTGAAAAGTGGGAAACTGGAAACGAGCATGTTCCAATTTGGGCCTTGTAGCTCCCCCAAACCATGAGAAAGCTATGCATATGGGGTATTGCCTTACTCAGAAGAAGGAGCTGAACACTAATCAATGCATTTTTTTAAAATATTCAACTTTTCCGTGCTTGTTATCAACAACAGTACTGAAATGTAAGTGTGAAAACTGCAAAAAACAAAATATTACCACAATTTTGGAATATATTTCTGGAAAAATAGCTGCATAAAAAACTCCAAAATTCTACTGATTATTTACCCTATGTTGTCTACCTTTCAGAAACATATACCTTTTGTAGGACATTTTTGGGGTCTGGCACCGTCAACTAAGCTATGATACTCACATGACAAATGTAGAAAAATTACAGGTTGTAAATAATGTTGTCCATCTTGTAATATTTACCTTCTAAATGTGAGAAAGGGATTGATATACTAGGCATATGGGGTACTCTCATATTCAGGAGAAGGAAATGAAAATATTTAGAGGGATTTTTTGTAATGAACTAATAGTATACAAATCCTGACAGGAAAATGTAAGCAAATTGTTTTTTTGTTATTTTTTTCCTCTTTTTTTCTATTTTAAGCAAATTAAACAATGAGGTATTCATATAATTGTGGGATCACAAGAAAGCCCTTATTGTGCTTAAATGCAGTATATAATTTGTGTGGGTGTATTAAAGGAATTCAAGCGAAAATATGGTTGAACGAAGACATAGTTAAAGTCAAAATTGCTCTGGTCCTTAAGTGAAATCCACCTCAGATTTTCCAGGTCCTTAAGGGATTAAAAACAAACACGCTGCATAATGTAACACATCTGTAATCTTGTAATGAAGTATCAGTGTCCCCTAGATTCCTAGTTTGTCAGAAGAAAACATATAAATCTAAATCCGGTATTGCTAGGGACAAATATAGTAAACGGTATAATATATACTGTAGGAGAGAATATTGTAGACTGATACTGTATAGCTGTGGATGATCAAATATATTATACATCCTAGCCCTCCAGTTTATCTGGCTTGAAACTCTAATAGCTTAGTGGGTATCACTAAAATATTAAGAAACACTCAAGTTGCTATATTGTATCAGTGCAGTAATTCATGTTGTTCAACATATGAGAAATCTGTATGATTGCTGATTAACTCATTACATGCTTTTTCGCTTGAAGCAATCTAATGTCATCAGATTCTCATTCCGCATCTGCAGGTACAGCTCAGACTGGGGCTTTCAAATTAGGCAGAATTAAAGGGATGATGTAGATAATTGTTAATCCTTTCTCTACGCCATACTGTCTCTCCTATATATCAATTGCTATATTATTTTTAAGCAATTAATTATTTAAGCATTTGGATCAGAGACTTCTATGTAAAGAAGCTAAATGGATATATAGATTAGGTAGCTGGTGTCCAAGAGATCTCAATGAAAGGTTTACATTTTGTTGTGGATTGACAACTGAGTTTTGTATGGTGCCAGTTAGTCCTGTGGAAGAATATCGGTGTACAGTGGAGATATTTTTCTATTTATTTTTTTTCCCTCCCAGGAATCTTGACAGATGCTTTTTTATATTTCCATGGTTCATGTGTTCCACATTGGATGTAAGCGAAAAGAGTATATTAGTGAACTTACCATTAAATCCTTTTCTCTTATATCTAATATGGAACACTTGTACCATGGGGTTTAGTCCCTCCTCCTGGAGGGCCGGGCACAACACATAAGATAATATGTAAAAATGTCAAAAATAATTATGTTAATTTGTGCCCAATTGGTTAATTTTCTATGGCGATTGCATGAAAGGTATGACTGGCCATTCATACCAACAAAATGTACGGTTTTAGGTGGACACTGTCCCTCTGCGCTGAAAATCCCCAGTGTCCCACTTTCCCTCCCTATTTTGCAACTTTTTTGGACATTAGCGTTGTATGACATTGCTCTACAACAATAAAAATGGCATTAGGCTTTATTTAAACTCCAGCATATGTGTTTATAAATTCAACTGTGTAAATAAACCTACATAGATCTTTCTCAGATTTATTTTAAAGTGCACAGACTGTTGTCAGTGGGTCATAAAGGGACCTACATTTATACTGCCCCCAGCACTGATGGCATCTTTCTGTTTGTTTTTTAGTTTAGTCTCTTCTGTCTTTCTTACTTTCACAGTAAGGAAGAGCGAGGCAGAAAACTGTAATGTGGGCAGTGTGTAAAACACATTGCCTTTGTCAATGAAAAAGCCAGTACACGTGACCACTGTAGTAGTGATCACATGTACCGGCAAAACGGGGAATGAATTAAACTGAGTCCTCCGGTCCTGGATCGCTCCGTTTCATCCTGCCCAGGATGATAGCAGCATGCATTGAGTCATGCTGCTATCATTTAACCCATGACGTGCCAGGACTGTCACTGGTCATTAAGGGAAGTTTACTTATAATGGTCCTGGCACATCATGGGTCCTTAATGGGTTAAGAACGAGAGCCTGCTCCCTGCCATGTTGACTTCTATGAGACAACTTCTATGGGACATATCTCTGCAACCGTTTAAGCTATAATGGTCAAAAAAGACTGTATCCTCTTGTCGCCTCATGTCCTATCATCCAGTCCACTTTCTGAGTGGCCAATGGGCAACAAACACTTGATAAAACTACAGTACCCAGAATGCCAGTTATGCGGCCTTTATTCAGATTAGCTGGTGTCCATCTTCTCTCTTGCTTATCCAGTCTTGAGGCTGACTTTCCTTGCTCTCCTTCTCCGGTTAACACTTTGCTTGCCATTTAAATGTATTTCTGGGCTGTTATGGGTGCTGTATTATTCTGGGGACATTCTCTAGTATGTTACTAGTGTTTGGAACACTTAGTGGGAAGAATATCACACTCTAAAGGACATTGGAGTAAATCTGAGGCAGATGACTCAGAGGATACTCTAACCCCCTCACACATAGTTCCTCTTGTCACACGGTGCTACCTAGGTGGGAGTATTCAGGGTTTCTACCCTCCTCATGTTCAGTGGCCCCTACCAAATCAGTGGGCCCCTCTAGCACCGATCAAGAGCCAACCTAGTTCAAGATATTACTGTCTTCAGTGGCCCAAATCCCTTCATCTGTTCAAGAGGTAATACATTCATGGAACCCTATTCCTATCTTTAAGCAAATTGCCCCTATTTATAGGGGTCATTCGCAGGTTTTTTGGGTTTTCTCTGAGGAAGAATTGCCCTGTATAGAGGAAGAGGACGATGATCAGGAATATAAGGACATGGCTTCTTCCTATACCTATTTAGATTCCTATGAGGCTGATCTGCTCCCCTCTGTTGATGGGCTCATCAGGGTAGTGATGGAGACCCTTCATGTCTCAGATGCACCTGATGAGGGAGCTCCCTCTATGGATATTTTCCAAAAGTGTAAGAAATCTTCCCCCATTTTTCCAACCAATACCACTCTTGATCAGATCCTTATGGATGAGTGGTAAAAGGATTTCTGTCAATAAGAGCTCTTCTAATCTGTTTGCTTTTTCTGCTGAGGCTTTGGTGCAGTGGGCTTCTCCCCCCACTGGGGATCCCCCCCATGGCTGTCAAAGAGCACTGCCCTCCAGCTGGTGGATGCAGCTGGACTCAAAGATCCAGCGGATAAGCGACTTTATTCTATTCTCCAGGCCTCCTTTGCTGCCACTGGACCAAGACCTACTTTTGCACTCCACCAGATCAGTGGGTGTTTCTTTGGCCTACAAGAAATAGGCCACTAATGAGTAGTTGTGTAAAGTGGTGGTGTGGTCGGCTGTGCAATACTGTGTTAATGTCCTGGCCTCGACAGAGACCAGCTTTGGCCGGAAGGTCCTTCAGGCTGTAGTGCAGTGGTTCTCAACTCCTGTCCTCAGGACCCACTAACATTCCAGGACTTAGGGATTTCTCTGCTAGAGCACAGGCGTGGTGATCAGAGGCTCATTCACATTGATTAACTCACCTGTGCTCTAACAAGAAAATCATCAAATCCTGGCCTGTTAGTGGGTCCTGATGACTGGAGTTGAGAACAACTGCTGTAGTGCATGCATAAGGATCTTTCTATTGATTTATTTTTCTTCTACAATATTCTGAACCCTCCTGGCTCTTGTTCAGTTGTTTGTTGTGTAAATTAGGTGACAGTTGTCACCTGTAGTTCCTGTTGTACCAGTCCTGTGTAATACTGGACTGGTCTTCAATGGAAGGTTTTTACTTTTTTTTTTTTTTTCCCCTTGCGGCAATCTTGATGGATAATTTTGTATATCACCATGATTCCTGTGTTCTCTTCCCATGTAAGAGAAAAGAGTATTTTAGTGAAGTTACCATTAAATCCTTTTCGTGAAATTCTCCTCCCACCTTCCTCCCAGCTGTACCAGGGAGCATGTTCACTCTTCCCTTCGTACTGGTGTGCATCACGTCTATCGTTACAACAAGCTCTGTATAATGATAAACAGAGCCTGCTGTAACGATTGACATGCACACCAGTACGAAGGGGAAGAGTGAACTTGCTCCTCCTTGGAAGAGGTGTGAAGAGAATTTCAGGCCTGTCAAGTCCTGAGCCACTGTGCTGCCGTTACCCTGTGCCGCAGAATGCGGAAGTGGGTACAAGAATCTAATTTTGACAGCAAATTTCTCATTAACTATGAACTTTAAAAAAAATAAATAAATAAAAAACCTGCGATCTAGAAACAATTACACTACACTAATAATATGAGACTATCATGGTGCCGGTTTTTGCCTCCAGAGGTGCTTTGTGGTACAGACGACCTTGTTATCCTTCGGGTTTTCACTCTGGTCTAATCGCTATTTTTATAGGCCACTGGTGTGTCTGCCCACATGCTAGGCCGCAGCCTCACCATACACCCTTGCCCTTTCGTGGTGTACCTGAGCATTGTTGCTTCTGTGTTCCAATAGCTAATTCCTGTGTATGACTCCTGGCTTCGTCTGACTTCCAATCCGGCTTAACGCCTGGCTTCATCTGACTACCCAATCTGGCTGAGACCCCTGGCTTCATCTGACTACCCGATCCTGCTGAGACCCCTGGCTTCGTCTGATTACCTGATCCGGCCGAGACCCCTGGCTTCGTCTGACTACCTGATCCGACTGAGACCCCTGGCTTCTTCTGACTACCCGATCCGGCTGCATATGACCATTCCTTTCCTGCTTTGGTTGCCTCTAGCTCTGCTGCTCTCCTAGCTTTGGTTTACTTTCTGCACTGGCTTACCCAACTGCTGCTGACTGTTCCATCCTCGGCCTGCCTGGGCCTACTGTTGCTGCCACTCTTACTGCCTCCGGGTAGTATTCCATATTCTCAGCCTTGTCCTTGGCCTCCTGCAACCTAATGTCTGGGTAGCCTGTTGTCTCCCTGGCATTCTAGGGTTGTCACCATTGCCTGTCAGGCTCCTAGCGTTCTAGGGTCTGTCCTGTTGCCTGGTTATCCCCAGAGCATTCTGGGAAATCTCGCTCCTTCTCGTTCTGGGGTAGTGTCCGTAAACTATCTTCACATCTGTCTAGTGAAGGGTTGGGAAAGTGTTACAATGTTCCCATACCTGGTCTAGTGAAGGTTGGAGAGGTGCTTTCACTCCTTGTAGGTGCTTCAGCGTTCTGGGGTATTTTCTAGTGAAGGGTCGGGGAAGTGCTGTTGCACTGTCTCCATACCTGGTCTAGTGAAGGAGGGAGAGGTAGTCTACTTCCTTTTTATTTCTATCTTAATAAATTTTCATTTTATTGTATCTGTACTTGTCAAGTGTCATTATTTCACAAGCCTCCCCGTGACAGAGACGGTGTTTATTAAAGTCTCTGTTCAAGGGATTTCTTTCTTTCCTCTCGTTTATTTTCACATTGCCGTATGTTGAAACTTACAGTAGGGGTGAGGTAGTGCCCTGCCTTTCAGGAGGAGTGAACGTTACTTGCATGGTTCCAGTGTTCCACATGGTCTTAGAGAAAAGTTTAAATCTATTAAAATCTGCAGTTTACTCCTCTTTCTTGAAAGATCTTGATTTAAAAGAGCAGTAAACTTTATTGTTTTTGAAAACTGAAATGTTTTAAAGCCTTGAGTAAAAGAAGGGCGCTCTCACTTCTGTTGTTTTATTCAAAATGTATAACATTTCAAATAATCAGGAAGTGAATTTACTTTTCATTCACTTTCTGAAAGTTCCACCAGACAGTATGACTCAGCAGTTTCTATCTTAGGCCTTTCTTAAGATCAATCAATGGGGAATTATATTTTCTCGGAAGCTTTCATTTGTTTGTTTTCTTTTTTGTTTATCTGTTTCTCAGAAGGTGATTGCAAGCTTGGCTTTAACGTGGGCCATACATGTTGACAATGTTTAAATTCCTTGGACTAGATCAGTGGTTCCTAGCCAGGGTGCAGTGGCACTTTGGTGTGCTGCAACATCTACTTAAGGTGACCTTTCATTTCTAGAAAGCCTTTGACAAAAATCTGAATATCGAGGTTCAAATATATATTTATTTTTATTCTGATTTTAGTTATTCTGATTTTAGTTCTGATTGTGAGAACTAAAAATAAAAAATGTGTGTATTTGTACCCTTCATTACATCCTTGCCAGCTGATCTCTAAAATGTAAGGGGCGCATTAATCAAAAAATTATTGAGAAGCACTGGGCTGGAAACGTTTAAAGGGATAGCAATACTTCGTTTTATCTTTATTGTATTTTGTAGGCATTAAAAAAAAAAAACATGAAGAACGATATAAGTCTTATCTCTCAAACCTTTATGGTTTGAAAGATATTCACAAACAAAGTTTCCCCTTCCGTCCCTTTTTCCTAGTGTACGCCATCTCTTCTCAGATGTGGAATGCAGTCCATAAACCAGACAGATAACAGCAGGAGACAATCTTCTCCCTATGAGAACAATGAAAGCCCTGCCCCCTTGACAAGCTTTTCAGGTTTTTCCCTTATCTTAATTGAAGATTGTCCCTCTCTGCAATCTACCTGGGCACCTCCCTTCTGCACTGGCTGAGCAGTGTTACATCAGTAAAAGGGGCGGGAGGGGGGTATTTTGTCATTGAATTACTCTTGAACTACAACTCTGACAGAATTGAAATAACACTCTCCAAAGTCCAAATACTATGATGATTAATTGGAGCTGCTTTTATTTTGAATCATTATTATCCCTTTTAAGAATAAATACTTTGGCTTTAAATATTTTTTGTGTCCAAGTTATTCCACTTGGACATTAACCCGTTAACGTCCAGTGACATGCCAGGACTGTCACACAGTCCCACCCTTTGAATGCTAAAGGGGTGTTTAACGCATTGTAAAGCAATGCGTTGTGCACCTCTGGCACTCAAAGGGTTAAGCATGGATGGCAGTCCTGGCACGGGTTAAAACTCCAAGCGCACCTCAGAGCATAATGGGATACCTTGAGAAGGCTGTTTCTAACTGCTCCAGGACCAGACCAAATCACAAGAACTAAGCAACTATATGACAGAGGCAATATTTGTGAACATTTCCTCAGTCACTTCTCTGTCCCCTTGATCCTCACACAGATCATGAAGAAGAGAGTCAGACAAGGATAATCAAAAGTTGCCACGGTGTGAAACATCATATATTTTTTTCTATTTGTATAAAAAAAGCACATTTCCCCCTTTGATCATTGTGAGTCACAGTGGTCAGGTGCATCATATCAGCAATTCTTTTTTCTCCCACGCCCACCTTTTTTTCTCCATACCGCATTAATAGTTCTGGCGACTAGAGCTATTGAGAAGCTAGTCGTCAGATGGGTAATTATTTGTGACCATATTTAAAAGGGGTGGTAGTTCTGCTTTAAATTAGGGTTGACATGGGTTAAGGTAAGGTTTAGAGTTAGTGTTAGCTTTAGGCTTCGGTTAAAACAAAAAATAAAAGATTAAAAAATAGATAAATAAAAAAAAAAAAAAAAAAAAAAAATATATATATATATATATATATATATATATATATATATATATATATAGACACACACACACACACACACACACACGCATACATACTTAGGAGGTCTTTTTTTCCTTATTGTAATCCTTTAAATGACGGAATGCCTCTGGCACTCAAAGGGTTACGTTTTTTTCATTAGTTCTGTAGTTTGGGTAGGTAGTTATTTAGTGGAGAATTGGACAGAATTAGTCTTTAGGTAGATTATTAATAAAAAAAAAAAAAAAAGTACAAAAAGATTGTCATAGGAAGATGTTAAGTAGGTTAGTAAGTGCGGGTTGGTAGTTGTTTAGTAGAAATTAGACATTAAGATGTTTAGTGTAGGTAGGTATTAATGCAGCTGGTTTGACATTACAAATTTGGTCTAGTTGCTGACTCAGATGATGTAACTAAACATGATATCATTCATGTTTAATTTTTTTTAAGTTACAATTTTTTTTCTATTTTTTTTAATTTTTTTTTTTTTTTTTACATCTGCACATATCATGTGCTTGAAATCTGTAGCAACATTATAATGTTAATTAGGAAAATTGCAAAAAAACTAAATATACCACAAATTTGGTACTGAGTTGTGGAAAAATAGCTACATGAAAAGCTTCAAAATTCTTCTGATTAAATTACCCTAAGTTGTCTACTTTTCAGAAACCTATACCTTTGTGGGGCATTTTTGTGTTCTGAAAACGTTAACTAAGCTATAATCCTCAAATTACAAATGTTGAAAAATGACTGCTTGGAAATTGTAATGCTCATCTTAAAATGTTTACTCTGAAAATCCTAGGCATATGAGGTACTTCAATATTCAGGACAAGTAAATGAATGTATATTTATTTATATAGCTCCATACATATACACAGCTCTTTACAGACGTAGTAATCGTACAATTCAAAAATACAGGACTGGTCTAAAGTGTGATCATAGTGTTGTTAGTGAGGGGAAGGAGCAGCAAAGGGAATCAAACACTGGGAAAGAGTCCCTGCCACAAGTCGCTTACAATCTAATTAGTAATCAAGGCAACATACAGAGACAGTAGTAAGTGAATATGTTGGGGGTATTTTTTTTTTCTTTCTGTATCCCCCCCCAGATGTACAAATCATGACAGGAAAAGCTATGCAACATTTTTTCCTCTGTTTTTATATTTTAATCAAACTAAATGATAGGTTATACATATGAATATAGCATCAAAAGAGAGCCCCACTTATCCTTTAAAAAACTCTATATAACTTGTATTGGTGTACTGAATGAATTACAGGGGGAATATAGTTGAGCAATGACAGAAAAAAGGCCAACATATTTCTCTAGTGTAAAAAAGCTCATGTCACTAAGGAGTTAAAGCAAGTTCCACTTTTCTTCTTCTCTGAAGAGCCTTTGTATTCTCTTAATAATTAATTGTCTGTAACAGCCAACCATCACACAACTGGTATCAAATTACCCAGAAGATAAAGGATAAAACAATATCCATTTCAAAAGAGTAATGCCTTTTACTAGAGATAGTGGGCACATCGTCAAATCTGCACAAGTTTCTAGAAAACTGCTCAGAGCGTAGGCATGGAAAGGAAAATTCTCAAATTGGGCATGGCCACGAAACAACATGGAACTGAAATGTTAAACTGATTTTGTTTAAACGTAAAAATCATGATTTTTATCCATCTTGCGTGGTTCTCAGGGATTCTAGTTAACATCTAGGGAGTAAAAAGTTTGATTATTCTGAACTTTTGTGCATTAGGTAGTCTTAATGATCTGCAATCTTGATAAACTGCTTTTCTCTTCACTATTATATGGAAATAAATAACTTTCTTATTTTTAGTATACTTTATTTTTGACTGTGAATGCATCCACATTTCTTATTCTTATAAAGTAAAATGATTGCTCTAATAGCATATAAACCAACCATAAATAACTTCTTGCAAATGGCAAAGCTTGTATTTTGTGTACATATGTTTTATTTTACTGAGCATCATAACCTAAAGTAATGTAGTTATTTATTCTGAACTCTGTAAAAACAGGGTTTTTTTGTAGCAGTTGCAAACGAATTCACATCGGGCAATAACGTCATAAGCTTATAAAACCCACTGTGTCCACACTTAATTTGTCATTTCCTTCCGATGAGCACTTCCATTATGATATTGAAGGAAGCCTTAATTAGGAACATCTTGTTAATCAAAGGAAATCTCATTGCTTATTGTGTTTTCAAATTTCACACATGGTATTGTAAAAGCTTTTCATGAAAAACATCCATTCCTAAATTTTATATAAATAAATGGATGTTTGTATAACATTTTACAACAGAAGAAACAGTCAAGTCAAAAGCCAACGCTGTAAAATAATGGATTGTTTTTGCATGCCATAAAACAATATATTTTCACATTTGTAATTAAAATCTGTATAGAAATGCAGAAGATAACATAGCCAGAAGTATACACCAGTGGTAGTCAACTGTTAGATCTCCAGCTGTTGAAGACTACAACTGTCTAGGTGGAAATCTTACTCGCCACTACTCATACCAACAATATTTGTATCCATGGGTGGGCAGGGTGGTTGCGTCAGCAACATCCTGATGAGTATAGTGCTAATCTGACTGCTGTTGTGACATATGATCATGATCGTGGTGTCTAAAGACAAGAGCAGGAATTTCAGCAGTACTGGGTGTGAGAGAAGTGTTGATGGGGATAACCATTTCCCCCCGTATCGTTCCTTTATGCTTCATTTGTCACCCACACGCTTGTCCCACTATCAGTAAAACCCTGAGGGACATCATCTTCACTATAACACCACCAGTGTCTCCCTCCTTCTGCTGTACTCGTGCTGAGTTTGCCCTCACTCTACTTAACATCAGTGCTGCTGCTTCAGGCTCAAGAGAATGAGATGAGTTGGGGGGGATGTTCAGGGAAGATAGAAAGGAGCAGGAGTTGGGGCCGCCAGAAAGGTGGAGATCTGCCAGGTCAGGAAGGTGTGACCTGACCGCTGTCCAAAATGGAATCAGAGTGGGACAAATCCATCAGATGTGTAGTAGGGTATCCTCATGTAGTTTACACCTCCAACAGAGGAGAGACACCAGGGAAGGTACGCACCAGTCTATTATGAGTGTGATACCATCATAAAGCAGCTTGTAATTAGTTTCATGTAATAAAATATTATGCATTTATTGTGAATGTGAAATGGTGTGTCTCACTGTGAGTCAGATATTGGGATTTGCAGATCTAGCTCTCACTCCCTGCATTGGAAAGAGGGGGGGATTTAGAGGAGGACTCTAGAGTCTTGAGCATTATAGAGATGCCCATTTTGACAGGGTAGGAACAAACAAGAAGTGATTAAAAGTGTGTTAGAGCCAGTGGAAGGGATTGCAGATGTGGAAGTCTGGAGATGAAGTGTCTCACCTGACTGTACCTCCACCTTTCAGTAGGGGGTAGATTGTGAGAAGAGCATAGGTCAGCAAAGTTAGGTAAAGTACAGAAGGTAAAATATGGTAAAGTCAATCAGGCCTCAAGTGGACCTAACCCGAAAAGGCAGAGAGTACAATTGTGGGTTGCCTAGAATTGAGCAGAGGTGGGAAAGGATGGATGAGAGAGAGTGGGCAATGTTGAAATATTTCCAAACCGTGAATAAATGGTACCGTGTCTGGCAGGTAAGACACATCTGTCCAAAGGAGCTGTAAAGGGGAAACATTACCTAGCATAGGGAGAAAGAGGGAGGGCCAATTTGAGGATGAGGACAGAGAAAGAGTTCGCGTAGCATGGATAAAGCTACCACTATAGTACGTGGAGAAGCAGGGAAGGCCCAAACCCCCCTGTTGGATTGTTTTGGAAAGAGTGGCAACGCTAATGCGAGGAGTCTTACCCTTTCAAATAAAGTTGGTGACAAGGGATTGTAAGGATCGTAGAAGCCTGGAGGGAATATTGAGGGAGAGGAACTTTATCAGGTACAGAACCATAGGGAGAACTACAATTTTACAATAGTTCGACCTGCTGGACCAGGAAATGAAGAGGTGACCAAGAAAGCAGCTAACTTTTCAAGAGGGATGTCAGGCAAGGGAGATTACGGTCAACCACTGTTTGTAAGAAGGATTTTCAGATATTTCATTGACTGGTCCCGCCACGGGAAGGGATGTGAAGATTGCAGCAGATGTTTAGAGTGGTCAGGAACCGTCAGGTTTTAAATCTCAGATTTGGAGTGATTATGTTTGAAAGAAGAGAGCCCATTATATTCCAAGAGAAGAGAGAGCGGAGGAGGGAAGTATGTCTCAGGTAGGAAAAGAAAAAGGAGGACGTCATCCGCATAACTGCAGAGTTTGATTTCCCTGGACACAATTTCAATGCCTTGAATAGAGTTTGAGAGATGGATGAGAGGGAGTAGAAGTTTTAACACTAGGATAAACAAGACAGGAGAGAGGGGGCATACCTTACGAGTGCTGTTAGAAATGGGGAGGGAGTCTGACAGAATCGCATTAACCCCAGACCATTGCGGATGGTTTAGAGTATAAAGAAAGAATAGCAGCATGGAAGCCACCTACAAAACCAATCTGTTGAAGAACTGAAAACATAATGTTTGAATCAGTGAGATTACTTTGAAGATGTTATCTCGGGTCTCTCTCCCGGGAACAAACCCAGCTAGGTCGCTGCCTACTAAATAGTGGACCATAGGTTTAAGCCTGTTGGCTAAATGTTTTGCAAAGAGTTTGAGGTTGTTATTGAGCAAAGCGGTATGCCTGTAATGATTGCATTGAGGGACTGCAGAGGCCACTCCTTTCCAGACATAATGGCATTGAACAAAGAAACAAGCTTAGGTATTAGGGTTTATCTAACGCACGTATAGCGAAGTTCATCTGGATTGGGGCATTTACCACGAGGGGAGTTTCAGAGAGCCAGTGTGATCTCATCTTCAGTGAAAGGGAGATTAAGGGAGGAGGCTAGATCAGGAGATAGACGGAGGAGCAAAGACCCCATCTATACATTTTTGAATGTCTGCAGTTGGGTCGCAATGGGAAACTGGATCATTTGGGGTGAGGTTGTATAAGCTGAGATAAAAAGTTCAAAATGCATCAGCTATCTCCTCACTCATGTGGAATAAGGAGCCTGAGGAGTTACAGCTATGAGGTACATGAGTTTTTGCCTGGGAGTGTTTGATCAAGGTGGCACGGGTTTTGCCACATTTGTCACCATGCAAATATCTCTGGAATTTAACCCACATAAACAATTTCAGAGTCTGTCCGCAAAGGAGCTCAGATAAACTGCTATGAGTCTTTTGTAAGAGTGTGATTGTTGTTGCGTCCAAAGATTCCTTATGACGAAGTTCCAATTCTCTAATCCGCTTGAACAGTTTTGTGAAGTAGGTCAGTAGAGTATCTGCCTCCACACTCCTTGGGATATAAACAGGCCCCAAAATGACTCATCTGTGGTCTTCCCAGATTTATGGCATTGGTACCTCAACATTCAAGGAAAAATATGCCTCTAGTTCAGAGGTAATGTGAGATCAGGGTCAGATAGTAAGGTTTCACTCAATTTCCAGTATGTGCTAGGGGGTCACGTACCTGGCAGATTGAGATAGAAACTGGAGAGTGATCAGATAGTCATTGGTAGAACTGAGGCTTGAGACACCCTCGAAAGGTGATGAGACATAAATAATCAATTGTGGAGTAAGATTGGTGAGGGTGCTAAAAGAAAGTAAAATCTTCAGACATGGAGTTGAAGGCCCTCAAGACATCAGTCACGGTCAGATCTCTAAGCAAAGAGGACACTTTCCTGGCAGGGGTATATGGGGGTGCTGAGTTCTAGGAGGTGAAAGGACAAGGGGTGGTTGGAGGTCCATATTAAAACCTACTCCAATAATAACAAGACCCTCCCGAGATGTGCAGAGTGTGGTTTTGAAGGATTGTAATTGTGCAGAATTGGGTGCATAAAGGTTGGCCAGAGTGATAATGGAGCTGTTCAATTAGCCCTGTAGAGAGAGCTCCCCATGGGGTCAAGGTACTGGTTAATAAGAGTCCAGAGAAGGTTGGCACCAAACATTATTGCCACCCTGTGTTTCTTTTCTGTGGTGGAGGCTGTCCAATCATTAGGGAATCATTTCGGAGACCATTTAGGTTGATTATTAATGTCAAAATGTGTCTCTTGAATAAAGATTATATCCACTTGAAGCTTAGACCGTTCCCTGTTAATCATTGACCTTTTTTCTAGGCTATTGAGGACTTTTACATTATAGGAGATAATTTTAGTGGAGGGGTGAGCCATCATCACCAGTCTGGATGCCCAGTGAATGCCCACGTGGGTTCCAGGGGTGGTGAGGGAAGGGGGTGGGGGGCAGTAGGTAAGGAAGAAGAAGAAAAGGAAGGGAAAAAAAAAGAGAAGGGAAAAGTGAGATGCAAAGGGGGGGACCTGATGGGCATCAATACCGGGAACAGGAGGAAGAACCTGTCGACCTCTGATGGAGAACTTAGCTTGTGCAGAACTGGCGCACATCAGGAAGGGGCCTGAGAGAGATGAATGCGCCCTACACAGTGGGTGCAGAGAGTAGGAAGTGGAGAAGAGGAGTAGGTGGTGAAAAAACAATGCTGCAATCACTGGTTGTTCTTTAGTAAAACCAACTTAAAGCAGTATTGACACTCATCGCTGGGGTCATGGGAGATAACCACGAGCTGAGCAATGAGTGTGGAACAGTTTGCAAACATTTCACCCACTTATCTGTAACATGCATATAACCAGTGGCAACCTCCCGAATCCCGGCCTCCCGTCAACACCCCAATCAAATGACTGTCATCGCAAATCCAGTGATAAGGGCACTGGAGAAGTGATGTCCAGTCAGTCGGCAGACAAGAAAAAACAAACTGTCAAACAAGGAACAAGCATAGAGCTAGAGGATGGAACGAGGACCATCATAAAGGGACAACAGTGATAGGGTGGAGGGGGATGGAAAGGGGAGGAACAAGGTAAGAGGAACATTCTTTCATTCCGCAGTGCAAGGATGCATGGCGGCAACCAATGAGGTCCATCTCGACCATAATATCATACAAATAGAACATAATGGAGGTATGCAGGTACCCATTTGTCCCATAATCTAAGTTATTTGCGGGACGAGTGTGTACTTGAAATATAGAACAAAAACTTCCGCAACAGAGTCCGCTACCAAGTGGGCCATCCAATCCAAAACAGGACTTTCTCCAGAACAATGTCCAGAAATCTGGTAGAGGTAGGATGAGGACATGGCATGGTTTAAATGGATAGTAATGTTTCACAAAAACAGCAGCTCCAATTAATATTCCTTGAGAAAGAGATCAGCACACATTGACGGAAGATCAGAATCAGGATGCCGACTAACAAGATTCCTCCAGGCAATATGTGTGACCTTTTGAAAGGTTTTCAAGTAATAACTACTACTGAATGTGTGCCAAATTATTCCTCTGTATTAATAACTGTATTGTATATCTGGAGGATTTCTCAAGGCAAACTATGGGCCAATACTTATGATTGCTCAGCCCCTGGAAGTACTGAAATAGAGGTTCTGAATTGCTCCAGTGTATCAGTGTTGCTGTGTAGCAGGTTCATCTGTACTCTGCCCGTGCTGTCACAGACTTCTATAGAATGTACACAAACACTCTTTATATAAGAACAACTTTTACATCAGTGTTCCTTTAAAGTGCTGTGTACATAGCACTTCACTGATGCATTAATCACAAATGAGAACATAAACATGAAAAAAAAAAACTTTGCTCTGAAGAGGTTAGCTTTATTATAGAAATGCAGACACATGTAATAATATGGAGGTAGTCAGGACACAGTGTCATTTGCAATGTATTTGAGTATATGGAGAGTATGGAGAGAAGGGAGAAGGACCTTCTGATGCTTGTGACATTATCATAGTGCTATTTTGAACAGAACAACATTTTTAATGCGTCGTCATATTGCACGCCCAATACAGGGCCACATTTTCACACACAAAGCACAAGACGAGTTAATAGGGATTGCATCTACAGTTGAGATCATTCCTTGGTAAAGGCTGCATATGAGGCCAATTCAGAACAACATCCTGAAGTTTTGGAGAAGGGATAAACGGCAAAACTCTGAGGCTCCCAGTACAAACCATGTCCAAAAATGAACTACCATGGTGGTTAAACAAAAGAAACCTATCAAAAGGCTACCCACTGGAGGATCCAGAATGGGAGATACCACAGATACCAGCCTCTTGTGCTAGGGCAGATTGGTCTGTAAAAGAAGCTTCTCTTCATATAAACACACTAGAGATGAAAGCAGCAGGATAATTCCTAAAATGGTTCAGGAAAGATCTGAGAAAGAAAATGGTACATAGGGTCAAGCAACATGTTGGCCATCATGTATCTTAAGAATCAAGAGGGAACAAGAAGCAAACCCTTGAATAAGAGAGCCAGATTTTTCCCCATTTATATTTCCTCCTTCCTTGTTCATCTGGGTCAACTTCTTTTTTTTTTTTTTTTTTGGGGGGGGGGGTTGTGTGCCATTTCAAGAGTCCAAAGTGGACATGGGCAATCTGAAGACCACCAGAACTAACTCACCTTTTCTGTAATGGTAAATTATCTGTTTTATTATGCCAATGTCCTTAAGGAACCAGGTCAGCTATGTGTCTCTCGTGTCTGGACCCCTACACCGTATCCTGACACTCATCTCTCCAGTGTGTTCTGGATCAGTTAGTTCAGGGTCCCTGACTACCCCCCAGAAAGTGATATTATGCCTACTGGGGAGAATCCCTCACTTGAAGCAGGTAAATTATGGAATAAAGATACAAATGTTTCTTCTCTTCTCAAAGAGGGCCCTGTTAGTCCTGCAGAGGCTTTATTCAGACAGAATCAGAGACTCTTCAGATCTGAGACTTCCTAGGGGATGTTCTTGCTTGACTTCTCTAATGGAGTGGAAGGAATGCTATCTGTCTTGATCAGATTCTATTTGAGGAATTCAAGTAGCCAGATAAAGAGGGTCTTTCCATTTATTTATTTATTTTGCTTGTGTGTGTTTTTTTTTGCTTTTCCTTACAGTTTTTTCATCACTGTATTGCAGATGTGGGATACTCTTCCTTCAATGGTCTCCATATTTCTTGTTCCTCTAAAAATACAGCTCTACTACTAAAAGATGTAGCTGTATTTTAGGATCAGGTGGAAATACATCTGGATTCTCTCTTCAGAAACTAACTTTATAGTCTTTGCATCCTGCCTTTATTATAGCCCTGGGTTATAGACTTGGGTGGCCATGGTCTTTTTGGCGATCACTTAATGGAAGTTGATGAAGACTTCAGGGAGGATTTTGTTTATATGATTCACAAAGCTTTTGTGCATTTGTGAGGTGGTCGGATTCGGTTAAGCTTCTTGATAAGACACCTGTATTCTCTGCAGCGGCATGCAATACTTTGTGACTGAAGATCTGTTCGGCTGATCAGTTTTTCAGAAGTCCCTTATTTTCTTACCATTTGTAGGAAAATGGCTCTTTGGCCCTTAACGGGATAAAGAATCTAGCCATGCTACTGGAAGCCAGAGTTCCCTATTTTCTCCCATTTCACGCCTAATCTTCAGTCTCTCTTTTTTTTTTTTTTTTTTCCCCCCTCACGACGCTACTCTTCAAGCCATTCCCGTTTCCACCCCAGACTGAAACTGGCTGGTCAAGTGAGAAGCCCACACAGGAGCTCTTTGCATGGCACACGGAGTGTCAGACCACCTCAGAAAATGGGAGAACAGTGTGTGGCCCCTCTCTTTGGCAAATCCATGGATTTTTGCAGGTTCTTTTGGAGTGTTATCACATAGACTTAAGGGCCCTCCTTCACTTCATTTAATGTCAACATTTCCTTGATCCTGTGAAGACTATTCATCTCTAGGAGGGGGTTCAAGACATGCAGGTCTCGATTCCAGTGTCATGGTACACTTAGGATAAAGAATCACACAACATAGGTACAGGTGAATTTAACCAGTTTATTAAGATCAATATATAGGAGCAAAACACTTCCCCAACCTTCCCAGGAACAGGTGTGAGGACAGTGCACCTTCCACTACCCAGGAGGTGACAGTGAGCTACAACCTGCGACCACGGATCGCCAAGGCAGAGTGAGTGAGCAGAAACCTAGAGAGCTAGGGATCAGGCAACAGGAGCGAGACTGGAGTTACAGACAGGTAATAGCCTCAGAGGTATAGCTAGTCAAGGATGCACGGAGAGAGACTGCTAGAGCAATACCTGAGGTGAGACTAACCCTGACCTACCGAGCAGAAGGCAGCCGCAACAATACCAGGGAGGTAAAGTTTGCTCATAGACTGTACGGAGTGAGACCCAGCAAAAGCTGGTTGAGACAGAGTGGAGAGTCAGACAGTACCGGGGTCATGCATGGAGTGGGTAGAGAGAGAGAGCCACAGAACTCCCAGAGCGGGTAGTCAGCCAGAATCAGGGTCAGACCGGAACGGGTAGTCAGACAACGCCTAGCGGGTAGTCAGACAGAGCCACTGGTCAGTACCGGAGTGGGTAGTCAGACAAAGCCAAGGATCGAATCAGAGAATCAATGGAAGCCAAGTAAGGGTCAAACGAGAGCGCACACACAGTAGTAACGCACAGGTACACCACGAAAGGGCAACTAAGCCCAGTATTCAGGCTGTATATAAGGCCAAAGGAGAAGGCAAGACATTATCGGCCAATTAGTGCCGAAGGCTAAAAAACAGCAAGCGTGACGTCAATGACGCGCTCCTGCGACAGAGAGGCCAGCAGACAGGAGGCAGCGCTGCTGCTCGCTCACCAGAGGGAACAGGACAGGCACCCATATCAGGCAGGCAATAATCACGGGCACCGTGATATCCAGTCTCCTTTCAAAAACAGTTCCTGGAGTTCTGTTCCAACCTCTTCATCTTCCCCAAGAAAGGTGACTGTTTGTCATCCAACCCTAGGCCTAAAATGTCTGACTCCTTTTGTGCATACGGCGAGTTTCAAAATGGAATCTGAGGTTTTGGCTTCCCCGGACAGAAGGAACTTGTTTTTTGTTTTCTTCTTATAGGCATGGGGCTATATAATACCCCATTAGATGGGCTTCTATCTCTGGCTTTCATCATTTGTTTGATCCAGAACCCAGTTCTCAGGGACCTGGGTCTGGTGGATGGTGGTTTGCTTAGGCAGCCTTATCCTCATATCTTTCTCTGAACAGCTTTCCTGTTTCATGTATAGGAGCATGAAGATTGAAGATAGGTTTTGGAGTGTTACAGTTCTGTTGCCTGGCAGCCACATTTTTTCACTGTGGAGTTAAATCCTGACTTAGCACTCTCTTCTATGGTGTGCTGTAATAGAACAAAGATTTGGGAAATGTTCTAATGTTCCGCTTTTCCTTCCTTTTCTACTGTTATAGCCCTTTCACTGTCTTTCTGGTTTAACTTGCTAACAGGGTTTCTTGACGTTGGTCATCTGGAGGGTCTTCTTATTAACTTTATTTCAATTTTCAAGTGCTTTTCTATTCTTTTACATACTTTAGGGGGGGGGGCACGGTGCCTTTAAGAATGGGCACATTTGGTGGCCATATTGGATGGAAAATGGAATACTTCACTGGGACTTCTCTTGTCGCCTTTAGTGTTTCCGTAGCTATAATGGGGCTGGGGGTGCTTATTTTAGCAAACACTTTTACCAGAGCCCCAGGGGACCCCCATCACTGATATCAGTGGAGTGCTTTTTAACTGCAACTGAAGAGTCACATCACCATATTAATGGGAAGGTACAGTTCTCATAAGCCCATTCTTCTAGGCCTTTTTGGCTAAGGAAGAGGTGTTCCTTTATTGACCCTCTTCCTTTTTGTATTCTCTCTCCTTGCTTGCCACATTAACCTCTTGCAGTCAGATAAGTACTTTACACATATTTAAGTACTTTCTTTCATATTTAAAAGAGTCTCTTGGCTTTGCCCAAGGAGACATGGGCAGGACTAATGGAAGAAAGCAGACCGAAAAACTGGGATGCCAATAGCGCCTATCACTTAATACAATAATTAATTGATATGTAAGTAATGTATATAGCACTCACATTGCTATGTAGCTGCTGAACAGGTGTATACATCTACGCAGCAATTCAGTTATACAGAGATATTTAACCTGTCTCTGTTCGGGCTCTCCAATTGTCCGACTCTACATTAATGTGCTCCAGACCTTGGATTCCAAATTTCTGCATAAAACCACTCCAAACAACGCTGCTCCTCCATACAAAAAAGTATTTATTTCTAAAACACAAAGTGGCCTTTGCAACACGTTTTGCAGCTAAAATGCTGCTTTATTATCAACCAGCCTTACAAACTCCCAGACAAAAGTATTTGAAAGTTTGTAATGGCAGTTGCTTGATAAAGTAGCATTTTAGCTGCCAAACGGATTGCAAAGCCACTTTTTAATTTTGTTTTAGAAATACATACTTTTTGCACAGAGCAGCAGTGTTGTTTGAAGTGTTTTTATCCAGACATTTGTAATCCAAGATTTGGAGCAGAATATCAGAGACTGGGACAGTTGGAGAACCCGAACAGAGATGGATTAAATATCACTATATACCCGAATTGCTGCTTAGTGGTATACACCTGTTTAGCAGCTACATCAAAATGTGAGCGCTATAGATATAATTTACATACTAATTATTTTGTTAAGTGATAGGCATTATTGACGCCCCCATTTTTTATGTCTGCTTTCTTACAATTGTTTTGCTCCATTGGCAGAGTTTTTGAGAGTGCCGTCAATTGAGACGGAGAAGAAAGATCTGCAAGTCTGCCTTGGGGAGCAGCTTAGATTCCCCTAAAGCTTTGAAGCTGGAATGCATATACGTGTTATTCCAGCATGCACGTTTGTGAGTAATATTTCATTTTTCTGTGTTGTCCAATACAGGTTACTGGTTACTCTGGGAGGCGATCCACCCCTTAGTAGGCAGGAACAATTCTCAAAGTGTATGCAGGGGGTTGGAGCCTCCCTTCCCTCCTTGGCTGCAACTAGCCAACCAGCCCCAGAAAGATTTGTTCCTTGGTGAAGAGAACACCAGGCTGAGAACAGTTCTGCTATAGTTTTTAGAATCTTTTTTATTTTTCTGTTAGATATGGAATACCACCATTAGATGGATTACCATGACTGACAATGCCCTTAGATGTGGCTAGCTCAGTATCCAGGTGCTTTTTGTGGACTTTAAGCCCTGAGGGGGAAAATCTTGGCTCCAAGTGCTTCCCCAGGAGTTACCACTGAGGTACTTCTTGCTACATGGTAATCTGAAGACAGAAGATCTGCAGGAAAGGTGAGCAACCCTTTGAGTGCTGCAGGTCCACTTGTCCCACAGTGCCCCTCCGCACAGGGGTATATTTCTGGAGTTCCTATTGCACACTCCTGCACTCATTAGGTATATCTGTATGTCTGCTGGTAGTTTGAAGCAGGTTTATGTGGTGACATAACTCTTTAACTGCTGGTTTGGCACCTTTTTGGGGGGGTGTTCTAACACTTTTCCTACTGGGTTAGTATTTTTTGGGTATCCTCACATGTTCTATTGATGTTGTACACATTTTAATGTTTTTCCTTAAAATTTGTAAAAATTGTATACTGCGCCTTTAAGGCGCGCTTTACTGCATAGATGCCATTGCTCCATTCACTCCTTTGGGACTGTACTGTTTGAGACATATCTCTGCAACCGTTTAACCTAGCGACTTCAGAGATGGCTCATTTTACTTGTCTGCCCTTGCTCTATCATCCAGTTCATGTTTCTATTGTGTTGGGGGGCTCAGGGGGCTTTGTGCACTGTTTGGGGTACTTTTTGGGAAAAACTACATTTCCCGTGAGCACTTGCTTCACACCCTTGCTTCTAATTCGTGGCAGCCATTTTGTGAGCATTTCTGGGCGAGTATCCTATGCAGGGCTTGGACTCTCCTTCTCTCCTCTCCTCTGCAGATTAACCCTTCACCTGCCAGATAAGTTTGAATTAGCTATTTCTGGGGTGAAACTTTAATCCTACACACTATAATTGGGTGACTTATTGTACAGTGGGTTATTTGACACTGTGAGAATGTCTATACTGCTGGACCTTTGGGCTAGACCTAAGACTAAGGAGACTGGGTTCTCTGTATCCCCCATTGCGCATTGCTCTTCCTGTCACTCAGGGCTACCTTGAGAATTCTCATGTCACTTATGTCCAGCATGTTCTGATGTCCCTGACAGCATTCCAGTGACCTCCAGCCATGCCATAGAGCCAGCTTGGGTGCAAGAGTTCAAGGCTATGACTAGGGACCTTAGGATTTTCTTTGGTGCTTCCTTCACTTTTGAGCCCTGTTGGTTCTAGTTCAGTGTGCTGTGTAACGTTCCTGGGGTGCTGTTACCCCTGTTCAGTGTCCGTTGACACTTCAGTTGTTGTTGGGCTATCCTTGTTGGGGGTCATTCGGGGTAATGCTCACAAGAGTCTTCTTCCCTTCTACTATCTAGTCATTGTTAGTGTCTCAAATCTTTCTGGAACTGGTTGGCTAGCTGCAGCCAAGGAGGGAAGTGAGGCTTCACCGCCTGCATACACTTTGAGAATTGTTCCTGCCTACTAAGGGGCGGATCGCCTCCCAGAGTTACCAGTAACCTGTATGGACTAAGAGAAAAGGATTTAACAGGAAAGACTAAAATCCTCTTTTGATGATGGTGTGGTGAATACACTGATATACCTGAGGATACTGCACTAGGAGCTCCTCCTTGTCCTTTCTTGTATGGGCAGGACTAAGGCTACTAAATTTTCTGGAGTCCCTACTGGTGAATCTATGGAGCTTGGACATGTACTTTGTCTCTCAGAAAAGGAGGCGGCCAGGAGACAATCTCCTAGTCTGTGTTTAAATTGTGCCCAATCTGGGCATTTCACTCGCCTGTTCCTTAACAAGTTGGGAAACACCAGGTCTTAGGTTGGAATGAGGGACCCACCCTAAGTCTATCTTCAGTTTCCTCAAAAGATGAGAAATTACTTGTAACCACCTGTTTGACTTTAAATCAGAGGGTTGTTCTCGTCTCTGCCTTCATTAATTCTGGAGCAGCTCGTGTGTTCTTTGATTCTTCTCTCAAAGCTCAGCAAGGCATTGCTACTAAAAAGGAGGATGTACCATCCGTATCATTGCAGTAGACGGGTCACCTCTTTTTGGGCAGGTCTTATCACTTGTACAGCCTAACTCCTGACTCTTGTGTGTGGGTACCTTGCATTCTGAATCTTTGACCTTTGATGTCATCGCCTGTCCTGCAAATCCCCTCATTCTGGGATATTCATGGCTTAGAGAGAACAATCCCATAATCAATTACTCCACCAGTTCTTTGCTTCTCCAAGAAATGTTCCCCGAATCCCAAGGTTTTCTTGGGTACCACAGAGGTGCTTTCATCTCTATCCCTGAGGCCTATAAGGCCTTTTGTAAAGACAAGGCTGAGACCGTGCCTCCTCATTGGTCTTACAAGTGTCCCACTGACCTCCTCCCAAGTACCACTCCTCCTAGGGGTAGGATTTACCCTCTGTCTATCCCTGAAACCAAGGTTCTAGATGAGTTAATTCAAGTCAACCTCGCCCGTAGGTTCATAAGACCTTCAACATCCCCAGCTGGAGCGGGCATCTTTTTAATCAATAAGAAGGATGGAGGACTACTGAGGCCTGAATAACATCACAAGGTGGAATTGCTATCCACTTACTTTGATTCCAGAATTTCTGGAGAGATTTCGAGGGTTTTGAGTTTTCTCCAAGTTTGATCTCTGTGATGACTACAACCTGGTCAGGATCCAGGAGGGGGATGAATGGAATACTGCTTCAATTCCAGATTCCTCCACTACTAATACATGGTCATGCCCCTTGGTTTATGTAATGGTCCTGCAGTCTTTCAGGCTCTTGTAAAGTACATCTTTAGAGACCACCTGCTTTATTTATAGTAGTCTACCTGGTTGACATCCTGGTCTGTTCTCAGTCCCTCGAGGACCTTTGTTGTCACGTCACTCAATTTCTCACTTACCTCTGAGAAGATCATTTCTGTGTAAAACCCGAAGCGCAAGTTTGAAAAGCCTTCTTTGCCATTTATGGGGTATATAATTTTTTCCCAGGGTCTTACCATGGCCCCCGAAAAACTTTCTGCAGTTACTGACTGGCCTCTACTCCTTGCCCTCAAGCCTATCCAGAGCTTTATTGGCTTTGCCAATTACTGTTGCAGGTTCATTAAGAAATTTTCATCTCTTATCACCACCATGACGTGGAAGGGAGCCAACCCTCAACAATGGTTCATTGAGGCCCTTCAGGCATTCTCCTCCTTGAAGAAGGCCTTCTCTGCAGCTCCTATCTTCAAGTATCCAGATACTCAAGCTCCATTCACTCTTGAAGTGGACGCCTCCGAGACCGCTGCTTGAACAATCTCATTTCGGGGGACCCTTCATCCTTGCTCCTCTTTTTCCTGGCATTTTTCCTCTGCTGAGAGGATCTGCAACACCTGGAATCAAGAATTACTCTGCATTAAGCTTGCTCTGGAACAGTGACGCTACCTTTTAGGGGGGGTCTCCTCATGTTCTCACTGTCCTTACGGATCATCAGAACCTGGCTTCCGGTAAGTACATGAATGCTCAAAAGGCACATTTGGCTCCTTTCTTCTCTCCCTTCAGTTACTCCATCTCTTACATCCCTGGTACCAAGAATGTTAAGGTTGAAGCTCTTTCTAGACAGTATGAACCTGCTGAGGTCTCCAGAGAGTGCCCGGAGTCCATTGTGTCTCCTGATACTGTAATTTCATCCCTCTCCACAACCCATCTCTTGGCTCCAAAGGGCTCAGACTTCTTCTCCTGCTGATCTGTCTCCTCTTCCCGGTCTTCTCTATGTCCCCATGGAGTTCTCTCCTTATTTCCTGCTTTAGCTGGTCACCCTGGTGTCCTTCTAACTACTGATCTCATTTCTTGCTATTTCTGGTTGCCAGAGCTCAAGTCTGATGTTTCTAGTTTTGTACTCTCCTGCCCCATCTGTGCCTAGATGAAGACTCCAAGGTCTCGCCCTGTGGGTCTACTATAGCCCCTTCCAGTTCCAGCCCTGCCTTGGACTCAAGTCTCTTGATTTACCCACCTCCAAGGGCAGTACTGACATTTAGTTTGTTATGGATTGATTCCCTAAGCAGGGACACATCATACCCTTGCCTAAACTACATTCATCTGTTGAACTGGCAGAACTATTTGTCTGTGAGATCTATCGCCTTTAACGGTATTCCTCAGCACATCACATCTGACCGTAGCTTCCAATTTGTGTCAAGGTTTTGGAGGGCTTTCTGTTCCAGGCTAGGCATTCATCTTAGTACTCTTCTGCTTATCATCCGCAGACCAATAGGTCAGACTGAGAGGCTCAACCAAAATATTGAGTATTTTCTTAGGTGTTACTGTTCTCACCAACAGGACAACTGGTCCCAGCTCTTAACCTTGGCGTAGTTCTCTTACAAATCACAGCTGCAAATATACTTGAAGTGCTCTCCCTTTTTTTTGCAGCGCTGGGTTACAAACCTCCTGCAATGTTCCTAACGCCTCCTGCACCTGAGGTGCCATCTGCTGATCAGCACACATGGACCTTGTCTGACCACTGGCAGACTATTCATCAGACCGCTGTCGATCTTTGGCACCACAATACTCTCCCAGGGATCTTGTTAGGCTGTCTGCTAAGAACATTAAGCTCCGACACCCGTAAGATAAACTTGGTCCTCAATTCCTTGGTCCCTTCAAGATTCAGTCTCATATTTCTTCTGTGTTATACCGACTTGTGCTGCCCTCGGACCTTAAGGGTGCACCCAGTGTTTTATGTCTTCCTTCTCAAGCCCTGTGTCCCGGCCCACGTCTCTTCTCTTCCCCACCACCTCCCGTAACTTTGGATGATTCTGAGGAAATTGTGATTGATGCCATCCTGGATTCTCTTCTCTTCTGGGATGACCTGCAGTACCTGTTGAAATGGAAGTGTTACCATCCTGGTTGGTAGATTTGGTTGTTCATACGATTTCCCTTGTCCACCACTTCCACCATTCCTTTCCTTGTAAGCCCTCTTTGAACTCATGGAGGTAGTCCCTTTTTGCGGGGGGATAGTGCCATTCTCCTTCCATTTGTTCTGTCACTTGTCCTTTCCTGGTCTTATTCCTTTCACTGTCTCTTTGATTCTGTGTTTCCTGTTCTGGTGTTTGATTCCTAGTTGTTGATGTTGGCCTTGTTTACCGGCCTCTCTACTGCCTCCTGGTTCTGGACCTTTCTTCAGCTGACTTAGTTTTGACCCAGCGCCATTGTTAGAATATTCTCTAGCCTGCTACTCTGGTGCCTGTTCCCCTGTTTTTGTTCCAGCCTGGAGTGCAGTTTCAAGCACTACTTCGACCTGCTCACTCTGCTATAGTTTAGTCAGACTCTCCTCTGGCCTAGCACAGTGCTAGTCCTTTGTCTCCTTCATTCATCTGCTGGTTATTCACCTTAGACCCAAGGTACATCTCTAGCTTTCTCGGTAGGTAGCTACTATACCCTAGGAGGTTATTCTGGGTGCAGGTCAGCACTAATCTGGTCTTGCGACCAGCAACTCTAATTTGTCCTAGGTCACAGCAAGACCTCCTAGATGTAGTCAATGCAAGCCAGCTCTGCTCCCCATCCTGTGCACCCAAGTTTATAGCCTGGGGTAAGCTTCCAGCCATCTCTGTTTTTAGTCTCTGCTCCAGTTACCTCATATAGTATTTGCCTACTTATGCCAGCACCATTCTTCACCACATGCACCCAAGCTTCTAGCCTACCGGGCTAACCTTCCAATTTTCTCACTGTTCTCAATCTCTGTTCCTGCTACCCAGCGTATTGTTGCTTTGGGTATTCCTTTTCCATGTTAATAGCTATCTGCTCATTCACTGCAAAGTTCTTCTTCAGAGCCTGATATCAGATAGCTTATATCTGTTCCTGCCAGCTTACACAATGAGATAAAAAGATTTAAGGGCCCTATTGTTAGCTGACAATCTAGAAAGCAAATGGGTATTGCGGACACAGAAGACAAAAGGGGCTATTTGGAGGAGAGTGATCTATATTACACTGGGAGCATCCAATGGATAAGTGAGATGGTTATACTTTATGTTTAAGTAAGAGTTACAGAAGGCAAAGAACAGCTACAAAAGTCGGTATAATAGCTTTTCACTGTCGTCCAATGCAGGTTACTGGTAACTCTGGGAGGCGATCCGCCCCTTTAAGTAGGCAGGAATATTTCTCCAAATGTATGCAGGGGCGGAGCCTCCCCTCCCTCCTAGACTGCTTCCCAGTCAGCTAACACCAGAGTGATTTGTTCCTGGGTGTGTACACACCAGGTGGAGAACATCTCTCTTCAGTTTAGTCTTTTTTATTGTTTTCTGTCAAATATGGAATACCACCATTAGGCGGGTTACCATGACTGACAAATGCCCTCTCCAAAGTGGCTAGCTCAGTGTCCAGGGATTTTTTTGGTGGACCTTATGCCCTGATGAGGGAACAACTTGGTTTCAAGTACTTCCCTGGGGGATTATCCTCTGAGGTAATCCTGTCTTTGCATGGTGAAGGCAGAAGACCTGCAGAAAGGTGAGCCACCCTTTGAGTGCTGAAGGTCCACTTGTCCCACAGTGTCCCTTCCATAAAGTTGGGCTTGTATTTGGGAGTTCTCGTTGCGCACTCCAGCACTCATTGGGTGTTTTTTTATATATATCTATAATGTATATATGTGTATGTCTGTGAGTTTTGGAGCAGTGTATGTGGCATTTTAACCCTTTGTCTGCTGGTTTGACTTGTTTATTAAGGGTTCTGTTACACTTTCTTTATGGGATAGTGTTTTCTCATCATGTACATGTGTGCAATATGTGTTTTTAACCTTTTTATTATTGGGGTTTCATTTCTTAAATTTTATGTTACGCGCCTTTAAGGCGCGCTTTTACCGCATAGCCGCCATTGCTCCTTTACTCTCTATGGGCTTACACTGTGTGGGACGTATCTCTGGAACCGCTTTACATAGCGACTTCATAGTGGGCTCATTTTGTTTGTCTTCCCTTGCTCTTTCATCCGGTTTCATGTTCAAGTGTGTTGGGGGACTTGGGGGGCTTCGGGCACTGCTTCGGGGTACTTTTTGAGAAAAACTACGTTTCCCATGAGCGCTCGTTTCACGCCTTTTTTCTGATTGGCTCCCGTCGCGGCAGCCATTTTGTGAGTTTTTCTCATCGAGTATACTACGCAGGGACCGGACCTTCTCCCTCTCCTCCGTTGATTAACCCTTCGCTTGCCAGATAAGTTTAGTTTTAATGTTTCTGGGGTGAATATTTAATCTTTCACACTTAAATTGGGTGATTTCTGTCAGTGGGGTATATTTGACACTGTGAGTATGTCTACACCGCTGGAGCTTGGGACTAGACCTAAGACTAAGGAGGCTGGGGTATCAGTATCCCCCATTGCGTTTTGCTCCTCCTGTCATTCAGGGCTGCCTTGGGAATTCTCTGGTCATTTATGCCCAGCATGTCCTGACAGCAACCCAGGGCCTTCCAGTCATGTTATAGAGCCAGCTTGGGTTAAAGAGTTTAAGGCTGCTACTAGGGACCTCAGGTCCACTCGTCAACTCTTTCCCTCTCAGGTACAGGGTGCGCTGCAGTTATGGCAGGCTCCCTCTGCTATCAGGACCTCCCTGCCTAAACCACAGGAGGCACCTGATGTGTCTGATTCTTCTGAGGAAGAATTGTTGCAAGATTCTGATGCTGAGGATGGTACAGTTATTGAGTCTTCCAGATCTGTTGGAGACCCCTTCGAATGTGACCCTGAGCTCTCTGCTGAGGGCTTAATTAGAGCCGTTCTGACCACCCTCAACCTTCCCTTGAGTCAAGAGGTTCCCTCTGACCCAACTGATGTCTTTCAGAAACCGGCTAAAGCTGTTACTTGTTTTCCTCCTAACCCTACTCTGGAACGTTTGGTTTCTGATGCTTGGAAAATTCTTGACAAGTCCTCTTCAGTCTCAAAAAAGTTTGTAAAACTTTATCCCTTTTTTGAGGCTGAACTGAATAAATGGGTTCATCCTCCCAAGGTGGATGCCCCTGTTTCTAGACTGTCTAAATCGACTGCTTTACCTGTATCTGATGCTTCTGCTTTACAGGATTGGACGGACAAAAAGTTGGAAGTTTGCCTCAAGTCTATTTTTGCCTCTATTGGCACTGCTATGCGTCCGGCATTTGCTGTGGCGTGGGTTAACCGGGCCATTGCGGTCTGGACTGAGCAACTCACCACGTCGGTCCGTCAGGACGTGCCTGTTTCAGAACAATTGCGCTTGCTTGCTAATATTTCTGAGGCCCAAAATTATGTTTCTGATGCTGCTTTTGACGCTGTCCGCATGATGGCTACGGCTTCTACCTCTTCTGTGGTAGCCAGGCGTGCGCTTTGGCTTAAGATTTGGTCTGCTGACACTGCGTCTAAGAAGGTTTTCTTTCTTTGCCTTTCCAAGGTACTTCCTTGTTTGGTTCTGAGCTCAAGGAACTCATTAGTGAGGCTACTGGGGGTAAGAGTACCCTTTTGCCTTTGGTCTTCAGGAAAAAGTTGCCGGCTAAGTGTTACCGGTCCTTTCATTCCTTTCAGACAGAGACACGTCCGTCGACTAAGTCAGTCCCGTCCGATCCTCGTCCCTCCTCCAAGCCCAAGCAGTCCTGGAAGCCCAAGGTTACTTCCAAGCCCAAGTCTGCCAAGGCTGCTTCAGCATGACTCGCCGAACCTGGGTCCGCACCCTGCCGTGGGGGGACGTCTCCACCTCTTTCGCAGGGTCTGGGAGGAATCTGTGACGGACCCATGGGTTTTACAGGTGGTCTCAGAGGGATACAAGATCCCTTTCTTTTCCCTTCCTCCCTTTCATTTTCATCTCACTCGTTCTCCGCAAGATGCAGAGAAACTGCGTCTGTTCGACGGCGCTATTCAGGATCTCTTGGACAAGGAGGTTCTGGAGCCAGTGCTTCCTGTGGACATGGGCTTGGGATTCTACTCCAACCTTTTTGTGGTGACCAAGACTTATTTTGGATCTCAAAGATCTCAATTCCTTTGTGGTGAAGACCCACTATCGCCAGGAATGTCTGCGCACTGTGATTGCCTCCATGTCTCCAGGGGAGTTTCTCGCTTCTCTGGATCTTCAGGATGCGTATTTGCACATCCCTATTCATCCAGCGAGCAGGCAGTATCTGAGGTTTGCCTGCGCAAGGGGTCATTTTCAGTTTTCAGCTCTTCTGTTTGGACTGATAAACTGCTTCCCAGGTTTTTCAACGAGTTCTGGGAGCATTGATATCTGCCCTCCATCGGGATGGCATAAGAGTGACTCCATACATGGATGACTTGCTATTGAAGGCGGAATCTGCGGAACTCCTTCATCAGCAGGTTCAGACCTGCATTCATGCCCTCACCCGTCACGGGTGGATAGTGAATTTGGACAAGTCGGACTTGTCTCCATCCCAGAGTCTCATATTCCTGGGTCTGCTGTTCGACACTCAGAAGGGTATGGTGTTTCTGCCGGAGGAAGTGGCTCATCAAATTGCCCAATGAGTTGCGAGGATTCTGGCACTCGAGCGGATCCCAGTGCCGAAGTTGTCTTCACTGGTGGGGAAGTTCATCTCCACGATAGAGGCGGTGCCATTTGCGATGGCCCACACCAGGAAACATCAGAGGTTTGTGATTCAGACGTGCAGGGATCGACCGGATCATCTGAAGCTGTCAGTGTCCTTGCCTCCTCACGTTGAGTTGAGCTTGGAATGGTGGTTGGACCTTTCCCATCTCCTGAAGGGGAGACCCTTCCGGATCCCTTACTGGACCACGACGGACGCCAGTGTCTCGGGCTGGGGTGCTGTATTGGGTCGCTTCAGCTCTCAGGGGAAGTGGTCCTTGGAGGAGTCTCTTCTCCCCATCAACATTCTGGAACTTCGGGCGATTTTCCATGCTCAACGCCATTGGGAATCTCAGCTGGAGGACTATCTGGTCAAGGTGGAATCAGACAACACCACCGCCGTGGCTTACATCAACAGGCAGGTAGGGACAAGAAGTCTCACCGTGTGGCTAGAGGTCAAGGCCATCCTGTCCTGGGCGGAGGTTCACGTTCCTGCCATCTCAGCGGTGCACATTCCAGGCGTAGACAACGTCATGGCAGATTTTCTCAGTTGTCACACAGTCGACAGCGGAGAGTGGGAATTCCATCCGGAAGTGTTTCAACTATTGACTCAGATGTGGGCCATGCCCCTGGTGGATCTGATGGCAACCAGGTACAACAGGAAGGTTCCAACGTTCTGCTCCAGGTGGATAGACTCGCTGGCTCTGGCGGTCGACGCCATGTAGATTCCTTGGGCGTTTTCCCTGGCCTACATCTTCTCCCCCCCCCCCCCTTGATGCTGATCGGGGGATCCAGAAGCTGAAGGTGGCGCGTTGTCCGGTCATCCTCATTGCTCCGAATTGGCCTCGTCAGTCCTGGTACCCGGACCTTCTGGCTCTGTCGGTGGCAGAGCCCTTTCCGCTTCCCCCTCGTCTAGATCTTCTGATCCAAGGTTATCTGTGGAAGGAGGATGTTCATCGTCTCCATTTGACGGCCTGGAGGTTGAATCCTCAATTTTGAAGAAGAAGGGGTTTTCTTCTGCTGTGGTGTCTACCATGCTTCGGGCTAGTAAGCCTGTTTCGTCCAAGATCCATCATCGGGTCTGGTCGACCTTTCTGTCTTGGTGTGCTGACAGGGACCTGTCTCACGACTTTCATCTTCCTAATGTCCTGGCCTTTTTGCAGGACGGTGTGGATAAGGGACCAGTTTGAGTTCTCTTAAGGTTCAGATTTCGGCGCTTTCTGTCTTTTTCCAGGAGCGCATTGCTGTTCTTCCTGATGTCAAGATCTTCTTCCAGGGCGTGACTCATGTGCGTCCTGCCTTTCGGAGTCCGGCTCCTCGGTGGGACCTGAATCTGGTGTTGGGAGTTCTAAAAGCGTCCTCCCTTTGAGTCTTTGGCTACCATTCCTTTACATCTTTTGTCGTGGACGATGGCCTTTCTTTTGGCTATTGTCAGTCCACCGGGTGGTGGAGTTACAAGCGCTCTCCTGTAAACCACCCTATTTGGTGTTTCACAAGGACAAGGCGGTTCTTCGTACTTCTAAGGAGTTCTTTCCTAAAGTGGTTTCTGAGTTCCACATTAATCAGGAGATTGTGGTGCCCTCTTTCTGCCCTAACCCCTCTTCCGAGAAGGAGTGGGATCTCCATTTGTTGGATGTTGTGCGTTGTCTCAAGTTCTGTGTGCATCGCACGGAATCCATCAGGAAGTCTGACGCTCTGTTCGTCATTCCGGAGGGTCCTAGGGTTACGGCCCATTCTACCAGGTCCATTGGGGCCTCTTGGGCCTACAAAAATCAAGCGTCTGCTGATCAGCTGTGCCGGGCGGCCACTTGGTCCTCTGTTCACACCTTCTCAAAGCACTACCGTGTGGATGTGCTGGCCTCGGCTGATGCCAGCTTTGGGAGGAAGGTCCTGGAGGCAGTTTTGCCTGTCTCGGATCTTCTTCTTCTGAGGTTCTTAGTGCTTCCTTACTGTTGAGCCCTGTTGGCTCTAGTTCTGTGTGCTGTGTAACCGTTCCTGGGGTCTGTTTTTATCCCTAGTTGGTGTCCGCTGACACTTCTGTTTTGTTGGGATCTCTGTCCAGTTGGTCCTGGTGACTTTGGGGGCCTTGCGCCTGGTCCTTGCCTCCTTCCCGCCTCAGGGTAACTCAATGCTTGGACATCCCAGAGTTACCAGTAACCTGTATTGGACGACAGTGAAAATAGGATTTTAGTCTTACCTGTTAAATCCTTTTCACTTAGTCCATACAGGTTACTGGTCTCCCACCCTGTCAAGAGACCATGCTTGGCTCTCCTGTGGCACTTTGTGGGAGTCCTTCGGGGCATGCTCATAGGAGTCTTCTTCTCTCCGATTTCTGGTCAGTTAGTAGGGTCTCAAATCATTCTGGCTTGTGCTGACTGGGAAGCAGCCTAGGAGGGAGGGGAGGCTCCGCCCCCTGCATACATTTGGAGAAATGTTCCTGCCTACTTAAAGGGGCGGATCACCTCCCAGAGTTACCAGTAACCTGTATGGACTAAGTGAAAAGGATTTAACAGGTAAGACTAAAATCCTATTTTCACTGTCGTCCAATACAGGTTACTGGTACACTGGGAGGCGATCCGCCCCTTTAAGTAGGCAGGAACATTTCTCTAAATGTATGCAGAGGGTGGAGCCTCCCCTCCCTCCTATGCTGCTCCTCAGTCAGCACAAGCCAGAATGATTTGTTCCTCGGTGTGTTCACACCAGGTGGAGAACATCTCTCTTCAAATTTTAGTTTCTTTATTATTTTTTTGCAAATATGGAATACCACAATGCCCTCTTGAAAGTGGATAGCACAGCTTCCAGGGTAGTTCTGGTGGACCTTTTGCCCTGATGAGGGAACAACTTGATTTCAAGTACTTCCCTGAGGGATTATCCTCTGTGGTAATTCTTTACTTACTTGGTAACCTGAAGACAGAAGTCCTGCAGAAAGGTGAGCCACCCTTTGAGTGCAGAAGGTCCCATTGTCCCACAGTGTCCCTTCATTGGGCTTGTATTTGGGAGTTCTCATTGCGCACTCCGGCACTCATTGGATGTTTTTCTGTATCTTTCACTGTATTTTATTGCAATATATAGTGTAAGTCTGGGGTTTTGGAGCAGTTTATGTGGGTTTTAACCCTTTCTCTGCTGGTTTTTCCAGTTTCATGGGTATTTGGGACATTTCCTTTTCAGGGTCATGTTTTCTTATTTAGTACATGTGTTTACTATGTGTTTTGCACCTCTTATCTATAAGGGTTAACTTTATTAGAAATTATGTTCCGCGCCTTTAAGCGCGCTTTTCCCACATAGACGCCATTGCTCCTTTACTCTCTATGGGCTTACACTGTGTGGGACATATCTCTGGAACCGCTTCACATAGCGACTTCAGAGTGGGCTCTTTTTGTTTGTCTTCCCTTGCTCTATCATCCGGTTGCATGTTTGAGTGTGTTGGGGGACTCGGGGGGGCTTCAGGCACTGTTTTGGGGTACTTGGTGAGGAAAACTACGTTTCCCATGAGCGCTCGTTTCGCGCCCTTTTTCTGATTGTCTCCCATCGCGGCAGCCATTTTGTGAGTTCTTCTCATCGAGTATACTACGCAGGGACCGGACCTTCTCCCTCTCCTCCGCTGATTAACCCTTCGCTTGCCAGATAAATTTAGTTTTAAACGTTTCTGGGGTGAATATTTAATCTTTCAAATTTTAATTGGGGGATTTCTGTCTGTGGGGTATATCTGACACTGTGAGTATGTCTACTCCACTGGAGCCTGGGACTAGACCTAAGACTAAGGAGGCTGGGGTTTCAGTATCCCCCATTGCGTTTTGCTCCTCCTGTCATTCAGGGCTACCTAGAGAATTTTCTGGTCATTTATGCCCAGCTTGTGCGGAAGGTCATGGCAGCAACCCAGGGCCTTCCAGCCACGCTACTGAGCCAACATGGGTGAAAGAGTTCAAGGCTGCAACTAGGGATCTCAGATCCACTCTTCAGCTCTTTCCCTCTCAGGTTCAGGGGGCTCTTCAAGTCTGGCAGACCCCCTCCACTGTCAGGACCTCCCTGCCCAAGCCACAGGGAGCTCCTGACGTATCTGATTCTTCTGAGGAAGAATTGTTGCATGATTCTGATATTGAGGATGGTACAGTTATTGAGTCTACCAGATTGGCTGGGGACCCTTTTGAATGTGGTCCTGAACTCTCTGCTGAGGGTTTGATCAGGGCTGTTTTGACCACCCTCAATCTTCCCTTGTGCCAGGAGTCTCCTCTTGACCCAACGGATGTGTTTCAGAAACCGTCTAAGGCTGTTACTTGCTTTCCTACTAACCCTACTCTTGAACATTTAGTTTCCAATGCGTGGAAAAATCCTGATAAGTCTTCTTCAGTCTCAAAAAAGTGTGCCAAACTTTATCCTTTTCCTGAGACTGAATTGGCTAAATGGGTTCATCCTCCTAAAGTGGATGCTCCAGTTTATAGGTTGGCCAAATCTACTGCTTTGGCTGTATCTGATGATTCTGCTTTACAGGATTGGACTGACAAAAAGTTAGAGACCTGCCTTAAGTCTATTTTTGCCTCTATTGGTACTGCCATGCGTCCAACTTTCGCTGTGGCGTGGGTTAACCGGGCCATTGCGGTCTGGACTGAACAACTTACTGTGGCGGTTCGCCAAGATGCGCCAGTGTCAGAACAGTTGCAATTGCTTGCTAATATTTCTGAAGCTCAGAATTATGTTTCTGACGCTGTCTTTGATGCTGTTCGCATGATGGCGAGGGCTTCCATTTCTTCTGTGGTGGCTAGATGCGCTCTTTGGTTAAATATTTGGTCTGCTGACACCGCTTCCAAAAAAGTTTTGCTTTCTTTGCCCTTTCAAGGGACTTCCCTGTTTGGATCTGAACTGAAGGAATTGATCAGCGAGGCTACTGGAGGTAAAAGCACTCTTCTACCCTCAGTCTTTAAGAAGAAATTCCCAGCTAAGTGCTATCAGTCCTTTCGTTCCTTCCAAACTGAGACACGCTCCACGTCCCAGGCGGTTCCGCCTGCTCCGCGCACCTCCTCCAAGCCCAAACAGTCCTGGAAGCCCAAGGTTGCCCCCAAGGCCAAGACTTCCAAGACTGCTTCGGCATGACTCGCCGAACCCGGGTCCGCATCCGGCTGTAGGTGGACGGCTTCATCTCTTTCGCAGGGTTTGGGAGGATTCAGTGGCGGACCCTTGGGTTCTTCAGGTGGTGTCAGAGGGATACAAGATCCCTTTCTTTTCTCTTCCTCCTTTTCGCTTCCATTTTACTCGTCCTTCTCAGGACTCCACAAAAAGTCGTCTGTTCAACGACGCTATTCAGGATCTTTTGGAAAAGGACGTCCTGGAACCAGTTTCTCAGGAGGACATAGGTTTAGGATTTTATTCCAACCTGTTCGTTGTGGCCAAAAAGGACGGCGGACCTCGTCCTATTTTGGACCTCAAAGATTCCTTGCTTCCCTGGACCTTCAGGATGCATATCTACACATCCCTATCCATCTAGAGAGCAGGCGGTATCTCAGGTTTGCCTGCGACAGGGTTCATTTTCAGTTTTCGGCTCTTCCCTTTGGGCTGACGTCAGCTCCATAGGTTTTTCAACGCGTCCTGGGAGCACTGATAGCGGTCATCCATCGGGATGGCATCAGAGTGACTCCATACATGGAAGATATCCTTCACCAGCAGGTTCAGGCTTGCATTCACTCACTCGCCACGGATGGATTGTGAATCTGTACAAGTCAGACTTGATTCCATCTCAGCGGATTATCTTCCTGGGCCTTCTGTTCGACACTCAGCAGTGCATGGTGTTTCTGCCGGAAGAGGTGGCTCATCAGATTGCTCTCCGGGTATCGAAGATCCTGGCCCTCGAGCGGATTCCAGTGCCGAAATTGACTTCTCTGGTGGGGAAACTCATTTCCACGATAGAGGCGGTGCCTTTTGCTATGACACACACCAGAGAACTTCAAAGGTTCATGATCCAGACGTGCAGGAATCATCCAGACCATCTGAAGCTCTCTGTTCCTCTACCTCCTCATGTCGAGTTGAGCTTGGAATGGTGGTTGGATCTTTCCCATCTCCTGAAAGGGAGATCCTTTCAGATCCCTTATTGGACCACGGTCACGACGGATGCCAGCCTCCTGGGATGGGGGGGCGGTGTTGGGTTGCTTCGGTGCCCAGGGGAAGTGGGGACTGGAGGAATCTCTTCTGTCCATCAACATTCTGGAACTCAGTGCGATATTCCTTGCCCTGCGCCACTGGCAATCTCAACTGGAGGGGTTGTCCAGTCAGGGTCGAGTCTGACAACGCCACCGCAGTGGCCTACATCAACAAGCAGGGCGGAACAAGAAGTCTCGCCGCTTGGTTAGAGGTCAAGGCCATCTTGTTTTGGGGCGGAAGTACATGTTCCCGTCATTTCAGCGGTTCACATTCCAGGCGTAGACAACGTCATGGCAGACTTTCTCAGTCGTCACACAGTCGACAGCGGAGAGTGGGCTCTTCATCCGGAGGTGTTCCAACTCCTCACTCATATGTGGGGGGTTCCTGTGGTGGATCTGATGGCAACCAGACACAACAGGAAGTTTTCAGTGTTCTGCTCTCGTTGGAGGGATCCACTAGCTCTGGCAGTGGATGCCTTGTCAATTCCTTGGGAATTCTCCCTAGCCTACATCTTTCCTCCTCTTCCGCTGTTGATCAGAGTCATCCAGAAACTGAGGATGGAGCGTTGTCCAGTTATTCTGATCGCTCCGAATTGGCCCCGTCAGTCCTGGTATCCGGACCTGATGGCCATATCTGTAGCGGAGTCTTTTCCGCTTCCCTCTCGTCCAGACCTTCTACTACAAGGCTATCTGTGGAAGGAGGATGTTCATCGTCTTCATTTGAAGGCTTGGAGGTTGAATCCTCAATTTAGAAGAAAAAGGGTTTTTCCTCTGCTGTGGTGTCTACGATGCTGCGCGCTCGTAAGCCTGTGTCTCCCAAGATTTATCACCGTGTCTGGTCGACCTTTGTAGCTTGGTGTGCTGATAGGGATCTATTGCATGATTTTCATCTTCCTACTGTCCTGGCCTTTTTACAGGACGGTGTTGATAAGGGGCTCAGTCTGAGTTCTCTTAAAGCCCAGACTTCAGCGCTTTCTGTGTTTTTCCAGGAGTGCATTGCTGTTCTTCCTGACGTTAAAGTTTTCTTCCAAGGTGTGGCTCATGTTCGTCCCGCTTTCAGGAGTCCGGCTCCTCAGTGGGATCTCAATCTAGTTTTGGGGGCTCTTCAACGACCCCCCTTTGAGTCTTTGACTACTATTCCCTTGCGCCTTTTGTCCTGGAAGATGGCCTTCCTTTTGGCTATTGTATCGGTTCGCCGGGTGGCGAAATTACAAGCTTTGTCTTGTAAACCACCTTATCTAGTGTTCCATAAGGATAAGGCTGTGCTTCGCACTTAAAAGGAGTTTTTGCCTAAAGTTGTCTCCGAATTTCATATCAATCAGGAGATAGTGGTGCCCTCTTTCTGCCCTAACCCTTCCTCTGATAAGGAGAGGGATCTTCATTTGTTGGATGTTGTGCGTTGTCTCAAGTTTTATGTTCATCGCACCGAGTCTATCAGGAAGTCTGATGCTATGTTTGTCATTCCTGAGGGGCCTAGGACGGGGAGACCGGCATCCAAGGTGACTATTGCATCTTGGATTAAATGTACCATTCATAAGGCTTACGAATTGCGGAATAAGCATGTGCCCTTTCGGGTCACTGCTCATTCTACCAGATCAATTGGGGCCTCTTGGGCCTATAAAATTCAAGCGTCTGCTGATCAGCTGTGCCGGGCGGCCACTTGGTCTTCTGTGCACACATTTTCGAAGCACTACCGTGTGGATGTGCTGGCCTCGGCTGATGCCAGCTTTGGGAGGAAGGTCCTGGAGGTAGTTTTGCCTGTCTAGGATCTTCTTCTTCTGAGGTTTTCAGTGCTTCCTTACTGTTGAGCCCTGTTGGCTCTGGTTCAGTGTGCTGTGTTTTGTTCTTGGGGTCTGTTCTTACCCCTAGTTGGTGTCCGTTGACACTTCTGATTGTTGGGATCTCTGACCAGTTGGTTCATAGAGGTTCAGAGTTACCAGTAACCTGTATTGGACGACAGTGAAAATAGGATTTTAGTCTTACCTGTTAAATCCTTTTCACTTAGTCCATACAGGTTACTGGTCTCCCACCCTGTCAAGGGACCATGCTTGGCTTTCCTGTGGCATTCTGTGGGAGTCCTTTGGGGCATGCTCACAGGAGTCGTCTTCTTGTCTTCTATCTCTAGTCAGTGTTAGTGTCTCAAATCATTCTGGCTTGTGCTGACTGAGGAGCAGCCTAGGAGGGAGGAGAGACTCCACCCCCTGCATACATTTAGAGAAATGTTCCTGTCTACTTAAAGGGGCGGATCGCCTCCCAGTGTACCAGTAACCTGTATGGACTAAGTGAAAAGGATTTAACAGGTAAGACTAAAATCCTATTTTACTGGCCTAGGTGGTAAGCTTCTGTGATCTGGTGGGTCTTCAGAAATCATTTAAATCTGTGGAACGTAGGTGAGAGTCTTACAGTGTGAGCTATGGAATTCCACAGGATGAATGCAGCATGGGAGAAGTCTTGGAGACCATAATGGGAGCAAGGGATGATAGGAAAAAAAGACACGTCATAGGCAGAACAAAAAGGACAGTTGGGAGACTATTTAGAGAGACAAGGGGGATATATAGAGAAGTGCAATTTTATGGAGGGCTTTGTAGGTTTGGAATAGGACTTTAAATTTTATCCCAAAGCAATAGGGAGTCAGTGGAGGGATTGGCAGAGAGGGGCAGCTGATGAAGAGCTTTGGGTCAGATGTACGAGTTGTGAAGAGGTATTCAGAATGAACTGGAGCGGAGATAGTTGGGTTAGGGGAAGTCCAATTGGGAGAGAGCTGGAGTAGTCGAGGAGGGAGAGCTGTTTGTGTGAGGCGGTGCATGGGGAGGAGAGAAGATATGGTGAGATTAGAA
Organism: Rhinophrynus dorsalis; assembly: GCA_037306005.1. Classification (NCBI taxonomy): domain Eukaryota; kingdom Metazoa; phylum Chordata; class Amphibia; order Anura; family Rhinophrynidae; genus Rhinophrynus; species Rhinophrynus dorsalis. Next base: position 269,296,793 of record CM074721.1, on the reverse strand, counting down.
TTGTATTAAGATCATTATGTGGGAGAGGGAGACACTAAGGTTAAGAAGGGTAGAGAGGAGAGAAGAGGAATAGGCAGGGAAACATGGTGGGAGATTAGAAAATAATACAATAAGTAATAATGTCAAATGATTAAAAGCTTGAGTTGCCTGTTGGAGGGCAGGGTGGCTCTGCTGTGGTCCTAAGGCTGTTTGTAGTTTCATTCCAGTGTAACTCAACTAATCACTTTTGAAGCGTGAACCCATGCTGCAATGTCTAGCCATGCAAGTTTGTACAGAGTTACACTCTGGCATTTAAATATACATATCACAAGTGGGGGCTGGATTAGTTAATTACACGCAGGCTATGCAATTCTTTATAAACAGACACAGGATGTATCACACCTAACCAATTAACAGTTGTTAGCCATCTACATAGGAAATCATAAATAGTTAAACCTTAATTAACAGTGTATGTTACATATCGGTCAAACAAAGGGTTAAACAACGCACTAGTGTATGAAGGCAGCTGATGAGATCAGGTCATCATGGGGAACATACCAGGCAAATAATTAATTAAACATCTCAGTGGTCTGGAGAACGTAACAGGCAAACAGATGGTTAAGCACAGTGGTATGGAGGCAATGATGAGAACCAGGTTAGCAGTGGAATTGCAACAGGCAAAGAAATGGTAAACACAGTGGTATGGAGGCAGAGGATGAGATCAGGTTAGCAGGAGGAATGTACCTGTATGGAGAGAGAAGCAAGCAGGGGTTAAGGCAGGAATGCCATAATCCATATTGTCAGATGATCGTTACAAGGAAGCAGTTCACACTGTTTTACTGATAGTTATTTAACATATCACCTGGGAGATTTATCACTTTGAGTGCCAGAGAGGTGCCTAACGCATTGCGTTGCAATGTGTTGGATACCTCTCTGTCACTTAAAGGGTTACACTATTGATTAGAGCCTATTTACTATATGAATATTCAACAGGGGTTGGGAGACGTAATGCAGGTCATAGTGTTTGGATGCCACTTTTAAAATATCTAAAATATAGTGGAGAATGGAGGTTCTGTCTTTGTGAAGTTGAAAATGTGTTGGTACAAATTGAAACCTCGACACAGTTACATTAAACTATTCTTCACAAGTCCTTTGAGTGCTGGTCTCTTCTTTTGGTACATTTTACTTCCTCTTGGCATTTTTGTTCTGCATCTTAGGAGTTGTTTTGAGATATAGTAAATATTTTCTAAATTCCAAACAAAGCAAATAAACTGAATATTGTATGTTTGACAGGCCAGATGAATTGGCATCAATCTGTAACGGAAGTTGCTAGCGTAAAATTAGGTGACTTCACTAATGTACTATTACAGGATCTGATGAAATAGCTCAAGGCTATTCACTTAAGCATTTCCCCTCTGCTGACGTTCGTTAAAACATATGCAGCCTGTGATACATAAAGATTAAAACTTTGTTAAATTCAAATTCTTATGCTGTTTCTAAAAGACTCAGCACATTTGACATTATTTAAGTCAGGGCTAAAAATTTGAAGTCCTTTGCTACTAGCCAGACCTGAGAAGTTACTCGCCACTGCAAGCCATAGCATACCAACCAGGGCTGAATTTCTACTCACCAGGGCTAAATTTTCACTCGCCATTGGCTAGTGGCGAGTGGAAATTTTGAGCCCTGATTTAAGTTATTACATTGGTGATTAGCAAATATTAAGCAAAGTAAAGGTGGTTATTTACTAAAGCTATGCTTCAGCCAGTTAAATAAAACCATAAAATTTTCCCCCTCTTTTTTTATTACTTTGTTATATTTATTTATATATCCAACTAGTGTAAAAGCCCGTGTGGACGGGCCAAGGTCCGGGTGATGTTAACCCTTTGAGTGCCAGAGGGATATGCAACGCATTGCAAAGCAATGCGTTGTGTACCTCTCTGGCACTCAAAGGGTTAAGAGGACGGTCTTGCTCTGTGTCCTGCCGCCGATGCAGTCATGCACTATAGAGACTGCCCGAAAGCACAGAGTGCTCCCAGCTCGGAGCTCCCAGCATTCTGTGCATTCGGCTAGTCTCTACAGTGCATGACGGCTTCTGACAAACATCCTAGCAAATTATATAGGATGCTTCCATAGCTTGTATTTCTTCTAGTTGGCTCGTGTTTCATATCATTTTGTTACTGGCAGTGCCAGATATACCCATTAGGCAAAGTAGATGATCATCTAGAACAATCACAGTACCTCTGCACAAGATACCCACTCTTGGTTTCTTTACTAGTTTATATTCTTCTTTACTGACAGAAGTATGGTATGGCGGAGAGTGGGCTTCAAAACATTGCAAAGCTGTGTTTTAAACACCTGTCTAGTAATCAAGTTTATGCTTTTTGTGTTTGTATAGAGTAGTATATGTAGAGGTGTGTCCTCTTCGAAGTTAGGGATGTGACAGTAAGTTGCTTAGGGGTACCTGAAGTCTATACCGGTCTTTGTTTACCTGGTTTAAAAACTGTTTTTCATTTATCCTAATATATTGGGGTCTAGTTGAATGCTCGATTATACAATACAGTCAAATACAGATTATTATATTAATGGTTGTAGTATGAGTCTTTCATATCTTTTCTCTCTCATCCATTGTAGAACATTTGAAACATAGAGTTAAGTAGCTACCATTAGGGCACTTGCAGACAAAAACTCTCTGGAAGAGGAGACTCCCTATCAGCTCCACTTAAAACCTGACCATAAGCAACAGCACTACTTTTACATGTACTGCCTACAGGACTTCAAGGGACTGCTACTACTATTCTGTTTTTCTTTTTCGGTTACGTCCAGTATGGAACACAGGAACCATGGGGGTTGAGCTCACCTCCTTCAGAGGGCAGGGCACGTAAAAAGACATTGTCTTCCTGGAGGAGACTCTTTCCTCCTCTTCCAGCTCAACCCCACATTAAATCCCAGATTCATGTGGCCGCTGTAGCACTTCTTAGTTTTTAGGTCTACTTTTTATTTTTATCTTGGTTTGGGGTCTGTATAATCTACATTAGGCAGACTCTCATCACTGGCTTCCCTGGAGTTGGATTGCCCAGTTCACAAGAGGTTTATTTGGACAATTTCTCTGTGGAGGTTGAATTTATGGTAAGTCTGTTCCTCATTCTTTAACCTCTTTGAGGTTCTGCTCTAACTGGCTGGGATCTTCAATAAAGCAGAATGGTGAGTAACCCTTTGGGTACCATAGTCCTCTGATGTCCTACTATTTTCTTATCTGCACATCCTTTGTTTATATTGCACTCATTCTTCATCTGATTATCTTTCCTTGTCTCTGCTTTTGAGTGTCTCAGTCATTGTGAACTTTTTGTATCCTATCTCAGGTGCACACAGGGGTTTTTGAAACATTTTAATTTATATGTAATAATTTTGTTCTTGATGTGTAGCCCCTTCAAAAACCTGAGCCCGCGCTGCCTCCATCTTTGCCTCATAGACTTCAGTGGGAAAGATAGCGTGGGACGTATGCTACAAAGGTCAAAATGGGCTCTTTCTTATACTGTATGCTCATGCTGTATTGCATGATCAATGTTATAACTATCCAGTGGTATGAGTTTTGCCTCATTCTGCTGCTGGGTAGCCATGGGATACTTAGCTTAAGGTAAAAGGAGAAAACTACATTACCCAGAATCCTCAGGTTCACTTTCTTTTTTCCCTTTGGTTGGTTTCCCTTTTCGTCTGCCATCTTACTCCTCCATTACTTTAAACTGAAGACAGAGAGCAGGAGAGTCTGAGTGGTATAATCCTTTGCATGCCAGATAAGTACTTTATGGGTCTTTCTGTTGACTTGTTATCGTATGGCTTGCTTTCTCTGGACACGTCTGACACCAAGGGGTATGAGGAAAACAAAACCTAAGGATTCAGGGACTTCCCTAATTCCCATCTGTCCCTCCTGTACTATGGCCCCTACTACACCCCAGGGCAATCTACCACTGATTAAGAGCCAGCTTGAGTTAAAACCATTATTTTTTCTGTGGAATCTACTTCCTCGTCTATTTGGGGGTTCCTCCATTCTTGACACATGCCTTGGTCCTGTTTTTAGGGTCTACTCTCAGATAGTTGGAAAACATTTTTTGAGGAGATTGATTCAGAAAAAGAAGATATGGACTCTTCCTTGTCCTTTTGGGGATCCCTATGATGTTGACTCTGTCTTCTCAGCAGAGGGGCTCATCAGAGAAGTTTTGGAGAGCCTCCGTGTTTTTGAGGCTTCTGACTGGGGATCTCCATCTCTGGATATCTTCCAGACATGCAAGATAGACTTTTCAGTCTTCCCTCTTATCTTATACTCACTGCTTTACTGGAGTTATATGTGTATCCACTGCAGGACAAGTCAAAGCAGGGTGTGTCTCATTCCCACATCTCCTGTCGGATGTTGTTTGACTTTCAGCTGGAGATATTCTCTTCCAACAGTAACTGGGTTATATCAGACTCCTGTTGATAGCTCCACTACAGGTATGTACCTGTTGTCTGTATTCTGTGCTGTTACATTGATCTGCATCTGGGGTTTTCCTGTTGTTCCTGGTCTGAGAACTATCCTGGGATCGGACATCTGGGTTCGTGACCAACACCTTTACTCCAGCTTTGGCAGCAGCAAGGTATAGGCATAGTGGGCCCAACCTACATTCCCCAGCGTCGCTCTCTAGCTACCCAGTTTTCAGACATCCGGGACACTTCCTGTGACACAATTGAGTCATCCTCATGGACCCCGCAGATATTTCCAGAATCCTTACTAGACAAGATCAGCAAGAACAGATATTGACTTCTCATGAAAATCATCTAAGGAATCTTGAAAGGAAAATGGACGCCATCCTAAAGATGCTTAAAGGGTCAGCTGCTTCTGCTACTAATCCAGCTACACCAATAACCACAGCCACACTGGTGATGGCAGTCCAGCAACCTATGGAATCCTCAGGACACCTTGTCCCTAAACTTCCCCTCCCAGAGCGATGTGTGGGAGACTCGATGGGTTGTAGAGGATTCATTAACAAATGTCTCCTCCATTTTCATTCCCTCCCTCACTGCTTTAAGACCCATTCTGCCAGGGTCTCGTTTATCATCTCCCTACTCAAAGATAAAGCCCTAAAATGGGCTTCTTTGCTAGTAGAACGAGATTCTCCTCTCTTTCAAGATTCAGATGGATTCCTGATATCATTCTGTCTTGTATTTGACATCCCAGGAAACAAATCTTCTGCTGAGACCTCACTGTTAGAACTTTGCCAAGGCTCTCGATCAGTCAGCCACTTTGAGATAGATTTTCACACCTGACATATGAGACCAACTGGAATCAGGGAGCATTAAAGGCGATATTCCGTAGAGGCCTCAATGAAAAACTCATGGATTCTCTAACCTGCCTTGTGTTGAGGATATACAGTGGGAAAGAATCAGAAGACCCTAAATAATAGTTTTATAGTTAGATTAATTTGAGATCAATTCACAAACTAGGAAACAAATATTGTGATGAGCACCCATCGAGTGTAAACTAGGTTAGATATTCTACTTCACAGTACATAAACTGATAAAATCAATTATGCATATTTATGCAAAACATAATTTTTATTGGAATATAAAATGAATATAAATTAACAATCTGTGCAATCAGAGTATTAGTGAATATCAAGTGACTCTGTAATATAACTCATATGACCGTCCTTTACTAAGATATATTTCTAAAATTGAAATATGGCAAAATAGATCAGATTATATAACAAGGCAACATTGCCAGCATATATAGGGTTAAACCTTACATAAATGTATCCAGAGGTATAAGCTCAATATTTGAACACCGCAACGTAGCAAGGGTTAATTGTTCATCTGCTGTCTTCAATGTTTACACCTTCTGGATGAAACAAAAGCTGTGAATACAGTTCTCTCACATAATAATCTTATGTGTAGAACAATGTTTATTGAAAAGCAAAGACTATGAATTTATCAATATGTCATAAACTATAATGATAAAAAGGGCAGAATCATGTTTGGTACACAATACCAGCACTGCAAGGGTTAACCAAAACGGAGGACGACTTTTGTTCTGTCAGAATTTTTACCATGTGGGGGTAACTATCCCAGAAGATAATTTATGGATGTACCAACACCACTGTGCATGTGATGAGATTAGCACAAATAGGAACCTCTAAAAGGAACTGCACACCAATTGAGAAACAAAGACAAAGCTTCTCAGATAGCAATAACAAGGGGTTAATAATGAATTCACCAGATCATAGGAGCATCAGTGACCAATCAGAAACAAATATATTGCGTATCATCTGCATGCACTTACAACGGGATGTTATCACATTCCGCAGCATATGCATGCACATTTATACACACAATAAACATGTGGCTCTGCAGGTGTCAGTGATTACAGCACAAAATGAATTCTGTCACTGGGATAGTAACTAGATATCCCTAGCAACCTCTTCTATGACCTCGTTGCATCTGCTTTTATTACACACAACCTTTTTACCCAAAAGGTACTCCCCACCCTTATTTAAAAGGCCAAAGTTGTACTAAGTTCCCAGAACGCTCTTTGGGCTCGATTTAAAGCCAACCGTTAAACCAGCCGCTAAGTGAAAAAGGCACATCGCTCGCAAATAATACAGGAGTTACGGCAGATTCAATAGCTACTCTACGAGAATAGCTATCGAGCGTAGGCACACAAAAAACACGTAACACAAAACCCGTTGTCGCTCATGTTAATGCACAACGGGCGGACAAATCACACGATAACTGAGCTCCAAACAACATGTAACATAACGGCTGCCGTTGTCAAGCAACCCTGATTGATGCCAAAACAAATTCAAACACACATCCAATCCCAAAGGCCCAATGTATCAAATAACTTCAAATACACCTATATATACCCAAAAATAACCGCCACACACTGTCTGTTATCGAGTTCTTCAGAGCCAGATATCAGGACCCAGGAGCGGAGGATAGTCATTAGAGAGAGGGAGAGAGGCGCGTTCATTGGAGGTAGAGGAGTTTTGCAGTTTGGAGAGAGGAGAGAGGTGCACTATATATACACATATCACACTTTTGCACATATTACATACACACATACAAACACATACACATACATACACATAGTCCTTTTATTTCATAACACCTTACACATATTACTTTTTATTTTGACAGTGTGAATCTGGGAGTGAAAGTGTGTGACAGAGAGTGACTGGATCGAGTGTGTCTGTGAGGGCCTGTGGGAGTGCCTGGGTGTGACTGGGTGAGTGATGTCAAGGAGAGGAGGACAGGAGAGAGGGATGGGGAGAGTAGTGGAGGAGGAGGAAGGTCAGGAGGGGATCCCTCAGCAGAGCAGGGGTGGGAGAGGGAGATCCGCAGGGCGGAGGGGGACCAGGCCCACCAGAGCAGGAACACGCAGGACAGGGACAGAACCTGCAGTGGGACGAGGGGTAGTTCCTGGGGAGCACCCCACACAGGCAGGGTCAGACCAGGCAGGGCACTCCGGCTCTGAATCCTCCCATGCCGGAGCTGATGAGGGCAGGATCAGGGATCCCAGATATAGTGAGGAGGAGAACACGGCTCTTGTGGAAGCTGTCCTGGAGAGGCAGAGTGTTCTCCACCCGACGGCAAAGGTCCCTGGCCTGGCAGCGCGGAGGAAGGCAGCCTGGAACCAGATCTGCAGCCGGGTGAACGCGGTGGCAACATGCAGGCGGGACGTGGAGTCTGTGAAGAAGAGATGGGGCGACTGCCGGAGGGTGGTCAAGAACAAGATGTCTGACATGGCCAAGCAAGCCCGAGGCACCGGAGGTGGCCCATCTGTGCCCATCACATTCTGCGGCTGGGAGGAGATGGTGCGGCAGAACATGTCCCCGACCATGATCGAGGGGGTCGTGGGAGGAACTGACACTGGGGATGAGAGGAGCCTCCACACTACCGGTAAGTGCAACACTACAGAACAACACACTACAGCAACCAACACCAGCTGCACACACACTCACACCTCAACACATGGCCATCACTCAGCCATACAACTGCACCAACACAGCACCATGAGGGTTAAAAAAAGGACACAACACCTGGACAAATGGCAACGTCCAACTTGGGACAAACCTGTCAAAGTCCTACTTCAACCCTCCTGTCGCTGTGCTCATTACACACAATACACAAACCTTCATTTTCAAATTGTCGACTGTAATAGATCATCACTGTTCACACACAATGTCACCCATGTCCCCACCCCCACCCTAACCCCGTGAGTGCTAGAGGGATCATCAATGCATCGATCAACAATGCATTGGCAACCCCTCTGGGACTCAAGGGGTTAACCTGACAACAAACAAGTCAATAGGCCAACGATCACATGCTACACAGGGGACATTCACTAAGCGGTGACAAACACATGGTGGACACAAAGTAACCCTCACACACCCTCACTTCACCAGTACCAGTGTTAGTCCATGGAGAATATGCCAAAACAAGAATCAAGTTCATAGGGTCCCATTGTACAGACTCCATGGAAAACACTGGAAATGGGGAAAGGAGATCACTGGAGAAGTCACCATCATGTTCATGTCATCGGTTCAACATCACCGCTTACTGAATCACAAAAGGGGGCATCAGATCACACATCACAGTGTCACACAGAATAAATGCTTGTAGGTGCAACACACAGGCCGAAAACTATTTTACAGAATTCAAGCAGGAAAAAGTAGGCATTGGTGTTGTGGCTGCAATCATTTCTCTGACTTGAAATGACATATCCCATATCTGATTCCCACATGGATCCACAGGGGTGCTGATGCCATGGATCGATGGTACACCAGCATCTCTATGCAGGATACATATGGGAAACAAATAGCAAACATTGTACCTTGGTCACCAACAGGCCATGACTGATGGATATCTAGGACTGAGTACGGTTGCCTCACACAGAAGGATGGATGGGCTCATACACAGACAAAAAAACAGGCCTCAATCAAAGATATCCCTCACTACTGGCTGGATTGTTGCCCTTAGGATTCAAATGTTACTAAATATGTTCCAACATGATGTGAACACAGAGATCACTTCACTGGATGTGATTGCCTTACTGGCCAGATATGTGCACCCATCACATATCAACCTACATTGCTACCATCCAAATACACATACATAGTATATCACACCCTACGTAGATGGGATATACGAGGTATGTTCATATCCATCATATCAATACAATGTCTTGTTGGATGGGTGCACATATATAGCCAGTAAGGCAATCACACCTAATGAAATGCTCTCTGGCATCACATCTTGGAAGGATATTACTCCATCCATATGAAGGGTACATATCCACATACATATATGACCATTTCTACTTGTGTGTCACTGTAATGGGATAGCAATGGGTAATGTCATCATGATGTCATATCATTGCCATCGTTAACAGATGTGTCTTGATCTAAGTCCCATCCCTCCAACACTCATGGTTATACAGATATTGCTCCATGTGACAGGTGAAGATATCCATCATTTGACCACACGGAGGCTCTTCAGCAGAGCCAAAGTCACAACATATAGAAATACCTCTTTGGAATGGTCCACAGAGTGTGCTTGTAAATCATGCACACCCTGTACACCATTCCAATTAAGTATTGTTCTCTAAATGGGTTGATTTTGTCTCTGCTGAAAATCCCTCGTGTAGACAAATGACTGAAATCTACATCCGTCACATAGAGCATTATCTGAACAACCATGAGGGTAGGAAGGATAGGACTAACAGAGAACAACATCTGTTCCCACAATGTCTACAATCTGACATCAAGGTGGACTTAACCTTTGCCACCCCCCTGGAGGGATAGCCATCCCTACAAGTTGTGAAGACAAATATATGTTGTTGGATCTCCCCCCCCCCCCCGAGTTAAACAATGGTATTCGTACTGCTGAAAGGTGTGTTGATGCAAAAGGTATCACAGCTCAGACATGGATATGTCAGGGGCAATATCCTAGTGGCCTGATATTGTACAGTGGTGCTGTTACTACACAATCATATGGACAGCTCTGGTACAGGGACCAGATATCTACATGGGAGGGTGTAGCAACAGCCCCACTGTACTATTTCTGGCCACTGTGATATTGCACCTCAAAATGAAACCTTCACCCATAATAACTCAAACACCTTTCAGCAGTGGGAGTACCCTTGTTTACCCAGGGGGATTAACACAAACACATATATTTTTCTTCAACACATATCAAAGTAGAATTGTCTCCACAAACATATGGCAAAGGTCACTAATCACAACATCTTCTTCCTCCACACAGCTTACGGCCGTCAAGCCCAGCAGGAGACAGTGGAGGAGGCTATGTCACCCCCCAGTGAGGAGGACACAGAGGAGGGGACCAGCCGGTGGTCACCTTACCCACCATCACCATCCCCTCCAACACAGGCTGCACCACCCCTTCCAGCTGCACCACCACAGGCTGCACCACCCCTTCCAGCTGCACCACCACAGGCTGCACCACCCCTTCCAGCTGCACCACCACAGGCTGCACCACCCTTTCCAGCTGCACCTCCCCAGTACAGTGGCTGGATGCCACAGGAGGAGAGGTGGACACATCCATCCACCTCCACCAGCTACTACCCTCCATCAGCAGCACCACCACCGCCAGGGAGGCAATGGCTGCCAGGGACAGTGGCCAACACCCAATATGGGCCATATGCCTCCCAGATCAACCCACCCTCCTGGATGGCTCCACAGCATGCCCCAAGGTATGATCCAAGGTGGGGTCCCACCACCTATCAGTGGCCACCATATGACCCTTGGCCACTGGACTACACACACCTGGGCCTGATTGGTGAGCCCCAGCGCCCCCTACCCAGGGACATATTCACACCTCCACCAGCACACACATCTCTGGGCAGCTCTGCATCACTTGATGTGGTGGGCATATGCCCATCATCTGCACCAGCCACTCCAACAGCAGCCACAGCACCCTCAGCAGCAGCAGAGGATACAGCACCTCCAGCAGCAGAGGAAACAGCACCTCCAGCAGCAGAGGAAACAGCACCTCCAGCAGAGGAGGAAACAGCACCTCCAGCAGAGGAGGAAACAGCACCTCCAGCAGAGGAGGAAACAGCACCTCCAGCAGAGGAGGAAACAGCACCTCCAGCAGAGGAGGAAACAGCACCCTCAGCAGCAGAGGAAGAAACAGCACCCTCAGCAGCAGAGGAAGAAACAGCACCCTCAGCAGCAGAGGAAGAAACAGCACCCTCAGCAGCAGAGGAAGAAACAGCAGCACCAGGGACACCGGGCACATCCACCTCCAGCACCGCACGCCTCACAGGGATGGAGGCGGAGTGTATGGCCCTTCAGAGGAGACTACTCCGGTCGAGCAGGAGTACTGACAGCAATATCACCAGGAGCAGGAGGCAATCCAGGAGGAACATTGTCCAATTGGAGAGCAGGATCCAAGGTTTGGAGTCGGAGGTGTCCAGGGGGAATACACTACTCCAGCAGCTCAGGACTGGTGTGATGGACATGTTAACACAGGTCCTTGTGGAGCTGAGGGAGATAAACCGCAGGGAGAACCTGAGGATGGAGAGGGAGAACTTGCGTTCCACTGAGGGGTCTACTGCAACCACCACCCCCTCTAGTGTTACCCCTGAAGCAACACCTAGGGGGCAGAGGGTTACCAGGAGATCCACAAGGGCATCCACCTCTGGCACCCAGGCTAAGGCCCCCCACCCAAAGAAGAAAAAATGAAAGGCCCAACCTGTTAAGTTTCCCCTCAATAAAGAAAACATTTTTTTTTTAATTCCAGTCTGATCTGTTGTGTCTTCAGTTATGGATTGGGTGGCAGGGTTGTCTCCAATGCATTGCCATACAATGCAGTGAACACAACCTCTGCCTATGTGAAATGTTAGTGGGATGCTACAACATGGGTTCACACACACACCGTTGTACAAATTCAACTTGTAATACATCCCTGGAGCCATATTACACCACTGTGTTATATGGCGGTGTTGTGTGTTGAATTTGAACAACAAAACATACCCCTTAGCACAACAAATTGTACAACACTGAACATTTGTCTACATCATGTGCTGTGTTTAACCCTTTGAGTGCCAGAGTGGTAGACAACGCATTGTCAAGAAATGCGTTGGGGACCACTCTTGCACTCAGTGGGTTAATGGGATAACCAGACAAACAGCTCTGTGATTTAGCAGGGACATTATAAGCAGGATAGATAAATGGGACATGTATCCATGTTGTCTTGGATTCACACACTCATTGTGCAACTGACTTACTGAAGAAGCCAATGTTTTTAACCTAGGATTTCAACGTGTAGCACACACATTGATATCCTGGGCTGAGCATTGGGGTCTCCTGTAAGTTGAGTTGCTGTTTCCCTAAGGGTGTAACAGACTTCACCAGTGATAACACATGTCCACTTAGTCTGGTTGTTCGTTAGCCCATGTACTGAGATATGTCAAAGTGGAGCAAAATCTCCGAACATGGATTATACTGAGCAATACAGATACTGTGGACAGGTATTCACTGTGGAAGTATGTCCCCTGTATCACCTCTTCATCACTCCCACAACACATTGGTGCATCACTGCCACCATCATCTGTTTGCATTGATACATCACAGAGTCCAGTCACTGGCAAACAAGTGGTGGACTCCTGTGATGTGGGTGTTGCCTTTCCATGTATGGGGCATACTCTACCCTGGGTGTGGTAACACATTGACATATGTGTTCTCAAATATATCCTCCTACAGACACAGATAGAATGGTGATGGTTCATCTTTATTGTGTCTCAAAGTACATTAGAATGTACATGTGTTTTGTGTGTGTATTGCCTATATGCATTGAACACCTGTATGAGAACACTAAATGTACTTTGAAACTAAATTGTAATACTTCAGTAACACTGCTGCCCTGCTCATGTGTTGTCCATGAGGTTTGACAACTCTGTAGCTGAGCATCCTGACTGTACAGGTTACAACACTCAAGAATTAGTGTTTTCTGTGTCTCTATGAGAATGTTCCAGTAGAGGTTTGTGTGAACCTCAGGTCAAACTTTGCATCACCAACAACATCACCATAAACAGCAAGGGGTGATCTTCATGAAGGTGTTGTCAAGACATCAATCCAGTCACATGGAAGATCTTCAGTTCAAGGATGGATCATGTTACGGATGCCTGCGGGACAAGAGGACAGGATTTGGAGCAGTAGACCTGAACTGATCATCAAGCAACAACAATTTAGTCTTTTTCATCCCCTCAGTTTTCACAGTTACAGGTGAGTGCACAAACCATTGCTTGACAATGTGTTGTGTACTCATCTGTAACCAATTCTGTGGGGAACTAAGGACATGTGCATCAGTCCTAGGGATATGTGCCCCTGACATGTATACACACATTAACAAGTGTTCTGAGAGCTCCATGGAAGTAATGACATTGTGCTGCCACTGTGAAAGTGACAGTGGCAGCCCAATGTCATTTGTTCCATGGAACTGTTAGGACACATTTGTTGATGTGTGTATTCATGTCAGGGGCACATACGTCTGCACACTCACAGGTCTGCATGGAGTCCGTGGTAATCTGATCTACGTCTCATGACCTCTACATTGTGTGCCCATACCACTGTACATCCACCCCTGTGCTGCTCTTCTCAGCTGTAGCACAGTACAGGTCCCATATTGAGTCTGATGTCCCTTCTCATGCAAATCATTAGATAATACTCTTTCACTACTGGGCTAGCATGGTTGTTCAGGCTCTAATCATGGCATATCCAGTTAGTTGCTGTCAATCAAGCCGTGTAAGGTGATGAACATGGGTAATATGTTGTACCTTGTTTCTCCTGAGGGTGTGCGTGATATCCTTGGGGTCTGTATGTCAACGTGGAGAGTGGAATGGAGGATGGTTGCTGAGTCCACACACACAATTTTCCACGTCCACTGCCAGTGCAGTGCTGTGTCACTGTTCCTGTGGGGTGAGACAGAACAAAATGTGCAGTGTGGTTAGTGTCACAGGACTGCTGGGGGACTTGCATGGATTGTTTGCATGCCTGTGTTATACTCACAGGTGAAGTATTCCGTGATGAGCCTGTCTCTGATCTGTGCCCCTCTCATGGTCTCCTCCACATGCCCGATGTCCATGGGCACTTCCTGTATGGGGGGGTCCGGGATGTGCTCCAGCAGCCTGGTGTCCACTGCGATATTGTGCAGTATTGCGCACGCCACAATGATGTCACACACCTTAGCCGGTGCATACTGCAGTGCTCCCCCAGAGTGGTCCAGACATCGGAATCTTGACTTGAGGAGCCCAAATGTCCGCTCAATAGCATTCCTGGTTCTGGCATGAGCCTGGTTGTAGCTTTCCTGGGCATGTGTTTGGGGATTGGCCAGAGGGGTCAGTAGCCAGGACTTGCATCCATAGCCAGCATCACCTGTGTAATGTGAGTGACATGGTGAAACAGGGAGCACATGTTGTGTGAATGATGTTTTGTGTGGTGGACGTAGTAGGTGTGGGTCAGGTGCATGCTGAGCTGAGTGGTGTGTACGCCTGTGTATGTGGTGTGATTTTGTTTTGTGAACTCACCCAGTAGCCATCCCCCTGTAAAGGTTCCATTCTCAAAATCTCTGTGGACTGAGGAGTTTTGTAGAATGTATGCATCATGTGTGCTGCCAGGATATTTTGCACAGACATTCATGATCCTCATGTTGCTGTCACACACCATCTGCACGTTGATGGAGTGGAAGTTCTTCCTGTTGATGAATATCTGTGCGTCACGTGCTGGGGCCTTAATCCGGACATGGGTGCAATCTATAGCACCCATGACCCTGGGCATGCCTCCCTTTGCGTAAAAGGCCTGCTTGACGTGTATCCAGTCCATGTCGGTGGTGGGAAAATGTATATGGGTACTGGCCTTGATTTTGAGGGCTGGCAGGACCTGGGCCAGCACTCTGGAGAATGTGGCCTGGGACATGCCAGATGCGTAACCCTCAGTGGACTGGAAGGCCCCGCTTGCCATGAAGTGTATGGCACAGAGTAGTTTCTGCAGGCCAGTTAGGGCATGGTTGTGGATGTAGATGGGATCCACCTGCTCCTTGATGACCTCATACAAGGCAATGATGCTGTCAGGCCTCAACCTGTAGCGATCAATGACCTCGTCATCAGCCATTCCAAAGAGTGTGACCCTTGGGCGGTATACCCTGGGCCTTGGTGGTCGTCTATACATCCTGTGCCCTCCAGGTGGGGATGGACTCCTGTGTGGCTGCTGAGCCAGAGCCTCCTCACTTGCAACAGGTGGAGGCTGTTGATGAGGCGTGCTTGGGGTTTGCTGATGTTCCCTAGCTCTCTCCCTTGCACGCCTTCTCCGCAGTCTTCGCAACAATATGTAACCCAACATACTGTTTGCTCTATCTGTCTCTCTCTCTCTCTCTACCTCTCTCTCTCTAGCTCTCTCTCTCTAGCGCTCTCTCTCTCTCTCTCCCTCCCTGAGTGGAAAACAAGCCACAAGTGAGTGTGTTGAGTTGTCCCTTTAAGTACTTGCTAGGGCGTTGTGTAGGTGTGGTGATGAGGTGAGTGCTGACCAATGGAGAGTTGTTTGTGTCCAGGTAAGTGTTTGCAGGTGTGTGTGTGTGTGTTATAAGATGTGGTGTGTTGTGCTTGTTCTGTGTGTGCCATTTGCGGGCGTGCAGTTGTGGGGTGCAGGTCGCGTGTTGATGTTGCCCAGGTGAGCTTGTATTTGCAGGGTCCGCTTTGTGTGATGACCCCCATTGTTCCGTGCCATGTTGTGTTGTTGTTTTTTTGTGTGTCATTGTTCCTGTGGTGTTGGTTGTTGTTTTGTGTGTAGTGATTTGTGTTGTGTGTGCATGTTTTTGTGTTGTTTTGGCATTGCACGGGTTAATTTTCCCATTTACATGGTTGTGCGGTAAGCCTTTTGTGTGTTTTCCTCTGTAACGGGTGTTTAGTTTTGGCCGTTAAGTGTCTAACGTGTGTGAGAAGTGGGTCTTAACTTTTAGCCGTTAGGTGTGTCTTTTTTTCAGCCGTTATCAGTACCGCAAGCCTTTGAATAGCTCTGGGGTATGTTGTTCCATGTTGTTCCATGCGTCTGAATGCACGTAAGTGTAGCGGCCGTAGGAATTGTGCAACTGCCGTTAGCTGTTGTTTAGACGGATCTTTGAATTGCAACATGACACTTAACGCACCCGTTAGTGTTTTTTTTGGTTAACGGCTGCCTTTAAATCGAGCCCTTTGATTGGTCAACAAATAAATCAAAGCTCACTAGAAACAATCTCTTATGCCGGGAGATGGGGATAAAATACTTAAATTGTGTAAATGAATAAAAAAAAACACAAAACACCTGCTTGGTTAGAAGAAACAATGAACAATAGGGCTTTGTTGCCTATTGACATCATTGCCTCAGCTATCTCTAAGAAGAGATATTATGTATGAAGTGTTACTGGAATAACCAAGTTCAGTCTTATGTATGGCCTTGAGTTTTCTCACTCACTCTCACCAGTGTGTAAAACAAAAACATGTTTTCTTAAACACATAGGCTTTGAATAATAGCAAGCACAAATGGCTGCAACAGAACATTAACTCATATTGATCAGATTCTCTGACACTTGAAAGATTTAATTTCACTCTGTTTTTAACTAGACAAACGTTTCAAGAGACAAACAGAGAGATTATATCCAATGCTCCAGAAATTTCCCTCCCTCCCGCTCCTTTCCAAATTAACTTGTAGGTCCGTAGGAACCTATGGAGGGTAGGGGCAGTTTTGAAATTATCAGATACAGAAAGACAAAGGAGACTCTCCCTGGGGTTATGCCTATGTTGTGGCTTAAAGGGGCATTTTCTCAGACAATGCCCTACCAGGCCTAAATTCCCGTGTCAGGGAAAGTTCTCGACTTAGGGATTGTTGTGGGAAAAATCCCTAAGTCTACATTATAACCACGCTCCCACCCATTCTTGATTTTTGATACCTGTTTTTCTCAATTGGTCCAGTGGATCAGCCAGAAGTATGGCCTTTACTGACTCCGGTGCTACAGGGTTATTCATTGATAAAACATGGGCTAGCCTACATCAGATTCCTCTGAAATCTAAAGAGGCAACACCCTGCTTCTATCCATGATTCACTGTAAGCCCTTGGGTTCCGGAATTGTCCCCTTGCAAATGACACCTATCCATCTCATCACTGGGATCCTGCGCACTGCAACTATAGGATTTGATGTTATTTCAGCATCCCAGACGCCAGTCATTTTAGATATCCCCTGGCTATGCACCCATAACCCTAGCCTGGATTGGGCCAGTGGGGCATATCATTGCCTGGAGTCCTCAATGTTTCCATTCTTGTCTTCACCAAATTCATCCTATTGGTACTTTGCATACCCCCCCCCCCTTCTGCTCACCTTTTCCTTTGCCTTACACTGACTTTTGTGATATTTTTCCTTCAACCACAATTCTCAGCTCCCTCCTCATTGAGCCTCTGATTGCCCTGTTGATCGTCTCCAAGGGGCAGTGCCCCTAAAGGTTGGTAATTTCTTTTATCCCCACCTGATAAGCAGACACTTGCGAAGTATATCCAGGAGAACTTAAAGGAGCAGTAAACTTTTTTAATGAAAAAATATACTTTGTAGGGATTTTCCTATTGAGTAAAATAAGGGTAGTCCCACTGCCGAGAGATTTATATTTCCAGAGTTATTACAGTTTAAACCCATGTTTTTTTACATTAGCAGTGCCCTCTAGTGGCCAAATTCTAATTAGATTTCCTGTTAGATTCTAATGGAGAGGAAAGTCAGAAAAGTCAGAGACATACAGTTCTCCATAGAATGTGATAGAAACTGCATGTCACTTCCTGTCAGTTAGAACTATCAGGAAGTAAAGCACAGTAAATTCACTTCATGGTTATTTGAACTTCTGTACATTTTGAATAGAACATCTGACAGCAGTAGGAGTGACCTTGTTTTATTCAGCAGGAAATGATCTATAAAATATGTGTTTTCATAAACAAAGTTTACTGCTCCTTTAAAGGATTTATCCACCCTGCCTCATCACCAGGAGGTCAGGGTTTTTATTCATTCAAAAGAAGGATGGTTCCCTTTGCCCCTGTATTGACTACAGGGGTCTGAACAAGATTACCTTTAAGAACAGTTACCCCCTCCCACTCATCAGCAGACTTTTAGATAAACTCCTGGGTGCTTCCATGTCTACCAAATCGGATCTCCAAGAAGCTTGCAGCCTCATCCGTACCAAAACAGAGAATGAATGGAAGACACCAGATACGGCTACTATGCATATATAGTAATGCAGTTCGGACTATGCAATACTCCTGCAGTTTTTTAGGTTTTATAAATGTCATTTGTGATATGCTTTTGTCTCACATGATGGTATACTTGGAAGACATCCTCATTTACTCTCCAGACCTGACTCTTCACCGTACCAAAGTTAGAGCAGTAGTATTACTTATATGTGACCATGGCTTCTTTGTTAATTTATCTAAGTGTGAATTTGAAACAACCCATCTCTGCTTCCTCTGCTATATCGTCTCTAATACGGGGTTGGAGATGGATCCTGTTAAGGTTCAGGTAGTCACAGGCTGGCCTATTCCAAGAGAGACCAGCGCCATCCAGTGATTTGTGGGCTTCGCCAACTATTATAGGAATTGTATCCGTAATTTTGCATGTGTCATCTTTCCTATTACTACTCTAACCCATAAGGGTGCTGTATGAGGATGTATAAAATATGGTCCCATCCCAAGCAAGAAAGGGTTAATAAGGGGTTAATGTGTTTCTTACAAACCTGCTGTGCATAATTTATTATAAGCTTCTGCCTTCATTGTATTACATAATGTAACTGCTTCAAGGCCATGCAGCAATAATAAGTGCTGATCTTTGCAGACTACATTAACTCTCACAGCCTCAGAGCATGAGCTAGACATGTAATGGTGACGTAGGTTGTTGGCACTAACCGTGAAACCTGATGGGTTAAAGCCTCCTTGTCAGAATGTGATCAGGCTGTGAAAAAGGGTATAAATTGTTAGGTGTTGTAGGGACTTTTTAAGAGCTCATCGGGAACATGCAGTGCCCTGCTGTGTGTGTGCGATATTGTATGGGCAGTGGTCAGACCCATCAGGGGCCCTCCCATACGTGCTGAGACCATCTTCTGATTATCCTTACATGCGTATTGAGTATTATAGGCTTATTGATAAATAAATCTGTGATTAGCTATAATGCTGCGTGTGTGTCTCTGTTAATTTACTTTGAAATGTAAAGAATCCTTAAAACAGGTGCTGCAAACTGGCCTTCATCAGTCCTTCATGCCATTGACATCTTAATGAAGTCTCTTACTACTGCTCATGTTCTCCTTTTTTCCGGACCCCTCCAGACAGTTCCTCTTGGAAGTAGATGCATCTAAACATGCCGCAGGTGCAGTTTTATCCCAGGATCATCCTACTGTCACGTACCGCTCTGTTCGCGGCTTCCTCTCTGCCCTCTCGCTCTCATTGCGGTTTGCCACTTCCGGGTTTGTCGCGTCACGTGCACCATGACGTCATCCGGCTGCGTCTATATCCATACCCTCCGGACTAGTGCGGGTGCACTCTGATAGTGTTCCCAGTAGCGTTTAGTCAGTCTCTTGCCTAGTAGTTTGTTCTGTTCTCTGCTTATACCCTTGTCTTGCTGTGTATGACCCTGGCTACGACTTGACACCTCTTTGCCTGCTGAATTAACCCTTGCCTTGCTGTATATGACCCTGGCTATGACTTGACACCTCTTTGCCTGCTGAATTAACCCTTGCCTTGCTGTGTATGACCCTGGCTGTGACGACCACTTCTCTGCCTGCCGAGTTAACCTTTGCCTTGTTGTGTATCTCCGAGGCTTCTGCTAGTCCTGCTGCAGTATACCTCTGTCCAAAGTCCTCCCGCTCAAGAGGTCCGCCCAGCCAAGATCCCTGGATTGCTCATCCAAACAGGTCTGTTCTCTCTGCTTTTGAGAGTATTTTTATCTTTAGTTCCTCTGGTTTCCTTCTTCTGGAGAGTTACGCCTTTTAGGGCCCTCGCACCCTATCTCCGCTCGCTACTCAGAGCACCCAAGCTTTCACTTTCCCCTACAGGGGAAAAGGTGCTGTCAGTGGAGGTATCATCCTGGGCTCACTTCCAGCTCCTCTGGGGTTTGTCATCCAGGCAACTTTATCCGGCCCAGGCCGCAGCACCCAAGCATCACTCCCTAGCATCGTACCCGAGCACTCCCTCTCCTGTAAATTCAGTACCACCTGCCTGGCCCCTTGTTGACACCTACATCCCACAAGCTTTATCCATGCTCATTCATTTCGAAAAGATTCTTGGATGCTGAGTGAAACTACCGTGTGGGCAACTGTGAACTTCTAGCAATTAAATTAGCCCTGGACGAATGGAGAAACCTGTTGGAAGGCACTTCTCTACCATTGCTTATTTTTACAGATCATAAGAACCCACAAATTTTAGAATCGGATAAGAGGATGAACCCCCGACAGGCTTGTTGAGCATTGTTTTGTATAAGGTTCAATTTTATTATTTCATATCGCTCAGGGTCTAAAAATCTGAAAGAAGACGCCCTTTTTTATCATCTTGAAATTACTCCTAATCTGGCTCCGAAACCCAATCTTCCTTCCAAAAGCATCATCTCCTCCTTGTCCACTGTTACTCTACTCAAAATCTAGAACCTCCAGGGCCCACCTGTTCTTCAGCAGACTGAGTCTACATTGTTTGTTCCACCCAAATTCCAAGTAGAAATCCTTCACTTGTCCCACTATTCCCTGGCAGCTGGACATTCAGGTATTAAAAAGACACTTGCCCTGATCTCTCATCAATTCTGGAGGCCCTCTCATCCTAGTGATGTCAAGGACTTTGTGTCTGCTTGTCTCCACCCATTTCAAAACCCCTCATCATCGTCCAGTTGGCCTCCTCTGCCCACTGCCTATTTCAGCGTCCCCATGGACTCACTTAGCCATGGATTTTATGGTAGACCTTCCAACAACTGCACTGTCATCCTAGTTATTGTGGACAGATTTTCACCACTTCATTCCCCTCCCTCAACTCACTATAGCCTATTAACTTGCTAAGATTTTCATTAAAGAGATCTTCATGGTTCTCCCACCCGATTTGTCACCAGATTCTGGTGAGCCTTCAGTTCTCGGCTGGACATCACCTTACAGTTTTCCTCAGCCTTCCATCCACAGACCAAAGGCTAGTCCGACCGGACTCTCAGTCCCTTGAACTCTCTCTGCATCAGTTTCTGAATACTGACTATTCCAGTTGTGTAATCCTGTTTCAGAATTTGCCTTTAATAACCTCTTTCTTGATTCATTAGTGTTCTCCCCTTTTTTTTTACTGTTTTTGGGTACAACCCTCACCCCTGTGGTTGGGATATCCGATAGACGTCTCTGCTTCAGACCTTATGGTGGATAATATTCATGATCTCTGGTCCACCATTCAGGATCTCCTCTCCAGAAGTTCTGCTCGCCAGAAGAAAAAGCTACGGGTCGTAGAAGAATTCAGGGCCCTTCCATTCGTCCTGGTAAATGTTTATGTATGACTTTCTACCAAGCACCTTCGGCTATGGGTTCTCTCCTTTAAGTTTGGTCCATGATTTGTGGGTCCCAACAAGATCATCAAGGCCATAACTCCTGTTAACTTTTACCTAGCCATCCCTTTGACCTGGAAGATTCATAATATTCTCCACATTTACCTCTTTAAACCTTTTTGTTTGCAATCGCTTTCTTCCTAAAACCTAGTCTCTGGCTCTAGTCCTGGTGGATGGGGAACCTGAATTCCAGGTACACTGTTTTCTTGACTCCAGAATTATACAGAGATCCCTCCAGTACCTAGTCAACTGGGAAGGATATGGCACTGAGGATAGATCTTGGGTAGCAGCACAACATGTTCATGTACTTGCACTGGTCTCAGCCTTCCATAGGCAATATCCACTTAAGCCTGGTTGCCCAGAGGGATCCTCCTTGAGGGGGGTAGTGTCAGGTTTGTGACTTCTGGTTTCCCTCCTTCATTTGGCCTGGGTGTTGTCCATTATCTCTTCAGCTCATCCATGTATTTCTGTTGGAGAATCCTTGGTTGAATACACATTAGCCTTAGCCTCTTTGCCTGATTATTTGACTTTGTTTGCTTACCAGATTTTGTTGCAGTTTGACCTTGGCTTCTGTATTCTTTGGATTGTCCTCCCGGTTGTTTATTCCCTGGCTTGCTTTTACTGAGTATGGATCCTGCTTATCTCTTGTACCCATACACTCCTTATGACCTCTGCTTGTTTTGACTATTCTGCACTTGGGCGTTTTCACACCTACAGGTATGTCCGTATCTTGGGCCTTCTGGCCCTGGAGTTTACCTGAGTAATATCTGTATCCTCCGACCCAGGCTTCTGTTGCTATTCTCGTTATCCACCTATTGGCACCCTATCATTACCTTTGACTTGGGCTTCTGCATCTGTCTAGGTGGCCTCTGGCCCACTCCGCTTGACAATGTGTAGACATTGCACTGCAAGTCGAAGCCAGGAGGATCTCATCCCTCAGCGGTCCTGTCTCATAAGTGTTACAGGCTAGCCGACTATGCCAGTGTAACGGTTTGTTTGACTCACAGACACAGTGGTTTAGGATAAAAACACAGTTTTATTGAATTCTCAATACAATAAGAACCGTCACAGGTCCTGTAGTATACAGGCAGTATAATACAGATACACGACAGGTTAAACATACAATTGCCTACACAGGTCCAGTACAATATAAAGGTACAAGTAGCATATACTGACACAGGTCAGGCAAGAGGAGTAAGTTTCCCAGGACTCTGGTACTGCAGGAGTTAAAGTTCATCAATGAGTGTAAACAGTCCCATGTGTTAAAGTACTGAGATAGCACTTATACAGAGCTTCAGATCGCCCAGGGTTAGCAGAACAACGTGAACTGCCAGAGTACAACAGATATTGCGTAATGAGCACTGCCGGAGCAGTAACGGAGGCAGACACTGGCAACCTGCAGGAGCAGTAACAGAGAACAAGCCAATGGCGACTACCAGAGCAATAACGGAGGCAGACACTTGCAACCGGTATGGGCAGAAATGGAGGACTAGGCCAAAGGCACACTGCCGGAGAAGTAACGGAGGCATACACTAGCAACCTGCAGGAGCAATAATGGAGGACAAGCCAATGGCGACTACCGGAGCAATAACGGAGGCAGACACTTGCAACCGGTATGAGCAGTAACGGAGGTCTAGGCCAAAGGCACACTGCCGGAGCAGTAACGGAGGCAAACACTGGCAACCTGCAGGAGCAGTAACGGAATAGGCTCAGATGCTAGTAAGCAAGTGCAACCGGATCACCTGCAGAGTAAGAATGTCGTCGAGGCGACAACCGCAGAAGAAACAGGAACGTCAATCAAGCTGGGTCGGTACACAGGAGCAGGAACGTCAGCCAGGCCAGGTCGGTACACGGGAGAAGGAACATCAGCCAGGCCGAGTCGGTACACAGGAGCAGGAACGTCAGCCAGGCCGGATCAGTACACAGGAGCAGGAATGTCAGCCAGGCAGGGTTGATACACAGGAGCAGGCACTGAGGAGAAGTCGGGCAATCCGTGTCGGTACACTGGAGCTAGAACTTGAAGAGTAGTCAGGCAGGCCAAGTCGGTACACTGAGAAACTCTGAGCAACTCTGAGCAGTAAGCTAGCACTGGTACAGGAACACCACGAAAGGGCACCGTATGGGTGCAGGAGCCCAGTATATAAAGACCATACTGGGTGGGATCAACACAGGACAGCCAAAGTGAGCACTGCATAGGATAACTGACATGAAAACAAAAAACAAGGGAGCATGGGCACTGTGATAGCCAGCATCCATGCATTGAGGTTGGAGTTAACCAGAGTCAGTTGTGATTCTCCTGATTTGTTTACCTATACCTTTATTACCCTATACAAATCTGGGTATGAGTGGTGTGTTATTAGTATGATTACTTGTCGATCCTAGGTGGAGATAATGCTCCGCTCTGCTCGCTCAGTAGGGGTGTCGAGATTTGGTCAGTCCTAGTCATATACAACTTAAACAGAGGCCGGATTTCCATGAGACTTGTCCTTTCCGTCGGATTCTCTTCGAATTTCAGTCGTAGACTGTTTCCTATATCTCCAGTCTGATGTTCTTCAACATTCAGTCAGTGATATTACCTTTCGACAGTAGCTGGGTGATATCTGACTCCTGGTGATAGCT
This sequence comes from Rhinophrynus dorsalis, assembly GCA_037306005.1. Lineage (NCBI taxonomy): Eukaryota > Metazoa > Chordata > Amphibia > Anura > Rhinophrynidae > Rhinophrynus > Rhinophrynus dorsalis. The sequence continues at coordinate 269,272,589 of CM074721.1, read as the reverse complement.
CCCCTACAGGTTTGTACCTGTTGTCTGTATCCTGTGCATATATTATCTTTGTGATAAAGAATCCTTTTATCTTCCAGTCTCACCTGAGCAATCTGCTCCCTGTACCTTCAGTGCATCATTGCTGTTACATCGATCCTGTTACATCGATCCTGTTGTCCCTAGTCTAAGAACTATACCGGTATGTACCTACTCTCATCCTGGTCAGGGTCCTGGCTCAACCAGGATCGGACATTTGGCTTCACAGCCAGCAACTTTATTTTGGCATTAGCAACAGCAAGGGATAGATATAGCCATCTGTGTTCCACATGGTCTAAGAGAATAGGATTTAGCCCCTTTATACAGCCTGTGGTGCTGCCCTGTGCCCAACCTTCACCATTTTTTGGGTTATGTAAACAATTGCTTTTTGGGGGGAGGAATTGCTAATCCAGATATATCTAGAGAGGAGGATGTTCTTACTACCTCTAAGATCCTTGATTCTAACTTTGATATTTTTAGGCGGATTTGGACTCTGATATGCTCACTGGAAAGGCCTTAATGCTTTCATTTGCCATGCACTGGATCCTTTGGTTAAGGAGGTGGTAGGCTACTCTGCTAAACAGTTTCTGGTCCCTTCTCTGTTTGTGGGCACACATGTGTTTGGCCCTGGTTTTGGGAGTCTTTAGCCCTTCTGATGGGGTATCAAGATTGATTAGATTTTCCCCACGTATGTACACACCTACTTCAGCCCAGGGGCTCGCTTCCCAGACACACACACACACACTGTCTCACACACACACACACACACACTCTCACTCACACACACACACACACTCTGTCTCACACTCCTCTCTCTCTCACACACACACTCTTACACTCTCACACACACTCTTACACTCTCACACACACTGTCTTTCATACACACACTCTCTCTCATAAACTCTCTCTCATAAACTCTCTCTCATACACTCTCTCATACACTCTCTCATACACTCTCTCTCATACACTCTCTCTCTCATACACTCTCTCTCTCATACACTCTCTCTCTCTTCACTCTCTCTCTCTTACACACTCTCTCTCTCACACTCTCTCTTTTACTCTCTCACACACATACTCTCAAACACTCTCTCTCTCTCTGGCAGACTTTATCTGCTGTCATTGGTTGGATTCCAAGACTTGGAAGTCGCCTAATTATTTTTTTTGTTCCAAATCCTGGGACACTCTCAGGATTGTTGTGGATGTGATTGTCATTCCATTACAGTTTTACCTGGTGTATATGATTTCTCCATTCCTCTCTGGACCTCTTGAGTCCATGGTCTCATGTGTCACCCAGAGGTGTAGAAATTGGCCTGTATGACTGGAGAAATAGGACTTCCAGCATAACAAAGGGAAATCATTTTTAAGTATTGTTAATGACCGTTTCATGTTCCAACTAGTAGAGGAGCCACTAGAAAAGAGGCCTTGCTGGACCTAGCGCTTGCTCTCAAACAACTCTGACATGGTAAACAAGATTCAAGTAAGGGAAAATGTGTTGCATACCACTCAAGCACTCAAAGGGTTAAAAATGATTGTATTACAATGTTAAAAGTACAGTATTATTAAAGGATGTTTGGTGGGCTGTAATCTGCAAAGATAAAAATTCACAAGCTGAGCAAAGAACAAGAGGTCCTCCACTGAGCCTAGAGGAAAGGGTCTTTGAGCTAAAACAAATCCAGAGGGTTTGTTTTTTTTTGTTTGTTTGTTTTTTTATATATAGTAGGGGCGATAAAGTTATTCAATTTTTTACTTCAGAATGATCTGCTTTCAGATACCGTCATTGCTTTCCGAGCAATTGTACAGAGCAATATTGAAAATTTTGACAGTTGGATTCAAAGCAGATAAGGTGGTGTTCCAGAGTAATGTCCAAAATCCATTTTGAATCCAGAAGGAATAATTGTGCCCGGGCGGTATGGCATGGGCTGAATTTAATGGATGCAGATCTTTTTTCACCATCATAGCTATGTTACTATGTTACACAAGGATCAGAAGAAATGAAATTATCTAAGGTAAATGTCACTGTTTTGGGCAAGATAACTGTACCATTGAGAACAAATAACATTTTCTCTGTCATCCAAATTAGGATACTGGTAACTTTGGGTAGGCGACTGCCCCTTTAAGTAGACAGGAACAATTCTTGAAAAGAATGCTAGGTGGAGCCTACCTCCTCTCCTTAGCTGCATCTAGCCACACCTCTCCAGAAGGATTTGTTCCTTGGTGAAGATACAGGCAAGAGAACAGTTCTGCTATAGTTTTAGCTTCTTTTTTGTTTTCTATTAGATATGGAATACCACCATTAGGTGGATTACCATTACTGACATTCCCTAGTGAATAGCAGTTTTCAGGCGCTATGGTGGACCTCTTAATCCTGGGGGGAAATCTTGTTTGGCAAGTTCTTTCCCTAGGAGTTGCCCACTGAGGTAGAAGGTTGAAGACCTGCTAAAAAGGTGAGCAACCCTTTGAGTGCTGAGGTCCACTTGTCCCACGTTTCCTCTCCGCACAGAGGTCTCCTTTCAAATTCCTATTACATACTCCTGCACTCATTGGGTTTATCTGTATGTCTGTTGGGGGTTTGGAGCAGAGTTTCATTGGTAATTTTTTTTAATAAGCTTTATTAACATTTTCAAAATACAAATACGTCCATACTTGAACAATAATGACATGAGACATTCCAGGTATTAGTTCTACAAAGGAGATCCCAACACCAGTGTGCTAGGTATACAGTAAGATAATCTACTCCCATGTATTGAGAAATACATCTAACACTGACTAGACTAATAAATGTACAGTAGAACTGGGAAGAGTATACAGTATGCTTAGATAACATTAGCATAAGTTGTATGGAACGCTTTAACCACCAGGGTACTCAGCTTGAGCCATCCTGACAAATAATGTCCCAAGTAGAAAATCCAGAGATCAATAACAACACAAAACATGGAAAAAAAAACACACAGGTGCATGCCTCCACAGTGGCTCAATCCCCCACTTCCCCAAACCTGAAGGAAACTAAAGAAAAAGATCAAGGTTAAAGAGAAGGGCCATCCACTCCCGGGTCCTCGTCCCCAATATCCAAATTAGGAAATGAGGAATCATTCTCTTCCCCCCACACCTCTAGCAGGGATTCCAAGGCACTATCAGTCAACAGCCTCTCCTCCATCCATGAAGTATACCTAAAGCAACGGTAAAAGACCATTAAAGGGTTCCCAGAGAGTGACAAAATGAGCACCCAACATCTCCTAATGAGATAGGGCAAGCGTCCAATGCAATCTGGTGAAATGAAACAACTTAAGTGTCCATTGATGAAGCAAGGGGGGTTGGGGCGGTAACCAAAGCGCCAGAATACATTTCAACTCCACCATGACAGCAAAATCAGTTAACTTAGTCTGGCATGTCGTCAACTGAGAAGAAGAAGTATAGATCCCAAGGAGGAAAGCTGGGGAAATTAATTCAAGAAGAATTCCAATTCCAGAAAGAAAAAACATGTGGACATGAGTATACCATATGGAGTAAATTCACACTAGGAGTTTGACATTTAGGACAGGAGGAAACTGAGGCAAGGCCAATACGATGGGCTACTAAAGGAGTCACGTAAATCTTATGCAATAGTCTTTAAGAGAGGTCATGAAAATAAGCAGAAGGAGAGCAGCGCAATCTATGCAAAAAACTAGACTCCGGTGAATCTACCGTTATTGTGGGAATATCCGCCAGCCAGCCAGAAGAGCTCAAAGAGTTCAAATCCGTTTAAGCCATTGAGAAAATAGTTCTATAAATATGGGAAGTTTTAAAACACTGCTGAAAGCTTTTTAATTAAGCAGTCCAGCGGATTATCCATACGTTGTTTGGACAAGAGCAGTAGAAAATACTGAACATAATGTTTAGCCTGCAAGAAAGCAAAAAGATGATTAGACGGTAGAGTATATTTAGATTTAAAATCTGGGAAAGAGTACATCTGCTGAGTCAAGGGGTTGAGCAAATGACCCACCGATGTTATACCCCAAGAGGCCCAATGAAGAAACCGCACATTAGCCTCCCCACCTTGAAAAGAGGAGTTACAGTTGAAACTAGAAGTTTACATACACTATATAAAAAGACACATATGCATGTTTTTCTCACTATCTGACATGAAATCAGAATAAACCTTACCCATTTAAGGTCAGTTAGGATTACCAAAATTATTTATATTTGCCAAATGCCAGAATAATGAGAGAGATCGAATGAGAGTTTTTTAAGACATTTTTATTACTTTCTGCAAAGTCAAAAGTAACATACATTTCATTAGTATTTGGTAGCATTGCCCTTAAACTGTATGACTTGGGTCAAATATTTTGGATATCCTTCCACAAGCTTCTCACAATAGTTGGTAGGAATTTTGGCCCATTCCTCCTGACAGAACTGGTGTAACTGAGCCATGTTTGTAGGTCACCTTGCTCGCACCTGCCTTTTCAGTTTTGCCCATAAATTTTCAATAGGATTGCGATCAGGGCTTTGTGATGGTCACTCCAAAACATTGACTTTGTTATCCATAAGCCACTTTGTAACCAGTTTGGCAGTATGCATCGGGTCATTGTCCATTTGGAAGACCCATTTCCGCCCAAGCTTTAACTTCCTGGCTGATGTCTTGAGATGTTGCTTCAGTATTGTCACATAATCTTTTCTCATGATGCCATCTATTTTGTGAAGTGCACCAGTCCCTCCTGCAGCAAAACAACCCCACAATATGATGCTGCCACCCCCATGTTTCACAGTTGGGATGGTGTTCTTAGGCTTCCAAGCTTCTCCCTTTTTCCTCCAAACTTAATGATGGTCATTATGCCCAAACAGTTCAATTTTAGTTTCGTCAGACCACAGGACATGTCTCCAAAAATGTAGGTCTTTGTTCCTGTGTGCATTTGCAAACATTAATTTGGCTTTTATATGTTTCTTTTGGAGTAATGGCTTCTTCCTGGCAGAGTGGCCTTTCAGCCCATGTTGATACAGTACTCATTTCACTGTGGATAATGACACAATCTTACCAGCTTCCGCCAGCATCTTCACAAGGTCTTTTGCTTTTGTTCTTGGGTTGATATGCACGTCGGACCAAAGCACGTTCATCTGAGACACAGAACCCATCTCCTTCCTGAGCAATATGATGGCTGGACATTCCAATCTTGTTTGTACTTGTATATAGTTGTTCGTACAGAAGAACGAGGCACCTGCAGGTATCTGGAAATTGCACCCAAGGATGATCCAGACTTGTGCAAGTCTACAATTCTCTTCCTGATATCTTGGATGATTTCTTTAGACTTTCCCATGATGTTACACACAGAAGCAGTGTGTTTCTGGTGTGCATTAAAATACATCCACAGGTGTGTCTCTAATTATCTCAGATGTTGCCAATAAATCAGAAGCTTCCAAAGACATGACATCATCATATGGGCTGTCCCAAATTGTTTAAAGGCATAGTAATCCTAGTGTATGTAAACTTTTGACTTTGCAGAAAGTGATAAAAATGCCTTAAAAAATTCTCTCTCTCTCATTATTCTGGCATTTGGCAAATATAAATAATTTTGGTAATCCTAATTGACCCAAAATGGGTAAGGTTTATTCTGATTTCATGTCAGTGAGAAAAACATGCATATGTGTCCTTTTATATAGTATATGTAAACTTCTGGTTTCAATTGTACGAGTGAAGGGTAGAAAAACTGAAACATAACGTGTTTTGAAAAGATGATATCGTATGAATTGCCAACCCTTCACAGTTGATACCAGCAAAGGATTAACTACACAAGGAGGGGGAAGAGCAGACATTGGAGCATGCAGAATATTGGAAAGAATCAAGGACGGACAAAGACATTGATCCCTATCAGGGTCTGTATAGACCGCTGTGCCATCAAGCCAATCCTTCTCATACCGGAGAAGGCAGGCTGCATTATAGAACCGTAGATGTGGAAAGTTAAACGTGCCAGACCGTTTTGGTTGGGTTAATTTGTCCAGACTCATCTTGGGGCGTTTGCCACCCCATATAAACCTCTGAAAGCGGCGGTTAAGAGAATGAATGTCTGTTGCAGAGAGAGATAGTGGTAGCATATGTAATACAAGATACGCGTAAAAACTATCATTTTAATTAAGTTAATACGGCCAGTGAACGTCAGAAGCAAAGCCTTCCAAGCAAGAAAATCCGAAGACAACTTCTCCAGCAAGGGAGTAAAATTGGTCCAGTGTAGCTTAGAGAGATCCCTAGGTAGAAGAATACCCAAAAACCTAAGATGATTAGTGGACCATTTTAATGGACAGGAGAATGGTAGGGAAGGAGGGGATTGTGGAGAAAGCCACATAGCCTCAGACTTTCCAAAATTAATCTCAAAGCCCGCCATCCGCTGGAAGCCCTCAAAAACCTGCATTGTGGAAGGAGGAGCGGATTGTGGGTTACGGATAAACAGCAGATCATCTGCAAATGCAGCAAGTTTATTTTCTACAGTACCCACTCGTATACCCTGAAAATCTGATAGTGTCAATAAAGTATGAAGAAGGGGATCCAGAGCTAGATTGAAAAGAAGTGGAGAGAGAGGGCAGCCTTGCCTGGTACCCCTGAAAAGTTGAAAGAGCGAGGAGTTGATAGAGTTAGTTGAAATTGAGGCTTTGTATAGAACAGTTCTGTTAAAGCACGGAACAATGGACCGACGCCTTGGATCTCTAAAACCTGAAACAGATAAGGCCAAAGGATTTTGTCAAAAGCCTTCTTGGCATCAAGCTTTATTAGTAGATTATTGTTACAAGGAAAACTCGAGGATTTTCTAAGAGTTGCAATAGCATTACGGATACTAGTCACCGAATATCTACCCGGGATGAAGCCTGTTTGTTCTGGCGTAATGAGCTCAGGCAGTAACTGATTAAGTCTATTCGCCATAATCTTTTTAAGGATCTTGTAATCTGTATTTAAAAGCGATATCGACCGATAGGATTCAACCTGATTAGGATCTTTTCCAGACTTAGGTAGAAGGATAATCCTAGCAAGGGTGAAAAAAGAGGGCATGACATGCGAGTCAAATATAGTGTTATAAAGAGATAGCAATATGTGAGAGAGATCTTCCTGCAGGATTTTGTAAAAATTCAGCTGGAAGACCATCTGGTCCCATTGATTTAGCAGTATGTAATGATTTAAGCACCAAGTCTAGTTCCTTAGCAGTGACGGGTTCCTCTAAGAGCGAGTGCTGGTCAGGCGTAAGGATGGGCAAAGACAAACATTGCAAAAAGTCAGACCGCACAGAAGGGTCGTCCGCTTCAGGACCATACCGTTTAGAAAAATACTCAACAAAAGCCGCATTGATATCCGCCGGGTCTGCTGTGAGTGTCGAATTACGTGGCTGTTTTGAGCTAATAATATTAGAGCCACAAGTAAGCTTAGTCAGATGAGCCAACAGTTTGCTTTGCAAGTTAGTAATATAGATGAGCTGAACGTGTAGACAATTGAAATTGGCCAGCTGTAGACAATACCATTTCATACGCCTTTTTTGCATTGAGATACTTAGAACAGTTCAGCGCTGAGTCCACAGCAAGGTAAGCAGAGTAGCGTGTGGTAAGTGTACGCTGTAACAGTGCAAGTTTGTTTGCCGTTCTCCTTCTGAAGCTTTCTAACATAGGAGATTATATGACCAGTCAAAACAGCCTTAGCCGCTGGCCAGAACAACACAGGGTCAGAAGAATGAAAGGCATTATCAGATTGAAACGCAAGCCATGCATTCCGAAGACTAGCACAAAAATCAGGGGATTGGTTAAGAAAGGAAGGCATACGCCAATAAAAAGATGAATGCACAGGAGGATGAAAGGACGAATGCAAGGTAACAGGAGCGTGATCTGAGATAAGAATATCAAGAATTTGACAAGCTGTAACTAAAGGGAGAATAGCCGCTGAGCCCAAGAAATAATCCAGTCTGGTAAAAGTATCATGAGGATGAGCGAAGAAGCTATATTGATGGTCTGTAGGATGAATAAGACTCCAAATGTCAGTGAGAGGGACCTGATCCATAAAACGTTGCAAAGGATTTAAGGAAGGCGCTTTGGAGATGGTAGGGTGCCCACTTCTGTCTTGTCACTGGTTAAGAGTAACATTGAAATCCCCACCTAATAAAATATTACCAGGAGTATATGGCAGTAAGTGTGGAAGAAGAGATGCGAAAAAAAAGAATGTGGGATCATTAGGGGCATACACATTACAAATGGTTTTTGATCTATTTCACAATGGACCAACAGAAAACTTCCTTCCAGATCACGAATGGTCTGTAGAGTTACAAAAGCAAGTGATTTATGGATAAGAATGGCCAAGCCCAGTTTTTTGCTGGAGTAGGAAGCAGCAATACAGTTACCCACCCATTCCCTTCGAAGTTTAGAATGTTCGTCTGTGAGATGAGTTTCTTGTAAAAGGGCAACTTGAGAATGTAAACGGCATAAATGACCCAAAATTTGTTTGTTTTATTGGACTATGTATGCCCCAAACATTCCAAGAAGTGAAGCAAAGAGAATGAGGAACAGTTCTAGTTTGGCATGATGAGTCTGCTATGGAGGCAGCCAGTGACAGAGAAACCAGAAAGAGTGAGCATAAGTGAATAAAAGAAACGTCTCTCCCAGCGAGGAGACGCCAGTTCGACAAGGAAGAAGGGGCATGGGGAAGGAGACCCACCGATCAAACCACCCAGAGGCACGCACCGACAAAACAAAAAACACAAAAAACATAGTCCTCAATGTACTCATTAACAAATTAAAGACATTGAGTTCTAGTGAACCTGTGGTCTATACCCCATAATGTATATTATTAATAGAACGACAATAGTGGCTTTTTAACAAATCGGGGAGCCAGCGCAATGACAGACAATAGAATCTATCCCTGCCACAGCACTGCTTCCCCCATAAGAAATCCCTGTCAACCAACGGTTAAGAGAAACTCACAAATTAGTAGAGATATCCCATGTCACCCCCCTTCCAACTGAAAGGAAGGAGAGAGGAAGCCCAGTACCCCCGCACAGCCCAAAGGGCCCAACGGGCACACTGCCCAACTCCCACCCAGCAACAAAATATCCCCCCATCAACTATGACTTATATGTAACCATTGAGGTAGCTTCCAACCCATCTCTGTCCCCCTTGTTCCAAGATATACAGTCTCTGGCGGGGCAAGAAGGTCTCTACCTGAATAACCCCCAGGCAACTCTGGAGAAACCCGGAAGGGACTGCAGCTAATCCAGGGGGAAGGCCAGACAGAGAATGGAAACCCACAGCCAGTACGGAAGACAATGAAAATTAATCAACACATAGACCCCTTGTTTGGCCCGCCCCCCGGCAACCCGGGAAGGACCCTGAGGAGATGGTACATCGGTCCAGGGGAAAGGGCAGACAGAGAATAGAATCCTATAACATGTATGGAAAAAAAAATAATGATTAGTCAGCAACAGAACAACTGTAAAGAAAACCACAATAAAATATCAATGAGTCACATGCAGTGAACCAGGTCCATGTAGAGGGATCACATTGCAGCATTTCAACCTTCAATCTCTCAGATGACACCGATAGGGGGCATCATGAGACAATCTGGATGCCTATAACAAGAGACCCTCCCGGATATGTCCATGTTGCAGCAAAGAAGCCCTCTGACACATAAGAGAGGTCAAGTGTCGAGGCAGGTATCCAGAAGAGAGTATCCATAATAGGAAGCTGAGTAATGAAAAGACATGGAAAGCCTCAACATGTAGACAAAGTTCTTTAGGAAGGGATCTCACAGATCCAGGGCAACACTTATCCAAGAACCGATGAGGTTGAGAATAACATAATTAACAATGTCCCCCAGCTCTCCTCTCACTATTACCTGCTGACAAACTCTCATAAAAGTCCCGAGCCTCTGCAGGTGAGTCGAACCATCGTGTGGACGAACCATCCAGAACTTTAAGGCGTGTAGGGTACAATAGAGCAAACTTGATGTTACTCTTTAAGAACTTGCTGCAGAGTTCCGAAAAGCCACGACTCTGTGCGGAAACTTTGGCAGATAAGTCCTGAAACATCAAGAGCTGAGAGTTAAGGTACTCAACTCTGTCCAACTTCCTGTAAGCGAAGAGAAGACGTTGCAGGTCTTCATAGTGCAGGAGCTTAAAGATGACTGGCCTAGGATGACTCTTCTCCGACGGTGCAGCTTGTCTCAACCAATGAGCCTTCTCAATGACCAACTGAGTATTGTAATCCTCCAGTTTCAGAAGTATTGGCAACTCTGTGCTTAGAAAACGTGTTAAGTCCTTGGCTCAAAGTGTTTCAGGCAAACCAATAATGCGAAGATTGTTGTGATGACTGCGGTTTTCGAGATCGTCAATTTTTTTCTGTAAGAGCATTTGCCTTGGCCTCCAAGCTGAAAATTATGACATGGAGATCATCCACAAGAGTCATCCTCTCTCTGTGTGAGACTCGCTATCTGTTCGCCATGAGATTTAACCTCAATCAAGATAAAGTGGCTGAGAACCTGCTCCGTTGCAGACTGTATCCTGGCTGAGAACCCGCTCCGTTGCTGATTGTATCCTGGCTGTGAACCCGCTCCGTTGCAGACTGCATCCTGGCTGAGTACCTGCACCGTTGCTGACCTTATTCAGGCTGAGAACTTGATCCGTTGCTGACTGTATGCTGGCTGAGAACCTGCACCATTGCAGACAGTATCCTGGCTGAGAACCGCTCCGTTGCTGACAGTATCCTGGCTGAGAACCGCTCCGTTGCTGACTGTATCCTGGCAGAGGACCGATCCTTTGCTGATAGTATCCTGGCTGAGAACTAGCTCCGTTGCTGACTGTATCCTGGCTGAGTACCGTTCCGCTGCTGACGGTGGCGTGCTGCCTCCTCATTGTGGCCGTTGTCCTCAGTGGATTCCATCCACTTGGTTCCGTGTTAGTCTGAGCATTCAGGTGACCCCGTGTGCTTACCGGTTTCCTTTACCGTGCAGCGATTGTCGGTGTGCGCAGCGGGGCGCTGTTTTCTATCGACCTTAGGCTGAGCTTTGTACAAGCTTTGTGTGTACAATCGAAGTACCGGTCCGGTATTGTTAATGCCGCCTGAGTTACTCTGATCACTCTGTGTCTGTCTCACCAATATTGCTGGGCTCACTCCTTTTGGGAGATGCAGTTTAGTTGGGCGTATTCCATTAACCCTGTATGTACCTGGGGATTCCAGGTACAAGAGCTCTACCATTTCTGACTTCAGATTCTTGGACTCAAGAGCCAGCGTTGCACTTCCAGCTTATTGGTTGAGAGACACTGGTTGCGTTCCGGTACTTACCTCCTCTTGATCCACCCCTAGCGTCCTAGGGCTTTCCTGTAGCAGCTGCCTAGGTCTCCGTTAACCCTTTGTGGGTTGGGCTGCATGTTCACGGTTGCCTCCAGTCAGTCGGCTAGGTCCTTGGTCATCGTTGCCTCGTTTCTGTTGGATCAGTACCCAGGCGTCTGGGTTGTGCCAGTCCTCTACTGTGGGCTCCCTGCCACTGTAATCCTGTTGCCATTCCAGGACTGTGCACGCGTTGCCTTACCGGTTCTGCCAGAGGTCTGGGTGTCAGCAAGTACCAGTTCTCTCCCTGTATCCGTACAGATTCCAGTACCCATGCGTCTGGGCAGTCTGTCCTATTTATGTACCTCCTGTGTTGGCATCCTACCGCCTGCTTGGGATGCTAGGTCTCTCCTCCTAGGTTGCCAAATACTGTTGTACGTATTGTCAGTACCCTACTGTATCGTACATATTTTATTACTGTACTCCTAGCAGCGTATTGTTCTGTCTATAGGTCTAGAACCTATACTCTTGTATGCACTTTGTTCTAATAAAGTTATTTTAACCTTACTGATCTGTCTGAGTGTTCATCTAAAACCGTGACCGTTGCATACCCCACTGGCACTCAAAGGATTAAAGTTCCATTAAAATAATTTTTGCACCCTATTGGTATAGTTTGTCTGCTTCAGAATTGCTCCCTGTAGTATTCCCCCCCAAATCAAACTTCTGCCTTGCTCTCACATTACTCATACTAATACACTTCCTCCCTCAGTGACTCTTTCTGTTTCCTGTCCCAGAAATTATCCACCCTCCTGTATTGAAAGGAAGCTAATACCATGTATATTCATTTCACTGTGTGAGGGAAGATCAATAGTAGAAGCCTAATATGGTGTGATGAGATGAGGATGCCAGGCCAAAACCCTAAGAATGTTAATGTGACAAAGGTGACTGGAAAGAAAATATGGGCAATGGAAAAGACTGCTTGTTGTCATATGTTTGTGTTTCATGGAGAGAGGTCCTTGCTTTTACAGTAAGATTCAGCGTTTGTATTTATACTTAACCATTTGAGTGACAGAGGGGTGTGCAACTTATTGCTAGTAAATGCGTTGCATACACTTTGGCACTCAGTGGGTTAACCCCTTAAGGACCGGGAAAATCTGAGGTCGATTTCACTTGACTGGAGCAATTCTGACCTTTTTGACTATGTCTTTGTTCAACAGTGTTTTCCCTCTAAGCCTTTATTTGATATACCATTTTATTATGCACAAATAGGGCTTTCCTTTGATACCATACTTATATGGATAGCCCACCATTTATTTTACTAAAATTAAAGAAAACTGTAAAAACAAATGTATAAAAAAACACCATTTTTTGTTCTCTTTGGATCATTTGGGCACAATGGGTTACATTTTTATGGACACTGCATGAAAGGTATGACCGGACAGTCATACCTACAAAATGGGCAGATTTAAGTGGTCACTGTCCCCCCTGGGTAAAAAACCCCATGTCCCTTTTTCCCCACCCTGTCTTCCCACTTTATTATTGGCGGTGTATATTAACAAAAAGTTAATTTTAGCAGGTTAAAAATGGACCTGCATTTAGCTTGCATAGCAATGAAGGTGTTAATACCCCCAGCTGCTGCATTTTATTTGTCCACTAGGTGTCTACTCTCTGCTCCCTTTGATAGCAAGGGACAGACGGCTCAGAAGAGACACTAGAGGCAGTGTAGAACACTGCCTCATTCATTCTTCACAATGCCAGTACATGGGATCGCTGCTACAGCAATCCCATGATCCGGCACTTGTTAAAGTGGCTGAGACTGAATGCCCCGGTCCCGGAGCATTCAGTCTCAGCTGGGAATTAATGATAGCAGCGCGCGTCCGTGCACGCTGCTATCATTTAACCAGTGGCGGTCCAGGACTGTCATGAATCCTCAATGCAAAACAACCCATGAAGGTCCATGACCGTCATGGGTCGTTAAGGGGTTAATATTGCATTTTTACTTTAGCAGTCAGATTATTAACATTTTTCCCTAGTTACCAGGGCATATTTGGGGCTATAATTTTTAGTATTTACATGTCTAACCCTTTAATTTTCAGAGGTTGGACAATCTTATGGTACTTAAAGGGTTAATATGTTATTGGATGTATCAATGTTTACAAAAAGTAAATCTTAAAGGACAAATATTACGTTTTACTAGGTCTGCGTCAATGTGAATGCAGCCCAAAACGGCTGTTATCAGTTGTTTGGTAGTCGACATTCCTTTTCTGAAAATACTCTTTCAAGCCAGACAAATAGGGTCTATGGAAACTGCATTGTGCAGTTTGACTATTCTGAACTGCAAGAGTTTGGTCTCTTTTTAGGGGACGTGCAAGGGGACACACTTTAGACTCCTGTCTTGTCCATTTTACCCGTCCCCCCTGTTTTATGTAATGGCTGTATTAAACTTACATTCTAATAATTAATATTAGTTATGCTAGTCGACACTTGCACAGTTCTTATAATAAAGTCAATGTGAAAAATAACAGTGGATGAGACAGCCTGGCATCTCATAAATATGTGGTGGGACAGTTAGAAACAAGATTACTTATTATAAACATGGTATCACAAATGAAGGCTATAGGCCCTGCTGAGACAGTGGGGAGAGTGTGGGAATGAAAGGGTTAACAATACCAGACCCCTGGTTACCTGTTACTATTCCTAGCGACCACCAAATTAACCCCTGAAATCCCTCCGGCACTATCACCCCAGTACTACAATTTGCTTCCACCACCAAGACTTTATATCTGGGCGTCTTAGGTTACCCCAAACACAACAGAATTACAGTATAAAATCACCTTAATAATCAGACATATAGAATTAACCCTTTAGTAACGTGTGCTACCTGAGCTCCCTTCAGAGTAATGAGTTCAAGAGACAAGAGCTGATTAATTGAACATTTAATCTGAAAAAAGGTTTCACAGTGCTGGGTATAAAAATACAGAAATAAAGATTACACATAAGCAAAACAATCCATAAAATAAAATGGGAGGAACACAAGAGATCCCTACATACATTTACCGTTATATTAAGAGTCCTTGTCGAAACTTCAGATGGTAAAAAGTTCTCAGTTTCAGTTGTTACAAAGAAATGCCTTGTTTTTTTTATCCAAAACCCATATTAAATACATTCTACAGTTGCTTTTAAGAGGCCAAACCCCCTGGGTGTTACCTGGGGGAGGTTTGGCCTGAAAGTTTACGATATACACGTTTCCTTGATGGGCCCTCTGCTTTGATGGGGGGTAAGACCTTTTATGACCCTACATCTTGCTCTGGTGACTGCTGTCTGCTCATGTAGTTTTATGGCCTAGGACTGGTGCACTTTGAATAACATACAAATACAAAATAAACAAACTAATTATACAAACCAGAGTCCCTGCAAAGGCCAATTCATGCCTTGGCATTACACATGGACTATATTGTGCTAGCTTTGGACACCCTTCTGTCACACAAATGGATATATAATGCATCCAGTGTACATATAGCCTTTCTTTCAGTGTTTTTTCTGTTCAAAAGTACTAATTATTTGACTTCAGAGGTGGTGAAGTAACACTTTGATTGATTTCTCACTTGCATGTTTTACTGCTACTGATAAGATATGAAGCAGCATATGTAATTGCACAGACCTTGACTTTATTACACTATGTGATCAGTTAGCCTACTTGTTATGGCACAAGGACAATATTATAGGTAAGGTTGTAAGCCTGAGAAAAGACATTCTTTCTACCCCCCTCCCACACAGAGAATCTGTGTAATCATAAATTATATAGAAAATTAACTTTGGGCAGTTTATTGTAGTAGAAATAGTTTCATTGATTCATTGTGTTTCATTGGTGTGTATCTATCTTATATTTATGTTATATATTTATATAAAATAAGCCTTCTGTGTGCCTAGCAAACACACTCAGGGATGGCAGCAAGGAGGAGTTATTCACATTTCCTCTATACTGTCTGTCCTATTGGTTCAACCATGAGTTTGTAGTCTTCCTGGCCACTCCTGTCAAAATCTCTGCAAGGAGATTCAGGGGCTACAGTGAATGTATACACACACACAATACATGTTACATGCAAAATGCTATATGCAAAATGATATACACACAGTGATATATGCAAAATGCTACTTGCTAAATGCTACCATATGCCAAAAGCTATATGCAACAGGCAAACACAAAGAACTATACACCAAACACTATACATGAAACACCATATGCCAAACACTGTATGCTGTTCTGCAAACGCTATATGCCATAGGCAATACGACAAGCGTAATAATCCATACTCCTTATGACAAAAGTTATATGCAATACAACAAATGCTATACGCCATACACCAAACTCTATAAGCAATACTTCAAAAGCAGTCTGCTACACGCCAAATGCTATAAGCCAAATGCAATACTCCAAACGCTATTCGCCAAACACTATACACAATAATCCAAATGCTATACGCCAAATATTATACACAATACGACAAATACCATACGCCAAAAGCTATAAACAGTACTCCAAAGGCCACCTGCCATATGCAGTACGCCAAAACACAGACTGCTGTATGCAACATGCTAAATTCTGTATACAATACAACAAACGCTATACTCTATATCGCTATATGCCATATGCAGTATTCCAAGCGCTATACGCAATACTCTGTATGCCAGATACTATATGCCAAACAATCTAGACAATACGCCAAATGCCATATGCAAAGAGCAGTACACTATACACAGAACACTGCATGCCAAACGCCATACACCAAACATTACGCCACACATAATACACCAAACACTATAAAGAATATGCCAAAAGCTACATCACAAACTCTATAAGTAAAGCACTATAAACAAAATGCTATACACCAAACACTATATGCAAGACACTATAGCCAAACGCTCTATGCAGCTGGAAAAACTCTATGCTCAGTAGGTATTACCCAATGAGCTAAATGTTAAACTCAATAGGCAAAACGGTATACATAAATCGCAACAGGCAAAACGCAATACACACAATGCTATTAGGTAATAAACTATACGCAATACACACAAAATACAAACTCACACACATGCTCTCGCTCTCACACGCTGTTGTTCAAACACGCTCTCAAAAGCTGTTTCTCTGACATTCTCTCTCACTCTGCTGCACAAACTCGCTCGCACTGTTGCTCAATCGCGCAAGCTCACACTGTTGCTCAGTAGCGCAGGCACTCACTCTGTTGCTCAATCGCGCAAGCTTGCGTTGTTGCTTAATTGCGCGCACTTGCATTGTTGCTTAATCGCTCTGTTGCTCAAACTCACGATCGTGGTATTGCTCAAACTCACTCTTGCGCTGTTGCTCAAACTCATGCTCGCGCTGTTGCTCACGGTAATGCTCGTGCTGTTGCGCTAATGCTCAAACTCACGCTCGCACTAATGCTCAAACTCACTCTCACACACGCAAACAGACACCTGCACGTATGTGCACCCACACACGTTCACTTTTTGGTAAATTATGTAACAGTGTACTTTGCAATGCTTTGTACACCTTTTTGGACCTGAAAGTTCTAAGCACTAAAAATTCAACAAGCCAGTCATTAAAGCAGTCATTGTTTTATTAACCTCTCAGGAAACTCTTTACCAGTATTGCTAGTTTATATGTAAAAATCCTTTTCTGGTTCATATCCACCCCTTCCAGTTGTAGGAGTAGGTTAGTGTCCCTGGCACCTCCCGTGTTGTAAATTAACCCAGACAAATGGGGTACCATTTTCTCAGGCTGGTAGTAGGTACTGAATTCAGTAGAACATTCTATGATTTTCAAAGATATATTTTTTTTTGTAAATTGTTTTTATTAATAACAGGCAAAACACTAGCATATAGCACAAGGTAAAGTAGAATGTATTAACATGTGGTCATAAACAGGATGCAACCCACAGGAGATTTTTGGTTTTTAAAGATTTTAGTATATGTTCCTATAGATCCAAATGATGGAAATATTTGTGCCTTCCAGCCTAGGGGTAGAAAGACATGTGACCCCCCCCCCCTTACCATACACAATTTGATGTGTGTGAATGCTTTCCAAAATAGTATACCTTGCATACCTTCATTCATATCTCTAATAGTTATCATGATTTAAATACAAGCAGCCATTTTCACAAAGAAAGCAGGTAGGTGTAGTTTTTTACTTTTGGCACCCTCTACAGTATATGAACCCATATACCAGCAGGGTGCCATTTTTCTTGTAAGAGCAGTAGCTAATGAACAGTTTTCAAAGATTACAGTACATTTGAATGAGTAAAAATGTGAAAAAAAAAACATTTTTCTTTCCTGTAGTACCACTTTTATGGCAAATGACACCTCATTAGATGCAATGAGATATCTACTTTACGGAATTATATAGTTTTATGTGTTTATTCAGCTGTTGTAGGTTGTTTTTACCATGTAACTATTGGAATATGCATTTTTATTCTTTCTTGTGCTTCTTTTAATTAGGGGACTGCACAGGCCATCTGTGTTGGTAAAATGATACATATCTGGCATATTTGTACTTGGGGGGGGTTCATTATTTTTTAAAATAATTAACACAATCAACATTACTTTTTTATATATATATTATGTGATTTTAGCAAAATAAGTAATTTTAATTTTGCAAAATTGATTTGCATTTATGACATTATAGCTTGTACAATGCGAAATTTACTTGGTGAGGCAGCATGAAAAAGCTCAATTTGTTCTAAAAAATATATAGATGTATAGCTTTCCATATGTAACTAGAACGTAACTTATGTGAATCATACCTAAACAGATGGATAGCAGACATGGTCCAAGCCCCTGGCACTCTAAGGGTTAAAACACTGTGTGCTTCCTTTTTTGTACTACACTATGAAAATAAGTACAGCTTTGCCAGTGAGAGAATAGACAGGAAAGTGAGTGTTATGGACTTGTAGTCAGGGACCCACCAGCTTTCTCCACTGGTGCTGAAATGATTAAAGAGGAGGCTTCCAGCTGCCATGTTACCATCCCCTCCTTCCCCATCTGTTACCCACCTCCAATGAGCATATTGGATTACCCCCTCAGGAGGGGGTAGATCAGAGCAGTGGGTAGCATTCTTGAATTGCTGCCAGCTTACTCCGCTGCTGTGCCTCCTCCTTGCAAGACCTGTTTCACTGAATAAAGGTAGGTCCTGAAAGAGCACTGCCATAGTTTCAATTTGCAGAGGTCTGCACAATGCAACTATAGTAGTGCCCTGTCAGGACCTGAAGGTCCTTAAAGGACACAAACCTATCTTCAGTTCAGGTCCTTCAAAGAGGAGGCATAGCAGCGAAGGAAGTAGGCAGAAATTCAAGCAATAGCACCTGCTGCACTGATGTGTAGGCCACATCCGGAGGGGGTCCTGCTCATTGGAGGTATGCAAAGGAAGGGAAATGTGTGTGCTAAGAATTGGAGGTGCTTGTGAGTGATGTTTAAAGGGGAACTACCACCCCGCAAAAACTGTATCTTAATTAAGTCTTCATCTGGCGACTAGCTGCTTAGTAGCGCTAGTCGCCAGAAATATTACTTGGTTTAAAAGATTTTCAACTTATTCGGAGGCTGACAGTAGCAGGAAGCACGGACATCTTGCCATAGTGACGTCCCTGCGCCTGCGCTGTCAGTCCCTTTTGGAGCATAAACTTATCAGTGGACATTACTATCCATATAAGATTTTTTTATTTTTTTTTTCAGTAGCTTCAGTCCGCAGAGTTGCTGAATTGCACGCTTTGTCTTGCAAGCCACCATTTTTTGGTGTTGCATAAGGACAAGGAGGTGCATCAAACCTTTCAGGAATTTCTCCCTAAGGTGGTTTCTGAGTTTAACATTGATCAGGAGATTGCTGTGCCTTCATTTTATACAGACCCCAAGTCTGACAAGGAGAAGGATCTCCATTTGTTGGATGTGGTACAGTGTTTTAAATTTTATGTGCACCGCACTGAGCCTTTTTGTAAGGTGGAGTCTGTTTGTCATTTCTAAGGGACCCACAGAACATGTTTTACAGTGAGTAGGAAATAAAATCGTTGGCCATGGCAATCCAGGTATGAACTTATTTACCACACAATGTATGCTGAAATGACCTTATGATCCAGCAAGAATAATGGTCTCTTGAAAGTGTAGGTTTAATCTTAAAGTGCCGATTGGTCAGACACAGTGGTATATGTGAGTAAAAGTGTATTCACTATTTTGTATTGGCTCATCTTGGAAAGGCTGAACGAATGGACGCAGCGCAATCTGAGTGTGACATTTCATTAATCATTATCTTGTTTGGCTCCTCATTCCATCCATCATGTGTGTTTCATTCATCTAAGCTGTTGTCGCTATCTCATTTCATACATCATTCCATCCATCATAATTTGTTTGTCCAAAAATTTGAAGATTTTCATTAGTGATGCTTATATCATAATTGGACATATTTTTTGGTTTACTATGATAGTCACTTGGACATCAATATTATGAATTTTTGGCCATTTTTTTGGTGTACAATAAGAAAATGTTTTCTTCTTTTTTGACTGGCGCCAGTTACAGCAGTTTGACACCCCAGGGTGTATATATCTATTTTTTTATACTTGTCTTTGTCTATTGTTAGTTATAGTTGTATATTATTTGTAGATTATATTTAGGGTGTAGGATCGGATTTTGAGTTTGTAATCTAATATCCATCTGTAGTTATTATTTATGTGATTAATAAATCATTTTTTATTTTTGTAATTTTGGCAGTTTAATTTTGTTACATTTGGATGAGTGCCAGATGAGATCCCTATCTTTGTTTCTTTTTGCTTACTATGTCTTTTTTAGGGATTTGTGCACCTCACACATGATATGTGTGTTACATTCCAACTTATTGGATTATTGATTAGGTGCTCCTAATATATATATTTTTGTGATTCCTAAGGGTCCCAGGGCAGGTCAAGCTGCTTCTAAGGTCACTGTTGTCTCTTGGTTTAAGGCTACCATAATCCAGGAATATGAGCTCAGAAAAAAATCTGTTCCATTTAAGGGCACAGCACATTCCACTAGGTCTGTGGGTGCCTCCTGGGCCTACAAGAATCAGGCCTCAGCTGAGCAGTTTTGCAAGGCAGGAACTTGGTCCTCCTTGCACATCTTTGCTAAGTACTACAGTGATCATGTTCTGGCTTCTACTGAAGCCAGCTTTGGCTGAAAGGTCCTGCAGGTGGCTCTGCCTGTCTTGGGACCTGCACACATGGTTGTCTTTCCTGTTGTTCAGCAATTTGAGCCACTTTGGCGCTTGTTCTTTTTGTGTAAGTTCAGTGTCAGTTGAGATTTTTTTTTCTGTTTTCATTATTCCTATTCTGCATAGTCCTAGGCAACTCCAGTATTATGGGGACAGGCATGAAGTCCTTTCTTCTTTTTATTACCACCTCTGGGAGCTTAGTGTTGGTATATCCCCATGGTACCGGTGTTCCATATAGATTGTAAGAGAAAAATAGGGGGGTTTTTTCTTACCTGTTAAATCCTTTTCACTATAGTCCATATGGAACACAGATCTCCCATCCAGCAAAAGGGACCTGTGTTTGCTCTCACCTATCTGGACTTGGGAGTCCTCTTAGGGTCTTTCTTCTCACAGGAGATTTCATTCTTCTTCTCTCGCTTGCCTTGTTAGTGTGGTTTCAGTCACATTCATACTGGGAGCTATAGGTGAGGGGAGGGGTTAAGCTGGAGGAGTGGCTGGCAGTCTCCACCTACAAGACTCTGCCTTTTGAGATGTGTCCTGCCCTCCAGAGTAGGGACTCAACCCCATGGTACCTGTGTTCCACATCAACTTTAGAGAAAAGGATTCAACAGGTAAGAACACCAAAATCCTATTTTGGGGAGAATTATACTAACTGTGCACAGGTTTCATTAATTAAATCTGTCATTTTGACCAGAACTCATCACTTTCTAGCCCTCTAGGATGCAGTTTGAAACTACTGCTCTGAAGGTTTTCTTCTTAATTTCTAGAACTTAGTAGAAGGAGATTCTCTGTCTTACTCGTTTTTTTTTTTCTTTCAGGAAGGGAATGACCCCAATCATGCTTTCCGCCAGAGAAGGACACACTCAGGTGGTTTCACTTCTTGTTGCACATGGAGCTGATATAAATGCACAAGATGAGAATGGTTATACGGTAAGATGAGTTATGACTTGTGTATTTAACTGTGTAATATATATAGTCACTAGTTGAAGAGCCTGTTACATGGGCTACAGTGCCACTGCCAGCCAGTCGCAGGGCAGTCATGCACAGTAGAGACTGCCCACGGCTAATACAGTGCCAGCCGGTCGCGGTGCAGTCATGCTCAGTAGAGACTTCTCGCGCCACGGCTGATGCAGAACAGGATGCGCAGCAGTCTCTACTCACATGACTGCGTCGTTACAAACTTTATATCAAATTATTATATAGGATGTGCCCTTTTATCAGCCTGGATCAGGTTACATTCTGATGGAATGTGATATCAGTCAGGTTCTCTACTAGCTTCTTTTAAAAGATATATTTGTCTTTCCTTGTTCTGATTTTAGATTTTACTGTAGTGTTTGTGCATGTTGCCTTGTTTCTCTTTCATCCAATATGGAACATAGGAACCATGTGGTAAAGTATGCGCTTGCCTTAAAAGGCTCTCTGGAGACAGAGACTCCCTCCCTGCTTCACTTTACCCCCACCAGACAAACTCAGTTTGCAAAGTGACCTCAAAGGAGGTGCATCAGGGCAAATAGTCTTAGCCTTTTTATTTTCTTTACTTGTATGGATCTATGTAATCTCCCATTAGGCAGGCTCCTATATTTGGCCAGCTTGAAGGATATGTATCAGAGTGCAGTTCAGGACATGGGTCTGCTGGAGGATGGATCTTTCTCAGTGTTTTCCTCTTCTATCTGACCCTGTCTGTGCTATATGTATGTATGTTTAAATAAATTATGAACCTGAAAAACTGAAGAGGATTCCAAGTTTCACAGTACACAGGTCCTGTGAATATGTTGGTCTGTCTAGTAGCAACATTCTGTTCTTTTCTGTCAGCCCCTTTCCCATTCTGTTCCTCTCTCAAGATGGCCTCTTTCATGACATTGCTAAATTTTACCTTATTTTATTATGTTTTCATTATCGGTCTCAGGTGCCTTTAAGAAATAGGCAATTGCTGTGGCCATATTGAATAGAGCACAAACAGTAAAGTTGGGATTTCTGCTGCACCAGGTGGATTCAGTTGGCCAAAAAGGGGGTTATTTTTCTACTCTTTCTTACAACAGTTAAGAGATACCATTAAACATCCTCCTCCCTGATGTTGAGGCCATGATTGAACTCTGCAGCTGGAAGAGACATTTTTCTTTTGGAGGGAAAACTAAACTGCATTTCCCATGAGGTTCTTTGCTTACCCTCTTTCTCTTTTCTCTTTTTTTGTAGCTTGCAAAACACAAGGCTGGATTCTTCCCATTCTGATTTGCTAATTTCTGGTATTTTTCTATTATATTTCTGTCCTGTATTCTTTATTTGGGGGTAACCTAGCTGTGTCCGAGCACAAGGGAGACATGGGCACGTTCAAAACCACCAGGGCTTCAGAAGTCTCTCCAAAACACTTTGTGTTTAGTTTCAGATAAGTCTTCTAAGGATTCTACTGGTACTTTTCTAGGTCCTGCCTAGGACCTTATCTGGATACCCTGAAGGTCTCTGAGACCTCAGGCTCTTCATCCCCAGATATATTTGAGAGAAACAATTGAGACTGCAATTTTCTCTCCTATCTATATCCTCCAGATGGAGGATACACCTGATAATAGATTAGTCCTTTCCAGACATATTTCTCTTATATCCTCCTTACTTGATTGAACTCCAGGCTATAGTAGTGATTAACATAAGCAGAAAGGCATCCTTTCCCTGCTGTTTCCTTTCACATCCAACTGCCTGTTGTACAAATGTGGCCCGATCTATAGTCAAGGACCTTTGAAATGCCACATCTACCATACTCAGTGGGTAGCCCCTCTTCAAAAAACGTGTCCTTAGGTGATCCGACTGGACCCTAAACTCGTCCTCAGTCAAGCAGTTCCTCCATATTCTCAGGAACTGTCCGACTGGTACACCTTTTATGGTGTGTCTTGGATGGCAAGACCTCGCATGAAGCAGTGTGTTCCCTGCACGGGATTTCCTAAAAACAGTGGTGTGTACCGCATCGGTCCCTAAAGATAGTCTTAAATCCCAAAACAATCTCTTTCCCCCCAGACTCATGGTTAAACTGCAGACTCTCATAATTTTCATCCATGTCATTGTTGAAGGCTATACATTTCTCCTCTGTATCCTGTCATAGAAACAGTACATCGTCAATATAACTACAAAATTTTATTAAGGACCGAAAACGGTTACGGAGGAATGGCTCGGCTGAGGAGGAGTATAGGGCCCAGTCGGATCTCCTAAGGAAACATTTTTTGGAGAGAGGCTACCCACGAGTATGGTAGATGTCTCATTTCAAAGAGCCTTTACTATAGCTCTGGCCACACTTGTACATCAGGCATTTGGATGTGAAAGAAAACAGTGTGGAAAGGATGCCTTTCCATTATGTTCATCACAGACTATAGCCTGGAGTTCAATCAAGTAAGGAGCATCGTTGCTAAACATATGCCTCTACTCTGTGGGAACCCCTCTCTAATATCTGTGCTAGGGGAGGAATAAAAGTTTGTTGCAAGAAAGGCACCTATTCGGGTGAGGACACTCACCAAGCATATTTAGGAGCAATTCTGTTTGCAGGCTGACGTGGTTGTCCTCCCTAGGGATATATGGGTGTGGAGCCAGACGGTGTATTTCTTGCAACTATGTTCAGGTCAGCCTGGAGGTTGTGAGTAAGTGTACAGGTAGGCAGTATCCCATCAAACAATATATAAATTGCCACACAACCCATGTCGTTTATGGTGGTGTTTTGTGTGAGATGTACATTGGTTTATGGTAAGAATGTTGAAAGAGAGGATTCATGAGCATATACATGACCTAAAAAATGTAGATTTAACAAAGCCAGTGGCACGTCATTTTCAGGAATGTGCAAACTCAGATCTGACAGCTTTTGCCTTCCAAGGAATAGAGAGGGTCACTTTGAATGAAAGAGGGGGGTAACACGGTGCTCGTGATTGCTGCCTTTACATGTCAGTTACCTGTAGGGGGCTCTCCATTGGCTGCTGGCCTTCAGCCCGCCCTTCATTGCCTATATAGACCGAGCTTGGGCACCCTTTGGGTGTCTCTATGCTGTTTGCACCTGCATTGAGTTCCTGTGCTTCCTGGGCCTTGTCGCTGTTCCTGCTTGCCTGTGGTCATCCAGTTCCTGCTTCCTAGTCGCCTGGTTCCTGCATTCGTTCCTGACCCAGTTGGAGTTGCTGTACCTGTTGCTGTTTCCTGCTACCGTTCCAGATCCGGTTGACCGTCTGCAGAGCTGTACCTCTTCATCCTCGGCTATGTTCCTGCTGTATCATCTACTGGGTGCCTGTCTCATCCTGTGGACTGGGTGACATTTTCATTCTCTTGCTGGTTATTCCAGTACGTGGGTACTGGTTTGCTCCACTGTAACCGGCTACTGATGCACCGGTAGAGTCATTGGTTATTCCAGTACGTGGGTACTGGTTAGCTCCACTATAACCGGCTGCTGATGCACCGGTAGAGTCATTGGTTATTCCAGTACGCGGGTACTGGTTTGCTCCACTGTAATCGGCTGCTGATGCACCGGTAGAGTCACTGCTTTCTCCAGTACGCGGGTACTGGTTCGCTCCACTGTAACTGGATGCTGTTGCACCGGTAGAATCATTGGTTATTCTGGTACACGGGTACTGGTTCGCTCCATTATACCGGCTGCTGAGCACCGGTAGGGACTTTGGTTATCTCGGTACGCGGGTACTGGTATGCTCCACTTATCGGAGGCTGTTCAGTCCTAGACAGCCCGACAGATTGAAGGTTTCCACCAGTACGCGGGTACTGGTTCGCTCCCTGTTTAAACAGGTAGCTATTGCACTATCTAACAGTACAAGTGGTGACTGTGGTACACTGGTTATATTTGTTCCATTCATGTGTGGCTGGTAGTCTTCTCCATCTGTATATCCAGTGGGCCTTCCTTGTCATCTTTGGTGACTGGTGTCTCCACCTAGCTAGTCACCTCGGCCACCTGTGCTGCCACTATTGTCAGCAGTTTAGGCTGCCTTGCCCGGCATTGGTAAGGCTGGTAGAACCTGATCATTTCCATTCCTCCTTGGGTTGCCTTACCCGGTATTGGCAAGGCCGGTAAAGCCTCATTACTCACAGTCTCCGTTTCTTGGCTGCCTTGCCCGGTATATTGGCAAGGCCGGTAGAGCCTTCTCTATTTGTGGTACCTGTCTCCAGGCTGCCTTGCCCGGTATATTGGCAAGGCCAGTAGAGCCTCTTCTTCATTGCACTAGTCTCCAGGCTGCCCTGCCCGGTATATTGGTAAGGCCGGTAGAACCTGTTAACATCTTGTGCCAACTAAGGTTGCCTTACCCGATATTGGCAGGGCCGGTAGAGCCTGTAACTCATTCCATGTATCAGTACTATGCTACTATGTAAATCGCTATATACAGTATGTGTATGCTACCCAATAGGGTTTTCTTTAACTTTTCAATAAAGTTGTGTTTTTACCTAACTCTGTGTCTGAGAGTCATAACAAATCGTGACCATACGAAAGGGCCATGACCTCAGATAGTAAGAGCGATGGTAATGCACAGAACATCCATTGGAGGATGGATGTACATGAGCAACGCCTGGATCAGCTAGCGGTACTCTGCACTGTACTCTCAGATAAGTCTGTTCCGAGTCCGGTGGTCTTCCCAGGTCAGACACCGCGGAACTATACCATGCCCTCAGGGGCTGCAGTTAAGGGGTTAACCGCTACGGCCCTGTTGCCACTCAGATATGATGGTAATCCAAACCTGTGCAGAGGGTTTATCAACCAACTTGAAATATTTATGGAACTGACTGCGCATTCCTTTCCCAGTGACCGCAACAAAGTTGGGTTTATGATATCCCTCCTGACTGGTAGAACCCTGGCATGGGCCAATCCCTTATGGGAAAGTGCAAAGCCTTGCACAAAGAGTTTCAAGGAATTTGTGCAGTCTTTTCGGAGAGTGTTTGAACCCCCTGGTAGAACCACCTCTGCTGCTAAACGCCTCATGGAAATACAGCAGGGCATGCGTACGGTTGGCGACTGTGCCATTGAATTCTGCACCTTGGCAGCAGAGGTAGGTTGGAACAATGAGGCGTTGTTGGCAGCCTTCGCCCAAGGTCTGAGTGACAAGATTAAAGATGAAATTGCAGCTAGACTTGCCTGTGGATCTAGACAATTATATTGAGTATGTTATCCTAATTGATACCCGGATCCGTGAAAGACTGACGGCAAAAGATCGAAGGCTAAGGTAAAAAAATAACGGAACTAGCAGTACAGTTTTCCCACCCATCCCTCCCTTGCTATCTAAACCTATTGAACAGTTACGGGAATCTGGTGAACCTATGCAACTGGGCTTCACCAAACTAACCAGGAAAGAATGAAAGTATCACAGAAGGCAGGAATTATGTTTATACTGTGACAAGAATGGACACCTGCTAAGATCCTGTCCTGTACGGCCGGAAAACGAACACACCTAGGGTACCTTGGGGGACAGGCTGTAGGTGGTGTTGAATCGTCCCCAGGTTTGAACACACTGAAACCCACCATACAGGTGGTACTATCTTGGGCAAAACGCTCAGTGGAGGTTTTGGCCCTGGTGGATTCTGGCACAGCTGGATACTTTATGGATAATACCTTTGCTGAATTGCATGGGATTCCACGTATTGAGAGAGAATCTCCTCTTGCTATTGAAGCCATTGACGGCAGACCCTTAGAACCTGCACAGGTTACCTTTGAAACAATGCCATTATCTATGACCATTGGGGCACTTCACAAGGAGGAAAGCAGTTCCAACTTATCAATTCTCCACACTACGCAGTCATTCTGCGTTTTCCTTGGTTGCAGCTTCATAATCCACAGTTTGATTGGCAAAAGTGTGAAATCTCTGCTTGGTCTCAGTACTGTATGGAGCATTGCGTATCCCACCCGGTTAAGATCTTGTGTTCCTCCCCTTCACTTCCAGATGAGTATCAACAGTTCAGTGACGTATTCAGTAAGGGAGAGGCTGGCACCCTACCACCCCAGCGCAGATCTTATGACTGCAGTATTGATTTGCCTCCTGGGGTGGTGCCCCCTAGGGGACGCACGTATCCATTGTCTTGTGATGAGAACCAAGCTATGGAGGAATATATTTCTGATGCCCTCAAGAGAGGGATTATAAGAAAATCCACCTCTCCAGCAGGGGCTGGATTCTTTTTTGTAAAAAAGAAAAATGGCGAATTGAGACCATGCATTGATTACCATGGCCTAAACAAGCTTATGTCTAAGAATGCTTATCCGATACCACTCATCACCGAGCTGTTTGACAGGTTAAAGGGCTCCTCAATCTGTACTAAATTGGACTTGCGAACTGCTTATAACTTGATCCGGATCAGAGCTGGTGATGAGTGGAAAACTGCCTTTAACACTAGATCGGGGCACTACGAATGTAAGTATGAATGAAAGTCATGCCATTTGGTCTTTGTAATGCACCTGCAGTATTTCAAGAATTAATCAATGATATCCACAGGGATTTGTTGCAGTCTTGTGTGGTTGTCTACCTGGACGACATACTCCTTCATTCCGAAAATATGTCACAACACATTAAAGACGTGTCTGAGGTGTTGCTTCGTCTACGCAAAAACAAATTATATTGTAAACAGGAGAAGTGCGAGTTTCACAAAACCAGTGTGCCATTCTTGGGTTTTGTAATCGGCAAAGAAGGCATTGCCATGGATAAAGAGAAACTAGCGGCTGTTCTGCAATGGCCACGGCCTAAGGGTCTAAAAGCCATCCAGCGATTTCTGGGTTTCGCTAACTGTTATAGGAAGTTCATTAAGACTTTTTCTACAATTGTTAAACCTTTGTCTGACCTTACGCACAAGGGTGCTAAACCATCTCAATGGTCAGTGGCTGCGGAAGAGGCCTTTGAAAAATTGAAATCCGCTTTTGTTAATGCTCCTGTGTTATCCCACCCCAACCCATCTCTCCCGTTCACATTGGAGGTCGATGCCTCAGAGATTGGGGTTGGGGCAGTGCTTTCTCAACGAACTGTTAAAGGAGGAACTCTCAGACCTTGTGGGTTTTTCTCCAAAAATTTGTCTGGGGCCCAAAGTCATTACGAAATAGGTGACAGAGAACTACTGGCCATTATCCTTGCCCTGAAGGAGTGGCGCCACCTACTAGAGGGCACAAAAAACCCAGTATTAATATTGACTGACCACAAAAACTTGATCTACCTCTCTGAGGCTAAAAGATTGTCATCACGCCAGGCCAGGTGGGCACTGTTCCTCTCTCGATTCAATTTCATTGTATCCTACTTGCCAGGGTCCAAGAATGTTAGAGCTGACACTCTGTCAAGACCATTTGAGCCCGAAACTGACAGAGAAGAGGTGCCAGCACCTATCATTCAGCCTGATCGGATATTGGCTACACTACATACTAGTATCACTTCACCACTAGGGGAAGAGATATTGGCCTAGCAGGCATCGGCTCCCCCAGAAACTCCAGTGGGCAAGTGTTTTGTTTATGAGCCATTCCGCACTCGTTTGCTTGAAACATATAATTCCTCGAAATCTGCAGGACATATTGGCAGAGATCAATTGTTATGGTCCCTCTCACAGGTCTTCTGGTGGCCTTCTATGAGAACTGACTGTGCTGATTTTATGAATGCCTGTGCCACCTGTGCCCGTGCCAAGACCCCTAGACACCTCCCGCTGGGCCTACTCCAGCCGGTACCTAATGCTGAACGCCCCTGGTCCCACGTTTCCATTGATTTAATGGGAGAATTGCCAGTGTCTAGAGGGTATTCCTTTATGCTGATGGTGGTGGACAGGTTTTCTAAAATGGCTAATTTCGTGCCCCTCCATGGCCTTCCCTCTGCTAAAGAATTAGTGATGGTTTTCGCTAGAGAAGTATTTCGGTTGCATGGAGTACCCAGAGTGCTGGTGCCCGACCGGGGGAGCCAGTTTGTACCCAGATTTTGGAGGGCATTTTGCGAACAGATGGGCATACAACTGTCCTTTTCCTCCGCCTACCATCCCCAGACCAATGGGGCCGCTGAGCGTGCCAATCAGGGATCGGAGCAGTTCTTGCGCTGTTTTATTAATGACCATCATGACAACTGGGCCGACCTGTTGCCCTGGGCAGAGTTTGCCAGGAACTTTGCAGTTAACTCTTCAGCCGGGAGCTCCCTGTTTCTGATTAATTATGGGTTCCAGCCTTGTTTGCTCCCGGATTCTTTTCAGTCACAGCAGATTCCAGCTCTGGATGAGCATATCAAGCAGCTCCGCTCCACATGGGCACAGGTTCAGAGGGCACTTGGTCAGTCCTTCCAGCGCCATGCTAATCGCAGACGACTGCCAGCGGTTTCCTTTCAGGTTGGGGACAGAGTATGGCTTTTCTCCAGAAACCTTAAACTTCAAGTCCTGTCTAATAAATTGGCTCCGCAATTTATTGGTCCTTATAGGGTGATTCGCAAGATTAACCCTGTCTCGTATGCCTTGGACATTCCTGTGTCCATGCGTATTCATAATGTGTTCCATGTCTCTCTCCTCAAACCTCTGGTTTGCAACCATGATACTACCAACCCTGTGGTGCCAGGGCCTATAGAGGTTGAAGGTCAAGAGGAGTATGAAGGTCAGAGTGTCATTGATTCCCGCAGACTTAGAGGAAAAGTGCAGTATTTGGTGCATTGGAAGGGTTATGGTCCTGAAGAAAGATCATGGGTAGATAGTAAGGCCCTTCATGCTCCCAAATTACTGCAAATTTTCCATTCCAAGTACCCTCAGAAACCGAGACCCACTTCTAGGAGAGGGGGTCTTTGAGAGGGGGGTACTATCACGGTGCTCGTGATTGCTGCCTTTACATGTCAGTTACCTGTAGGTGGCTCTCCATTGGCTGCTGGCCTTCAGCCCACCCTGCATTGCCTATTTAGACTGAGCTTGGGCACCCTTTCGTGTTGTCTCTATGCTGTTTGCACCTGCATTGAGTTCCTGTGCTTCCTGGGCCTTGTCGCTGTTCCTGCTTGCCTGTGGTCATCCAGTTCCTGCTTCCTAGTCGCCTGGTTCCTGCATCCGTTCCTGATCCGGTTGGAGTTGCTGTACCTGTTTCTGTTTCCTGCTACCGTTCCAGATCCGGTTGACCGTCTGCAGAGCTGTACCTCTTCATCCTCGGCTGAGTTCCTGCTGTATCATCTACCGGGTGCCTGTCTCATCCTGTGGACTGGGCGACATTTTCATTCTCTTGCTAGTTATTCCAGTACGCGGGTACTGGTCCGCTTTAAGTTGTGACCTCTCTTCCCCTTTAATGGAATGGAGATTATTTTCAAGACTGAGCTCCACCTATTTTGGGGAATAGGGTTGACAAATGTATACACATAATGTCAGAGTGGTCAGTTGCATTCACCAGCTTTTAAATGTTATGAATATTTAAAAATATATTAAATGTTCTATGTATTTATGAAGCACATAGTGAGAAGTGGTTCCGTGTAAGACGCTAATGTAATGTTTATAAAAAATAACCTGTGGAACTGGATAGTCCAAAGGGTTAAATGGATGATCTAAAATAAATTTCCAGCCCAGTGGATTAAACTCAGATATAAATAAAAATAATTTTTATCTTCTCGGATCGCCCCTCATGTTGGAGTTTCACTTACATTTTGTGTGAGGTTGGGGAAGGGTTAACTTGTAGATTTATAAGCTTGTTTGTTTGAACAATTTTCACAACCAAATCCATGAGGATTATGAAAATATATACATTGATATATTGTATTTTAACCAATAATAAGATGAGATCTGGACACTATATTGTGTTCAGAAGGTGAATATATCATTATAAAGTTTTAAACATATGGGGTTAAATATTAAGGCCCTATCTTTACATCGGTATAGGTGGCCTGATCATTGGTTGGTCTGAATTAACTAAATGGATCTTATTGGTTGCATATATACAACTGTTGCTATATAATTAGTTCACTTTTAAAAGATCACATGCAAAAGAGCGTGCAACCATATATTGCACTAACCATGTTGCAATTAAAAAAATGGCGACCTGAGAATCTCGCACTGCATGAAAGTGCGAGATTCTCAGATCGCACTATGAAACGTCGCAATCATCACTCCCTGGACCGCTCCTTCTCCCTCCTGAATCGTTCCCTGCTGATGAGCGCTGCTCCATCCTCTTTCTCTGCACTGTCAACATGCAGACCACTGAACAGCCCGATTTGCTTCCTGTACCTCTCCTCCTCACTCTCTCTCCGCTCTGTCAGCATGAAGACTGACAGCCACCTCTGCCGTATGTAATGGATCCATTAAATGTAAAAAAAAAAGTTATCACTGGATTTTGGAGGGCACAAAAAAAACAAACAACACCCTCTATGTCTAGCTGGTACAACCAAACACAAACACTGATATACTGCAGTTGTCCCAAAATAAGCAACCATCTATATTAGGAACGACTGATGTGCCTGTGCGGCATGTTGATGGCTGACAGAGCAGAGAGAGAGGCTGGAGCAGTGCTCATCAACATTTGGATAGTTAGCAAATCGGGCTGTTCAGCATTCTGAGAGTGGAGGGAGAGAGCGGCTGGAGCAGCGCTCATCAACAGGAAAAAATTCAGGACGGAGAAAGAGTGGTACAGGGAGTGATGACTGAGATGTTTCTTAACGCGACCTGACAATCTCAAGCTTTCGTGCAGGGCTAGATTTGCAGGTTGCTATTTTTATAATTGCAACATGGTTAATGTGATATGTGGTCGCACACTCTTTTATGTGCAACCTTTTAAAAGGATACCATATAATCGGATGGCTTTGCACAAGCTATTAGACCTATGATTAAGTGAGACAAATCACAGGCAGTTTGTCCCTGGAGAGCCATCCATTTCTTCCATTTAATATGCTTGTGCAACATAGGGTTGCTTTTCGTTTTGTATGAATAAAAAGTTTTTTATACCGGTACCACTGGTATAACTATAGTTCTGTTCTAAGCTATGTGGTATCACTAGTGTAGCTTCATTTGAACTGTAAGCTCTGTGATATCACTAGTTTGTATATATTTCTATTGTGTTGTATCAGACGGAAGGATAGCATGTCAGAGAAGATGGGGAGTCATAGAGAAACAGACCAGGCATCACAGCAAGTGGTGGGGGTGTCAGGTGGAAGGGATAGCATGTCAGAGAGTATGGAAAGACAGAGAGATGAAGACAAGGCATCAGAGAGGGTGGTGAGATGTCAGGTGAAAGGGATCATATGAGGTGGTGGGGGTGTCAGATGGAAGGGATAGCATACATAGTAACATAGTAGATAAGGCTGAAAAAAGACATGCGTCCATCAAGTCCAGCCCATGCCAATAACACCTCTGTTGATCCAGAGGAAGGCAACAAAAAAGCCCTCTGGAGCAATTTCCAATGTAGGTGTGTGTGTGTGAGTGTCTCAAATAGTTCCCCGGCTCAATATCCTATTTGCTTTGAAGCCATCTGTCATAACTGTCAATATTGTTCTGTGCTAGATAGGCATCCATTGCTTTTTTGAATGCAGTTACATTATCTGCAAGCACAGCATCCCGAGGCAAAGAATTCCATAGCCTTACCGCCCTTACTGTAAAGAATCCCTGCCTGTGTTTTAGTCGAAAGCGCCTTTCCTCAAGTCTTAATGGATGACCTCTTGTTTTTAGCTCAGCTCTTTGCATAAATAATTCATTGGATAGTTCTTTGTATTGGCCTTGAATGTATTTGTAAATGGTAATCATATCACCCCTTAGACGTCTCTTTTCTAATGTAAACAAACCCAGTTTGGCTAGTCTCTCTTTGTAACTCAGATCCTCCAATCCCTTTATCAGTTTTGTTGCACGTCTCTGCACCTTTTCCAGTTCAGTAATGTCTTTTTTTAGAACAGGCGCCCAAAATTGTACTCCATATTCTAGATGAGGCCTAACCAAGGATTTATACAGAGGTAGGATAATATTAGCATCCCTTGCTTCTACACCTCTTTTTATGCAGGCTAGTACTCTATTTGCTCTTGCAGCAGCTGAGTGACTCTGCACACTGCTGTGAAGACTATTGTCTATCAGTACACCTAAATCTTTCTCTAATGAGGATTTCCCAAGTTGTTTCCCATTTAGAGTATATGTAGCAAGTTTGTTTCTACAACCCAAATGCATAACCTTACATTTATCTACATTAAATGACATCTGCCACTTTTCTGCCCATTCACTTAGTTTATCTAAATCCTTCTGTAGGGAAAAAACATCGAGCTCTGTATGTATTTCCTTACATAGCTTAGTGTCATCAGCAAAGATTGAGATGCTACTTTCAATTCCCACTTCTAGATCATTAATAAACAAATTAAAAAGCATTGGGCCCAGGACTGAACCCTGCGGTACCCCACTTATAACCCTAGACCAATTTGAAAAAGTTCCATTTACAACAACTCTCTGCCATCTATCATTTAACCAGTTCTCAATCCATGTACAGATACCACCACCCAAACCGAAGCCTTTTAATTTATGCAGTAACCTGTTGTGAGGCACTGTGTCAAAGGCTTTTGCAAAATCCAAGTATATTACATCAACAGCAATTCCCCTGTCCAAATTACTACTCACTCTTTCATAAAATGCAAGTAAATTAGTCTGACATGATCTGTTCTTCATGAAACCATGCTGATTCCTACTAATGATATTGTTTGTCTTCACATAGTTCTGAATACTATCAGTTAATAACCCTTCTAGTATCTTACCCACTATGGAAGTCAAGCTCACAGGTCTATAATTTCCTGGTTTGGATCTTGCTCCCTTTTTAAACAATGGAACTACATCAGCTTTCCTCCAATCACAGGGCACTATGCCTGATGAAATTGAATCAATAAATATTAAGTATAATGGTTTTGCTATTACTGAACTAAGTTCCTTAAGTACCCTTGGGTGTATACCGTCCGGTCCAGGCGCTTTATTCACTATAACCCTTTCCAGTCTCTTTTGGACCTTGTCCTCAGTAAGCCATGTAGATGTTGGAGGAAATTCCATGGTTTTGTCTGTTTGCCCATAGCTTGTCATTTCTGCTTCCTTTGTATATACTGAAGCAAAGAACGTATTTAGGGTCTCAGCCATAGCTTTATCCTCACTAATCAATTCACCTGTTTCAGTCCTAAGAGGACCAATATCAACCTTAACTTTTTTGTTGTTAATATACTTGTAGAATTGTTTAGGGTTTTTCTTGCTCTCGTTTGCAATGTTTCGCTCATTTTCTATTTTAGCTAGCTTAATTGCTTGTTTGCAGATTTTATTACATTCTTTATATTTTTTAAATGATGCATCTGACCCATTTGACTTAAACACCTTAAAAGCCTGCTTTTTATTTCTCATTTCCCTGCTAACCACATTATTAATCCACATTGGTTTTGCTTTACTTCTCTTGTGCTTATTCCCCAATGGTATATATTGACGTGTATATTTGCCCAAGAGCATTTTAAATACATTCCATGACTCTTGTGCATTTTTATCTTTGAAAATTACATCCCACTGGATATCCTTTAAAGCTTCTTTTAACTTTGTAAAATTAGCCTTTTTGAAATTGAATGTTTTGGTTAAACTCTTGCTATTGGGTTTCTCATAACAAACTTCAAAGGATACAATATTATGGTCACTGCTGCCCAAATGTTCCCTTACCTGCACACTGTTTACAATGTCAGAATCGTTTGAGAGCACTAGGTCAAGCAAGGCCTCTTTTCTAGTTGGCTCCTCTACTAGTTGGGACATAAAATTATCATTTATCATACTTAGAAAAATATTTCCCTTTGTTGTGCCTGAAGTCATATTGCTCCAGTCAATTTCAGGGTAGTTGAAATCTCCCATTATAATTACCTTTGCTGACCTAGCAGCCTTTTCCATTTGCAGTAAAAGCTGGGCTTCCTCCAACTCCCCAACATTAGGTGGCTTGTAGCAAACCCCCACCAATATCTTTTTATTATGTGTGCCCCCAGTGTGTATTTCAACCCACAAGGCCTCTACCTTTTCATTGGACCCTTCATTTATATCTTCCCTTAAACTAGGTTTTAAGGCCTGCTTTACATATAGGCATACCCCTCCTCCCCTTTTATTAACCCTGTCCCTCCTAAAAAGTGAATAACCCTCTAGATTGACTGCCAAGTCATACGTATCATCTAACCAGGTTTCAGACACTCCAATCAGATCATACTGCTCATGTACTGCAATCATTTCTAGTTCCCCCATCTTACCAGCCAGACTGCGAGCATTTGCATGCATACATTTTATCTTTTTGCCATTCTTAAAGATTTCATTCTTTTTCAGATGTATTTGTCTTTTATCAGGCTGTAACAATGGCAACTCCCTATTAGCTGAACTAGCCCATTCCCCCTCTCCACCCCCATGACCCTTCTCTAATCCCATTCCCTCAATTATACTATCTTCCCCAGCCTGTGTTGCAGCTCCCTCCCCCCCCTTTCTAGTTTAAAGTCTCCTCCAGCCTTCTAACCATCCTATCACCCAGCACCGTGGCCCCCCTTCCACTAAGGTGCAATCCATCACTACTATAAAGATTGCTCCCAAGGGAAAAGACTGACCAGTGCTCTAGGAACCCAAACCCCTCCTGCTTACACCAAGTCTTTATCCACGCATTTAACTCCCTAATCTCCCGTTGCCTTTCTAATGTAGCGCGTGGCACAGGTAGAATTTCAGAAAATACTACCTTAGAGGTCCTCTGCTTAAGCTTATATCCTAGGTCCCTGAAATCATTCTTAACGGACCTCCATTTTCCACTGACTTTGTCATTAGTACCAACATGTACCATGACAGCCGGGTCATGCCCAGCCCCTCCCAACAATCTATCAACCCGATCAGCCACATGTCGAACCCGAGCTCCCGGGAGACAGCATGTCAGAGAGGATGGAAAGACAGAGAGATGAAGACAAGGCATCAGAGAGGGAGGTGAGATGTCAGGTGAAAGGGATAATATGGGGTGGTGGGGGTGTCAGATGGAAGGAATGACATGTCAGAGAGAATAAGACAAGGCATCAGAGTGGATGGTGAGGTGTCAGGTGGAAGGGATAGCATTCCAGAGAGGATGGAGACTCTCTCTCTGACTGTCCATCCTCTCTGACATACTCCCTGCCACCTGACACCCCATCAGCATCTATGATGCTCTGTCTTCCTCTCTCTGACTGTCTGTACTCCCCTGAAATGCTATCCCTGCTATGCCTGTGTGTTGGGAAATTTGACAGAACATCCACTGTTCAAGACCTTAGCAGACTTTGTGTTGAAATTGTCGTGTTGTTGTTGCACATATTTATATGCAATTTTTGTATGTCTTAATCCCCTTATGGTAACATTTGCACATGTAATATCATAGTGCGGCCACCATGATATGGCTGTGGCCGCAGTGCGGACACCAGTACATTGTTGTGGCCGCATTGGCGGCCACAAGAAAAAATTGTTTGAAAACCACTGGTTTAGATGTTAAGGCAAGGTTGATTGTTCAATATACATTTTTTTAATGGTGTACTTTCTAACTGTCAATAACTTTGTAGTCTTTTATTTTATTTTGAAGTGCCCCCCTACTGCCCCCTTTTTCATATGTCATTCTGCCTTCCCTCAGATCTGAAATCCTTTTGTAAACAGAGACAATCTTGTTTCTCTCAGTATGAGGAAAACCCTGCCCCCTTGATGAAGGAGGCCAGTTTTTTT
This sequence comes from Rhinophrynus dorsalis, assembly GCA_037306005.1. NCBI lineage: Eukaryota > Metazoa > Chordata > Amphibia > Anura > Rhinophrynidae > Rhinophrynus > Rhinophrynus dorsalis. Next base: position 269,235,484 of record CM074721.1, on the reverse strand, counting down.
CTTGTACTGACACCAGATTGTCCCTTGTTGTGCTCTCTCTGGGCCGGCTTGCTGCTGTGAGGGAAATCAACATGCTTATGGAAGAGTGGCAGGAGGGGGACACTTTAAAATAAAATGAAGAATACAATGTTATGAACCGTTAGAAAGGTACACTATGGTATAAAAAAAAGTTTATTGAAGTATCAACCTTGCCTTAATATCTAAACATTGCTATCCCTTTAAGACTCCAAAAGACTCAAACTTTCTACATGATTCATACAAAGTTAAAATGGATAACCAGTGTTTACAGCAGCATCAACTGATAAAGCAGATGCACTTTTTAGTAAACATATTTGATACTGGCAGGTAAACTAGCTTATTGCTAATTTATTTTAATCCTCCATTAACTCTTTGCCTTTTTGAATGTAAGCACAATGGACCTTATGTATGGAGGCAAACTGGTGCAGTTCTGAAGCAGTCCTACTACACTATAGGGGAGAAACAAATTCTCCAAATTCCTATTGATTTAAATGGAACTTTTAAACTCATTGGGATTTATGCTTGAAAGGGGTAGTAAAGTCTAGTAATAATTAAAACTAATACTGTATCTATTAAAATAATAAACTAAACAATGTTAGTCCTATCTCTGAAACCTTTATGGTTTGAGAGATATATAAAGATAACGTTCCCCCCTCCTTCCCCTTTCCCTGACGTGACCTGTAAAGCTGTCAGCCCGAGATTCTGGTCACGCGACCAGACGAGGCTCTTCAGCAGAGCCGAAATAGTGCAATCGTGACACAAATACTTAATTGGAACGGTCTACAAAGTGTGCCTGCAAACCATGAAGTATTTGTGTCACGATCGAGCTATTTGGCTCTGCTGAAGAGCCTCCGTCTTGTCCTGGGACCAGGATATCCTGCAACTCGGCTTTACAGGTTACGTCACAGCAGGGGAGGTTGGGGCTTTATCTTCATTTATCTCTCAAACCATAAAGGTTTGAGAGATAGGACTAACATTGTTTAGTTTATTATTTGAATAGCTACAATATTAGTTTTTATTATTACTAGACTTTACTATCCCTTTAAGGCGTGATAAACAGGTGATAAAGCGGAGATGACTTGTGCAATTATATCACTTATGGAGCCAATGAACTAAGATCTCCAAAGCTGGAGACTCCATAGAATAGCATAGGAATTGGAAAAGTGATATCACTAGAGAAGTCATCTACCTCTCTATCACGCCTTAGTACATCTCACCCATTGTCGCACAATTCTTTGGAGACCACACTAGAATACAAGCAGTTAAAAGCCCCATTTAAGTAAACAGAGTTTATTTTATTTGTTCCCTGTTTTAATTCACTTGATATTGTTTTTCTCTCTTTGGTGCAGTTGGTTTGCTCAGAATTGCCTGTTGATTTGCGTTTACCGGCTTTACACTTTTGCTGTTTCTCTGCTCATTCAGCTTAACTCTATTGTTGCCAGTGCAAAGCAACATATTGGACATCCATCTGTAACTCAAAGGATTAATCCCGGTTTGCTGGTAGTGTTTTATAATAAACAGCTATTTGGGTTTTTGCAACACCTTACTGTGCCTGGAGAAGATTTTTCTTTCACACAAACTGTAAAAGGCCTCTTTGTTAAAAATCATTGTCAGAATGTGTGTAGTTGAGCATGTGAATTGCCTCATCTCTAGCACACAGGTACCAGTGCACAATGAATCAGGTGATTGCCAAGTGTTTTATTTACTTTTTGTTGCTAGGGCCAAGCCAGCAGTTATGTATGACAAATCTGAGAACATTTTTCTCTTACTTGCACTTGTTACCCAAAGGTGACAATGCTATGTAAGAGGGATGACGCACATTAATATAAGGCTCTTATCACAACTGACATACATCCGAAGTATTTTTTCTCTGACGTTTTAAAAAAAAAAAAAAAAAAAAAATGGAAAATAGGGAAGTTATTTACTGGTTCTGGGAGGTATTGTCCTTCAACATTTGGCTTGTGCTCTCCCACCAGACAAAAATATTTGTAATGATGATAAACTGGTAACATTCATCATTGTAACTGTTAGCTGGCATTTATGGTTTGTTAATGAATAATATTTAAACCTTTGAGCTCCATGAGGTTATGCAATCTATTATGCCACCATGTGGCATCCACCGCTCATATTCAGGAAGCTAAAGGGCGGCACTCTAGAGGACAAATGAAAATTTTCCAGGTTTCCCATGGATTTACATGCAGTTTTAACTCCTTGATTGCCCCTTTCAAGTCAATTGAAATGTGTATTAATGGTGAAGCTGGTTTACCACAGAATTGCACCTGTTTAACTACCTGAATACAGCCCAAAGAGTTAAAAGGATAGCAATACTTAAAATGTAAAAAAATATATGTTGTAGGGTTTATCCCCCTGAGTAAAACAAGGGTACTCCCACTGCTGAAAGGTGTTTTATTCAAAAGTTATTACAGCTCAAAGTTGAATTATTTAGGTGCAATATCACAGTGGCCTGAAATTGTACAGTGGCACTATTGCTACACCATCCTGTGGACAGCTCTGGTCCCGGGACCATAAATCTCCATAGGATGGTGTAGCAACAGCGCCACTGTACAATTTCAGGCTACTGTAATATTGCACCTAAAAAATTCAACTTTGAGCTGTAATAACTTTTGAATAAAACACCTTTCAGCAGTACTCTTGTTTTACTCAGAGGGATAAACGCCACAACATAAATTTTTTTTTTACGTTTTAAGTATTACTATCCCCTTTAACTCTTTGGGCTGTATTCAGGTGGTAAACCAGCTTCACCATAAATAAACATTTCAATTGACTTGAAAGGGACAATCAAGGAGTTAAAACCCCATTTAAATCCATGGGAAACCTGGAGAGTTTTCATTTGTGCCCTAGAGGCCGCCCTTTAGCTTCCTGAATACTATCCCTTTAATAATCTAATGTACACACACAACAATAAGTGAGAGATACCACAATGTTTCCTCAGTAACATCTATTTAGCGAATACAAATCCGAGGGGAAACAGACCTTCAAATAATAACATTCTATTCAGAAAGTACCTGTGCTCAGATACCAAACTTATTAAAGGAGAAGTAATACCTCATAATAATAACCCCCACCCCAAAAACACACACCTACCTTACTAAGGCCAGTGAATCCTAATGGGCCCTATGAATATTGTCCTTGTGCCATAGAAATGTAGGTGGAAGAATTATTATTAGTTCTTATTCTCCCTTTAAAGGGATAGTAATGCTTAAAGTAAAGTTTAGGTCCGAGTCTTCTTTATATTTTTTCTCATATTGCTATATTTTAACACAGTTTTGTAGTTCAATCTCAATTCCAGTAGAAGATTGTCCACCGTGCCGCTCTCCATCTTGACCAGACAAAGAGGCAGTGGGATGCAGGGGAAAGGGGTGGGAGAGGATCCTTTCTGCTTGAATTGCGATTGAACTACAAAAATGTAAGTGTTAAAATATAGTGCTATGTGTTAGAAAAGGTGTAAAGAAAACTTGGATCTGAACTTTACTTGAAGCATTACTAAAACCCTTTAAAAATGATTGAAAACTTCTGGGACTGTATACAGACCAGTTCTAGTTAAGAAGCAGAACTGGTTCTACTTTTGAAAGAGACTGCAGTGACTGAACAATGAAGATGAGTGAGTGGAGGGTAGGCTGAATATGCAGGTTCCTAGAATCTAGAGATATTCATGCTCTTCTGCCTTTAATACATGCATTATTCTATAAGTTGAGCCTCTGGTTTACAAATTGGAAATTTAATAACCAGTTACCTACAGGATAACAGTTCATGATCCAGTCTCATTTGAAAATAGGAATAGAATATGATTAATTCAGAATCAGGACTTCCCCTAGTGGCAGGAGTGGTGAACAGCTGAGAAAGATTAATTCACCTGCAAACTGATCGACTGGAATAATGCTTTATAATTATGTGTGTGATTTTCGAAGGGCTTTCAAAACCACATTTATTTTAGACATTATTTAAAACTATAGGATATTTATCTTTATCATTTGATGCAAATTAACTTGTACTGGCTAATGCAGCTTTGTGCATCAGTTATTAACATTCTGGTCTCCCCAACTGCCACTTCCTACCTGGAAGTACTTGCATGTCGGTGCACAGGTTGTTCAGTGAAAACTGATCTGATGAATACAAATCAGGGATATCCCTAAATCCCACTGCTTCTGAGGACAGTACTTCCCCTTAGAGGTCATGTCTTAAGAATTTCCCTCCTTGAATAAATATAAAATAATTAGATGCTCTACATCTTCACCTTCAGATGTGCGTGTCCATACTGGAGCAGCATGGTTGGGTGATTAATTTAAAAAAAGAAAAAAAAATCTTCTCTGATTCCATCCCAGGTTCTTTCTTGTGCTGAAGCTCATATACCAGTTCTCTCCAGTGTTCAGATACCAGGGATAGACAACAGTGCGGTAGCTGGAATTGGATACTCAACCAGATGGAATTTGACTGTGGGATGTTCGGGCTGTGGACATAACGGCATCTTGCTCAAATCACAAGGTTTCCATGTTTTCCTCCAGCACCCGGGACACACTTGCTTTCTCAGTGGACGCAGTGGGCATTCTGTGGCAGATTCTCCTAATGTATGTGTTTCCTCCATTTCCTCTGCTTCCCACGGTGTTGCTGAAGGTCAAGATGGAGCGGACATGTCATTCTGATATTTTCTTACTTGCATCTTTGCACAGTATATTTTCAGTATATCGGTTGCTGAGTCAATTTGTCTTTGTAGGCAAAACAGGAAGATCTGATAAAGACTAGCTTATTTAGCAGCAGGAAAGCTATCTAATTCTCATGTCACTGGGTTTTGAGGTAAAGGTTGGACTTGTGTCTTTTTCAACCTAATTTACCACTGGGTTTCCTTGTATTTGTCCACCAACTGAGCGTCCTCTGTGAACAAGCTGTGAACAATCAATGAGCCTCCTACTTGTCGAACAAACCCAGGCAGTACAGAGACAAGGAGCAACAAGTGGTGACCAATCTGTGAGCCACCTACTTGTTGGACAAACAAGGGCAGCAGGTACCTACCAATCTGTGGAGGGCAGGAGATTTGGAAGCAAGGGGAATCTGGGGACAATGGAGGGAATGTTAAATATTGTGGTATACATATGATGGAGCAATGCATATCACACACACAGTGGTGTGTGTGTGTATGTATATATATAAACATATATAATACTGCTCCAAAAAATAAAGGGAACACTTAAACAACACAATGTAACTCGAAGTCAATTACACGTCTGTGAAATCACACTGTCCACTCAGGAAGAAACACTGACTGACAATCAATTTCACATGCTGTTGTGCAAATGGAACATACAACAGGTGGAAATTATAGGCAATTAGCAAGACACCCCCAATAAAGGAGTGGTTCTGCAGGTGGTGACCACAGACCACTTCTCAGTTCCTATGCTTCCTGGCTGATGTTTTGGTCACTTTTGAATGCTGGCGGTGCTTTCACTCTAGTGGTAGCATGAGACGGAGTCTACAACCCACACAAGTGGCTCAGGTAGTGCAGCTCATCCAGGATGGCACAGCTGTGGCAAGAAGGCTTGCTGTGTATGTCAGAGTAGTGTCCAGAGCATGGAGGCGCTACCAGGAGACAGGCCAGTACATCAGGAGACGTGGAGGAGGCCGTAGGAGGGCAACAACCCAGCAGCAGAACCGCTGTCTCCGCCTTTGTGCAAGGAGGAGCACTGCCAGAGCCCTGCAAAAAGACCTCCAGCAGGCCACAAATGTGCATGTGTCCACTCAAACGGTCAGAAACAGACTCCATGAGGGTGGTATGAGGGCCCGACATCCACAGGTGGGGGTTGTGCTTACAGCCCAACGCCATGCAGGACGTTTGGCATTTGCCAGAGAACACCAAGATTGGCAAATACGCCACTGGCGCCCTGTACTCTTCACAGATGAAAGCAGGTTCACACTGAGCACATGTGACAGACGTGACAGAGTCTGGAGATGCCGTGGAGAACGTTCTGCTGCCTGCAACATCCTCCAGCATGACCGGTTTAGCGGTGGGTCAGTAATGGTGTGGGATGGCATTTCTTTGGGGGGCCGCACAGCCCTCCATGTGCTTGCCAGATGTAGCCTGACTGCCATTAGGTACCGAGATGAGATCCTCAGACCCCTTGTGAGACCATATGCTGGTGCGGTTGGCCCTGGGTTCCTCCTAATGCAAGACAATGCTAGACATCCTGTGGCTGGAGTGTGTCAGCAGTTCCTGCAAGGCATTGATGCTATGGACTGGCCCACCCGTTCCCCAGACCTGAATCCGATTGAGCACATCTGGGACATCATGTCTCGCTCCATCCACCAACGCCACGTTGCACCACAGACTGTCCAGGAGTTGGCGGATGCTTTAGTCCAGGTCTGGGAGGACATCCCTCAGGAGACCATCCGCAACCTCATCAGGAGCATGCCCAGGCGTTGTAGGGAGGTCATACGGGCACGTGGAGGCCACACACACACACACTACTGAGCCTCATTTTGACTTGTTTTAAGGACATTACATCAAAGTTGGATCAGGCTGTAGTGTGGTTTTCCATTTTGATTTTCAGTGTGACTCCATATCCAGACCTCCATGGGTTGATAAATTTGATTTCCATTGAGAATTTTTGTGTGATTTTGTTGTCAGTTCATTCATTCAGATCTAGGATGTGTAATCTTAGTGTTCCCTTTATTTTTTGGAGCAGTGGATGTGTAATCTTAGTGTTCCCTTTATTTTTTAGAGCAGTGTGTATATATATATATATATATATACACACACACACACACACACACACACACACACACACACACACACACACACACACACACACACATATATACATACAAGTAAACCTACACAAAATACTGGGTGGTATATATGCGCATCTCCGTGTCATCCATGTCCTAAGGGATTCTGGGGAAAGAAGCAGTTGTACACTGAGTGTATTTTTTGTATGATAAGGGATATGGGGACAGTTAATTAAAATGTAAAATAAATATATATATATATATCTATATATATATCGATAGGAGACAGACTGATGTGAGCTGTGACTGTGGCAGACTGACACTAGACAAGATCGAGTATTTTGTACAGTAAAAAACACACAGTAGTTGGGTAATGACCAGCAAACACACCAAGGGTTAGGGAAGGGTGAAATGATTAGGAGCAGTGAGCAGGGTGAGTAAAGTGGTAGTCCAAAAACTGACTGTAGCCATGGTTGCTGCAGTGTATGCAGTAAATGATGGTGATCCCTCTCTTCCAGAGGAAGATGTAGTTTGTCACACCAAAACTTCCACCAGTACTATTTAATAAATCATCTAAAAGCATTGAAGATCACAGTGGGTTGCATTCAGGTGTTGATGGCATTGTGCAAGAAGGTGTATCAGCTCAACCAACTGCTGAATCTGACAGACAAACCAGCACAAAACACCTGCCCTGAAAGTAGTAGTAAATATCTCTCAAAGGGGAAAAGTAAAAAGAAATAGTTTGAGACCCTTAAAAGCCTAGTGGAATATAAAAGTAGTGGGGAAGAAGCGGTGGGTGATGCTGAGCATGACCTAATGAGTGATGATGTAGATCTAGAATATATCCATCCAGCGTCCAGAAAGTTAGCTGAAAGGCAAAGGATTAATCTTATACAGCTGTGAAGGAGCACTATGTCTGTCTATAAACTGTTTGTGAAACCAGAATCACTTAGATTTTGACACAGCAATCAGGTAAATTATATGGTTTATTTGTAAGCATTTACTCTTTTATTGCACTACTAATGGTTCTTTCTTCAGTGCGACAAAGGCTGATAACTTTTTCCTTTATAATAGATTAATTTAGGTCTATAGAAGCATATTAGTTTTTCTCTGTCGTCCAACAAAGGTTACTGGTAACTTTGGGTAGGCGATCTGCCCCTTTAAGTAGAGGAACAATTCTAGAAGTGAATGCAGGGGGTGGAGCCTACCTTCCCTTCTTGGCTTCAGCTAGGCAATCAGCTCCAGTAAGATTTGTTCCTTGGTGAAGACACAGGCAAGAGAACAGTTCTGCTACAGTTTTAGCTAATTTTTTATTTTTCTGTTGGATATGGAATGCCACCATTAGACGGATTACCATAACTGACAATGTGCTTAGATGTGGCTAGCTCAGTATCCAGGTGCTTTCTGTGGACCTTAAACCCTGGGGGGAAAATCTTGGGTTCAAGTTCTTTCCCCAGGAGTTGCCCACTGAGGATTCTTCTTAATACATGATAATCTGAAGACACAAGATCTGCAGGAAAAGTGAGCAACCCTTTGAGTGCTGCAGGTCCATATGTCCCACAGTGCCCCTCCGCACAGGGGTTTTTCCTTGGGAGTTCCTGTTGCACTCTCCTGCACTCATTGGGTTTATCTGTATGTCTGTTGGGTGGTTTGGAGCATGTTTCTGTGGTAACTTAACCCTTTAGCTGCTGGTTTAGCATCTTTTGGGGGGTTGTTAGCACTTTCCTTATTGGGTACAGTGTTTATTGGGTGTAGTGACATGTTTTAGTAATGTCTAGTGCACATTCACTTACAACTTTGCAAAATTTGTGTTCAGCTTTTACCACATAGACGCCGTTGCTCCATTCACTTCTATGGGACTGTACAGTTTGGGACATATCTCTGCAACTGCTCATCGTAGCGACTTCAGAGTTGGCTCATTTTGTCTGCCCTTGCTCTATTATTTGGTGTGTGTTGGGGGTTTCAGGGGGCTTTGGGCACTGTCGGGGTACTTTTTCTGGGAAAACTACATTTCCCATGAGAGCTTGCTTTGCACGCTTGTCTCTGATTGGCTCCCGCCGCAGCAGCCATTTTGTGCTTTTCCTGAACAAGTATCCTACGCAGGGCTTGGACTCTCCTTCTCTCCTCTGCAGATTAACCCTTCGCCTGCCAAAAAAGTGCATTTTAGTGATTTATGGGGTGAAATATTAATCTTCCACACTGTATTTGGGTGATTCCTTATACTTTAAACGTTTTGACACTGTGAGAATGTCTAATCCGTTGGAGCTTGTGGCCAGGCCTAAGACTAAGGATGCTGGGGTCTCCGTGTCCCCTTTTGCGCATTGCTCCTCATGTCATTCAGGGTTACCTAGAGAATTCTCAGGTCAGTTATGCCCAGCATGTTCTGATGTCCCTGAGCCTCCCCCAGGGACCTCCAGCCGTGCATTAGAGCCAGTTTGGGTGTAAGAGTTCAAGGCTGCTACTAGATACCTCCAGTCTACATTGCAACTCTTTCCATCCCAGTTACAGGGGGTCTTCCACTCCTGGCAGACCCCTACTTCTGTCAGATCTTCCCTGCCGAAACCACAGGGCGTTCCTGACATAGCAGATTCCTCTGAAGAGGAACTGTTGGTGGATTCTGATGTTGAGGAATGTTCTGCTGTGGGCTCCTCTCAGTTTTTCGGGGACCCCTTTGAGGTTGATCCTGATCCCTCGGCTGAGGGCCTGATCAGGACCGTTTTAAACACCCTAAACATTCCCTTAGTTCAGGAGGTTTCTTCGGATCCCTCTGAAGTATTTCAGGAGCCTAAGAGGCCCCATACTTGTTTTCCACCTAACCCCACTCTTGTGTCTGATGAGTGGAAGTCTCCGGACAGGAAACCTTCTGTTTCCAAGAAATTTGCCAAGCTTTACCCCTTCTCTGAGGCGGCACTTGCTCAGTGGGTTCATCCACCCAAAGTGGATGCACCTGTCTCCAGGCTATCTAAATTCACTGCCTTGCCAGTTGCTGATGCAACCGCTCTGAAAGACTGGACTGACAAGAAACTTGAGGTCTCTCTCAAGTTCATTTTTGCCACCACCGGTGCTGCCATGCGTCCAGCGTTTGCTGCGGCATAAGTGAACCTGGCAATTGTGGTCTGGACTGAACAGCTCATCCTGGCTGTCCGTTAGGGTGCTCCTACTTCGGATATGTTGCAGCTTCTTGCCAACATTTCTGAGGCCCAGCATTATGTTTCTGCTGCCTTGTTTGATGCCATCCGTTTGGTGGCAAGGGTTTCCACCATGTCTGTGGCTGCCAGACGAGCTCTTTGGCTCAAGATCTGGTCTGCTGACACTGCTTCCAATAAAGCTTTGCTCTTGTTGCCTTTTCAAGGCACCTCTTTGTTTGGGCCAGGTCTTAAAGGGGAACTTTCACCCCGCAATAACTAAATCCCCCCTTACTGCTCACCTGGCGACTAGCTGCTTAGTAGCGCTAGTCGCCAGAAATCTTACCCCGTTCTCAAGATTTCGGCGTTTTAAAAGAGCAGGAAGCACGGACGTCTCTTCACAGTGACGTCCGTGCGCCTGCGCTGTCAGTCCCTTGTCAGTCCCTTCCTGCTCTTTTAAAACGCCGAAATCTTGAGAACGGGGTAAGATTTCTGGCGACTAGCGCTACTAAGCAGCTAGTCGCCAGGTGAGCAGTAAGGGGGGATTTAGTTATTGCGGGGTGAAAGTTCCCCTTTAAGGATCTGATTAGTGAGGCCACAGGGGGCAAGAGTACCCTTCTGCCTAGGGTCCCCAGGAAGAAGACGCCTATCAAGCGTAATCAGCCTTTTCGTCCCATCCAGACTGAGACACGTCCAGCGAACCAGACGATTCCCTCAGCTCCATGTTCCTCCTCCAACCCGAAACAACAATGGAAGCCCAAGGTCTCCTCCAAGCCTAAGGCTTCGAAGCCTTCTTCAGCATGGTTCGCCGAACCCAGGCGTCTGGGAGAATTCAGTGGCAAAAACCCGTGGGTTTTGCAGGTGGTGGCAGAAGGGTACAGGATCTCGTTCACCGCTCTTCCTCCCTTTAGATTTTCCCCCTCTCATACTCCCCAGGGCGTTGAGAAACGCTGTCTGTTCGATGGCGCTATCCTGGCTCTTCTGGACAAGAATGTTCCGGACCTGTTCCAGTTCAGAACAGATGTGTGGGCTTGTACTCAAACCTCTTTGTGGTCTCCAAGAAGGACGGCGGCTGTTGTCCCATTTTGGACCTGAAGGATCTCAATGACTTTGTGATCAAGACTCATTATCACCAGGAGTCCCTAAGGATGATGATTGCTGCTATGTCACTGGGGAAATTCCTTGCCTCTCTGGATCTTCAGGACGCGTATCTACACATCGCCATTCTTCCAGAGAGCCGGCAGTATCTCAGATGTGCCTTTGACCAAGGGCACTTTCAGTTTCCAGCTCTTCCCTTTGGTGTGACTACAGCTCCTCAAGTCTTCAATCGTGTCCTGGGAACCTTAGTATCCGTCCTCCATCGGGACTGCATCAGAGTCACTCTGTACATGGACAACCTGCTTCTGAAAGCCCCTTCTGAGGAACTTCTTCATCAGCAGGTTCAGGACTGCATTCATGCTCTCACCCATCACGGTGGATCATCAACATGGACAAATCAGATCTTGTTTCGTCCCAGCTTCTGGTCTTCCTGGTCCTTCTCTTCGATACTCAGCAGAGCATGGTGTTTCTCACTGATGAGGTGGATCACCAGGTCGCCCACAGGGTCTCGAAGGTTCTGGTCCACGATCCAGTTCCAGCCAAGAAGCTGCCCTCTCTAGTGGGGAAGTTTATTTCCACCATAGAAGTGGTACCGTTTGCCATGGCTCACACTAGGGAACTCCCGAGGTTTGTGATCCAGGTGTGTAGGGGTTAGCCAGACCTTCTGATGATGTCAGTATTCCTCCCTCTTCATGTGGAACTCAGTTTGTCATGATGGCTCGACCTCTCCAGTCTGCTGAAGGGCAAGTCCTTCTTGGTATCCTTTTGGAAAACTGTGATGATGGATGCCAGCCTCTCCGGCTAGGGAGCTGTCCTTGGTCACCTCAGTGCTCAGGGTCGGTGGTCTCTGGAGGAATCTCTCCTTCCCATCAACGCATTGGAGCTTCGTGCGATATTTCATGCCCTTCGCCACTGGACACACCAGCTGGAGGACTGCCCAGTCAGGGTCCAGTCCGACAACACCACGGCAGTGGCCTACATCAACAAGCAGGGTGGAACAAGAAGTCTGGCAGCTTGGTTAGAGGTCAAGGCTATTTTGTCCTACACAGAAGAACATGTTCCTGCCATATCCGCAGTGCACATTCCCGGCATAGACAGTGTCATGGCAGACTTCCTCAGTCATCACATGGTGGACAGCAGAGAGTGGTAACTGCACCCAGAGGTGTTCACCCTCATTGTTCAGAAGTGGGGTCTTCCTTGCATCGATCTGATGGTGACAAGACACAGCCGGAAGGTTCCGATGTTCTCCTCTCGCTGGAGGGATCCTCTGGCTCTAGCGGTGGATGCCATGTCCATTCCTTGGTTATTTCCTCTGGCTTACATCTTTCCTCCCATACTCGTGTTGCAAAGGGTGTTAAGGAAACTGAGACCGGAGCGATGTCCAGTCATTCTGATTGCTCCGTACTGATCTTGGCAGGCTTGGTTTCCGAAGCTTCTGGATCTGTCAGTGGCGGAGCCATTCTGGCTCCCTTTCCGTCCGGATCTTCGTCTACAGGGTTACCTGTGGAAGGGGGATGTTCATCGTCTGGCTTTGACGGCTTGGAAACTGAATCCTCAATATTGATTAAGAAAGGTTTTTCTTCTGGTGTGGTGGCTACTATGCTTAGTGCCCGCAAACCTATTTCTTCTAAGGCCTACCATTGTATCTGGTCGACCTTTCTCTCTTGGTGTGCTGACAGGGACCTGTCTCAGGATTATGATATTCCTACAGTCCTGGCCTTTCTACAGGATGGTGTGGATAAGCGTCTCAGTTTCAGTTCCCTTAAGGTTCAGAGAAAACAAAACACAAAGAGGGCGCCCAATCGTGCCTTATCTCATGATTTTGTAGTAAGAAACCATATAAATAAAATATACTCACAAAAGTACTGGTTGTAATCTGGACTTATATCCAAACACAACATATAAAGCATATAGGGAAATAACCTGTCCCTATTCAGGTTTGTAGTTCAAATGTTCATCTTCATTGGAATCAGGAGGTTCAAAGATTAAAGATGATTACAAATAAAATATAATGAAACAAAAACAGCTGCTATAAAAATATAAAAAAACTTTAATCCGGATCCATGATCCTAAAACCGACGGTGATGTTTGCTCTGAAAGGTACAGGATCGTATGGAGCCGTTTTTTGCTGGATGAAACACATAAAGCCCAGAACTGTCTAGGTTAGTTTTCCTTTTTCTCTTGAAGAAGTGGCACCATTGGTCACGAAACACGTAGAGCCATTCTAGCCCACTACCAGGACAATATTGAATTTAATATAATAATATTATATAATTTGAATTTATTATATTGTCTTCTTTCTTCTTGTTTTTAATTTATATTTCTTCCTACCATTTTTGTCTTTTGTTTTAACTGACACTACAGTTGGCATTATCATTATTGTCCTATCCCACTCCATATTGATAACCCCTATTGGGGTCTCATGTTGTGGTTGGGGTTTTTAGGGTATTCTTGCTGAGGTCACAGTAAAGTTTTTATCAATATGAAATCGTTATTATCGGCACCCCCATACTCACTGTGAATGAAAGGGGCCAGATGATAGCAAATTGTTGTTAGGAGTAAAAGTTCCAAGTTTAAGCCTGCATATTGTTTACTGTATGTGGCAAAACACTAGGAACAACAAATACAATTTAAAATACACCATCTACTGTTCATCTGAAGTACTGCAAGCTGTCACTAGCCTGGTGTGACACCCCACAAACCGGTGCAGGCGAATCATACTGAGTGGCAGGTGAAACCTCTCATTAATGTGAGAAGTACCATTGGAGGGGGAAGGGCCATTTATATATACCATTGTGACCTAACAATACTTCACTTAGAGGTCATTTGCACTGTTTCTTCTCTTTCTTTCCAATACTTTTTTTCTGACATTACTATCCCTTTAAGATATCTGACTTCATGTAAAGTGTGAAGGCCAGCCTCCTTGTTGTGATTATGAGATTTAGGAAAGTAGAAATCCTTGCCCTAATAGAGCTAGGGACACTCACACTCTAAACTAGCTGGCTGTTGGGAGTACTAGGTAGGTAGGGCAAAATGTGGGAAGAATTTTGTTATTGAGTGCCCTGCCTCTTGAGGGAAGTGTCAGTACCCCATTGGTCCCTGCATCTCTGAATTGACGCTAGCGAAAAAAAAAAGTATTGACAGTTAGATTTAACATATTATTCACATGCATAATATGTAAAATCAGAATGAAAGGTTACTATCCATTTGATCTTAAATTAGTAATTAATATCATGTCCTTGAAGGCAGACATGTGGTTCTTCTTTAAATACAGTATACTGGGATCATACTTCTAATCAGTAATGATTATATTACACTTAAAGTAATGTGTTTGCTTAACTTAGGGACTAACATGGGCTGCACATGATGGCTGGAAGAATACAGTTTTGAAGTTTCTGGAACTGGGAGCTGACAAAAGCCTGTCAACGAAAAATGGAGAGACACCAGCAGAAATGGCAAGGAAACATAACCATTTAGAGGTACAGCTGGCCCATGTTTCATCTAAATGTATTTAATTTGCATTATTTATTTCTTTTCTCCTTTGACATTTTAGCCATTACTCAAAAATATTGTTCAGTGAATGCACCTTTCTGTCACCCTTCCGCCGGGTTTCCCGTCCGGGTTCTCCGCTCTTTGTCTCTGGTCCTTGCGCGAGGTTCTGTCGGCTCTTGTCGCCGCTTGCCTGGTTCCTTCTTCCCGTGCAGTCCTGCGGCCGCTGCTGCCTTCTGTGCACGAGCGAGCATCTTGTTGGGCTTTTTCTTGTCCTGCAGTCAGCGTCGCGTGCGGGTGATGTAGCACGCATCGCCTATATCTGGTTGCCAGTCCCTGGCTTCGGTGCACTGTTATAGTGTTTTTGAAGCCAGCTGGACCTGTTGTTGTGCTTCCCAGCGTCTTGTTGAGCCCTGCTCTTCCTTGCACCTAGCCTTGGTCCTAGTTCCTTCTCCTTGCCTAACTGTGTATGACCCTGCTAGTCCAAGATCACTTTTCTGCCTGCCGATAAGTGACCATTTCTTTCCTAACTGTGTATGACCCTGCTTGCCCAAGACCAATCTTTTGCCTGCCCATAGTGACTATTCCTTGCCTACAGTGTATGACCCTGCTAGCCAAAGACCACTCTCCTGTCTACACTTAGACAGATCAGCCCATAAGGTATTACCAGTCTGGTCTAGTCCATTCATCTGTTTCCACCTGGCCTCTCACTTAGCCTAGTATCCTGTCCCCTTTTCTTCTTAGGAGAGTTTCAGCCACTGCTGTGGCCTACTCTCCCCAGCGACGACCCCTACTCTTCGCTCCCCAGCCTGCACTCTCCCCTGCAGGAGAGATTGTGCTGTTTGTCAGTCTGTCCTGGGCTTACTTCCAGCTCCTCTGGGGTTAGTCATCCAGCCTTGCGGCTGCAACTGTATCCGGCCGTAGCCGCAGCAAAGCCTGACAATAGGCAGCCCACGCTCGACCAGCCACGCACCCTAGCGATGCTCCCCAGCACTCCCTCTCTTGCAGGATTCCTGCAATTGGGTGACACTTCCTTTCTTTGATTTAACATTCCTTACCTTCTTGTCTTCTTTCCCTTGCTTTCCTTTTCATTTTTCCTTTCTTTCCTTACTTGCCTCAGTTCTCCATCATGAATATGCTTTTACTACATACATTCTATATGATATTTAATTTAATGGGAAACGTTCACGTTAGATAAACTTGTGTCTATTGGCTTTAATTAGTACAACTAAGTTAACGTTGTTTTTTTAATCCTATTTACCTAGTATTGAAGATATTAAGAATTGTAATCGGGGACTTCCGCGTTGAGCTTGCAAGCTCAGTAGCATGGTAAACGGAGCTTGCTGCAACGATAGCCCAAATAAATGCCACTATGAAGGGAAGGGTGAATGCGCTCCTTGGGGCAGCTGGGAGGGAGGTGGGAAGTGCTGCGGCGTTGTGCAGCACAACGAGGAAGTGCCCGATTAGAAGTCTTAATATCTTCAATACTAGGTAAGAAAGATTAAAAAAAAAAAAATCAACACTAACTTAATTTTACTAATTAGAGCCAATGGACACAAGTTTGTCTAATGTAAATGTTCCCCTTTAAAATAGTAATATTACAGATTCATAAATATACAGTACTGTGCAAAAGTCTTAGGTGTGAACAAATTCTGTAAAGTAAGAATGTTTTAAAAAAAATAGACATGTTAATTGTTTATATTTATAAATTGACAAAATGATAGTGAGCGTATAGAAGAAAAATCTAAATCAAATTAATATTTGGTCTTCAAAACAGCATCAGTTCTTCTAGGTACACTTGCACACAGTTTTTAAGGAACTCGGCAGGTGGATTGTTCCAAACATGGTTGACAGCTAACCACGTTTCTTCTGTGGATATAGGCAGCCTCAAGTTACTTCTCTCTCTTCATGTAATCCCAACAGACTCGATGATGTTGAGATTAGGGCTCTGTGGAGGCCATACCATCAGTTCCAGGACTCCTTGTTCGTTTTTATGCTAAAGATAGCTTTTAGTGACTTTGGCTTTATGTTTGGAGTCATGGTTGTTATGCTGCAGAATAAATGTGGGGCCAATCAGATGCCTCCCTGATGGTCATCTCCCAATTGCGCAGGGAAGTAAGCATGATGTGTCTTTCATCTGCTGCACTAATATTCATTGGCTGACCACTGTGTCTACGGTCTCAAAGTTGCCCATTTCTTAGTGCTTCTTCAAAAGTGCTTGGACAGCAAATCTGGAAACCCCTGTCTGCCTTGACATTTGTGCCTGGATGAGACCTTGCTGATGCCGTTAATAACTACCTTGTGTCTTGTTGCTGTGCTCAGCCTTGCCATGGTGTATGAGTTTTGACATTAAACAGTCTTCAGCAACCTCACCTTGTTAGCTGAGCTTGACTTTTCCTCATCTGCTTTTATTCTTCCTACACAGCTGTTTCTGTTTGTTAATGATTGTTTCAACCCGCATATTAAATTGATGATCGTTAGCACCTGTTTGCTATAATTCTTTAATCATATACCTGACTATTTGCCTACAAAATCCCTGACGTTGTGCAAGTGTTCCTAGAAGAATTGATGTTTTGAAGACAGAGGGTGGTCACACCAAATATTGGTTTGATTTAAATTTTTCTTCTCTTCACTCACTATACATTTTGTTAACTGATGAATATAAACTATTAGCTTGTCTATTTTTGAAAGCAATGACAACAAATGGCATACAGTCAGATGTATTTCATGTTAATATCCGCACTAAAAGCCTGCATATACCATGGAAAAATCCAACCAGAGTAAGCAGGTAGATGTATCTGTATCAAATAAAATTTATAGTTTTTGCTATGACCCGCTTAGAAATTA
This sequence comes from Rhinophrynus dorsalis, assembly GCA_037306005.1. Classification (NCBI taxonomy): domain Eukaryota; kingdom Metazoa; phylum Chordata; class Amphibia; order Anura; family Rhinophrynidae; genus Rhinophrynus; species Rhinophrynus dorsalis. Next base: position 269,218,169 of record CM074721.1, on the reverse strand, counting down.
TATTTCTCTGTCGTCCAGTACAGGTTACTGGTAACTCTGGGAGGCGATCCACCCCTTTAAATAGGCAGGAACATTTCTCTAAATGTATGCAGGGGGTGGAGCCTCCCTTCCCTCTTAGGCTGCATCTTAGCCAGCTAGCTCCAGAATGATTCGTTCCTGGGTGTGACAACACCAGGTGGAGAACATTTGTCGTTAGTTGTAGTTTCTTTTTTATTTTTCTGTCTGATATGGAATACCACCATTAGGCGGATTACCATGACTGACAAATGCCCTTCAATGTGGCTTGCTCAGTATCCAGGTGCTTTTTGTGGACCTTAAGCCCTGAAGGGGAAAATCTTGCTTACAAGTGCTTCACCACGGATTACCCACTGAGGTAATTCTTGCTGCATGGTAATCTGAAGACAGAAGATCTGCAGGAAAGGTGAGCTACCCTTTGAGTGCTACAGGTCCACTTGTCCCACAGTGCCCCTTTGCTGGGCTTGTATTTGGGAATTCTCATTGTGCACTCCTGCACTCATTGGGTATATATGTGTATCTCTGTTGGGTATTTGGAGCAAGTTTATGTGGTAACTTAACCCTTTGTCTACTAGTTTGGCATGTTTTGAGGGTTTTTTCCGACACTTTCCGTACAGGGTTAGTGTTTTCTTAGTATGCATTCATGTTCCCTGTATGCTTTTCATGTTTTTAACTTATATTTTAACTTTTATTAATTTTGTGTGCCGCGCCTTTAAGGCGCTTTACCGCATAGACGCCATTGCTCCATTTACTTTCTGTGGGACAACACTGTTTGGGATGTATCTCTGCAGCCGCTTCACACAGCAACTTCAGAGTGGGCTCATTTTAATTGTCTATCCTTGCTCTATCATCCGGTTTGTAGTTCAAGTATGTTGGGGGGCTTCGGGCACTGCTTTGGGGTATTTTTTGGGAAAAACTAAATTTTCCATGATCGCTTGCTTCGGGCCTTTTTTCTGATTGGCTCCCGTCGCGGCAGCCATTTTGTGAGCTTTTCTCAGCGAGTATCCTATGCAGGGCTTGTACTCTCCTTCTCTCCTCTTCAGATTAACCCTTCGCCTGCCAGATAAGTCTATATTTAGCGTTTCTGGGGTGAAACATTAATCTTACTCACTACATTTGGGTGATTTACTGTACGGTTATTTTGACACTGTGAGAATGTCTATACCACTGGAGCTAGGGGCTAGACCTAAGACTAAGGAGGCTGGGGTATCAGTATCCTCCATTGCGCATTGCTCTTCCTGTCACACAGGTCTACCTAGAGAGTTCTCTGGTCATTTATGCCCAGAATGTTCTGAAGTTCCGGACAGCAACTCGGGGACTTCCAGCCCAAACATTTTCGCAGATTCCTTTCTGCTTCCTCAGGGGCATACAGCCAGATGTTTCCAAAGTACAGGGGGCACTTCAGTTATGGCAGACCCCCTCTACTATCAGATCCTCCCTTCCTAAACCGCAGGGGGCACCTGATGTACCAGATTTTTCTGAGGAGGAATTGTTGCAAGATTCGGATGTTGAGGATGGTACTATTTTGGAGTCTTCTAGGTCCCTTGGGGACCCATTTGAAGCTGATCCTGAACCCTCTACTGAGGGCCTGATCAGGGCTGTATTAACCACTCTCAACATTTCCCTGGTTCAGGAGGTTCCTTCTGATCCCTCTGATGTTTTTCAGGTGCCTGCTAAGCCCTTTACTTATCTTCCTCCTAACACCCGCTTGACCGTTTGGTTTCTGATGCGTGGAAAAATCCGTACACGTCTGCTTCTGTGTCCAGGAAATTTGCAAAGCTTTATCCCTTTTCTGAAGCTGAGATGGCTAAATTGGTTCATCCACCTAAGGTGGACGCACCCATATCTAGACTGTCAAAATCCACTGCCTTACCTGTTTCTGATGCTTCTGCACTGCAAGACTCGACTGACAAGAAACTTGAAGTTTCCCTCAAGTCCATTTTCGCTTCTATTGGCACTGCTATGCATCCAGCGTTTGCTGTTTCGTGGGTTAACCGGGCTATTGCAGTCTGGACTGAACAACTCTCTACGGCGGTCCATCAGGATGCACCTACTTCGTAGAAATTGCGTCTTCTTGCTAATATCTCTGAAGTACAACACTATGTCTCTGCTGCTGCTTTTGATGCTGTCCGCATGATGGCAAGGGCCTCTACTACCTCTGTGGTGGTCAGGCGTGCGCTTTGGCTGAAGATATGGTCTGCTGACACTGCTTCCAAGAAAGTCTTGCTTTCTTTGCCTTTTCAGGATACTTCCTTGTTTGGGTCTGAACTTAAGGAACTAAATAGCGAGGCCACAGGGGGTAAGAGTACTCTTCTACCCTTGGTCTTTAAGAAGAAGTTGCCTTTTAAACGTAACCGGTCCTTTAATTCCTTTCAAACTGAGACACGTCCGACGAATCAGGCGGTTCCATCAGCTCCGCGTCCCACCTCCAAGCCCAAGCAGCAATGGAAGCCCAAGGCTCTTCAAAGCCCAAGGCCCCCAAGACTGCTTCGCATGACTCACTGAACCCGGTTCCGCATCCCACTGTGGGTGGTAGTCTCCGCCTCTTTTCGTGGGATTTGGGAGGATTCAGTATCGGACCCTTGGGTTTTACAGGTAGTGACAGAGGGATACAAGATACCTTTCTTTTCTCTTCCTCCTTTTCGCTTTCATCTTTCTCGTTCTCCTCAGGAAGTCGAGAAAGGCCGTCTATTTGAAGGCGCTGTTCAGGCTCTTCTGGACAAACATGTCCTGGAGCCGGTGCCTCCTTCAGACAGGGGTTCGGGGGTTTTACTCAAACCTCTTCATGGTGACCAAAAAGGACGGCGGATGCCGCCCTATTTTGGATTTGAAGGATCTCAACTACTTTGTGATCAAGGCTCACTATCACCAGGAGTCTCTGCGCACAGTGATAGCTGCCATGTCTCCGGGGGAGTTCCTTGCTTCTCTGGATCTTCAGGATGCATATTTGCACATCCCAGTTCATCAGGTACCTGCGGTTTGCCTGCGACAGGGGTCATTTTCAGTTCTCAGCTCTTCCATTTGGTCTGAGTTCTGGGGTCCTTGATATCCGTTCTCCATCGGGACAGCATCAGAGTGACTCCCTACATGGACGACTTGCTTTTGAAAGCCTCCTCTGCGGACCTTCTTCATCAACAGGTGTAGACCTGCAGACCTACATTCAAGTCCTCACCCATCACGGCTGGATTGTCAACTTGGACAAGTCGGATCTTGTCCCATCCCAGCAACTGATCTTCCTAGGTCGTCTGTTCGATACTCCAGTGGAGCATGGTGTTTCTACAAGGTATCCCATCAAATTGCCAAAAGAGTCTCAACGATTCTTTCTCAGGATCGAATCCCAGTTCAAAAGTTGTCTTCTCTGGTGGGAAAGTTCATTTCCACGATAGAGGTGGTTCCATTAGCCATGGCACACACCAGGGAACTTTAGAGGTTTGTGATACGGACGTGCAGGGATCAACCAGATCATCAGAAGCTGTCAGTCTCACTTGCTCCTCATGTAGAGTTGAACTTGGAGTGGTGGCTGGACCTTTCCAATCTACTGAAAGGGTGATCCTTCCTGATTCCATACTGGACCTCGGACACGACGGATGCCAGCCTCTTGGGCTGGGGAGCTCTTCTGGGTCGCTTCAGCACTCGGGGGAAGTGGTACTTGGAGAAGTCCCTTCTTCCTATCAACATCCTGGAACTTCAAGCAATATTTCATGCTCTCCGTCATTGGGTGTCTCAACTGGAGGACTGTCCAGTCCGAGTGGAGTCCGACAACGCCACTGCAGTGGCTTACATCAGCAGACAAGGCGGAACAAGAAGTCTCGCCACTTGGTTAGAGGTCAAGGCCATTTTGTCCTGGGCAGAGGTTCATGTTCCTGTCATTTCCGCAGTGCACATTCTAGGCGTAGACAACATCATGGCAGACTTCCTCAGTCGTCACACAGTCGACAGCGGAGAGTGGGAGCTACATCCCGAGGTGTTTCAACTCCTAACTCAGAGATGGGGAATGCCCCAAGTAGATCTGATGGCAATGAGACACAACAGGAAGGTTCCGGTGTTTTGCTCTCGGTGGAGAGACTCTCTAGATCTCGCTGCCGATGCGATGTCCATTCCTTGGACATTCTCTCTGGCCTACATATTTCCTCCTCCTCCGATGTTGATAAGGGTGTTACAGAAATTGAAAGTGGAACGTTGTCCAGTAATTCTGATTGTTCCGGATTGGCCTCGGCAGTCCTGGTATCCGGAGCTTCTGGCCCTATCCGAGGCGGAGCCATTGCCGCTTCCCTCTCGTCCGGATCTTCTTCTGCAGGGTTACCTGTGGAAGGAAGATGTTCATCTGCTCAATTTGAAGGCCTGGAGGTTGAATCCTCGATTTTAAGGAAGAAAGGGTTTTCTTCCGCTGTGGTGTCTACTATGCTTAGTGCCCGTAAGCCTGTTTCTTCCATAATCTATCACTGTGTCTGGTCGACATTTGTGTCTTGGTGTGCTGACAGAAATCTGTCTCATGACTTTGATCTTCCCACTGTCCTGGCTTTTTTGCAGGACGGTGTGGACAAGGGAGTTCTGAGTTCTCTTAAGGTTCAGACTTCGGCTTTTTTTCCAGCAACGCATTGCTATCCTTCCTGATGTCAGGGTTTTCTTCCAAGGCTTTGCTCATGTGCGTCCTGCCTTTCGGAGCCCAGCTCCTCAGTGGGATCTTAATTTGGTGTGTTCGCCAACGTCCTCCTTTTGAGTTCTTGGCTACTATTCCTCTATGTCTCTTGACGTGGAAAATGGCCTTTCTTCTGGCGATTGTGTCTGTTCACCGGGTTGCAGAGTTGCAAGCTCTGTCCTGTAAACCACCTTATCTGGTGTGTCATAAGGATAAGGCGGTGCTTCGCACCTCTAAGGAGTTCTTACCGAAGGTGGTCTCCGAGTTTCACATCAATCAGGAGATTGTGGTACGCTCTTTCTTCCCTAATCCTTCCTCTGACAAGGAGAGAGATCTCCACTTGTTGGATGTGGTGCTTTGTCTCAAGTTTTATGTCCATCGCACTGAATCTGTCAGGAAGTCTGACGCTTTGTTCGTCATTTCTGAGGGTTCTAGGGCAGGGAGACCTGCATCCAAAGTGACTATTGCATCTTGGATCAAGTCCACTATTCGTAGGGCTTACGAGTTGAGGAATAAGCATATTCCCTTTCGGGTCACAGCTCATTCCACCAGGTCCATTGGGGCCTCTTGGGCCTATAAGAATCAGGCTTCTGCCGATCAGTTGTGCAGGGCGGCCACCTGATCCTCTATTTTCGAAGCACTACCGTGTTGATGTGCTGGCCTTGGCTGATGCCAGCTTTGGGAGGAAGGTCCTAGAGGCAGTCTTGCCTGTCTAGGATCTTCTCCCTAGGTTCTTGGTGCTTCCTTACTGTTGAGCCCTGTTGGCTCTAGTTCAGTGTGCTCTGTAACAGTTCCTGGGGTGTTTTTACCCCTGTTTTGTGTCAGTTGGCACTTCAGTTTTGTTGGGATCTCTGACCGGTTGGTTCATAGAGGTTCTGGTGACTTTGGGGGCCTTGCACCTGGTCCTTGCCTTCTTCCTGCCTCTGGGAAACTCAATGGTTGGACATCCCAGAGTTACCAGTAACCTGTATTGGACGACAGAGAAAAGAGGATTTTAGTCTTACCTGTTAAATCCTTTTCTCTTAGTTCATACAGGTTACTGGTCTCCCTCTCTGTCAAGGGACAATGCTTGGCTCTCCTGTGGCAGTATGTGGGAGTCCTTTGGGGCATGCTCACAGGAGTCTTCTTCCCTTTTAATTTCTAGTCAGTTATTAGTGTCTCAAATCATTCTGGAGCTAGCTGGCTAAGATGCAGCCTAGGAGGGAAGGGAGGCTCCACCCCTGCATACATTTAGAAAAATTTTCCTGCCTACTTAAAGGGGCGGATCACCTCCCAGAGTTCCCAGTAACCTGTATGAACTAAGAGAAAAGGATTTAACAGGTAAGACTAAAATCCTCTTTTACCTATGGGACAAAGCTTGACGATAGCCACAGTGATGGACTGCCTAGCCAGAACTATACTCCTATGTTTGATGGGTTTAGAAGAGAAGATTGAATCCTCAGTGTCTAGGTCAGTTTAATAGAAATCACTGATGATACAATAAAGTTCCTGGCTAAATAATTTCTTTGGATCATGGCAAGAAGATCCTCATGGCTTAGATATTGGGTGATGGGTCGTCCTCAAAAAAATAAGCTTGTGGCATTATCCTTCTCAGGGTCTATAGTTTTTGGAGAACATTTGGAAGAACTGATTAAATAGTTTTCAGGTTTTAAGTGTTTCCTCTTATTCTAAGAAAGACTATCAAGATCTCTCCAACTCATTCTCACTCTTTTGGATTTAAATCCAGAGGGCAATCCTTTCTTGAGTCCAGGAAGTATAATCCAGGTAGAGCTTATGAATGGAGAAGGAAAACTGCCACACAATCTCAGAGTTGGATTCAGAAAGGATTTGTCCCAAAAGGGACAATTCACAAAAGATTTCCCATGAAGATTTGGGGGCCCAATCCCATTTGGGGGTAGGCTGGGTTTTTTCCTGAAGGCTTGGGAATCAGCTTGTCATGTGGATACCTTCAGAAAATGGGGCTTTAAGAATAATTTATACAGATCAGCAATTTCATCTGCTCCGATTTTGGACTTCTTGCAAAAAGGCTTTGATTTAAGCCTAAAACCTACTTTTATCAAAGTACAATTATCAACTCTTTATGCTATCCTGGCTGCTGAGAAAGACCTTGTCAAGAAGTTTCAGATCCAATGAGAAAGCAAAACCTAGGGTAATTGAGATTGTTCCTGCGTGGAACCAACTTAAAGATGACCATCTTAATTGCAATTATATCATTAGAAGTGAACTGCAAGTACTGTCCTGTAGGCTGCATATATGATATCATCAGTTGAAAGTTGTCTTTAGAGCCAAGCCTACTTTTAGAGGCAAGGTAGTGACTAAGTTTCATCTAAACAAGGAATTGGCTCTTTCATTATTTTGGCCGTATCCATGAGACAAAGAGGCAACGCCACAACTTGAATGTTCTTAGATGCATTGACCATTACATTGACAGAATGAAAACTTTCAAGAAGACAGGCTAATTTTTGTATGTTTCTTTGAGAAAGGCAAAAGGCATAACATCCTCTAAAGCCTCTCTAGCTGGGTGGATAAATGAGCGTATTAGGTAATCTTATCAGTAAGCAGTGTTGCAGCCTCCAGTATCGATAAAAGCACATTCCAACAAGATCAATTTCTGTGTATGGCTTCAGCCCCTCCAAGTGCATTTTCACATCCGCTACATGGTCTTCTATTTTGACCTTTATTAAACATTATCAAGTGGATGTTCAAGACTCATCAAAGGCAAAGTTTGTAATGAAAGGCCTGCAGGTAGTGTTCCCGGTTTAGATGGTAGTATGAGTCACCCTACTTTTCTTGATTCTAGGGGTTTAGCACTGCTGGTTTTATCACTTTTCTGTTTTGCAAGGCTCTCCTTCCCTTCCAGTATACTGCTCTGGTACATCCCAATCTTATTGCTATGGTGCAGAACACAGAAGAATGGGTGAAACTTTCTTACCGATATTTCCTTTTCTTCTAATTTTTTTGTTCTGTTACAGCTTCATCAAGCAAGTAACTGAGGAGGCTTTGTGGGAATCACTTATTTATTCTCTGATTGGCCCTACCAGCTGGAGGCTGGGGAGAAAGCCTGCTCTTATTGCTGTGGAGGGACACAGAAGAAAAGGAAATATGCCCCTTTTATTTTGTTTTGTTTTTGTTTTTCTTTCTGTTTCTTTGCTGTATGTGAAACATAAATAGGAGTAGGCCTGGAGGGAAACTAGGGAGTCTCCACCTCGGTGGTCCAGGTTTTTTTCTAAGTAAGTTTTCTGCATTCTGTAGGACTTTGGCCATATGGACTAAGAGAGAAGGATTTTATGGTACGTTCACTAAAATCCTCTTTTAAAATTATTTGAAGCTTGGCTGTGTGTACATTTGTTAATGGGAACATTACAGGTTGAGGGCTTGGGAGTCTGGGGAGCTCTTCTGCTACAGCCCTCACCCCATCAAATAGGCTGATCAGACAGTGTTCAGATCAAGTGTCGCTGTGTTAGGGCTAAGCCATTATAATGTTGTCAGTGCAGTGTGCGGCTGGGGAAAGCCCCCCCCCCCCCACACACACACACACATACAGTACATTGTGAATCTCACATACTGGTGCTTGACATCACATGTGGGACAGGACTTAGCAGACACCAATGTGGAATCTGTATCTTTACTCTTGTAAAAGATTTGTCAGTGCACCAGGGAAGTGGTGAAATACACTTTCTCTTACATCCAATATGGAACACAGGTACCATTGGATTGAGTCCCTGCTCCTGGAGGATAGGGCACATCACAAAATGTGAAGGCTCCTAAGCCCTTTTTATGCAAGGCATATCGTAGAGTATGGACTTTGTTTCATAAGTGGGGTGGAGAGCTGGAGTCGCGGTCATGACCTTTCCATCTTCTGATTGTCTCATTGTTTCTTTATGATGGCCTTCACAAAGGGATTGTTCTTAGTGCTATCTAAGTGCAGGTTTCTGTGCTATTTCAGAAGCATATTGTCTTCTTGCTAGACATGCACACTTTCATGGAAGGGGTAGCTTATCCTACCTAGTCTATCGGGATCCCACTCCACAACTGAACTTGAATATTGTTCTGGGAGTGATTCAGAAGGCTCCTTTTGAGCCTGTCTTCAGTTTCTCTGCATTTATTGAATCTCAAGAAAGCCTTCCTACTGGCAATTGTGTCTGTTCAATGGGTTGCTAAACCTCATGATTTGTTTTGTAAGCCTTTTTGGTTTTCCACACTGATAACGGTGGTTTTTGCGGAATCCCATTTTGTCCCAAGTTTGTCTCAGCCTCTAAGAGCCTTCTTAGGAAACTGCCCTGCCCTCCTGACCATGATTCCTAATTGTTAATTAATCAAAAATCCCCTTATTTTAGGACGTTTCTGTTTTATTCAACAGTTGTAACCATTGAAACTGACATGAAGTGATAAAGCTGTTATATTCACATTCTTTAGAGATCTGTAGCCAGAACTCACAACTCTCTTAGAATGCAGCATAATCTGTCTTGATTCCAGGATAACTGTTGCTGAGTTCTCTGTCACCTTGGGGGGGGGGGGAGTCAGAGCTGGTGCCCATAATGCAGTACAGCCTCCCCATTGCCTTCCAATCTCCTGTATGTACCCACTAATGACTGCAGAAGCGGCTACGGCACTAAATGTAAAGCATAATAATTTAATTTGCACTTACAAAGATAAGCAATACATCGTTTTACATCACATTACGTGTGCCTTAACCCTTTGGGTGCCAGAGGGGTACCCAGCACATTGCGAGTCGAATACCCCTCTTGTACTCAAAAGGATAATACTGTATATTGCTTACAGGGCTGCTGTAGGGGAGGTGTATATCTCTTTACATTTGTTTTAACCCTTTGAGTGCCAGAAAGGTATCCAGTGCATTGTGCTGCAATGCATTAGATACCTCTCTGGCACTCAAAGGGTTAAAAGGGAGAACATTGCAGTTTGGAGAAAACCAAAACGGAGGAGTGTTGTCAGTTCAGATTTTGAAGTCACTGTAATTTTGGTAATGTTTTTTTGGTTTAGCCCAGAATTGCTTCAATTTTGACAGATGTGTGTTTTTTTTTTTAAAAATACCCTTTAAGGATCAGAGGGGCGCACAATACATTGCCCACCCTCTGGTACTTAAAGGGTTAAATAAATGTGAGACAATCTGGATCCACTCTTGCCACGATTTTACAATCATAGCTCCAAATCTGTATCACTTTTTGTGGTTTTGCTATATAACAGTTATAAACCTTGTTACATGCTTGCACTGAAGTAAAATGTCTACAGGATTATCTTCTGCCATTGTAGTGGGGGTGTAGTCAACATCAGAATTTCTTACCTGTCTCTCTCTATATATATGTTTTAAGATTTTTAGTATTCTTTCATTCTCTGGAAACATGGGCCCAGAAAAGTCAAATCTGACTAAAGAGGAGGCTGTCTATAGATATCTGAGAATGCAGCCCGATTTAGCAGTTACCTCTGCAAGTTGGTAAGTATTATAATTTATATCTGATTTAAGCATAAAATGAGCCACTGCACTGCAGTCATAGGAAGTGGTAAGTAGAATCTGAAATCCAAAGTTATCGCTCTGTCTCAGGAGTTAAAATGAATCTGCCTGAAACAGACATTCTACAATGACAATTCCTTTGAGTTTATTTACATTTCTAATTTTCTCACTTCATAATACTGTCAATACATTTACTGACACTTGGCAACCCTGCTTTGGAGACATCTCTAGCACATAAAAGGTTAAAATCACAAATTTTGTGCTTTACAATAATCAAAGAAATGCATTAAACAGATGACTAACAATGTACAATTATTTATATATTTAGTTTGTATTCTTGATATATTTAATATTGTCTTGATTGGCACAAGTAATTTTCCTCTAGTGATTAATTTATTGTGCTTGTGAAATACTAGTTGAATAATTTGATGAATAAGCTGGCAGATGTGTTTTGTGGCATTACTGGAATGTTCACAGGGTCAGGGAATCCTTTGGACATGAAACATATTTATTTTAGTTATCCATAAAATACTGGTCTTCTGTGTAGATAACTGTGTCCAGAACATCAAAAATAGGAAATTCTGTCATTCCTCTTTTCTGTCTGTTGCATTTTATTCTTATTGTTAGAGGGCCTCCTGGTGGCAAGTTAAAGCAATGTATTCTGTACTTGGAATACAAGAATTGCACAATACCAGACATTCTATAATATATATAATTGTCATTGATGCTGCCAAGCTACTTGTAAACATGGAATCTAAATGGATTTATGGTTTAAAATGTTATGTTTAGCCTGTTATTTAAAAATGAAAAGATTATTTTACTTTATGTGGGGGTGGGGGTTCTAAGATAAATGTGTTTTATAAACTTGTAGGTAGTAGACATTGTATATGGTTTAGTATGCTCAGCTTCAGACAAACACCAATAGGCGTTTCAGTAGAAGCAGAAAAAAAAGCACTAAGTATGTTTTTACTTTAACCCCTTAACAACCGTCCGATCGGCGCGGTCAGTTAAGGTCCACAGAGCTTTTTTTTTTTATCGCTCCTTCCAGTTCTGGACTCCCCGAATGGCGTGCAGCCGCGGGGGGAGCCCGGAATTCCGTGACAGTCATAGTATGTCTTGGGTCCTTCAGTCAGATCGACCCTTGACGTACTATGACCGTCAAGGGTCATTAAGAGGTTAAAGGGATAGTAATGTTTCACAAAAACAGCAGCTCCAATTAATCTTCGTAGCATTTGAGCCATAGAGAGTGTTATATCAATACTGTCAGAGTTGTAGTTCAAGAGTAATTGAATGATAAAGTATCCCCCTCCCACCCCTTTTACTGATGTAACACTGCTCAGCTCAGAGCAGCATGGAGGTGCCCAGCTAGATTACAGAGAGGGACAATCTTCAATTAAGATAAGGGAAAAATCTGAAAGACCTGTCAAGGGGGGCAGGGTTTTCATTGTTCTCACAGTAAGAAGATTGTCCCTTGCTGTGAGCTGTCTTGTCAAGCAACCAGATTCCACATTGAGGTGAGCAGTGTTACACTAGGTAAAAGGGACGGGGGGGGATACTTTATCATTCAATTTCTCTTGAACTACAACTCTAACAATATTGAAATAACACTATCTATGGCTATCCCTTTAAGACTTTTTAATTATCCTTTAAGTGATAGAAAGTGCAGTTGCTTACCTTGCTGGCACTGAAAGAGTTAATAATGAATTTGAAGCAGTGGTACACCTCCCTCCTGGTGTCAAATTAACTCTTTGAGTATCAGAGTGGTGAGGAACACATTGCAAAACACTACTGTTGGCTCTCTCCCCTACAGTCGATTTCCCCTGAATCACTTTATTTTGTGTATACGGGAGTGACAGAGTGTGGTGGATAAGGTAAATAACAGTTGACAAACCTCTCATACAGTCTCCATAATTCTCTTCAACATTATATGTATCCCTCTAGCGTATTCAATCATTTCCTTCACAACAAATGGAAATATATTTCTGTGGGGCTTCCTCACTGGGCCAAAGGTTGTCTGGTGATCTGAGAGGAAAACATATTGCCGTGGTGATGGAGACACAAATCTCCATGTTCACTAAGAATTAAGTATGCAAGGAAGGGATGGAAGGATAATTTAATATGCAGGGTTGTTGAACTGCTGGTGATATGTAAGGCATACCCTCCCTTACACATCACCAGCAGTTTCTCAACCCTGAAGTGTGAGTGCATCCTTTCTGCTCCTCCAGTTTCCCACTGGGGTGGCGGAGAGAATCAGCTCAGACTTCAGCACCACAAACTGCATCCTACCCTTAACTATTTGAGTTCCATAAGGATGTGTATTGCACATACCTGTGTCACTGAAAGGGTCCCAAACGAGACCATGACAGAAAAGCTGTATAACATAGCTTCTCTGTCCTTCTGTTCTCACTGGTCCACCTGAGACAGCTATTCACAGATCATCTGATTCAGGGAAACACAGTACTCAAAATGCACTCTTTGACTGAGTGTCTTGCAAGTCCCACAGGAAGGAGAGAGAAAAAAAGAGAATAAAAAGCCAATACTTGTAGTAGACTTAATGCATAGTATAAAAACAGTATTTTATAAATTAAACAGCACAAGTAGTAATACACATTTCCTTGTATGTAAAAGTAAATCTAGGACATGCCAAAGGAGTTGAATCAAGTAATAAATGCTCCTGTATACACCTTAAATAATAATAATAATAAGTCTACGTTGTTGGAGCTGAAAAAGAAGGGTAAATATAATTCTCTTAAGTCGTATATGGAACACAAGTACCATGGGGATGAGTCCCTCATTTGGAGGGTAGGACACATATCAAAGACAGTCTTGTGGGTGGAGACACTCTCCTCCTCCGGTTCAACCCTCCCCCGCCCTGTAAGCCCCAGAATGAATGTGTCCTGCAAAGAAAAGAATGGCAGGAAACACTGTCCCCTGGAGTGGATTGTAGCCCTGTGGAGGGAATCTTGCATGTCAAGTTTTCCCTCCCAGCAGAGTCTCTTGTGGCTCTGTTTGCTTTCAGATACAATGGTAACCTGAAGACAGAACACTGGTGATTAACCCCTTGAGTGCCTTGGTCCACATTTCTCCCAATCCTGTGCCTCTCCATTCAGAGTCGTTCTGAGTCTTTGCAGGCTCCTGCACTCATGTTGGATATTGTATTATCTATTTATACCTATAGGTTGTTGGATGGCTGCAGTTTGGATACGGTTTAACCCTTTCTCTACTTTGGTGTATCACGTGCATTGTGGGATTTGTTTGCACTTCCCCTTCACTTGTATCCTTCCCCCCCGGATGTTCCCTGAGATATTTGGGTCACCTTAGTAAATTTGACCAAATTGGTAGTAGTAGCAGCGGCCCCTTTAAGAATGGGAGCCCACCCCCCACTAGTGGGACATATCTCTGAAACTGTTTGTCATGCTAATGTCAGAGAGGGCTCTAGCTTCTTGTGTCCTCATACTCTTTCATTCAGGTCATGTCCTGAGTGTCCAGGGGGCTCATGGCGATTCCACAACTGGAGTTGTAGGCATTTCAGATATAGAGGAGACCCGGCCTGCCTGACTACTCTGCATCTCGTCTCCTGCCTGTGAACCGACCCAGACCGCCTACTATCACGGTGCCCGTGCTCCTCTTGCGACATTCTGTCAGTCTACACTCTGCTTCACTGCTATTGGCTATACTGTGCTTGTCCCGTCCAGTATGACCTTTATATGCTGGGTTCTGGCACCTCTCCGGTGCCCTTTCATGGTGTTCCTGTACCAGTGCTTGTTCCTGCTCTCAGTATTCCCAGTGTATCGGCTCGGCCTGCCTGACTACTCTGAATCTTGTCTCCTGCCTGTGAACCGACCCGGACCACCTGACCATTCTCCTTCACCTGCTCCTGTGCACCGACCCGGCTTGGCTGATGTTCCTGCTCCGTGTACCGACCCGGCTTGGCTGACGTTCCTGCTCCGTGTATCGACCCGGCTTGGCTGATGTTCCTGCTCCGTGTATCGACCCGGCTTGGCTGACGTTCCAGCTCTGGCTGCCTCTGTGTCGCCTTGGCGACATTCCTATTGGTTAGGCATTCGTGACGCTTCCGGTTTGTTTCCGACCTCAGGGCGAGTTGCTCAGTCTGTTCCTGTCATAGCAATGCTCAGTTGTGTATTCTCCGTTACTGCTCCGGCAGTGTGCAAGTGGCCTAGTCTCCGTTACTGCTCCGGCAGAGTGCAAGTGGCCTAGTCTCCGTTTACTGATACGGCAGTGTGCAAGTGGCCTTGTCTCCGTTACTGCTACAGCAGTGTGCAAGTGGCCTAGTCTCCGTTACTGCTCCTGCAGAGTGCAAGTTGCCTAGTCTCCGTTTACTGCTACTGCAGTGTGCAAGTGGCCTTGTCTCCCTTACTGCTACGGCAGAGTGCAACTGGCTTAGTCTCCGTTACTGCTCCTGCAGAGTGCAAGTGGCCTAGTCTCCGTTTACTGCTACGGCAGTGTGCAAGTGGCCTTGTCTCCATTACTGCTACGGCAGTGTGCAAGTGGCCTAGTCTCCGTTACTCATACAAACAAACAATTCTGCGCTCCTCTACATGCTGTGAATAATGTGTGCCTGGTAATGTGCATATTTAATAATCCTTAATAAATATAAATAAAATAAGTGAGAGTTTCGTCCCACAAATTGGCCAATCCGTGTGTAAGCTTACCAACCACGTCACGGTTTCTCACTTTATGGTAAGTCCTACTCTGATACACCTACAAAAACTATCTAAATTACTAGCTAAATTAAATTAAAATTAAAAATACTGAAGAAAGATGTTATTTTGAAACGCGTCTATTAGTAGGCCTCTATGTAGTGCAATTAAAAACAACAGACATACAATAAAATAAAAAAGGTGTAGATAAAGGACTTGCCTGGTGCAGGACCCTTATGAGCCTGCATTAATAAACTTGGAAAACATGTTCCATTTATAACCTTCCCCACAAGTCATGTGAGGAATGGTTGATACCAAACAGACAGGGGGTATACACATTGGAACAGGCCAAACAGCCTAGTTCTTAAAGGGATAGTAATACTTCGTTTTAACTTTATTTCATTTTGTAGGCATTAAAAAAACATGAAGAATGATATAAGTCTTATCTCTCAAACCTTTATGGTTTATGAGATATTCACAAGCAAAGTTTCCCCCACCCGCCCCTTTTACCTACTGTAAACAATCTCTTCTCAGATGTGGAATGCAGTCCATAGACTGGACAGATAACAGAAGGGGACACTCTTATTCCTTTGAAAACAATGAAATCCCTGCCCCCCTTGACAAGCTTTTCAGGTTTTTCTGTTATCTTAATTGAAGATTGTCCCTCTCTGCAGTCTACCTGGGCAGCTCCCTTCTGCCCTGGCTGAAAAGTGTTACATCAGTAAAAGGGGCGGGAGGGGGACACTTTGCTTGTGAATATCTCTTAAACCATAAAGGTTTGGGAGATGAGACTTATATCATTATTCATGTTTTTTTAATGCCTACAAAATAAAATAAAGTTAAAACAAAGTATTACTATCCCTTCAAAGGCCAAGTGGCATAGAAAAGGAAAGGAATGGTGAATTGAAATAAAGTAATAATGTGGTTTTTTTCCTTTTTTGTGATTAAATTGGATAAAATGAGAAGCTGCTAAAGTGAGCTGAAAGGAGATATGTGTACACCACCAGAAAAAGAGAAGAGAGCTTGCAGCGCTAACTCATCATAAAATATCCATATAACAAATATAAATACAGAAAGATATAGATAACAGCAAGAAATAGATAGCAGCAAGAAATAAGAAGACTCTCCAATCCCCCTAACATTGGGCCTAAACCCAAATGTGAAAACACATACAAACAAACAATTCTGCGCTCCTCTACATGCTGTGAATAATGTGTGCCCGGTAATGTGCATATTTAATAATCCTTAGTAAATATCAATAAAATAAGTGAGAGTTCCGTCCCACAAATTGCCCAATCAGTGTGTAAGCTTACCAACCACGTCACGGTATCTCACTTTATGGTAAGTCCTACTCTAATACACCTACAAAAACTATCTAAATTGCTATCTAAATTAAGTTAAAATGAAAAATACTGAAGAAAGATGTTATTTTGAAACGCGTCTATTAGTAGGTTCCTGCTCTGGCTGCCTCTGTGTCGCCTTGGCGACATTCCTATTGGTTAGGCATTCTTGACGCTCCCGGTTGGTTGCGACCTCAGGGCGAGTTGCTCGGTCTGTTCCTGTCATGGCAGTGCTCAGTTGTGTATTCTCCGTTACTGCTCCGGCAGTGTGCAAGTGACCTAGTCTCCATTACTGCTCCAGCAGAGGGCAAGTGGCCTAGTCTCCATTTACTGATACGGCAGTGTGCAGGTGGCCTTGTCTCCGTTACTGCTACAGCAGTGTGCAAGTGGCCTAGTCTCTGTTACTGCTCCTGCAGAGTGCAAGTGGCCTAGTCTCCGTTTACTGCTACGGCAGTGTGCAAGTGGCCTAGTCTCCATTTACTGCTACGGCAGTGTGCAAGTGGCCTAGTCTCCGTTACTGCTCCGGCAGAGTGCAAGTGGCCTAGTCTCCATTTACTGATATGGCAGTGTGCAGGTGGCCTTGTCTCCATTACTGCTACAGCAGTGTGCAAGTGGCCTAGTCTCCGTTACTGCTCCTGCAGAGTGCAAGTGGCCTACTCTCCGTTTACTGCTACGGCAGTGTGCAAGTGGCCTAGTCTCCGTTACTGCTCCTGCAGAGTGCAAGTGGCCTAGTCTCCATTACTGCTACGGCAGTGTTCTATGTTGCTCAGTCTCTGATACTGCTCTGGCAGTTCACGTTTGTCTGCTAACCTATTACTGGGCGTTACTCATCCTTAAGCTCTCTATCATAAGTGAGCTCCTTCACAGACATCTCTTCACATGGGACTGTTTACACTCGCTGAAGGCCATTAACCCATGCAGTACAGATACCCTGGGAATCCTTCGTATTCTGCCTGACCTGTGTCAGTATATTTTGTTATGGACTCTATGGTTATACTGGACCTGTGTAGGCACATGTATATGTAACCTGTCTTGTGTCTGTATTATTCTGATAAAATACTACAGGACCTGCAAGGGTTTTTGTATTACTGTTTTTTTTTTTTCAGTAAAACTGTGTTTTATCCTAAACCACTGTGTCTGTGTGTCAAACCAACCGTTACAGGTTTCCTTAGAGGAGGAATTGTCTGAGGGAGAAGATGAGGAGGGGGAATATGAGGATATGGATTGTACCTACTCCTATTGGTACTATTATGAGACTGACCCCCTCCCCTCGGCTGAGGTCCTCATTTGAGTTGTCTTTGAACCTTCAGGTCTCTGACACCTCTGATGAGGGGGTCTTATTCAACAGATGTTTTCCAGAGGGTTAAGAAATCGTTGTCCTTCTTTCCCCCAATGCCACCCTTGACCGATCCTTCTGGAATAGTGGAAGACCCCAAACAAATGACTGTCTATCACTAAGAGGTTCTCTAAGCAGTACCCATTTTCAGAGGCAGCTTTGGTGCAACCATGGACCCTACTGTTTCCAGTTTTGCTAAGACTAATGCACTGCCTTTGGCAGATGCTGCAGGGCTGGGCTTAAGGATCCATTTGACAATAAGCTGGACTCTATCCTCGGGACCAATTTTGCTGCCACTGGAGCAGCACTTAGACCTATTTTTGCTTCTGCCTGGGTTAGCAGGGCTGTTGCCGTGTGGGGTGAACAGCTGATGGTGGCTGCCCATGCCGTGATTTCCAAGGAGGATTTGTTCTTTTGGCCAACATTAAGGAGGCTAACAATTGTATGTCAGATGGTCTATTTGAGGCATTGTCTGCTAAAGCCTCAGACTTTTATGTTGCTGCGCAACACATACTGTGGCTTAAGATTTGGTCTGAGGACAAATCTTCTAAGTCACTAGTTTTCTTACCTTTTCTGGGAAAGTCCCTGTTTTGACCTAAACTGAAGCAGATCATTATTGATGCTACCGGGGGCAAGAGAACCTTGTTGCCTCAGATACCCACCAAACATCCAACTATTGTGTGGAAATTGCAACTTTTTATTTGTCCCCCCTGCCAAATGGAGATACAGATGCTGCAAGGTTCGCAAGCCTCTTATGCCAGCACCTCCACCAAGCCCAGGCAGCAGTGGGAGCCCATGCGAGCATCTTCAAGGGCTAAGTCTATGAAGCAATTTTCCACATGACCAGCGGAATCCTGGTCCTCTGGTGCCTGTAGGGGAGTGTCTTTGCCATTTTCAGGACGCCGGGACTCCTTGGGCACTGATCAGTACTTTTGCAGGTAATCTCAGAAGGGTACCGCATCGATTTTGGGTCCCTTCCACCATATTGTTTCTTTTTGTCTAGGGTCCCAAAAGAGCTGGTCAAGGAACGGCTGTTTCAGAAGGCAGTGGATTCACTGCTGGCAAAGAAGGTTGTGATCCCAGTACCTCTTCCGGAGCAGGGTTAAGGTTTCTATTCCAACCTGTTTGTGGTGTCAAAGAAGGATGGAAGCTATCATCCCATTTTGGACCTCAAATGTCTCAAGAAATACAGTAATGTGCACAAGTTTTTCGAAGGTGTGGGGAAAAAAGCTGTAAAGTAAGAATGTTAAAAAAAAAAAAATAGACATGTTAATATTTATTTTTAGCAGTGAACAAAATGCATATTGAGTGAACAGAAGAAAAATCTAAATCAAATCAATATTTGGTGTGACCACCATTTGCCTTCAGTTCTTTTAGGTGCACATTCATTTAATATGTAGTTTGAAACATAATCATTAACTGAAACAGAAACAGCTGTGTAGGAGGAATAAAACTGGGTGAGGAACAGCCAAGATCAGCTAACAAGGTGAGGTTGCTGAAGACAGTTTTAATGTCAAAAGTCATATACCATGCATGACAGTACTGCAACAAGAAACAAGACAGTTATACTGCATTAGCAAGGTCTCTCCCAGACAGAAATTTCAAGCAGACAGGGGTTTCCAGATGTGCTATCCAAGCTCTTTTGAAAAAGTACGAAGAAACAGGCAACAATGAGGATGGTAGATGCAATGGTCAGCCAAGGAAACCAGGTGCAGCAGATGAGACACATCATGCTTACCTACTTTCACAATCAGAAGATGTCCAGCAGTGCCATCAGATCATGCTTGACAGAAAACAGTAGGACCCTGGTACACACATCTACTGCCTGGAGAGGTCTGGTCAGAAGTAGTCTTCATGGAAGACTTGCGGCCAAAAAAATATACCTCCAACGTGGAAACAAGGCAAATCAACTAAACTATGCATGAAAACACATGAACTGGGGTGCAGAAAAATGGCAGCAGGTGCTCTGGACTGATGAGTCAAAATTTTAAATATTTGGATGTAGCAAAAGGTAGTTTGTTCTCTGAAGGCTGGAGAGCAGTACAAGAATGAGTGTCTGCAGGCAAGAGTTAAGCATGGTGGAAGCTCCTTGCAAGTTTGTGGCTGTGTTTCTTTAAACGGAGTTGTGGATTTGGTCAGAATGAATGGTCTCCTCAATGCTGTGAAGTACAGGCAGATACTTATCCATCATTCAGTACCATCAGGGTGGCATCTAATTGGCCCCAAATTTATTCTGTAACAACGACCCCAAACATACAGCCAAAGTCGTTAAGGACTATCTTTGGCGTAAAGAATAACAAGGAGTCCTGGAAGTGATGGTATGGCCCTCACAGAGCCCTGATCCCTACAGCCTCGAGTCTGTCTGGGATTACATGAAGAGAGAGAAGCAACTGAGGCTGGTTAAATCCACAGAAGAAATGTGGTTAATTCTCCAAGATGTTTGGAACAACCTACCTGCCGAGTTCCTTAACAAACTGTGTGCAAGTGTACTTAGAAGAACTGATGTCGTTTTTAAGGCAAAGGGTGGTCACACCAAATATTGATTTGATTTAGATTTTTCATAAATTCATACTTTATAGCATTTTTTCACACCTGCCTGAAACTTTTGCAAATTACTGTAAGTTACTTATTTTTTTTTATTTACAAAGTGTTTTACCAGCAAAAAACCATTTTCAATTATGTCCTGGGTTCATTCACTACATCTCCCATTTTGTGTTAACCCTTTGAGTGCTTTGCAATGCGTTGCGCACCCCTCTGTCACTCAGGGTTACATTTGTAACATTTATGACATCTCTTCCAGTCAATTATCCTTATTTACAAATATATTTTCCCTATAAAGGGCTTGTTAAATATTTGGCAAGTTTGAAACATTCACTTTTAATAGCTGTCCAGATTACCGTTAATACCTAGCCTTTCCTCTAGAGTGTGCCATTGCACTTTCTTTTCTTTTGGAGCTTAAAACAGAATGCACAGTCTGGAGGGAGAAAAAATAGGGGCCCATCAAATCTTATGATATACATTAAACAGCATAATATTTTATTTACTTGCAAAATGTGATCCATGTTTTCCTGGATGAGCTTTGTTCTGGAGATTGACATTGTAACTTCTGTAGTTATGCAGTAGGTTGGCGTGTTAGCACCTGTAGTGTTAGAACTAGATACGTGGTGGGCCATCAGAGGCCTTCCAGCTGTTGAGGAATACAGCTTCCAGTCAGCTATTGGTTAGCTGGGGATGATTGGAAGTTATAGGGCCTCATATTGCCCATGTGGGAACTAGGTGCATATTTTCACCTCTGTATTGCTGAAGTTGGCAGCCAAGTGTTAAATCACTGTAGTAATGGATGTAAGAGCTGGATATATGTGCAGCATTACATGGCTTTAGCACATGTAGCACTACTTCTTTAGCTCTGAGAGTCGGCTGGTGTGTGTACTTTGTAATCCTCTGTAGTACTGGAGGAAAAAAGATGCAGTTCTCCCCTGCGATGGTAGGGTTAGCTAAGTGCATGCTTTTAACTCATCTGGTGTTGGTAGTGTGTGTTAATCCCTGCACTGCAATGTGCGTTTAACCCTTTTTTGCTGGAAATAGATATGTATTCCCTTTAGTGCTTGAAGATAGGGAGATCTGGGGTTTAACTCCCATAGTTCTAATTGTTGGTGTGTTTTAACTACTGTGGTGGTGGGAGAAGGCAACTGTGTTTTAACATTTTATCTACAGATGGACAGAACATTTCCACAGTCAGATATTCTTCCATAACAGCCAGTTTCACAACACCTAAAACATGTTTTAAAAAAACAGTGTTTCATAAGCACTCAGTATGTGTTTGGTTTGCAGATTTAGCCAGTCAGATTTCAGGAAAAGCAGCCACTTGGAGATGTTTGTGCCACGTGTCATGTGGATACGGTTCCTATGAGCATAGCTGCAGCTATTGGTATTTGCTGCCCCCAGCAGTGAGGTTTAGTTGGATTCTCCAGACACTGAGCAAGGGGTCAATGTCAGGATTACTCATTTCACTTAGAGAGATTCCCATAGGGTTTTCAGAGCAGAACTGAAATTTGTGAGAGGCTCACTGGGAATGAAAAAAAGCAAATATTACTTGTTCTACAGCTAGTCACCAATCAGAAGTTACACATTTAAGCTCTCTAATATCATTAAAGAGGAGAAATTTCCATGTATACATCACTCCAGTCCATAGGGTGGTACATTTCCAAAACTACAAGCAAGTCCCCTCTGCATGGGTGTCTCGCTTGGGGTATAGTTAATCTAGAAGTGGACCCCTTGCACTTGCAGAAGAAAACCAGCCACACCTCACTGACCAGGCCTAAACAAGGCTGAAACATACATTTAGTATTCCTCTGCATAAGGGGTTTGCCTTCTTTGTTTAAGTTTTTAATTGAAATCTACTATGGGATGGTGTTAAACATTGCCTCTGCAGTACTTGGAACCTTAAAGTGGAACTATCGCCCCAAATAAAGTCCTGTACACAAAGAAAACAAAGATCTGCTCCAAAAATAGTATATATGGGTATGATAATAATAACAATATAAAAATAGGATTGTATAAAAAAATATTTTTTTGTATTTTTTGATGGGACTAAATCCCTCAAAAGTGCAGTCCAGTCCAAAAAAATCAATAGATCTCAAAAGTCACAAAACAGTACCTGCATCAATCATACAATCCTCTCATGCAGTCCTTAACCCCTTAAGGACCCTTGACGGTTATGGTACGTCATGGGTTGGTGGTTCCATAAGGACCCATGACATGCCAGGACTGTCATGGAATTCAAGGCTCCCCATTCAGCTGCACACTGTTCGGGAAGCCCTGAATCGGATTTGCAAAAGAAGAAAAAAAAAATGATACAATGAGGATGATAACAATGAAAATGAGAAATGAGAATTAAATAATTATATTTAGTCAGATGTACAGTACTCCTTTAGAAATTCCAAATGTGTGTTGGTACAGCTCAAACCAAAGACGTCCTGGTGTAGCCCAAATACGCAACAACAAAATAACAAGGAAAACAAAAGGAGTCTACTAAGTGTAGTATTTAATACAAGTGGTACAACAAAAGGAGATTTAAAAAAAAAAAAAAAAAAGATCAATAAAACCGCATAAAAAATAGATGCTCATTAAGAAATAATAAAAGGTATAATATAGAAAATATTGCACTCACAAGATGCTCCAGTTGAGCTTTAGGCATCTGAATGGTCCCACACCTTTCGCTGTCACTATGCTGTGCCTTCTCTCTGAGTCTTTGCTGGATCCAAAAGCCGCTGCTGGTTTGATGACTTGTGATGTCCATATGTTCTGTAACACTGTATCCAGATGTGTAGACAGTGCCCAATAAAGGAAGTCCTGTGCTACAACGTCACGAAAGTTCTGTAGCCCAGATGGAAGTTTTACAGAGTGCTACAGAAAGAAATCTTCCATGGGCCACGTGTAATACAGAGCACTTTGCGGCACTTGGAACAGAAATACCGGTCCTGCTAGAGGAGGTTCTTACAGGGGGCAGGGAGGGACCCAGTACACTTAGTGAGTACAATGTGGGAAGGATAGAATGAACCCTACTTGTATTGTGTATACTCACATCCACTTCATCAGGGGAAGAAAGAGAATCAGTGGAGAACTGATAGTTCATGCTAAATTACATACAAGTACCAGTACATGCATATCTTAAACATGAAAAAATAAAATAAACACATTATGGCCTGAATGTAATAGAGATAATAGTGGACATGATAAATATCGTGTGGTGACCCTAGTGATGAAAAAATAATTTATAAGGTATTGTGAAATAAAATAAAAAATATATATTCATTGCTTAATTGTTATGAATTGATTGGATAACTAAGACATAAACTTACTTAGTAGTCAAAGAACAATGTCAAATATAGTGTCAAAGGCACTCTAACTATAAATATCCTCAAGGATCCAGGTCACAATACCCACTGTAACCTTGGAGTGGATGGTCACAAATGCAAAAAAACAAAGCACCATAAATATAAGAAATGGTTAAGCACTCAGATCTCATAAAAATTTATATATAAATGGTACAAAGATAGTAAGTAAAATGATTTATTTAGTACACTAAATCAGGATTTATATATATATAAAAAAATCACAGCTAGTAAGTAAACTCTGCAATAAATGATATGGACTAAAGTCCCACAGTGTAACAAAACTGTAGTTTAAACCAGGTAACATTTGCCAGGCTTTCAATGGTTAAATTGTAGGATTTTCACTGCAGCCAATATTATTTGATCAAATTCAGCAGGAAGGGGTTTCTTCCTCCCGTCTCTTATATACAGTTTGTATTGAAACAGTTCTTCTGATCAAGAGTAAGTGTATCTACCTCCGTACTGATGGTAATTAATATTATGTGTTTACCAGAGTCCAGCGGGGAGGGTTCTCTTCCTCCCAACTCTTCACCAACATGTGGACCCGGGCAGGGTGCTTTTCCTCCTGCCTATGTAACAGATGGACTCTTTCCTGTCATGATTTAGACAGGTGCGGACCGGGTTCTTTGTACGCTACTGTTTCTTATTCTCAAATGAATATTCTCTGATGAAGTGCTTCTTGTAGCATGAAAAGCGGTCCTGCTCACATATTACATTCTCATGAAATCAGATAGACAACATAAGTGGAATGACAGTTAATAAAACTTTAGATGACCTTGGAAAAGTAGATCATTTGGAACCATTCATGTGCACACATGTAGTACATTGTTTTGTGCCACACTTGAACATTCCTTTGGAAGGTGATAAGAAATGATGTGTTCTTCTGTAATTTATAAGTAATGTAACGTGGAGATATACGATTGCCTATATTGCTATTCCTTCTAAAAGCTTCTTTTGGTTTTTCTTCTAGTTAAGTATTGCATCATGCATTAGCACATGCCAATGTTTTTTTAATCTGAGGTGCTTTTTGGTTGAATATAGTAGTAAACATGGGCACAGAACCATGAGAGGAGTCAGCTGTGTTTTTGTCCTTATACTGAATCAATTATTTTCTATCTAAATTCAGAGATTTTTCAAAAGTCAATGGTTGCTTGTTTATATCCTTTGTCTCCCCCAATAATTAGCCATACAGCAATAAGCTTAGAAATAGTAGTATTATCCAGCATAAGTACCGCGTTATTAAGAAATCCTACTTCATCTGAGACTGACAGGCAGGCTTCTTGCTTTAGAGGCTTCTGTGCATCTTCACTGTCAGTCCCTTCCAGGGTAAGAACGGCAAAGGCTGAGTCATTTAATCAACTTACCTATGCAGCAGCAAGGAAAGGACATATTTTCTAAATGCACAATAACTTTCTTACTACTATTTTTAAATGTTATATTTGTGAAGGGTAGAGGCTATCAGAATGCTCCATTCTGTTTCAAATGCAAACTTTGTGACTGCTAGCCAGAGGCTACAATCTTACAGCTGAGAATTCCATTTCTTGCTGATGATCCTGCTTTCCATACACACTCATTATGATCCATCAGATTGGTGAAGTATACAGATCCATCAGCAGTGGTGTTTGCGTCAGCAGCCTGTACCACTACTTCTAATATGCACACGTCTCACTGTCATTAACCCCTTAAGGACCCATGATGGTCCTGGAACGTCATAGGTTGGATGTGTGATAAGGACCCATGACATGCCAGGACTGTCATGGATTTCATGCCTAGCTGCACAGCGTTCAGGGAGGCCTGTTCACCATATGTGACGTCACTTGTTTTTTAGGTAAGGACAGCAGTGACGGTCCTGACACGTCACTGGTCCTTAAGGGGTTAAGATTTTAAAGATAACAACTCCCCTCACAGGGGAATTGGTAAACTTATTCCACTTTTTTCTGCTCCTTGTTAGTGTGGGGAGTTAAACAAGGAAACAAAAAGACTCGGAAACATCCATGCACTTCGCCTCTGCTATAAAAAGTCAGATACCACAACATTCTCTTTATTGTATTTATTAGAATTCACCGCAGAAAAATAATAAGATTCATCCAAAAAAATTAAATGAGCTTAAGTCTGTGCTTGCAGAACCTTTATCTGAGCTTTTTACCCAATCACTGTTGAAAGGAGAGGTTCCTGATGATTGGGAAATTGCCAATGTAGTTTGCTTTTTATCCAGTCACTTCTGACTGTAGTGATTCAGGATGACTGTAAACTTGCCAGTATAGTGATACTTCACAGAAAGGGCAACTACAGGATGGTAAGTCTCATATCACTAGTTGGGAAAATAATGGAAACACTGTTAATCCCTTCATGACACGACGTGTCAGGACCAGACATTAAGGTCCAGTGAGGGTCCTGGCACGTCATGGAATTCTGGGATGGCAGTGCGGCTGCATGACACTTTGCCATCCCAGAATACATTACGTAAAAAAAAAAAAAATGTTGTGGTCCTTAGTGGCCACCCTCCCCTGGGTCAGGTGGTCTTTAAGGGGTTAAAGGGAAGAAGTGTTGCATATTTGAAATCTTGCAAGATACATGGCAGTGTGGCTTTTCAACATAAAGATTTTGCCAAACAGGGTTAGTTGAATTTCTTGATTGTTAGTGATAGAAAAGGGTGGGTCATTAAATATAGCTTTTTTAAAAAAAAAAAAACTTTGCCAGACTTTTCACACTGTCCAAAGCACAAAGGTGATTAATTTAGGACTGGAATAAGCAATTGGCAATTTCATCTCCAGTGGTTTACTGTTACTAGTGGAGTGCCTCCGGGTCAGTGTTAGGGTCTGTTCTTGACAATATCTTTAATAATTTTATTACTAGTAGTATTCAAGCTTAAGTGGGCTTTTTTTGCAGACTATACAAATATCTGTAGCAGTTTTGATACTCCAGGGAGAATAAACAAAATGAATAATGATTGGAGGGAAGGATGACAGTACCATATCTGAATTGTAATTTAGTAGTAATGTCATGAATTTGGGGCACATGGACCAAGAGAAGAACACTGGCTTAATAGTACTTTGCTTAGAACATAATCAGAGGAAAAGGTGTTGAGCGTTATTTCTGAATTAGATAAGAAAAAGGGCAGAATAAATGGGCCTATTGCTTTGAAATCCTCCCTAGTATCCAAAATATCAATATATTCCACTAGTCGTTCTGTTTATAGAAAGATAATGTACAGGCTTTACAAGAAGTTTTAGCAGTTTTAAGATTAGTGGTATAAGGTGCTGAAAATTAAAGGAGCAGTAAACTTTTTTTATGAAAATGTATGTTATAGGGCTTTTCCTGCTGAGTAAAACAAGATCACTCCCACTGCTGTCAGTTGTTTTATTCAGAAGTTAAATAATCGGAAGTGAATTTTCTGTGCATTTACTTCCTGATAGTTCTAACTGACAGGAAGTTTCTATCAAATTCTTTGGAGAACTGTAAGTCACTGACTTTTCTATCCATTAGAATGCAACAGGAGAACTAATTGGAATTTGATCACTAGAGGACACTACTAATGTAAACAAACACATGTTTAAACTATAATAACTGTGGAAATATGCATCTGTCAGCAGTGGGAACACCCTTGTGTTACTCAACAGGAAATGCCTTACAATATATGTTTTTTCATAAAAAAAGGTTACTGCTCCTTTACTCTATAAATGAAATCAAAACATTGCTGTAAAATTGCAAACATTGAAAGGCAACCTAAAATATGTCAGGAGATGTTTCTAGACTTTTTTTTACCATAAGTTAATTCCAAATCTAACAATACACCCCTATCTATATTGCCAAATCCTATCTAATGTTGCACAGAGCACACATAATCTTCAGTTACTTGCCTATTGCTAGCCTTACCAAGTGCTCTGTGATGGGAGACGCTGAAATTGTGCTCTGCCCTTGAGGTATTTATGTAGCATTGATAGTTCTTGAACACATTTTAACATGCCGCCACAGATGTGACAGAATTGCACTTTCTTGTCCTTTCTGTGCCTAAGGTGCAAAGCTATAGCTTTGTATACTTTCTGACTTTCTTGTGCACATGCTGAAAGTGCTCTTGCATTTGCCATCAGTACCTTAGAATTATTTGGGGCAAGGCAGTGATCAGAAAGAAATTTCAGAAATGCTCGCAAATTTCTTTTGAAACTAAGATGCATAGAAAGGCAGAGCATTGATTTGTTCTACTGGAAAATTCTAGCGAATTCACAAAAAAAAAAAAAAAAAAAAAAAAAAAATGCACAGCAAGCTGAGTACATATGGCCTATACCATTGTTATTAATTGACTTTGCATATTTAATTTGAAAATTAGCAAATTATTATTTTATTCCAAAAGTTTTTTCCTTGTATTATACATGCTTAAAAAGTACATTCTGTTATTGATTGTCAAAAGGGAAGCACAGAGGAATTGTATCAATATGTATGTTTAAATCCCATAATCTTTAAAGTATTATGAATTTTTGCTTGGCAGTGCTAGCAATTAGATCACTGGAACCAACATACTATTTGGCACGCTAACAGATATCATGCAGCACGTATAATACTCATTTGTAAAATGTTAAGTATAACTTTTGATCTTGAGACTTAAACGGTACTTGATAGAAAAACAGGTTGATAAGCATTTTAGTTGAATTCCCAATTTTCTAAAACATGTTTTTTCGTTAATTGCCACATTTTGCAGTTACTCGTCATCGAGTGATCTGGAAGTGTTTTTGCATGGTCTGAATCTGGAACACCTTACTGAGTTATTTAAGGTAAATGTTGTAATAGTTAAGCTAATTTTTTAGAAACATCATAAATGTGTATATTTCTGTAACATCAATTGAGGGATTCAGGTACCATCAGGGTATTGACACCACAACCAGGAGGCAATGTGCTCAATTATGAAACTCCTCCCACATTCTCCCATATATAATCCCCCCCCAAACAGCCAACAAGTTTAGTTTTTTGAGTGACCCCAGGACTATCCGAGCATTTTTATATTTATATTTTTCCCCTTTCATTTTTATTTATATTTTACAATAAATAACTCTTGTTGAATTTACAGAGGTGCCCTTACTTGTCCTATCCTCTTAGCACTTCTAGTAAAGGAACCACTGAGAAGCAGATGATCTGTTCACATAAGGGTTGCTCCCAGGTATAACTGGAGGGCTTCCAGGGCAGCCCTATGGGCAAATCCTTTTTGTGCAAATCCTCTAAAAGGCCTCTAGATTAAAAGACATGAAGTTTTGAAGAACATTTTTTTTTTCTTTGCTGTGAGCTGTCTTGTCAAGAGACCAGATTCCACATCTGAGGGGAGGTGGCTTATACTAGGTAAAAGTGGTGGTAGAGTGAAACGTTATCATTCAATTACTCTTGAACTACAAATCTGACAGTACTGAAATAACACTCGACATGGCCCAAATACTATGAAGAAAACTGTAGCTGCTGTTTTTGCGAAACAAGAATGTCCTTTTAATGTACCAGAACCTGGATGGACCAAACCCCTTCCAGAGTCTGTTGCCAACTCCTTGGGTGAAATTCTGAACAAATGGCTTGTAGACCATCTTCAAAATTCTACACAGAGGATGGATCAGTGGGAGACAGAATCGCTTTTTGTCAGCAGGCCCCTGTCCTCTCTGGCCCTGAACATAGAAGAATAGCATAGTGAGACTAATCCTTCCAGAAAAGAAAACAAAGGGAGTAGAGAATCTTCATTTCTGCTGTTACAGGTCTCTTACTCCTCTCAACAACTTGTTCCAACTAAAAGTCTGTTTAAAAGAGCTAAAAAAGAGTACTTTCATCTTCCATTATATATTGAGGAATGGTGGTTGCAAGGTTGGGCATTATCCATTCCTAAGAAATGTACATCCCTTTATCAGTTTGCCCAAGAACAGGTGGATATCTGAGGCTCTGCAGACAAGAAACTGAATTTTGACATGAAACATTTGTTTTCAGGAATAGGATTAATTATTCAGCATGCATTTGCCTCAGCATGGGCCTGTAGAGGTATGGAGGCATGTCATGACCTGTTCCTTAGAGTCATCCAATACGATGCCCACGAAGAAGTTATGCTTTCCTTGTTAGGACAGTTGAAAGATGTCATTGTTCATAATGGTGAAGCAGCATTGTAAATTGGCCTGATGGCTTTCAGATGTTCAGCCGCTTCCATAGCGGCAAGACATACTCATTGGCTGAACATTTGGAATGCATTATAGATGCTTCATTTTGGTATCAATACTTTTTCCTGGCAAACATGTCTTTGGCAATTTTATGCAGCTCTGAACCAGACAGGTTACCGGTGGGAAAATTACCTTGCTTCCTAAAAACAAACAGTCTAGATTCCTCTAGAATATGTGCAGTGTTTCTAGAGATTAGAAGAGTTTGTTGGAGACAAACAAATTTGTCTTTCATCCATTGTGTAACCAGCTATAGTGGGCAAGAAGCTTACCTTCCTCTGTATGACTCATGGAGCTCCTGAACACTTCAACTTATTGGAGGGTTGCTCCAGGTCTGTGACTATGAGTGTTATTTTGTAGGGCTATTGCACAGACTTCAAGAACTCTCCTCATTGCCTCTTCTTGTCAAGGGTTCCTCACTGTCCCATGGGGGCTGTTCAGTTCCAGGAGGCTGTTCACACCTTAAATTTAGTAATATTCAGGTCCTTATTCTGGTACCCTCTCATGAGAAATTATTAGGATATCATTCAGACTATGTGGTTCAAAATTAAGTCTGTGTTCTTTGTCATTGCCACTACAGCAATGGGAGATTTTTTTGGCTTCTTTGGACATAAGGGACATATACCTTCACATACCTGTTCACGTGCATCATTGTTTCCTTTGCTTCAACTTATA
The DNA here is from genome assembly GCA_037306005.1 of Rhinophrynus dorsalis. Taxonomy (NCBI): domain Eukaryota; kingdom Metazoa; phylum Chordata; class Amphibia; order Anura; family Rhinophrynidae; genus Rhinophrynus; species Rhinophrynus dorsalis. The sequence goes on along the minus strand of CM074721.1, from coordinate 269,187,966 downwards.
GGACCACCATTTCCAATCCATTGGCCTTCCTTTTGGGCTGGAATATGCTCCATGGTTTTTCATAAATGAAGGCAGCTTTGTCCAGCTATAATCATTTGCTAGGCATCTATTTACACCTTACCGGGACAAAGTCTTACTGAAGCCACCTTTGGAGCTCTTGCAGCTCAGACTCGCATGTCCATTCTGAAACAATATGGTTGGGTGATCCTTTTCAAAATGTTGCATCCCAAGCTTTGATCTTTCTCTGCATGAGATTCAACACTCTTCTAGGATGGGTCTCCTTTCCAGTGGACGAGGTTCAGACATTATCCATGAGGGTGTCCCTAGCTTTGGCTCACCCATTAGCAATGGTGTGGGGTTACATGAGTATGTTGAGTTTGCTCATCTTGGATCTGGAGGCAGTTCTGGATGCCCAGTTTCACACACTTGTCCCTTCAGCTTGATAGTCTCAGGAATTAGACCAGACAACAATGCCATATCACAATTGATGTCCCTATTAACCTAGACAAGGGTGTATCCTTGCTTGCGGCTTCAGGAAACCCACCTGACACCTTTTGTGATAATAGAAATAAAAGCAAGAAGTCTTTCTCCAAATCACAGACTGTGGGTAATGCCATAAATTGACCTGTTGACCTCTGGTCTTAAAACTTTATGCAAAGACAAGAATTCCAAAAGTAGCATTAATACATACATATACACACACACAATGCCTTATCATGGCGGGAGTGTTTGCATGTGTCATTGAAGATAAGAATTATGCCATCAGGACTATATACTCCTGGCAGGGTCACCCAAAGTGGGCAGCTCAAAGCTAACACCCCAGATGCAAAATATGCCAACTCGCATTGGACCTGTGTGGCAGATTATGGTCCATTCCCTAAACATGGTTTCACAACAGAAAAAATGGCCCTCATTCTCTTAAGACCTGCGAGCAACTACCTACAGCAGCAGGAAGATCAGCTCAGTTGCAGAAGTTGCTAAGAATCATCGGGGTTCTATCAGACTGCCATTGGACTTTGGACCTGAAACTGGAAAAAAGTTACTATAGAGGCAGCCAACTGATTCAGTTTGCAGAAGAACAACATTTGTACATCATGAATTCATTCTACAGGAAAACAGCCCTGAGAAAATGGACATGGAAAAGCCCTAATGGCATAGACATCATGCTTCAAAATAATAAAATGATATTCACTTGACTTCTCAGTCTTAAGCCATTTTAATGTTGGAAGTGACCATCATCTAGTGAGAGCAAAAATCAAAACTGACTGGAAGAAAGGAAGAAAGAAAATCAAGTCAGCAAACGTTAAGATCGACACCAGCCAGCTATTGAAAAGTCATAAGAATTTTCATTTAGTACTGAGACTATTGGACATTGCCCTTGCACCTACTGTAAAACAAGAAAAAACAACCTGAATTTCAAAAAGAAACAGTTGCCATAGTGATAAAGGTAATATTAGAAACAGGATAGAATATGTAGAAATGTTGAAGACTGTAAGGAAACACATAAAATATGAAACATTCAAGTTCATTGTTGAGCTCTTAAAAAGGACAATGGAAGAAAATGGCTAGCAAAATGAAAGATGGTCACACATAGGAGCCAAATGTTTGCATTAAAACTTGAAGAAAATACAACAGCAAAAACACAACAACAATAGTATAACGAGTGTGAGCGTTTTACTGAAATCTTTGTAAGGCTGGAGGACACCACTGAATGCAGTGCCAAAGGCTGAAGCTGTACCAAAAGTTTTGGTAGATTAAGTAAAAGCTTTGATAAAAATCAATTTAAAAGTTCAAAGCACATGGTCCTGATGAAGTCACTAATGAAATTTAGGTCAACCCTTATTCAAAAGCCTAGATAAACTATTTTCAAAATACCTACTACTCCGTACTATTGCACCAACTAGTGATAGGGTGGCTATCGAACACCTACATCACTTACGTTTTGCAGATGATATCATACTCTTTGCCAGTAGTCCTGAAGAACTGCAGTATCGCATTGAAGACTACTACAGGAAAGCAAAAATTTTGGTCTGAAGATGAATATCAACAAAACACAAGTTATGTTTAACAAATTTACCATACCGAGGAAAATCACAGTAGAAGGACAAGAACTAGAAGAAGTGGGCAAGTATGTTTACCTTGGGCAGGAATTTTCAACAGATGGAAACACCATGATGGAAACTGAGCAACAAATAAAATTCAGATAGCAAGCATTTGGAAAAAATTTGTAGTACTATCTTTAAGACAAATTTACTACTCTGCCTCAAGCAAAAGGTTTTTGACCAATGTGTTCTCCCAGTTTTTTACATATGGCTATGAAACATGGGCATTGAATGCCAAAGTTATACAAAAACTTAAGGTGACGCAGAGAAATATGGAGCATCAAACACTGAACATAACAAAAACAGGAAAAACATATGCATGGATTTGTCAGCAATCAAAGGTCTATGAAATCATTGAAAGAGTAAAGTGCCTCAAATGGAAATGGGCAGGCCATGTAGCAAGAAGACTTAATAGAAGATGGACAAAACACGTTTTTTGAATGATTTCCACTCAATACTAAATGCCCAAGAAGAACACCAGTGACAAGATGGGTAACTGACATTACCAAATTTGTTGGTACACAGTGACAACATAAAGCAAAAGGCAGAGGTTGTTGTAAACTTGCTAGGAGGCCTGCATCCTGCAGTGGATCAACAACAGCGAAATATATTACATATGTATGTGTATGTATGTAATATTATATAATATTATACACCAGCAAATGATCTGAAAAATATAAGAAAGGAACTAGCTAGTGGTAAAATATTTGCCAAACACCAAAAAAGCCAAAACAATTTTATATAAAACTTCTACAAAAAGTTACTCCAGAATAAACAAGCAATAAATACACAGGGGGCACTGTAAAAAGTGTAAAATATTTAACATATATAGAAAAATATATCAAATGTAACTATCAATAATGATGTGAAGAAGGGTGTATCACTATATATTAAAGACACAGGGCTCGATTTAAAGGCAGCCGTTAACCAAAAAAAACACTAACGGGTGCGTTAAGTGTCATGTTGCAATTCAAAGATCCGTCTAAACAACAGCTAACGGCAGTTGCACAATTCCTACGGCCGCTACACTTACGTGCATTCAGACGCATGGAACAACATGGAACAACATACCCCAGAGCTATTCAAAGGCTTGCGGTACTGATAACGGCTGAAAAAAAGACACACCTAACGGCTAAAAGTTAAGACCCACTTCCCACACACGTTAGACACTTAACGGCCAAAACGAAACACCCGTTACAGAGGAAAACACACAAAAGGCTTACCGCACAACCATGTAAATGGGAAAATTAACCCGTGCAATGCCAAAACAACACAAAAACATGCACACACAACACAAATCACTACACACAAAACAACAACCAACACCACAGGAACAATGACACACAAAAAAACAACAACACAACATGGCACGGAACAATGGGGGTCATCACACAAAGCGGACCCTGCAAATACAAGCTCACCTGGGCAACATCAACACGCGACCTGCACCCCACAACTGCACGCCCGCAAATGGCACACACAGAACAAGCACAACACACCACATCTTATAACACACACACACACACCTGCAAACACTTACCTGGACACAAACAACTCTCCATTGGTCAGCACTCACCTCATCACCACACCTACACAACGCCCTAGCAAGTACTTAAAGGGACAACTCAACACACTCACTTGTGGCTTGTTTTCCACTCAGGGAGGGAGAGAGAGAGAGAGAGCGCTAGAGAGAGAGAGCTAGAGAGAGAGAGGTAGAGAGAGAGAGAGAGACAGATAGAGCAAACAGTATGTTGGGTTACATATTGTTGCGAAGACTGCGGAGAAGGCGTGCAAGGGAGAGAGCTAGGGAACATCAGCAAACCCCAAGCACGCCTCATCAACAGCCTCCACCTGTTGCAAGTGAGGAGGCTCTGGCTCAGCAGCCACACAGGAGTCCATCCCCACCTGGAGGGCACAGGATGTATAGACGACCACCAAGGCCCAGGGTATACCGCCCAAGGGTCACACTCTTTGGAATGGCTGATGACGAGGTCATTGATCGCTACAGGTTGAGGCCTGACAGCATCATTGCCTTGTATGAGGTAATCAAGGAGCAGGTGGATCCCATCTACATCCACAACCATGCCCTAACTGGCCTGCAGAAACTACTCTGTGCCATACACTTCATGGCAAGCGGGGCCTTCCAGTCCACTGAGGGTTACGCATCTGGCATGTCCCAGGCCACATTCTCCAGAGTGCTGGCCCAGGTCCTGCCAGCCCTCAAAATCAAGGCCAGTACCCATATACATTTTCCCACCACCGACATGGACTGGATACACGTCAAGCAGGCCTTTTACGCAAAGGGAGGCATGCCCAGGGTCATGGGTGCTATAGATTGCACCCATGTCCGGATTAAGGCCCCAGCACGTGACGCACAGATATTCATCAACAGGAAGAACTTCCACTCCATCAACGTGCAGATGGTGTGTGACAGCAACATGAGGATCATGAATGTCTGTGCAAAATATCCTGGCAGCACACATGATGCATACATTCTACAAAACTCCTCAGTCCACAGAGATTTTGAGAATGGAACCTTTACAGGGGGATGGCTACTGGGTGAGTTCACAAAACAAAATCACACCACATACACAGGCGTACACACCACTCAGCTCAGCATGCACCTGACCCACACCTACTACGTCCACCACACAAAACATCATTCACACAACATGTGCTCCCTGTTTCACCATGTCACTCACATTACACAGGTGATGCTGGCTATGGATGCAAGTCCTGGCTACTGACCCCTCTGGCCAATCCCCAAACACATGCCCAGGAAAGCTACAACCAGGCTCATGCCAGAACCAGGAATGCTATTGAGCGGACATTTGGGCTCCTCAAGTCAAGATTCCGATGTCTGGACCACTCTGGGGGAGCACTGCAGTATGCACCGGCTAAGGTGTGTGACATCATTGTGGCGTGCGCAATACTGCACAATATCGCAGTGGACACCAGGCTGCTGGAGCACATCCCGGACCCCCCCATACAGGAAGTGCCCATGGACATCGGGCATGTGGAGGAGACCATGAGAGGGGCACAGATCAGAGACAGGCTCATCACGGAATACTTCACCTGTGAGTATAACACAGGCATGCAAACAATCCATGCAAGTCCCCCAGCAGTCCTGTGACACTAACCACACTGCACATTTTGTTCTGTCTCACCCCACAGGAACAGTGACACAGCACTGCACTGGCAGTGGACGTGGAAAATTGTGTGTGTGGACTCAGCAACCATCCTCCATTCCACTCTCCACGTTGACATACAGACCCCAAGGATATCACGCACACCCTCAGGAGAAACAAGGTACAACATATTACCCATGTTCATCACCTTACACGGCTTGATTGACAGCAACTAACTGGATATGCCATGATTAGAGCCTGAACAACCATGCTAGCCCAGTAGTGAAAGAGTATTATCTAATGATTTGCATGAGAAGGGACATCAGACTCAATATGGGACCTGTACTGTGCTACAGCTGAGAAGAGCAGCACAGGGGTGGATGTACAGTGGTATGGGCACACAATGTAGAGGTCATGAGACGTAGATCAGATTACCACGGACTCCATGCAGACCTGTGAGTGTGCAGACGTATGTGCCCCTGACATGAATACACACATCAACAAATGTGTCCTAACAGTTCCATGGAACAAATGACATTGGGCTGCCACTGTCACTTTCACAGTGGCAGCACAATGTCATTACTTCCATGGAGCTCTCAGAACACTTGTTAATGTGTGTATACATGTCAGGGGCACATATCCCTAGGACTGATGCACATGTCCTTAGTTCCCCACAGAATTGGTTACAGATGAGTACACAACACATTGTCAAGCAATGGTTTGTGCACTCACCTGTAACTGTGAAAACTGAGGGGATGAAAAAGACTAAATTGTTGTTGCTTGATGATCAGTTCAGGTCTACTGCTCCAAATCCTGTCCTCTTGTCCCGCAGGCATCCGTAACATGATCCATCCTTGAACTGAAGATCTTCCATGTGACTGGATTGATGTCTTGACAACACCTTCATGAAGATCACCCCTTGCTGTTTATGGTGATGTTGTTGGTGATGCAAAGTTTGACCTGAGGTTCACACAAACCTCTACTGGAACATTCTCATAGAGACACAGAAAACACTAATTCTTGAGTGTTGTAACCTGTACAGTCAGGATGCTCAGCTACAGAGTTGTCAAACCTCATGGACAACACATGAGCAGGGCAGCAGTGTTACTGAAGTATTACAATTTAGTTTCAAAGTACATTTAGTGTTCTCATACAGGTGTTCAATGCATATAGGCAATACACACACAAAACACATGTACATTCTAATGTACTTTGAGACACAATAAAGATGAACCATCACCATTCTATCTGTGTCTGTAGGAGGATATATTTGAGAACACATATGTCAATGTGTTACCACACCCAGGGTAGAGTATGCCCCATACATGGAAAGGCAACACCCACATCACAGGAGTCCACCACTTGTTTGCCAGTGACTGGACTCTGTGATGTATCAATGCAAACAGATGATGGTGGCAGTGATGCACCAATGTGTTGTGGGAGTGATGAAGAGGTGATACAGGGGACATACTTCCACAGTGAATACCTGTCCACAGTATCTGTATTGCTCAGTATAATCCATGTTCGGAGATTTTGCTCCACTTTGACATATCTCAGTACATGGGCTAACGAACAACCAGACTAAGTGGACATGTGTTATCACTGGTGAAGTCTGTTACACCCTTAGGGAAACAGCAACTCAACTTACAGGAGACCCCAATGCTCAGCCCAGGATATCAATGTGTGTGCTACACGTTGAAATCCTAGGTTAAAAACATTGGCTTCTTCAGTAAGTCAGTTGCACAATGAGTGTGTGAATCCAAGACAACATGGATACATGTCCCATTTATCTATCCTGCTTATAATGTCCCTGCTAAATCACAGAGCTGTTTGTCTGGTTATCCCATTAACCCACTGAGTGCAAGAGTGGTCCCCAACGCATTTCTTGACAATGCGTTGTCTACCACTCTGGCACTCAAAGGGTTAAACACAGCACATGATGTAGACAAATGTTCAGTGTTGTACAATTTGTTGTGCTAAGGGGTATGTTTTGTTGTTCAAATTCAACACACAACACCGCCATATAACACAGTGGTGTAATATGGCTCCAGGGATGTATTACAAGTTGAATTTGTACAACGGTGTGTGTGTGAACCCATGTTGTAGCATCCCACTAACATTTCACATAGGCAGAGGTTGTGTTCACTGCATTGTATGGCAATGCATTGGAGACAACCCTGCCACCCAATCCATAACTGAAGACACAACAGATCAGACTGGAATTAAAAAAAAAATGTTTTCTTTATTGAGGGGAAACTTAACAGGTTGGGCCTTTCATTTTTTCTTCTTTGGGTGGGGGGCCTTAGCCTGGGTGCCAGAGGTGGATGCCCTTGTGGATCTCCTGGTAACCCTCTGCCCCCTAGGTGTTGCTTCAGGGGTAACACTAGAGGGGGTGGTGGTTGCAGTAGACCCCTCAGTGGAACGCAAGTTCTCCCTCTCCATCCTCAGGTTCTCCCTGCGGTTTATCTCCCTCAGCTCCACAAGGACCTGTGTTAACATGTCCATCACACCAGTCCTGAGCTGCTGGAGTAGTGTATTCCCCCTGGACACCTCCGACTCCAAACCTTGGATCCTGCTCTCCAATTGGACAATGTTCCTCCTGGATTGCCTCCTGCTCCTGGTGATATTGCTGTCAGTACTCCTGCTCGACCGGAGTAGTCTCCTCTGAAGGGCCATACACTCCGCCTCCATCCCTGTGAGGCGTGCGGTGCTGGAGGTGGATGTGCCCGGTGTCCCTGGTGCTGCTGTTTCTTCCTCTGCTGCTGAGGGTGCTGTTTCTTCCTCTGCTGCTGAGGGTGCTGTTTCTTCCTCTGCTGCTGAGGGTGCTGTTTCTTCCTCTGCTGCTGAGGGTGCTGTTTCCTCCTCTGCTGGAGGTGCTGTTTCCTCCTCTGCTGGAGGTGCTGTTTCCTCCTCTGCTGGAGGTGCTGTTTCCTCTGCTGCTGGAGGTGCTGTTTCCTCTGCTGCTGGAGGTGCTGTATCCTCTGCTGCTGCTGAGGGTGCTGTGGCTGCTGTTGGAGTGGCTGGTGCAGATGATGGGCATATGCCCACCACATCAAGTGATGCAGAGCTGCCCAGAGATGTGTGTGCTGGTGGAGGTGTGAATATGTCCCTGGGTAGGGGGCGCTGGGGCTCACCAATCAGGCCCAGGTGTGTGTAGTCCAGTGGCCAAGGGTCATATGGTGGCCACTGATAGGTGGTGGGACCCCACCTTGGATCATACCTTGGGGCATGCTGTGGAGCCATCCAGGAGGGTGGGTTGATCTGGGAGGCATATGGCCCATATTGGGTGTTGGCCACTGTCCCTGGCAGCCATTGCCTCCCTGGCGGTGGTGGTGCTGCTGATGGAGGGTAGTAGCTGGTGGAGGTGGATGGATGTGTCCACCTCTCCTCCTGTGGCATCCAGCCACTGTACTGGGGAGGTGCAGCTGGAAAGGGTGGTGCAGCCTGTGGTGGTGCAGCTGGAAGGGGTGGTGCAGCCTGTGGTGGTGCAGCTGGAAGGGGTGGTGCAGCCTGTGGTGGTGCAGCTGGAAGGGGTGGTGCAGCCTGTGTTGGAGGGGATGGTGATGGTGGGTAAGGTGACCACCGGCTGGTCCCCTCCTCTGTGTCCTCCTCACTGGGGGGTGACATAGCCTCCTCCACTGTCTCCTGCTGGGCTTGACGGCCGTAAGCTGTGTGGAGGAAGAAGATGTTGTGATTAGTGACCTTTGCCATATGTTTGTGGAGACAATTCTACTTTGATATGTGTTGAAGAAAAATATATGTGTTTGTGTTAATCCCCCTGGGTAAACAAGGGTACTCCCACTGCTGAAAGGTGTTTGAGTTATTATGGGTGAAGGTTTCATTTTGAGGTGCAATATCACAGTGGCCAGAAATAGTACAGTGGGGCTGTTGCTACACCCTCCCATGTAGATATCTGGTCCCTGTACCAGAGCTGTCCATATGATTGTGTAGTAACAGCACCACTGTACAATATCAGGCCACTAGGATATTGCCCCTGACATATCCATGTCTGAGCTGTGATACCTTTTGCATCAACACACCTTTCAGCAGTACGAATACCATTGTTTAACTCGGGGGGGGGGGGGGAGATCCAACAACATATATTTGTCTTCACAACTTGTAGGGATGGCTATCCCTCCAGGGGGGTGGCAAAGGTTAAGTCCACCTTGATGTCAGATTGTAGACATTGTGGGAACAGATGTTGTTCTCTGTTAGTCCTATCCTTCCTACCCTCATGGTTGTTCAGATAATGCTCTATGTGACGGATGTAGATTTCAGTCATTTGTCTACACGAGGGATTTTCAGCAGAGACAAAATCAACCCATTTAGAGAACAATACTTAATTGGAATGGTGTACAGGGTGTGCATGATTTACAAGCACACTCTGTGGACCATTCCAAAGAGGTATTTCTCTCTATATGTTGTGACTTTGGCTCTGCTGAAGAGCCTCCGTGTGGTCAAATGATGGATATCTTCACCTGTCACATGGAGCAATAGCTGTATAACCATGAGTGTTGGAGGGATGGGACTTAGATCAAGACACATCTGTTAACGATGGCAATGATATGACATCATGATGACATTACCCATTGCTATCCCATTACAGTGACACACAAGTAGAAATGGTCATATATGTATGTGGATATGTACCCTTCATATGGATGGAGTAATATCCTTCCAAGATGTGATGCCAGAGAGCATTTCATTAGGTGTGATTGCCTTACTGGCTATATATGTGCACCCATCCAACAAGACATTGTATTGATATGATGGATATGAACATACCTCGTATATCCCATCTACGTAGGGTGTGATATACTATGTATGTGTATTTGGATGGTAGCAATGTAGGTTGATATGTGATGGGTGCACATATCTGGCCAGTAAGGCAATCACATCCAGTGAAGTGATCTCTGTGTTCACATCATGTTGGAACATATTTAGTAACATTTGAATCCTAAGGGCAACAATCCAGCCAGTAGTGAGGGATATCTTTGATTGAGGCCTGTTTTTTTGTCTGTGTATGAGCCCATCCATCCTTCTGTGTGAGGCAACCGTACTCAGTCCTAGATATCCATCAGTCATGGCCTGTTGGTGACCAAGGTACAATGTTTGCTATTTGTTTCCCATATGTATCCTGCATAGAGATGCTGGTGTACCATCGATCCATGGCATCAGCACCCCTGTGGATCCATGTGGGAATCAGATATGGGATATGTCATTTCAAGTCAGAGAAATGATTGCAGCCACAACACCAATGCCTACTTTTTCCTGCTTGAATTCTGTAAAATAGTTTTCGGCCTGTGTGTTGCACCTACAAGCATTTATTCTGTGTGACACTGTGATGTGTGATCTGATGCCCCCTTTTGTGATTCAGTAAGCGGTGATGTTGAACCGATGACATGAACATGATGGTGACTTCTCCAGTGATCTCCTTTCCCCATTTCCAGTGTTTTCCATGGAGTCTGTACAATGGGACCCTATGAACTTGATTCTTGTTTTGGCATATTCTCCATGGACTAACACTGGTACTGGTGAAGTGAGGGTGTGTGAGGGTTACTTTGTGTCCACCATGTGTTTGTCACCGCTTAGTGAATGTCCCCTGTGTAGCATGTGATCGTTGGCCTATTGACTTGTTTGTTGTCAGGTTAACCCCTTGAGTCCCAGAGGGGTTGCCAATGCATTGTTGATCGATGCATTGATGATCCCTCTAGCACTCACGGGGTTAGGGTGGGGGTGGGGACATGGGTGACATTGTGTGTGAACAGTGATGATCTATTACAGTCGACAATTTGAAAATGAAGGTTTGTGTATTGTGTGTAATGAGCACAGCGACAGGAGGGTTGAAGTAGGACTTTGACAGGTTTGTCCCAAGTTGGACGTTGCCATTTGTCCAGGTGTTGTGTCCTTTTTTTAACCCTCATGGTGCTGTGTTGGTGCAGTTGTATGGCTGAGTGATGGCCATGTGTTGAGGTGTGAGTGTGTGTGCAGCTGGTGTTGGTTGCTGTAGTGTGTTGTTCTGTAGTGTTGCACTTACCGGTAGTGTGGAGGCTCCTCTCATCCCCAGTGTCAGTTCCTCCCACGACCCCCTCGATCATGGTCGGGGACATGTTCTGCCGCACCATCTCCTCCCAGCCGCAGAATGTGATGGGCACAGATGGGCCACCTCCGGTGCCTCGGGCTTGCTTGGCCATGTCAGACATCTTGTTCTTGACCACCCTCCGGCAGTCGCCCCATCTCTTCTTCACAGACTCCACGTCCCGCCTGCATGTTGCCACCGCGTTCACCCGGCTGCAGATCTGGTTCCAGGCTGCCTTCCTCCGCGCTGCCAGGCCAGGGACCTTTGCCGTCGGGTGGAGAACACTCTGCCTCTCCAGGACAGCTTCCACAAGAGCCGTGTTCTCCTCCTCACTATATCTGGGATCCCTGATCCTGCCCTCATCAGCTCCGGCATGGGAGGATTCAGAGCCGGAGTGCCCTGCCTGGTCTGACCCTGCCTGTGTGGGGTGCTCCCCAGGAACTACCCCTCGTCCCACTGCAGGTTCTGTCCCTGTCCTGCGTGTTCCTGCTCTGGTGGGCCTGGTCCCCCTCCGCCCTGCGGATCTCCCTCTCCCACCCCTGCTCTGCTGAGGGATCCCCTCCTGACCTTCCTCCTCCTCCACTACTCTCCCCATCCCTCTCTCCTGTCCTCCTCTCCTTGACATCACTCACCCAGTCACACCCAGGCACTCCCACAGGCCCTCACAGACACACTCGATCCAGTCACTCTCTGTCACACACTTTCACTCCCAGATTCACACTGTCAAAATAAAAAGTAATATGTGTAAGGTGTTATGAAATAAAAGGACTATGTGTATGTATGTGTATGTGTTTGTATGTGTGTATGTAATATGTGCAAAAGTGTGATATGTGTATATATAGTGCACCTCTCTCCTCTCTCCAAACTGCAAAACTCCTCTACCTCCAATGAACGCGCCTCTCTCCCTCTCTCTAATGACTATCCTCCGCTCCTGGGTCCTGATATCTGGCTCTGAAGAACTCGATAACAGACAGTGTGTGGCGGTTATTTTTGGGTATATATAGGTGTATTTGAAGTTATTTGATACATTGGGCCTTTGGGATTGGATGTGTGTTTGAATTTGTTTTGGCATCAATCAGGGTTGCTTGACAACGGCAGCCGTTATGTTACATGTTGTTTGGAGCTCAGTTATCGTGTGATTTGTCCGCCCGTTGTGCATTAACATGAGCGACAACGGGTTTTGTGTTACGTGTTTTTTGTGTGCCTACGCTCGATAGCTATTCTCGTAGAGTAGCTATTGAATCTGCCGTAACTCCTGTATTATTTGCGAGCGATGTGCCTTTTTCACTTAGCGGCTGGTTTAACGGTTGGCTTTAAATCGAGCCCACAGTCTGAAAGTATAAATCTTTTCTATAAAAATAAAGCAATAAATGCATCTTCCATGACCATATGAAAAGCAGTGCCACAGGTGAGGAAATAACAAATGGGAAATGTGAGAAAATGTCATTCAGACAAGTCGCTTATGTGATGAATCCATAAAGAAATAGATATACAACACACAGTGTAAAACTGTATAATATATATGTACTGAAAGGACACACACACACACATAGTGCCTTTTGAGAAATTGTTTGTGTATCACAAAATATACAATACACTTATAAATCTTTCAAGAGGAACAGTTTTTAATTCAGTTTTAAAATATGCAAACTTGAATTAACCCTTTGAGTGCCAGAGTGGCATACAACTCAGTGTACCCATCTGGCACTCTAGGGGTTAAGGGGAAAGTTCTTCTTTAATACTATTTTTTTCATCCCAAGATGCCAGTTTTGGTCTCAAAGGTTTGCAGGACGTGGTTGTCTAGTTAGTTGGGTCCCCCCCCCCCCCGCTATGTTTTTTAGACAGAGTGGGGACATACCAATTCTTCCCTGTATCCTTCAATTGATGCTAGCGAAGAAAGGATTTTTTTTTTACTTTACTGATAAATCATTTTGTCTCCAACTGAGAGAAACAGGGCATCCCAGCCTTTGGGAACTTTGCCTCATCATATTGTAGTTGGGTGCTCTCTCTTTTTCTTGAATTTTCTTTCATTACCTCTCATGGCTTTGCTATAAGTTAACTAAATTAGCTGGCTGTTGAGAGGGCTATGTAGGACAGAATATGGGAGGAGTTTCATCAGTGAGTGCCCTGGTTCTGGTGAGTGGTCTCAATACCTTATTAGTCCTTGCATTCCTCTTTTTGAGTAAGTGAAAAGGATTTATTGTAAGTATACAATCTCCTTTTAAATGTGCAACACAGAAACTGTATTGACTTTCATATTATCATTATACTTAATGTATTTACTTTAATAGTGTGTGGTAGCAGGTACTGCACTATTCTTTTAAAATTGACCTGTTATCACACCATTTTCTCTCTGAATATGTAATTAAACTGCCTGTACCTTTCACTTTTTGCTTTTCAATGTTTGTAATGGTTTTAGTGATAATTTGTTTCATAATAGGAACACTATCATCTTATCTCATTATCTTTCCCGAAATCTCCTCCCTTCTCCACAATTGACACATGACCTTCCCACAAAGGATTGAATAAATTAGTGGGGAGTAATAAATGCTAAGAATCGAGATTAGGGGGATGCCTCCACTGTAATTAAGGTTTGGAGAGGGGGCTGGCTGTTGTTCTGCATGGAGAATGATTCAAGGTAAAAAAGTGATACAACTAAGAAAATGTGGCTCCAGTCTTGGATACATAAGTAATACCATTGAATATATTAAATACATACAATAAAATTAGAGGTGACTGATCCAATTTAACTCTGACCTGTAAAACATTCATTTGTACAGTGTTTTTAAGAACTCCATCTCCACAAAGGCAGGATGAGATAAGGACATATAACCAAGAATCATAATCCATACCTCTGTAGTTATTGAATGTTATTGATGTAACTTCTCAAATTACATTTTTCTTTTTAACCTTAGGACACGGATATAACTTTGAGACAATTTTTAACTTTGGAGGAAGTAGAGCTTAAAAAGGTAAGTTTAGCATTTCTCTTACAAATAATCCCTGAACGAATGAAATTACCTTTTCCAGACAGGTTCTAAAACGTTGAAAATATCTGCTCTAAACATGAATAAATACTAGAGGTGTAATTTGAACTTAAAAAATCTATTATGGGGTTTAAAGAACAGAATGTCCATCTCTGTATAATTTCAGCAATACAGTACAGTGTAAAAGTTTTAGGCAGGTGAGAAAAATGCTGTAAAGTAAACATGTCTATTTTTCAAAACATTCTAATAGTTTATATTTATCAGATAACAAAAATGCAAAGTGAGTGAACAGAAGAAAAATCTAAACCAAATGAATATTTGGTGTGACCACCCTTTGCCTTCAAAACAGCATCAATTCTTCTAGGTGGACTTGCACACAGTTTTTTAAGGAACTCATCAGGTACGTTGTCCCAAACATCTTGGAGAACTAACCACAGTTCTTCTGTGGATTTAGGCAGCCTCAGTTGCCTCTCTCTCTTCATGTAGTCCCAGACAGACTTGATGATGATGAGATCAGGGCTTTGTGGGGGCCATATCATCACTTCCAGGACTCCTTGTTCTTCTTTACCATGAAGATAGTTCTTAATGATGTTTGGCATCGTTGTCATGCTGCAGAATAAATTTGGGGCCAATCACATTCTTGACTTTTTGAACGCAAGTCTACCATGAAGACCACTTCTGACCAGACTTCTCCGGACAGTAGATGGTTGTACCAGGGTCCCACAGTTTTCTGCCAATTCTGAGCTGATGGCACTGCTGGACATCTTGATTGTGAAGGGAAGTAAGCATGATGTGCCTTTCATCTGCTGCACTAAGTTTCCTTGGCCGACCACTGCGTCTACGGTTCTCAGTGTTGCCTGTTTCTTTGTGCTTCTTCAAAAGAGCTTGAACAGCACATCTGGAAGCCCCTTTCTGCCTTGAAATGTGTGCCTGGGAGAGACCTTGCTGATGCAATATAACTACCTTTTGTCTTGTTGCTGTGCTTAGTCTTCCCATGGTGTATATTTTTTGACATTAAACAGCTGAGTTAGGCTGTTCCTGTCACGGACACCAGAGTAAATAATACACAGGACACAGGTACAGTGACGTTTTAACCAGTTTATTAAGATAAACAAGTGAGCACTTCCCCAACCTTAGTAGGAACAGACGTGAGGACAGTGCTGAGTCCACTACCCAAGGATTGACACTAAACTGTAACCGGTTCTCAGTAGCCTATAGAGATAGATGGGAGCAGAACCAGGCTTGGTTCTATACCTAACACATGGAAACCTGGAACGCCAGGAAACCTGATCACTGGAGCGACAGCTAAACTCCCCGACACTAGACAAGCAGACAGATGTCTCGAAGTAGTGACTCTACCACTGAGTGGTAGGAGGAGCGAGACAGAGAGTAAATAGTACTCTGAAAGAGTCACAGAACCGGTCTACTAGGTAGGCAAAGGGCAGAGGCAAGAGAGTGGAACGTAGCCAGCTGCAACACCGGTAAGTATGTGAAGGCAATACTGTACATAGGCTACAGAGCGGAGGGTTACGCAACAGGCCCAGGATGCAATGGATACAGTGGCACAGGATGGAGGCAACAGAGCGAGAGCCAACCAGCAACTCTGCCATGGAGGTAGCAGTTGCACTACACCGATGGAGCGCGCCCACAACTAGCCCAGACAGGTGGTAGTCAGACTGGAGAGAAGGACAGCACAGAGTGTAAGTCAGACAAGCCACAGTCGAGAGCCAAATCAGGTAGTCAGCCACACCGAACGGGTAGTCAGACAAAGCCACAGGATTGATCAGGAGAAAACACTGCAGCCAAGCAAGGGTCAAACTAGAGCAACACTGAAGAAAAGCACAAATATATGCATCATACCCTGATGAAGTGATATTAACTGGGAAACGCGTTGGGTGGTCAAGTTTAGCTATTTTATTGTTATTTTATCATGTTCTGTGTATAAACTGTACTCTAGAAGTACATGTATATTGCAAAATAATTTTATATATATTTTTTAGGATTACCCCAATAAATAGTATGATGTATATATTTACTTAGTGTCATCGAGTGTCTTTTGGTTCCAGTGTTTTATCCATATATAGGCCTCCTCCCAAGTATACCCTAGATAGAGGGAATAGTCTTTAGCTTTTTAGGTGTGGACGGGAAATACATAAAAGAAGGTGGAGTGACGAGCCGATAACGCGGGGAGCTGTATTCTAAAAAGAAACCGACACTGGGGGTCATCCAGTGAAGACATTCCATACTGAGAGGCCGGTCTTGTCTCACACAATGGTGAGTGCGATTGACACAGATCCATAGGTGTTATTTGGCATGGCGAAGGAGATCACGTTTTGAAGAAGGTGGAGGTGTCATATATATTTAAAAATAGTTTATACTTAGATTTGTGTGCGCTTTTTCTTTTTTTTTTTTTTAATGATTGTGTTTCAACCTACATATTAAATTGATGATCATTAGCATCTGTTTGGTATAATTGTTTCCTCATACACCTTTCTATATGCCTACAAAATCCCTGACTTTGTACAAGTGTACCTAGAATAACTGATACTGTTTTGAAAGCAAGGGGTGGTCACACAGATATTGATTTGATTTAGATTTTTCTTCTGTTGACTCACTGCATTTTGTAAATTGATAAATATAAACTATTAACATGTCTATTTTTAAAGCATTCTTACTTTACAGCATTTTTTCATACCTATCTAAAACCTTTGAACATTACTGTATATCGAAAGCAATTATAAAAATCATCCTGCATTTGTTTCGGTAGGGTGTTGATAAAGGGGCCCCAGGTTCACACAAACTCCCCCCCCCCCCATCTCCCCCAGTTTTGGACATCTGCAGTTCGTCTGAGCAGAGCTTGGGGCGCCTATGGTTCCATATAATTTGCTGAAATTAAGTGTGTATCAAATCAACATCAGTGCCTGTTAGAAGCAGGTGTAGCATTTGATGTACATATAACAGTCTAGGGAAGGAAGCCATTTTAAAGGGATAGTAATGTCTTAGATATATAAAAAGTAATATTGTTGAGAAAAAAAAAAAGAAATCCATTGATGTCATTACTATTTTTCAATCCTTTATGGTTTGAGAGATAGAACATTTTAAAATTCGACCCTCCCTGATGTCAGCTGTAAAGCTGACAGAAGGAGATCCGTGTCAGCTGACACGAGGAGGCTCTTTAGCAGAGCTGAAATAGCGATATTTAAAAAGAACTACTTAATTGGAACAGTCTAAAAAAAATGTGTGCTTGCAAACCAAGCACATTTTGTAGACCGTTCCATTGAAGTAGTTCTTTTTAAATATCACTATTTAGGCTCTGCTGAAGAGCCGCCTGCTGGTCCAGGGACCAGTATCTCCTGCTGTCAGCTTACAGCTGACGCCAGAGGAATGGGGGGGACTTTAAAACTTCTATCCCTCAAACCATAAAGGTTTGAAAGATAGGAATGGCATTGGTGGATTTCTTTTTTATTGTCTACAATATTACTTTTTATATATATCTAAGTTGGATTATGGCGATAAAAGACAGAGGGAGTTTGCTCCAGTGAGTGAAATATAGTTTCATTCTTGAGATATGAGGGGATATGTTGGCAGTATATAAGTCTGGTAAGAGTGATACCCAGATATTCGGGGCTGAAGCCCATTTACATTTACTGGATATTGAGGACTTCAGGGCATCATCCATATGAAGCCATAGAGCTTCAGACTAGTCTAGGTTAATATTAAGCCCCAAAATGAATCAGTAGGTCCTCAAGACCTCCAGGATAGCCGAAAGAGGTGAGCCTGGATAGCCAAAAAACAACAAAATATATATAATACTAGCAATGTGGGACAGTGCTGCCCGTCATGATATATAGGGAATTAATGCACACACACAGATGCAAGACAAACACACACAGAGACACACACGCAAATGCACACGCATGCAATGAGATGCATAAAGAGCTACACAGTCATACACATATGCATGCATTGCACAACATGCAGACACATAGAGTGTGATACAGATATGTAACACACACAGTGAGTGTAACACACAGGAACACACACATACACACAAGTGAGTCATAAGGGGGTGACTTATGTGTCACTGTAATGAGTTTGTGTTTGTACTTATGCCTCCACTGTGGCATTCATTCATATAGTTGAAATGCGTTTGGTAATTGCACATACTATGGTGGAAGGTGGATCGTGCTGGCTCCCGGGGTGTGAGTGAGTGTGTGTGTGAGTGAGTGGCATTCATTCATGTAGTTGAAATGCATGTGGTAATTGCACATACTATGGTAGAAGGTGGATCGTGCTGGCTCCCGGGGTGTGAGTGAGACTATGATGGAAGGTGGATCGTGCTGGCTCCCGGGGTGTGAATGAATGTGAGAGTGAGTGATTGCGTGAGTGTGTGTGATTGAGTGAGTGTGTGTGTGATTGAAAGTGTGAGAGAGGGTGTATGAGAGTGAGTGTGTGAGTGAGAGTGTGTGTGTGAGAGAATGTGAGTGTATGATTAAGTGTGTGTGAGATTGAGTGTGTGTGTTTTTTGTCTGTGTTTGTGTCTGTGATGTAGGAGCGAGAGACAGCCATTTTGTTTTTTCAGTTACTTGGATAGTGGTGGGCGGGCTGGATAGTGGGGGCAGGCCAACTCCCTGCATGATTTAAATCACTCCCCCATTGAATCACCCAATGGGAGCAGTAAATCCTCCTTAGTTAACCCTTTGAGTGCCAGAGGGGTACACAACGCATTGCTTTGCAATGCGTTGTGTACCCCTCTGGCACTCAAAGGGTTAAGTTGAGGTAACATAGCAATATAACACACGGTGGCTCTTCAGTTGAGGCAGTGTAGCAATATGCTGAGGGAACAAACAGAAAGTGGTGTTTGAGGCTTGCCCTCTGTAACATACAGAAAAACATCTCTCTCCCTTTAAAGAGAAAGGGAGGGAAGCAGGAAGTGGAGGAATGACAGTTAAAAACAGACAGTTAGTGAGGTTGACTGAAGAGATGAAAAGCGTTAAATAAAAGAGTTGCTATTAAGTTTATCCCTGAGTTTGTATTTTATGTAAACATTACTCCCTCGTACTGAAACAGAGTGTATAGAGGGTTACAATTATCTGTGGGAGGTGAAACAGTGTGTTTGTGGGGTCATGATCCTGAGTAAGAGTGTGTGGACCGGGAGAAGTTATTGATATCCCCTACTTCAGAAACAAGTGGCAGCTATATTTTTTTTTGTCAGTTGGATAGTGGTGGGTGGGCTGGAGGGGGCGGGTCAACTCCCTGTATGATAAACATGCCCCCATTGAATCACCCAATGGGAGCAGTAAAGTCTCCATTGAATCACCCTATAGGAGTTGTGTCTCCTAATAAGACATAAATTATGTAATGAGGCATTCTGTTCAATGCGTGTTTGTTTTCTGAGGGGACATAACTTATGTTCTGTGTGTGAGGTACCATAAATTATGCAATGAGGCTTATTCTTTTATACATATAGAAAAATAATGCCAGAGAGAATGTAGTGCCAGCAACCATTAGAGTAATGGGTCAAGGGCAATATTAAACAACAAGGAGGACAGCGGGTATGCCTGCCTAGTGCCTTTCTGCAGAGGGAATAGCTTAAAGTTAAGCCCATTAGCTGCAAGTAATGTTTGTGGGTTTTATATATCAGTTTGATGTAATTGAAAAAGAACGCAGAGCAGTGCTGGAGTGATAGTATTTAAAAAATGTAGGGTCAGGCAGTGTTAAACGTCTTCTCAGCATCCAGATTTACTAGCAGTTTCTGTTGTAGGGAAATGGTTAGATTTAACCAATCAGCAATAACCTGGCTAATAGCCGTAACTGAGTGTCTCCCTTTTATGAAGCCACTTTGCTGCGGGATATGAGGGCAGGTAGAATGGTACTCAACCTAATAGCTAGTCTGTTTTGAGGAGGGGTATTGGCCAGAATGACTAGGCTAATTGAGGGTCTCTACCTGGTTTGGGAATAAGGATGATACAGAAAGAGTAAAATTATCCAGCAGGACACCCTTGGATAGAATAGTGTTAAATCATAGTATCAAAAATGTAATCCGAAGCCTTTCTGATCCCGGTGTTTTCTTGCAAGGCAGTACCTGAATCTTGTGCTGTAGCTCTTGTGCCATGATGGTATAATTGAGGAGTTGTTGGCAAGGGTAAGCAGAGGATGTTGACTGAAAAACTGATTCCTGCATTCTGCTTTATCCACCTCCGGCATGTATAAGGTCTGGAAATAAGAGGTCAGCGCCTCTAAAATTTGCAGACAATGAGTGGTGAGATGGCTATTATGGATAATGCTTGTAATATGTGATTGCTTTCTGTTTGAATAAATTAAGCTTATCAACTAGAGCTAAACCTCTTTTTAATTTGTGCAGCCGTTAGGATTAAACACCGAAAAACCAAAACCAGGAGACAGCAGATATACAAATAACAATTGGTGATAGGGTTAAATCGATACTCACATTTACCAAATTGATTGGCTAATACACATTCAAAGCTGGTCACCAGGCTCTCTGGGTAATGTGGTGCTAGTCCTGCCCCCTAGCCTCATTGGCTGCTAAGTATAACTGCTTGTTAGTGTGAAGCAACATGAACAAATCAGGCTAGGTTACTTTTCATCGTAAGGAGTTTGGTAGTGGTTTCATTTTTAATTTTAGCCACATAGGAAATAATACAGCTTTGGATGTCTCCCTGTTTGTGATGAGCATTATCAGAGGCAACTGAGAACCAAGCTGTCTTAGATTAAGCCAGAAACATTAGCAGTCACCCACTGAATGAGGAATAGATAGGAGGTTGAAATGAGAAAGTAAGTTATTGAGCCATGGTCGGAAATGATGAGGTCATAAATTTTACTATGTTGTAAGTGTCCCAGTACCTTTTAATTGCCCAACATATAAGCAATTCTAGAGAAGGTATTTTGTGGGTTAGAGAAGGTGTATTCCTGGTCAAGTGGATGTAGAAGTCTCCATGTGTCTCCAAAGTGTCGATGCTTATTATACAAGAAGATATGTGGAATTGAATTGTGCAAGAGCTCAGAATACAGATATGGAAAATTATAGTGGGCATATAAAGGTTGCAAAAGTCATGGGAGTACAGTCAACCAAGCAGTCAAGGATAACATAACGACTTTCTGGGTCAGAAACAGTGTGTAACACCTGTAGGTTCAGGCGTCTATGAATTAGGATCGCTACCCCTTGGGTTTTATTTGTGTAACATGCAGACACACTTTATACCCAGCTTTGTTGAGTATGGCATGTTCCACTTTGGAGAGTAGAGTTTCTTGTAGCAAAGCTATATCCGTTGTCAGCTTCTTCCATTTAATTGGACTATTTATCCCTCCCACATTCCTCGAGGCCACAGTAAGATCACAGGAGGATACCTTGTATCTCATTTTTATTTGTTATTTTTAGTTATATGTTAATTCCCTAGTAGGAGGGCTTGCATTAACTGACTTCCTTGTTCATGGATTGCCCAGTTGAAATGTTCATGTCTGTGCAGGTTGACTTTGTAAGTCTTTGCCTTACTGTTGAGCTTCTCTATAGCTCTTCACTGTACTGCAAATGGGAGTCTGAAGCTGCAGGTAAGTTAACCTCTAAGTGCTATGGTCCTGTCCTTATGTTCCTATTCTACTTGCACCCACTGAAATGTGGTGTTTGTCTGTATAGCACTCTGTTTTTGTGCATTTGTTCTTGATGGCTCCTTTTAATGTAAGGTCCTTTAACCTCTTCCGTTCCATATTCCGTATCATTTTTTTTTCTCCTTGTGGAGTCAGATCTTTTACTACCATGAGCTTACTTTTTTATTGTTTTTTAACCTTACTTTACTTATCTTTATATGCGATGAAAAATTTGGCACAGCTCTTTTAAGAACAGGTCCCCGCGTGGTGGCCATCTTTATTTCACACAGCATTGTTTAAAGGGATAGTAATGGTTATGTATTAATGTAAGATTGATTCTTCTACATACTTTTGTATAATGATGTGTACCTTTGTAACCATCTATAACTTTACAATTTTCGTTTTATTCTATATTAAAATTATAAATATTAAATTCTATATTAAAGTGTCCCCCTCCCGCCCCTTTTGCATATGTAACGCATTCCTCTAGACTGTAAGCTCTCATGAGCAGGGCCCTCTGATCCTTCTGTTCTCCACATTTGATTGTACTATTTAATATCTCTGTATGTCTATTGCCATTTGTACAGTGCTGCGGAATTAGTTGGCGCTATATAAATAAAGAGTAATAATAATACCCTAAAAGCAGCAAGTCAGTCCTGGTAGATCGCAACTAGAGACAGTCTTCTGTCCGCATAAGGAAAAACCCACCCTCCTTTGTCAAGGGGGGCAGTATTTTCCTTATACTAATAGACAGAAAATTGTCCTCCTTTGCAAACACTGGTCCGCTGACCAGATTCCAGATCTGGGAGGATGATTTATGTATGGAAAAGGGACCGGAAGGGAACGCTTTAATATAGAATAAAATTGCAAAAGGTACACATTGTTATACAAAAGTATGTAGAAGAATCAGTCTGGCATTAATACCTAACCATTCCTATCCCTTTAAGGGATATATCTCAACCCCTGTTCATCTAACAGGTGGGCTTAAAATGAATCGGATGAAACGCTCTTCATAGTGGTCACCTTGGACACTGTTCCAAGAAAGACTCGGGCGGCACTCCAAAACAGCATTCAGGAGTAGATGGATAAAAACAGCAACATTTTATTTGAAAAGATAAAATAAAAGGCATGGAGACAAACCCAAACAGCAAGACAGTGGGACGTGCAGACAGAAGCCTAGGGCAGCGCTTACTCATAGACATGGTGAATTAAAGCAAACCAAACAGATATATATATAACATAGCCAGTTTAAAATTTTAAAAATAACAATAGGCACCTGACAAGATCGCCCCACTATTGGGCCAAACCCCAACAAACCCAATCAAGACCAATCATGTTGGGAGAGCGGAGCTAACCCCATTTGTGTGTAACAATGAAAGTTGAGAACGAGGGGATGCACCCATATCAGGAAACTCAGAAATAAATATGTAAATATAGATAGATGCACTGTATAAATAACTAATGACAAGCTGAAAGGCAGCATCCACAAAACCACATTTCCACAGAGCAACAATGTATCCATGTACTCAAAAAAAAAAAAAAAAAAATGTTAAGGAGTATCACTAATGATAACTAAATCAAACTTTATAACTAATATCTCATTCCTGATTTAACCCCTGCAACTGTCGTGTACATAGTTGAAAAATCCAGAAAGCCTCTCTTTTATTAATCAGATCCAGTAAGTCCTGACCTCTCCACGGAAGCTTAATCTTTTCAATGTTCAGTTCGCTGCCCTCTCTTTTGGTCTGGTGTCCGCTCCAAGGATCTTCACAAAGGTATATCCACTTTGGCAGTTCATTTCTGTGCACATGAATCTGCTTGACCCCCTTACTGGGATGACAGTTTACTTAATTCTCCATCAGATGCATCTCACTTCTCACAGATTTGAGATATTTTATATTGGCAGCATGGTTGCTGGTGTTTGGTTCCTTCCCAGGTACTTCATTTTCTAGGTATGAGGTTCAATGCCCTCCAAAGAAGGGTATGTCTTCCAGAAGATGAAATCCAGTCCTTGTCCCTTCAAGCATCTTATGCAGTGGTGAGGGAAAACATGAGTGTTCTGGGCTACCTAGTCTCTTCCCTGGATGTAGTTCCATATGCTCAAGTCCACTCAAGGGAATTACAATTGAACATTCGGAGAAACTGGTCCAGACACCAATCTTACCTGTCTCATGTCATGTCTTTTTCTCCATGGACAATGTAAGACCTTCACTGGTGTCTGTCTGTCATCAGTAAATGGGTTGTGGTCACCATAGATGACCAGCCTGTTGGCCTGGGGTGCTGCTGTGACAGCCCAGGGCTTCTGTACCAGAGAGGAGAGTCTTGAATTGTTCTTGAATTGCAGGCGATCCCCTGTTTAGGTTCCCTGATGAGGATCCAGTCAGACAGTGCGTCACTAGTTGTTTACATAAACTGTCAAGGAG
Organism: Rhinophrynus dorsalis; assembly: GCA_037306005.1. Classification (NCBI taxonomy): domain Eukaryota; kingdom Metazoa; phylum Chordata; class Amphibia; order Anura; family Rhinophrynidae; genus Rhinophrynus; species Rhinophrynus dorsalis. Next base: position 269,163,642 of record CM074721.1, on the reverse strand, counting down.
AAACCAGACTCAGGGCCAAGGTTCATGTTCTGGCCCTCTCTATGGTCCATCTTGCAGGCATAGAAAATATGGTGGCAGACTTTCTAAGCCATCAGCATCTGGATCCCTGAAACTGGTAGCTCTACTGGAGTGTGGTCGACCTGAATTTGCTCTGCTGGAGTGTGGTCGACCTGAATTTGCTCTGCTATCAGTGGATCTCATGGCCTCCTATTTGAACCTCAAACATTACATTGTTCTGTGCAAGGTCAAGGGACCCTATGGAATTTTCATGTAGCATATGTTTCCCCTGACTGGATAGTCCTAGAGATCTACAGTATCATGGGTACAGGTGTGGGGTCCTTCCCCCTTCTTCCCACCTCTGGGAGCTTAGTGTTGGTAAATCCCCATGGTACCTGTGTTCCATATTGGACGATAGAGAAAACTGGATATTAGTCTTACCTGTTAAATGCTTTTCTCTTAGTCCCTATGGAACACAGGCCTCCCACACAGAGAAAGGGACCTCTATTGGTCTCATCTGTCTAGACGTGGGACTCCTTGCTTAGGGTCTTATTCTTGCAGGAGCTTCCTTCTTTTCTCTAGTTGTCCCTGATTGGCATGGTTTGCTCACATCAAAACTGGAAGCCAGGCTAGGGTTGAGCTGCAGAAGAGGCTGGGAATCTCCACCCACAAGACTCTGTATTTTTGAAGAATGTGTTCTGCCTTACAAAAGAGGATCCCAACCCCATGGTACTTGTGTTCCATATGGACTGAGAGAAAAGGATATAACAGGTAAGACTAAAATCCTATTTTCACACAATTTAATAGCTTTTGCATATTATCTGGAATGACTGAAGACACATTGCATGCTTTAATACATATAGACTTGACATGAACACTTGAAGTAAACTGGCTTTGTGTTACTTATTTTACCGTATGTTTTACTGTTGCCAGCTTTTCATGTTTTACTAGGATTTGTACACAATACCAGTATCATTTTCTTGTAACTCCTCTCCCATCTCATTTGGAACCCTACAGCTTGGTATTCTCAGTTTGTTTATCGCAGATTCTGATTACGTGGTCAAACTGCAAATAATGTCTGAATTTATAATGCATTCATAAGTAAGTGTATTTTCATATGGGTCTTGCACAATTACCTGTATACCTATGCTGATTCAGATAGTAACAACCAAACCTGGACATTTTAGACCTGAAGGTTTAACTTCCAAAGTGGGTAATATAGTAGAGGGGATACTAAAGGATAGCATTCAGGATTATGTGATCGCCAATATTAGTAAGTCAGCATGGCTTTATGAAGGATAGACCACATCAAATTAATATACTTGCATTCTTTGAAGTGGTAACTTGGGCAAGTGTATATCTGTGGATATGTAAGCATAGTCTGTAAGATATTCTATATTTAAAGATGATCATAAATGCCATTTATAACTGAAACCAGGTGCTAAAATAGGCTAAATCGACGCCCTTTTGGCTGATGCATTTTTCTGTGGTTTCCTGTCATCATACCTAAATGAGAGATACTGTTACAGGTGTGTAGTGAAAGCCCAAGAATTCTTATTAGATATTTGATGAGATATAATATACAATAAAATAGACTAAATGTCTCTACTAGGGCTACTTGGTGGATTGTAGTATTCTATTGAATATTTGACACAGATTTCTGGTTTTAACTGAATTTTGAAAGTGCAGTATGTAAGCACCTTAGAGTTGGTCTGTGTTAGTAGTTCTCAATCTTTTTTTGCTCAAAACACCTCTGGAATTTTCAGGGCACACCAACATTTTGTCATTTGTCTAAGAATAATGAAGGGTACAAATACATATATAAGAGGATTTTAGTCTTACCTGTTAAATCCTTTTCTCTTAGTCCATAGGTCATACAGGTACCATGGTGAGACGACAGCTCCTCACAGTGGGCTGGGACAATTCGAAAGACCTGCAGGTGTGGTGCCTCCCCCTCCTCCTTATCAGGCTACCTTAGCCACTCCCCACCAGCTAAGATAGGAAGAAGAGAAAACTCCTGTGAGCGATGAACTCAAAAGGACTCCCACATCTAACCACAGGAGGCCCAGCATGGTCCCTTGCACAGGTGGAAGACCTGTATGTCATGGAATCCTATGGAAAATGATTTAACAGGTGGGACTAAAATCCTCTCTTCTCTGTCGTCCAATATGACATACAGGTACCATGGGGATGTACCAGCATTGAGCTCCCAGGGGTGGGAAGAAAAGGAAAAAACCAAGAGCCAGTCCCCCATGATACCAGAGTTCCCATGGACTATCCAGGACATGGAACAGCCAAAGTGTCAACGGACACTGAATAACAGTACACAGCACACAAGAACAAGAGCCAACAGGGCTCAACCGTTAAAGAGCTATAAGGCACAGGAATTTAATAGTCCTAGACAGGCAAAACTGCCTCCAGGACCTTCCTGCCTAAGCTGGCTTCAGCCGAAGCCAGAATATCCACGCGGTAGTGTTTGGCAAAGGTGTGCACAGAAGAATAAGTGGCCTCCTTGCACAGCTGTTCAGCAGTGGCCTGATTCTTGTAGGCCCAGAAGACGCCGACAGACCTGCTGGAGTGTGCTGTAATGCGGAAGGGAACAGTTTTCCCTCTGAACTCATAAGCCTTGGGGATGGTGGACTTAATTCAGAATGCAATAGTCACCTTGGACGCAGCCAGACCAGCACTGGGACCCTCAAGGATGACAAATAAGGATCCGTCTTATGAACAGACTCAGTACGGTGCACATAAAACTTGAGGCAGAGTACCACATCCAACAAGTGTACATCCCTCTCCTTGTCAGATTTAGGGTCAGGACAAAAGGAAGGTGCAACAATCTCCTGATTACTGTGAAACTCTGAAAACACCTTAGGAAGAAATTCCTGGGAGGTATGAAGAACAGCCTTTTCCTTGTGGAACACCAAGAAAGGCAGTTGCAGGACAATGCCTGCAGCTCAGCAAATCTGTGGACAGAGACCACAGCCAGAAGAAAGTTCATCTTCCACATCAGACGATGTAGAGGAATGGTAGCCAAAGACTCAAAGGGAGGCTGCTGCAAGACTCCCAGAACCAAGCTAAGGTCCCATTGCGGAGTGGGAGCCTTATAAACAGGGAAAACCTGAGCGACACCCCGAAAGAAGGCTTTGACATCCGGCAACATGGCAATGCGTCTCTGGAAAAAGACAGAGAGAGAGCTGAAGTCTGGACCATCAAGGAACTAAGGCTAAGGCCCTTGTTCACACAGTCCTGCACAAATAACAAGATGGATGGAAGATAAAACTCCTGTGAGGACAGATCCCTGTCTACACACCAAGAATGAAAGGTAGACCAAACCCTGTGGTAGGCCTTAGAACAAACAGGCTTCCTGGCTTAGATCTACTCAGGAGAAAAGCCCTTCCTCCTTATGGAGGGCCATGCCATCAAAGCCAGACTGGTCCACACCCTCTCTCCAGAGATAACCCTGGAGGAGGAGATCTGCTCTGTGTGGCAGAGGAAGTAACATAGTAAATTAGGTTGAATAAAAGACACAAGTCCATGAAGTTCAACCTTCGCCTCATAACCCAGTAACTGAGAATTTTCTAGCTTTCCTGCTACCAATTAAATTAGTCTTTATCAGACCTTCCTGATCTGCCTACTAATAAACAGTATAACTCTGTATGCTCCCTTTTGAAAGAAATATATCTAATCTTCTCTTAAATGTATCCATTGTATCTGCCATAACCACTTCCCTGGGCTATGAATTCCACAATTTAACAGACCTTACCGTAAAAAAACCCCCTTCCTCTGCTGAAGTTTAAACCTCCTTTCCTCTAATCTCAAGGGGTGTCCCTTGGTCACCTGATCAGGCCTTGGAATAAATAGCTCACCGCAGAGATCCTTGTATTGACCTCTCATATACTTGTACAATGTGATAAGGTCTCCTCTTAGTCGTCTTTTCTCTACAGTAAATAAACCAAGTTTGTTTAGTCGTTCCTCATATGTCAAGTCCTCCATTCTCTTAATTAATTTTGTTGCTCTCCGCTGTACCCTCTCTAGTTCTAATATATCCTTTTTCAGAACCGGTGCCCAAAATTGCACTGCATACTCAAGGTGAGATCTTACCAATAATTTGTATAATGGCAAAATAATGTTATCCACTCTTGCTTCATTACCTCTTTTTATGCAAGACAGGATTTTGTTTGCCTTTGCTACTGCTGTTTGACACTGGTCACTGTTTCCAAGTTTGTAGTTGACAAGGATACCCAGGTCTTTCTCTAGCAATGAGTCCCCTAAAATGATTCCATTAAGTTTATAAGTAGCCTTGGGATTGTTTCCTCCCAAATGCATGACTTTACACTTCCCCACATTAAACTTCATATTCCACATTTGCCCAATCTGACATTGTATGTAAGTCCCTCTGTAGGGAGAAAATATCCTGTTCTGAATTAATGACCTTGCATAATTTAGTATCATCTGCAAATATTGATATTTTGCTTTCTATATCTATTTCCAGGTCATTTATAAACATGTTAAAAAGCAGCGGACCTAATACTAAACCATGAGGTACTCCACTCTCCAATTTAACTGTATTGGAGAATTTTCCATTTACAACCACACACTGTTCCCTATCCTTCAAACAGTTTTGTATCCAATTGCAAAGGTTATCTCCTAGCTAAAATTTCCTTATTTTGTACGCCAGCCTTCTGTGTGGCACTGTATCAAATGCCTTTGCAAAGTCTAGATATACTACATCTACTGCCTTGCCATTGTCAAGGTTGCTGCTTACCTCTTCATAGAAGCTGAAAAGATTAGTTTGGCATTATCTATTCTTCATAAAACCATGTTGATTCGTGCTAATGATTTTGTTTTTTGTGTTGTAATCCTGAATATAGTCTCTTATTATCCCTTCTATCAGTTTTCCCACTGCAGAGGTCAAACTCACAGGTCTATAATTCTCAGGTTCTGTTTTAGTTCCCTTCTTGTTAGCTCTTTGCCAATCCTGTGGCACTGAGCCTGTGGTAATAGAATCTTTAAAGAGTAAATATAGGGGTTTTGCTAACACTGCACTAAGTTCCTGAAGAACCCTCAGATGTATACCATCAGGACCCGGTGCTTTGTTGATCTTAATTTTGTTCAGTCTTCCCATATCTTCTTAGAGTTAACCCAATATCTGTTAATTGTATTGTTTTATTTGTTATTTGCGGAGGCTCTTCTACCATTCCTTTCTCCCTTGTATATACTGATGCAAAGAAAGTTTTTAAAGCATCTGCCTTTTCCTTATCCTCACTAACCAACTCACCCATCTCATTTTTGAATGGTCCAATGCACTCCCTCTTAAGTTTTTTGCTATTTATATATTTGAAAAACTTTTTTGGATTAGTTTTGCTTTCCTTTGCAATTCGAGTTTCATTATCTATTTTTGCTACCCTAATTGCCTTTTTGCAATCTTTGTTGCACTCCCTGTATTTTAAGAAAGATTGTTCAGTTCCTTCAGACTTAAATAATTTGAATGCGTTTTTTTTCCTTGCCATTTCCTTCTTTACATGTGCAGTTAACCACATTGGCTGTGACTTACTTCTTTTGCATTTGTTCCCCATTGGTATATACTGTTGGGTACATTTCTGCAACCTAAATTTGAATTCTGACCATTTTTCCTCAGTATTTTTGCCTTTAAATAAAATATCCCAGTCTATGTGTTGCATTTAAGCCCTTAACAATTTGAAGTTAGCTTTTTTAATATTAAGAGTTTTGGTTGAACCTATACAGTTTTGCTTTGCCAGACTGATCTCTAATGTAACCATGTTGTGATCGCTTTTTTTCCCAAATGTTCTCTTACCTTTATATTGGATACACTTTCTGTGTTATTAGTTATCACTAGGTCCAGTACATTGTTATTTCTTGTCGGCACTTCAAATATTTGTACATGTAGCTTTCACAAAGTGTGTTCACAAACCTGCTACCCTTAGCACTCTGACAGGCCTCATTTTTCCAGTTGATATCTGGATAATTAAAATCTCCCATAATCATAGTATGCCCAAACTGGGCAGCTTTCCTCATTTGCAATAGCAGTTGGGCCTCAACATTGTCATTGATATTTGGTGGTTTGTAACATGTGCCCACCAACACCTTTTTCTTTTCTTTTACCTTTTACACCACATTTAGTCTCGATTTCTACCCACATGGACGCCACAATTTGGCCAGTTTCCTCACTAATATCACCCCTCAAAACTGGATTTAGCTCTGTTTTCAAATATAAGCACACACCTCACCCTTTTCTATTAATTATGTCTCTTCTAATCAGGGAATAGCCCTCTATATTTACAGCCCAGTCATTTGCATCATTCCACCATGTTTCTGTTATTCCAATTATGTCCAATTACTCATTAACCGCCAGCATTCTAGTTCTCCTATTTTATCTACCATACTTCTTGCATTTGCTAGCATACAATTCATTTTGAAGTCTTTACATATATTAATCCCTACATGCCTTTTTTTCCTACACCTTCATTTACTAGGAGTTCCTCCCTATTGACTAAATTTATCCCCACCCTTTCTCCACCCCACTGGATCCTGAGCAGACAAAGCCAACAGTTCTGGTTGCCTGGTCTAATAAGGAGCAATCAGTATGACTGATGCACCGTCCATCCGAATCTTTCTCTACACCCTGGGGATGAGAGGAAGAGGAGGAAAAATGTAGGCTAGATGAAAGTGCCAAGGAATGGACAAGGTGTCCACTGCAAATGCACCAAAAGCACCAAAAAGGTGCTAATGATCTAATCATTAACTGAAACAGAAACCGCTGTATAGGAGAAATAAATCCGAGGAACAGCAAATTTGGCAATTGTCATACACCATGGCAAGACTAATCACAGCAATAAGACACAAGGTAGTTATACTGCATCAGCAACTTCTCTCCCAGGAAGAAATTTCAAGAAAGACAGATGTGCTGTCGAAGCTCTTTTGAAGAACCACAAAGAAACTGGGAATGCTGAGGACTATAGACGTAGTGGTCAGCCAAGGAAACAGTGCAGCAGATAAAAGACACATCATTCACTTCACAATCGGAAGATGTCCAACAGTGCCATCATCTCAAAATTGGCAGACCCTGGGACCCTGGTACACCCATACCTACGACATGGAAACAAGGTCAAGCGACTCAGCTATGCAGGAATACACAGAAACTGGGGTGCAGAAAAATAGCAGCAGGTGCTCTGGACTAATGAGTACAAAATGTAAATATTTGCCTGCAGCAGAAGGCAGTTTGTAAACCGAAGGGCTGAGAGCGGTACAAGAATGAGTTTCTGCAGGTAACAGTGAAGCATGGTGGAGGTTCTTTGCAAGTTTGGGACTGCATTTCTGCAAATGGAGTTGTGGATTTCATCATAATGAATGGTCTCCTCAGTGCTAAGAAGTACAGGCAGATACTTATTCATCATTCAGTACCATCAGGGGGAGGTATCTGTTTGTCCCCAAATGTATTCTGCAGCATGACGACACCAAGCTTACAGTCAAAGTCATTAAGAACTATCTTCATGGCAAAGAAGAGCAAAGAGTCCTGGGAGTGATGGTATGACCCCCACAGAGCCCTGATCTCAACAGCATAGAGTCTGTCTGGGATCACATGAAGAGAAATAAGCAATAAACACAGGGCAGGATTTTTTTTTTCTTTGCATAAAGATTTGGATAAACTGAATATTGAGAGAAGTGGCAAATGTAATCCTGTGTAGTTAAATGCAAGATTATACCTTTAGGTTGCAGAAACAAGCATCCTCCATATAAATGTGAAACTGTTAGAGGAATCCTTGATAGATATTTGAGAGTACTGTTAGACAATGGAATAAACATTTTAGCAAAAAAAAAGGAGTCTAAAGGGTTATATGACAGGAGTACTATTTGTCTTGAAAATATCTGTAATTACTTGGAAATTCATTAAAGAGGTGAACAAAGCATAAGGGGTTATCCTTTAAGACTGGCGGAAAGGTGCTTTCAAGGTAAATAAAACCAGGGATATTTTACAGTAAGGATGTGGAAGTCCTTGTCTTGTGGGGAGATGTTGGTGGATAGTGCTGTGTGTGTAATGGGTCAACCAAAACAAGTGTAATATGTCAAAGGCTGGTTTTCCTCCAGTATTACTATTACTTTGATTTTTGTTCTGTTCACTTTAGTATGCAGTCCCAGTTCCATACTTTGGAAACAATTCAGTGACTTTGATATGTAATGTAAATGCATATGTTTGTGATCAAAAAGGGTGATGTTCTATTTGGAATATTCATAATTTGAAAAACAGAGAATAAAACACAGTTCCAATAAGTTAAAATGCAAATTGGTCGCTTAACCCTTTGAGGGCTCGGGCCATTTCTTAGGCCCTTGTAGGCAAGACACATTTTCAACATTTTTGCTATCCGTTTCTTTACATGTGATTCCCACGGGTAATTTTTAGATCTCAGCCCTCACTGTCCTTTTTGCCTTTCTCTCTGACATCAAAACCTTGGTTCAGGGGAACAGTCACTCCTACCCTACCTTCAGGGATCCCATACCCTGGGAGTTGAATCTAGCGTTTGGAACTTCTGAGCCTATCTCTTCTGTTTCCTTAGGTTTTCTGATGCTTTAGGTGGCTTTTCTTTTATCTATTTTATATGTTTACAGAGTGGCTGAACTACAAGCTCTGTATAGGGAAACCCCATTGCATTACAGTGTGTTGGACTCATTTTTTTTTTTGTCAGACCTCGGGGAGGGGGGCAGGGGGGCATCAGAACCCCCTCATGATGACACCCAAGGAGGACTGAATAAAAAAAAAAATAGTGAATCAAAAAATAAATCATTAGTGTGCCACAGAAGTGTATAATAAGTTTCAAACCAATTTGCGGGACTTTCTGTGGCACACAGTGCTATTTTATTTATTTATTTATTTTTCACATGAAGGGGGCGTCAAGACACCTTCTTGTGCAGGGAGATCAATATTGAGTATGCGAGAAACATGCTTCTCTGTTTCATTCCTGCCCGACTCAGTAGGAGCGGGCGAGATCAGGAAAAGCCTTCTCACATCATTGGTGACATGTCACATGATGTGGGGAGAAAAGGAGAACATGTTGCTCTCCTGTGTCGCCAATATTGATCTCCTAGCTTAGCTGGCTGGGAGATCAATAGCTAGGGAGGGGGCATCTTGTGGGGGTCCTGATGGCCTGCCGCCCTCCCAACAAGGAGGGTGACCACAGCCATACATGGGGCCATAGGCTTGGTCGACATGAAAAAGTTCATGCCCCACTGGTGGCTGGCATACTAAGGGTTAAAGACCAGTTATGTTTTAATAAATAAAAAGGCCAAGATTCCACTATGCAGCCCCCAGATTTCTCCTATCAGTCATTCGGGTGGGGGGGGTGTAGAAAATTTACCACCTCTACTGGAAAACAGCCCGGAAGTTTATGGCTCTCAACCACAGAGCCCTGGGTTGTGTGGAGTCCACACAAACCCACTGTACAAGTCCAATACAGAGGGTCTGTGGAGTCCTGCATTGCACAGGACGGATCATCTGAGGTCTCTCTTCCTGGCTCTGCTTCCTTATTGGTTTGTCAGTGATCACAATGCAGCAACCAGGGGAGAAAATGTGCCTATAGAACACTATCAGATGGTAGCTATCCTTTAAAATGGAGATGTAAAACACAAAAGAAAAATCACACTCTGGTTTTTTTGAGTGGGGGTTGCAGAGAAGTAATATATCTTGCTGGGTACATAATGAAAAACTGTCTTTCCCTGTTTAAAGTAGTTGAAACAGAACTGGACATGAAGTTCATTTATTTTATTTGACAGACTCCAGAGTAACTCTGTGTGTAATTGTCTATAGAAAATCTCTAGGCCTGCAAATGATCATGGAATGTGAAAATATTCAATCATTATAATAGGAACAAACATACTTTATTGTACAGCAAACCATGTAGTAATAACTGAATAAAAATATTTGTACTCTTGTCATAATTTCAGTTTAAGATTGCAACAGGTTTGGCCAGATTTTGAGTACTAGCTTTAAAATTAGCAGCCGCATTAATCATTTTCTCTCAGGGGTGCAAAATTAGCTAATTTGTTTTTCATCACTGTTGTTCTGTTCAATGTTTTAAGTTTGTAATGGGAAATAGATCTTCAACATAGATGCATCATACAAAAACTGCAGTGTTGATGATTTCTAAAAAGTATATAATCTGTAAGTACAAGGAATGGCTTGTATGGAAAAGATTTAAATACTGAGCTTAGACCGTTTATCTTTTATACAAGATTCTGTATGATTCTATAGGGCATATGTATAAAAGCAACGCTGAGCAGCCTGGAGCAAACTAGCTGCACTAAAGGGAACAAATTAAAATTTGCAAAATCTTTATTGATTTGAATGGGTTTTTCATGAGTTGAGACATCTGTAGCATTCAAGGGGTGATAAGTCCAATTTCAATGAAACTTGTCTCCTATGGTTTCCCCAGTATTGCTCCACCTATATATACCAAATACATATAAAACTCTACCCACATTCATGGCCTGTGCAGACCCCTAATTACCAGGAGCACAAAAGGGTATTTTCAACTTAATAAACTAAAATGCACATTCCAGTGGTTACATGGTAAAAACTACCTTACAATAGCTGAATAACTATATAAAACTATATATTTCCAGAAAGTAGATATCCCACTGCATCAATTTAACAAATGTTTCCAGAATGTGGTGCTAAATAATTTTTTTTTTTTTAGCAAACCTACAACTTCAAATATACTTAAATATTTCAAAACTAGGGAATTTCCAATTGTATTCATTAACTTCTGCTCTTAGGAGAAAAATGTCACCATAGTGTTATGAGTTGGCATACTATGGGACATGGAATGTCCAAAAAATGTGCCCATTGGCCAAATGGGGCCCTCGGACTCCAGGGTGCGGCCCAACTGATTTTTTTTTTTTTTTTTTTTTTTTTTAAAGAAAATAAGTTTTTTGCCTTACTTAACAAGCACACATGAACTAGAATACCAGTAAGACCTAACCCCAGACTGCTGATACCTTACAGTGCATGAATAGTTAAATATAAGTATTGTCATTGACTTGACCAGTAAATAAATCCATATTTTTGAGTAGCTGACAGACTATATTTCACCATCATTCACAATCAAATATTAGACTGCCCCCACAACTCTGGCTTTCTTATCATGTGACCCACAATTGAAAAATGTTGGACACCTCTGCTATAGGGGGTACCAGAAGCAAAAAAAAAGAAACTACAAAAATTACAGTATAATTTGCAAACATGACATGCCTTTAACAACTACAGAAATGAAGAAAGGTAGATAAAGCATATAATTTGAAAGACTAGAACCCACCACATCAAATGAGGGCTCACTTGCTAGCTTGGTGTGTACAAATGTTTCCAGAAGTTGGAAGTACAGGAAAACAATGAAAAGTGTTTTACATTTCCATCAAATGTTGTGAAATGTTTGAAAACGCTGGAATTTCCTACTGTATTCATTAGCTACTGGTTTTACTAGAAAAATTGCACCCCAAAGGTATGAGCTGACATACTGCAGTTGGTACCAGTAGTCCAAAACTACACTTACCTGTTTTATATTTCAAAAATGGTTACCAATACTAAAATAAACATAGCTATTAGAGATATAACTTCATGCCATTTTGGAAAGCAGACATTCACCCATATCAGATGGAGGTGTCATTTGCCTTTTTACCCAGTGCTGGTGTGCACAAATGTTTCCAGAATATGATGCTATAGGAAATTACTATTTTACATTTCTACCTTCAAGGATACAGATAGCTTTGAAAAACATGGAATGTATTAAAGTTAATCTTTAAAGGGATAGTAATACTTTATATATAAAAAAAATATATATAGTAGAGTTAATCCCCCTGAGTATAAAAAAGGGTACTCTCACTCCTGAAAGGTGTTTACTTCAAAAGTTATTACAGCTAAAAATTTGAATGTTTAGGTGCAGTATCACAGTGGCCTGAAATTGTACATTGGCGCTGTTTTTACACAATCCTATGGACAGCTGACCATAGGATGGTGTAGCAAAAGTGCCACTGTACAATTTTAGGCCACTGTGATATTGCACCTAAAAAAAATTAAACTTTGAGCTGTAATAACTTTTGAATAAAGCACCTTTCAGCAGTGGGAGTACTATTGTTTTACTCAGGGGATAAACCCTACAACATTTTTTTTACATTTTAAGTATTACAATCCCTTTATATAGTACTCCAAGAAAGAAAACTCCCCGTTGGGATGAGTTGACTAAATGTAGGTGGTGCCAGAAACACAAAACTACCCCAACTAGGATCTATTATTTGTTCATACATTTTTAAACTTTGACTCGCCTGTACTAAACTGGTTATAATGATGGGAAAAAAAGAAGGCAGATAAAGCACACCACTTCGGATAGTAGATAACTAGCTGCCAGGATGGATACTTAAGAGGGTTTAATCTGCATTAGTTGTAGAGGCTTGAGAAAACGTCCAGTTATGCAGTTCTGTAACAGGGTGCATATACCCTGCTTTGCCCATGTCCTACGTTTAGTTGTTACTAGATTCCTTGCTATTCCCATCAGGTTTTCTTGGCGGTATACAGCAGTAGTTTGCTATTGTTTTCTGACGCACAGAAAGATGGTCATTGAAGCCATCCTGTTCTTTCCCACTGCTGTGTTTCCAGAACCCTTACAGCAGTTTTAAATCTGACCCTCTGTCACTACTGGAAGAGCTGCTTTCTTCCTCAGGGGTAACTTAAACATTTGATGTGATCGCACGTTTCCTTGGAGAAATCTCTTATGTTGGGCAAAGGAGAATATTGTAGAAGAAAAGGTAAGCAGCATATGAGACGGATTGATGGAATACAGAAGGCTACAGGACTCAGTTCTATGCGAAAACATCCACGTCTGTGCAAAGTAGAGAACTCTAGTCCTTCAGGTCACAAAAAGTCGACGAACTTGGTGGAATGTGATGATTATGAGATTCCTTGCAGAATCTGAACCCTCATAGGGATGCTAATTTGTACCCATTTTAGCCACTCTTAAAGTAATTAAAATGCATTATATTCCATGCAAGAGCATAACAACCTTTCCCATCATCATCTGAAAATGGAGGTCCCCACCAGGTGGGTGTGTACTAGGTCATTTGTATGAGCAGAATAAGGCCTTTAAAGAGTATACAGTGAAAAAGTACAAGACTTTAGATTGAGCTTCTTTGTCATCTGGTCACTGGCAACTAATTTGTTATATGAGATGCTGAAACCTTCTGAGAAGACCACCTTGCTGGTTAGTCCTGTAGGGGCAAGAATTAGATTATCCAACTGATATATTTACTGCATGAAAAACTGAGAAGCATGGCTGATGAATCTTACCATAATGACAACACAGACATACACCAGCTAGTGAATGTCATATTAGCATGCTTTGAGCAGGATCTTACCGTAGTGTGTGTTCTAAACAATGTGGAATACATTCTTGCTATTTTGCCAGACCCCCATTTTAATAATAAAATTTCTGAAATTCTGCAGGGGCGTTATCACCAGCCTCTCTCTGAGGAATCTGATTTTGTGAAATACTATCAAGATATGCTTAATGCATAGATTAACAGGAAACTGTGGACCAGCACCCCTAGGCTGGTAGGGGAATAAATTTATTCCATACTATACCCAGCAGAAGTGTCAGAGCGTACACGAAACGTGTTGGAATTAAGTTGAAATACTGTATTTATATATTCCATATATAATACATCTGTATTTTATTGCGATAACATGTCAGCTATCTGCCTTTCACTGCCCGCTAAATACAGGATTGTTTTCCACATTGGATCCGGTGAGAGCAGGGAGTTTTATATCCGCTCTCTGCCCCTTATGTAAAGGGGAAACCTCTTTCCAGCCAGGAGATCACCTACTTTGTGTAGGTAGAGATACTTTCTGCCCACTATATAACCCAAACCTCCAGGGCAATTCTATACGGACATTATATTCATTATATGGAATAGAATTTGTCTACGTACATTGTTTATTTTGGCATTGTATTTTATATTTATTTTCTAAGGGTACCCTTCTTGTATGCATATTATTAATTTATAGTAAATTGGTGATTTAATTATAATAATAGCACTCTTTCCTTAACACCCATTGCTTTGGGTTAATGTCTTTCCAGCAAGACATGAAATAAATTGTTTGCATATCAAAACCAAGCCCTGACAAAAATTGCTTGCAGCTTCCGGCTTGCAAAAAACAAGGTCTGCAAAAACTGTATGCACTACTGGCCTAGTGCCAGCAGTGATTGATAGATGGTGGTGGCAAACCACCACCACCAGAAACATTATGCCACTCAGTGGTACCTGTCACTAGTGACAATGGGGCATTCGATACTCTAATGTAATTCCTGTTGCTGCATCATCTAGGCATCTGTAGGATTAGGCTTCTGCATGTGACTGGGATCATGAGCAGTGACATGAAATGGGTGGTGCTACAATGATGGTTCCAATAGGCACTCACTCTAGAGCTGCAGAGGGAGAAGCAGCTCCAACAATTCAAGTACATCTGGTGAGAAGAAGTTGGCCAATTATGCTTCTCCTCTTGCACCTCTAAAATCAGAGGTGTGTTGGAATATTATTTCCCTTGAGTGCAGGAAGGAGCTGTGCAACATCTGCAATTTGTTCAATGTGTGAAAACATTGTGAAAGAGGAGGACTTGGAGAATCACACTTGATACACTTGATCTGACCTCATAGTAAGGGATAGTAATACTTAAAGGGATAGTAATGTTTCATAATAAAAGCAGCTCTAATTAATCATAATAGTATTTGGACTTTGAAGAGTGTTATTTCAGTTCTGTCAGAGTTGTAGTTCAGGAGTAATTCAATGACAAAGTGTCCTCCTCCCGCCCCTTTTACTGATGTAACACTTTTTAGCCAGAGCAGAAGGGAGGTGACCAGGTAGACTGCAGAGAGGGACAATCTTCAATTAAGATAAGGGAAAAACCTGAAAAACTTGTCAAGGGGGGCAGGGATTTCATTGTTTTCATTGTAAGAAGACTGTCCCCTGCTGTTATCTGTCTGGTCTTACAACCAGATTCCACATCTGAGAAGAGGTTGCTTACACTAGGAAAAAGGGGCGGGAGGGGAAACTTTGCTTGTTAATATCTCTTAAACCATAAAGTTTTGAGAGATAAGACTTATATCATTCTTCATATTTTTTTAATGCCTACAAAATAAAATAAAGTTAAAACGAAGTATTACTATCCCTTTAATATGTAAAAATATATATATTGTAGTATTTAGTACTCCCAATGCTCAAAGGTGTTTTATTCAAAAGTTCTTAAAGCTCAAACTTGAAATTTTTAGGTGCTGTATTTCAAGGACCAGAATTGTACTGTGACGCTGTTGCTTCAACATCCTATGGACAGCTCTGATCAGTTGACCATAAATCTCCATAGGATGGTGTAACAACATCACCACTGTACAATTTCAAGCAACTGAGATGCTGCACCAAAAAAAATTCAAGTTTGAGCTGTAATAGCCTTTGAATAAAACACCTCTCAGCAGTGGGGGGATACCCTGGTTTTATTGAGGGTGATAAACCCTACAACCTGTTTTTTTTACATTTTAAGTATCACTATCCCTTTACGAATGTAGCACATATTACCACTACCTTGACATTTATGTTGGCAATGCTAGACCATACCCCAGTAAAACAGGGGCTGCATTCATTATGGCCATTGTCTGTTCCACTAATCACAAGTTACTAGGTGGTGGTGGTGGAAGACAAAACAACATAATAAATAATGAATCCCCCTTCTACCAGCTTGGTAAATTCAGTGGGATGGAATGTCTGTAGATGCTACCTGATTCCCTGCATTTGATTGTTCTCCACCACATTGACACGTGTGGTCAGTACAACACACAAGTTTCAACAGTTGGGGTTGGACTTCCAGATATTCACATGTACAGACTCCCTACCAGCTGCTGGTGGAGGTAAGGGAGACCGAAGCACTAGAAGACAATGACACAACTGTTAATAATCATCAAACTTCTTGGCTGCTGGTGGTGGTGGGTTTACCTTGTATTTCTCTGAGGTTTAACTCTCCTGTTCTTTGTGCCTTTGGGGAGGGACAAGGAGCTCAGTGACAGTAGCACTTAATTAGTTATTTATTTATTTAGTGGGAGGGTCACACGCTTATTATCTTCTGGGTGTTTTATGTTGCATGTGCTTAATGAGGGCAGATTTGCCAATGTGTGTCCCCTCCTTTCCCTTATCTTATCACACATACGCACATTGCAGTTGCTGACAATTGCACTGTGTCTGCCCCAAGGGAATAAGGTTCCCACACCCTTGATTTTAGTGAGGGGGTAGTTGGAGAAGAATGGTTACCTTCTGAATAAGCACTAGTGCTTGGACCAGGAGTAGGGGAAAGTGGAACCACCTCTACCTGTCCTAGTCCCATATAACTGCTTGTTGAACCCAATCCTATGGTGACCACAGTGGTGTGTGACACACTCACCTGGTCATCAGACTGCTGCTATGACAGATGAACCTCTCAGTCACTCACGCACAAACAATAACTTCCTAGGCATGACTATCAATATTAAGAGCAACTCCATCCACACATCCCTATACTGCAAACCAACGGACAGACCAACCTACCTGAAAAACAATAGCTTCCACCCAAAACACACAAAGAACTCAATCATATACAGTCAGGCCAACGGACACAACCAAATCTGTTCTGACATGGGTTAAAACAGAGTTACTGTGCAAGGACTATTGACAGTGAGATACAGACGGCTACCCACATACCAAGAAAAAATCTGTTGAGCTACAGAGAACATCATAAGGGAAACTGGGAGCCACTGGTGGTCATTTACCACACCCAACTTCAAACAACATTACATACGGATGAAAGACTTAAGAACATATTCCCACAGCCTCCCTTATTCTCCTTCAGACAGCCTCCCAGTTTAAAACAGCTTATGGTAAGGAGTGTCTTGAATTAAAATACAAAAAATGGCACATCCCCCTGCCTACAAATGTGGTGTGAAACCTGTGCACACATTTACACCACGGACAAGATACCCATACCAGACTCACAGTTACACGACAATATCAATGGTATCTTCACCTGCAAATCATGCAATGTATTATACCTCATTATGTGTGTGTCACATACCAGTCGCAGCTGCTGCTCGAGCCAACCTCATTTGCCCGTGGCGGCTCCAGCCGCATGGTCCGCTGCTCTCTGTGCCTCCGTTGAGGCACTATTCCCTCCAGTTATGTGACTCAGCCTCTGTTTGGTGTTGCAGGGCTCCGGCAGCGGGTGATGTCATTTTTGACGTACGTCCAATAGTATGGACGTGCTCTCCATTTAAAGGGACAGTCACCTGTTGGCTGCCCCTCCTCTTTCTGCTTCATCTCCTATTTTAACTGCCTGGACACAGGGCTTAGTTGCCCTTTCGTTTGTGTCGAGTGCAGTTCTAGTGTTTTGGGCTCTGTGTATGATTTGACTTGTCTGACTAACTGATCTGGTGCTGACCTGTGGCTCTGTCAAAGTACCAACTCCGTGTATGACCCTTGGCTTTTTGGACATCCATTCTGGTGCAGACCTGCGGCTCTGGCAGACTAACCATCTTGTGTGTTGCTCCTGGCTTTGACTGACTACCCGCTACCTGTATGAACTTTGGCTTGTTGACTATCCCTTTTGGTTTTGACCTGGGGCTCTGTCCACTGCGTATCCAGCATACCAACGCTTCAGTGGACATCCTTCCTGGTGCAAACCTGTGTCTTTGGCTGACAACCCACTCTGTGCATGACCTCTGGCTAGTCTGACCACTCAATCTGGCGATGACCTGTGGCTCTGTCTACTACCTTGTGCGTGGCCTTCTGTTGAGTAGATAACCAATCCGATGCAGGCTTGTGCTCTGGCAGACTCCGTCCTGTTTCCTCCTTAGTTGCCGGCTTCCCCAGGTGCGGACCTGGGACCCTGGTTATCCTTATCTCTGTCTGACTTCTCCCAGGTGTGGACCTGAGGTATTGCAGACACTCCTGTTCCTTGCTGGGACACGGTATCTAGAGTATCACACGGTAGCAGGCTTCTATTCCTGGTAGTCGTCTCTTGCTCCGTTGTATGCTGCTTTTCATCTTGTTAATTGATTTCTGTATATTTCCTGCCTTAATAAAGTTGGTGTTACCTTAAGTACTTGTCCTGTGATTCCTTGTTGGGACCGTGACAGTGTGCAAAATGCCCAACAGCTCTTTATGTTGGTGAAACTGGACAGCCATTACATAAAAGGTTTAATTCCCACAGCTTCAGCATTAACAACAAACAGACAGGACACCAGCGGGAGAACATTTTTGCCAAAATGGACATAGTGTCAGGGACATTAAATTGACTGTGCTTATTGGACGGTTTCACACTCAGAGGGACAGAAAAATATGGGAGGCTAAATTAATGCTGCAATTCAATACTTTGGATAATAGTCTGAACAGAGAGAGAGAATTCCTGTTACATTATCGCAAGGTGAGGAGAGAGGACTACGGTCTGAATTCGGAGTGCCCCACTCCGTATCAGCCGTGGCGCGGAAGTGTCTACTGTGCATGACTCAAAGCCGGCCCTTATATGGGTCCCGATGGGTCAGTGGGACCCAGGCGGCAATTTGCTGCCCCAAGGCATTTCTCAACTGCAAAAAAAAAAAAAGCTTGCTGGCAGAGGCGCTGACTCAACAGCCACTCTGCGGGCGGGCAGTCAGCTTGCGCACAGACATACTCCCATGCTGCCTCTTTCACTTCCCATGCTGTACTGAGGTCAGAGCTCCGGGAGTCACGTGACCTGCCTGTGTTCAGACATCAGACCACGTGAGGAGCTCAAGAGGCTGCATGGGAGGATCAAGCTGCCTGCCATTAGACACCAGGGAGCTGGACAACTGTGGGTGCTGGCTGGGGTAAGTCCTGAGTGGGCCATGGGGTACGTCCTGGGGTGCTGGGGTAAGTCCTGGATAGGCAATGGGGCATGTGCTGGGGTAAGTCCTGGGTGGGCATTGTGGCCAATGGGGCATGTCCTTGGGTGCTGGGGTAAGTTCTGGATGGGCAATGGGGCATGTGCTGGGGTAAGTCCTGGGTGGGCAATTGGGCATGTCCTGTGGTGCTGGGGAAAGTCTTGGGTGGGCAGTGTTGGCAATGGGGCATGTCCTGAGGTGCTGAGGTAAGTCCTGGGTCAGCAATATGGGTGCTGGGGCATGTTTTAATGGGCAGTGGCATATTTAATGGGCAAACTGGTGGTGGCATATGGAGGGAGAAGAGAGACAGACAGCGGCTGGAAGAGGGGAGAGACAGACAGACATGGAGGAGAGAGAGACAAAAGAGGAGAAAATACATGGCAAAGAGACATGGAGAGAGGAGAGACATGTATGACATGTGAAGAGTGAGACAGACATGGGTGGGATGGAGGGAGAGAGAGAGAGAGAGAGACAGACATGGGTGGGATGGAGGGAGAGAGAGAGTGACAGACATGGGTGAGATTGAGGGAGAGAGAGAGTGACAGACATGGGTGAGATTGAGGGAGAGAGAGAGTGACAGACATGGGTGAGATTAAGGGAGAGAGAGAGAGAGACGGACATGGGTGGGATGGAGAGAGAGACAGACATGGGTGGCATGGAGGGGAGAGAGAGAGGGAGAGACATGGGGGGCGTCAGACATAGGGCCATATGTTCAAAGGGATAACGACAAACAATTGTCGTATGAATGAAAAAAATAAGTAATTACATGCATGAACTACATATTTTCTATAGAGTATACAACAAAAAAACTAGTAATGTCCGTTGTGTACAAGACAACTCCAGAATTGATGGGCAAAGGGGCGTGGCTAAACTATTCTCCAGTGTCGTATAGAGGAAAAGAAAATTTGTCGTAACTAACTACAAGAAATGTCTTTCAAAAGACAAAATTTGTACGTTAAGAAAAAAGTTGAGGGAATGTGTTCTGAATGTGAGAATTTTTGTCTTTAGTTAAGACATTTTTTTAAAACATTTTTGTCCTTAGGACATTTTTTTAAGACATTTTTGTTATTAGTTAAGACATTTTTTAAGACTTTTTTTGTCGTTACATACGACAGTTTCAGTCAGGACAAACAACATATTTCCAATCATAACCGACACTCTCTGAAAATATTAACGAGCCCAACGACACTGTACTTTGAAAAGTCGTTACAAATGACAAAAGCTATTTCGCTACTTCTTTGAACATATGGCCCATAGATGATATTTTATAACTGTCCATTTTTTATTTTTTACATCTGCAGCAGAGTTAGATAGCAATCTTTCACACAAGACGCCACTTTAACAATTTCATAACCAGGGATGTCTGCTCCTGTACTGTTAGATTTTATAACCCTTTGAGTACAGGAGCAGAAAATTCTAACCCTTTGAGTACAGGAGCAGACATCCCTGGTTATGAAAAGGTTAAAGTGGTGTCCTATATGAAAGATTGCTATCTAACACCGCTGCAATTGTAAAAAAAAATGGACAGTTTTAAAATATCATCTAAAATGTGCAGTTCTTCCATTTGTCGTCACATTATACTAACTGCACAGGGAATGTAACCAGGGGAGTTGGTTGACTTTGAAAGACCTGAGGCTTAACCTGTAGTGTGCCAGAGGGGTATGCAACGCATTGCAATGCACTGCATACCCCTTTGGCACTCAAAGGGTTAAATGTGCATAGAGCATCCATATGGGCGTGTTTTGGTGGGTGTGGTTTGGAGGGGCAGCATTTTATCCTAGGACCCAGACAGCACAATGTGTTGGGCTGGCCCTGGCATGACTGCACCACAGCCGTTGCTGGGTGGCACTGTAGCCCGTGTACATGGGCTCTTCATCTAGTATATTCATAAAAAAATAAGTTCAGTTGTTAGTGTATTCTAAAGTAAATGAATATGCACAGTATGCATTTTAATGTCATTCTGACTGTAAAACCTGCGAATATGTTGTACCTATCATTTAGTTCTTGAGAAATGACATATACAGTGTTAGGGGTGCCCTGAAAATTCCAGATTATGTGTATAGGGTGCCTTGACAGAAGAAAGATTAAGAACCACTACCCTAAATGTGTCTTAAAGTGAAACACTACCCTAAGAATAAGTGATGATTTAATTAGGTAGGTGTTTTGATTTACTGTTTATATTTGCATTTGACCTGTTTCAGCATAAAGCTAATTTAAGTATACAGTCTGATGACTAGTGTCCTTTACAAGTCATTTAGGTCATTTATAGAAGAGCATATATTAGAAATGTAGATGTAGTGCAAAAAACATAGATGCATATATCTGATCACTGTATAACCCTTTGAGTGCCAGAGGGGAATGCAACGTACCCCTCTGGCACTCAAAGGGTTAAAGGACTTCTACTGTATAAGTCAATGTGATAATTTAAGAGCTGTAAATTCCTAGTGTTTATTCCCCTTTAACCCTTTGAGTGCCGGAGGGGTACGCATCGCATTGCAAAGCAATGAGTTGTGTACCCCTTCGGCACTCAAAGGCTTAAACCCTATTTTGAACTTAACCCTTTGTGTGCCAGAGGGGGTACCCTTCTGGCATTCACAGGGTTAACCCCTTGAGGACCAGATGGATGTGCAACACATTTCTTTGCAATGCTTTGCTGATCCCTCTGGTCTTTTAGGACTTAACCATTTGCTAGTAATAGGGGTTGCACAGCGAATTCCTTCTCTTTGTTAATGCTGCAAAAGAAAACATCAGGTGGAGGAAAGGAAGTAGAGCGGTTTTGGTGTTCATGTAGAAACCTCCAGGCTGCATTAGAGAGAAGTAGCCAAAAATATTTTCCAGTATGTATTTTACCTACAAAATGGTAGCTTCATTTTGGAATAAAACCAATCTGTCTTCTTACTGAACTCTGGGAGTGCAGAGTTCTCTGAACTGTCCAGAATTCTCAAAATCTAGATTCATTTGGACACCTATCTCATATCTATGCTCTGCAGTAAATCAAAAGCCGTGTCTTGGCATTCTGCTCTGACCTAGTTTGCAGGACTGTAACAATACTATAAAAATGTTCCTCTATTCCGTAGCCACTGCTTGTTCAGCTAATAAAGAAAGGGAGCTAGTGATGAAAGCAGGGAGAAAAAAACTACAAGCACTACTGCACACGGTCCTGAGTTACACATTTGTGTTTGTTGGTATACAGAAGTAAAGAGAAAACTGCTCAAATTATTTGTGTTTCTTTAAGTTATATTCTCCTTGTGGGAAAAACATTTTGTACGCTACCCCTGAAAATGGCATGATTTAAATCTCTGGTATATGATTGCTTGGTATATTCTTTCTTGTCTATGTGCATTTTCCAGGGTCTGCTAGACTGCTACAATGCTGAACTATACATATGCTGCTTGAGCACTCTGAATGGGTCTCACTTCCATTTGAGCTATTTCTAGTGATGCAGTGATCTGCCAGGTTTTGCATAGTAAAAAGTAACTGGAGCCTGGAAATTAGACATCTTGAACATCCTGCAGAGACAGTGCTCTGGTACCCCCGAATATTCTGCTATAGGTGTAACAGCTGTAGGAAGTGGGATTTTGCAACTTTTGTTTTAAAGATTGTCTTCCACTTCATACAGCAGCTTTCCGCCTTCCTCATCCAACACCTCCTTGTTTTGGAGTCTTTTCCTTATAGAGCTTTGTACCTCAACACACATTCCCACTCTTTACAGTCTTCAACTGCCTTCTAGCTCAATAAAGAAATACTGATGCAACCAGCTCCTCCAGACTACCCCATATGTGTGTGTGATATTTATATGTATATATATATATATATATATATATATATACACACACACACAGTTCAGTTTGTGGTTGGAATGCACTAACTGTTGATTTATTAAATGACCTGGGTGCACATCGTAGATAAGTAAATCATTCATACAGTTTTTAGGAAGGAGAGACGGCACTCACAGGGTCCTTTGTGAAAGCTCAAAGCGTGTAGGAAGTTTTATTAGAGATCGACGTTTCGACTATAGTAGCCTTTATCAAGATTACATCAGTGTAACACATAGATCCCTTATAAATTCCCTCTCCATTAAAATCCAAAAAGAGCGCCAAAGTAAGTGGCATCCCCATTGGTTAACAAGACAGCACCAGTTAGTGAGTTGTAATGATGAAAATTACTGTAAACATCACGAGCCGTTAAAATCAATATCAACAAACATTGCTATAAGTGAAAATATCCCAATCCTGTGAAAATCATGTATAATGTATAACTATACATAAATGGATAGTGCTATTGACGCACCCTGTTGGAATACAAATATCATCTATGACAACTAAACATCGTATATGGTATCAGAGGGTCCCACACCAACAACTGTGGGACTCTACATCAGTGCTGGTGACACACTATAACAGGATTACAAATGGTATAACATCCAGATACCAGCATTAAAGTAATCCACACTTTAATATTTTCAACACTTGAACAACAAGAGACATGTAATAAGACAAAGGAAAGGATTGCTATATAATTAACAACTGATCTTCAGCAGATGCCACTGTAGATGAGAAGTACTATATGTGAACTATGAACACTTTATGTCGATGGAACTATACATAACGTATACATAGAGTTCTGTATATGTCCCAAATTGGATTTCACTATACGGAGGTGAACTTATGGGCACTAATAATATTATGCCTCCATATTAGATATGCACACTCTTGGAAATATATATCATAATCCATCCTTTAGGAAGGCTCTCATCATTTGGGAGGATATACCAATCGAGCTGTTCCAATATACGGCTCACTGCACTACATTCTGAGCACTACAAACATATGCTCGCAGACTAAAGTACCTATTGTGTATGCCTTATATATTATTGACACATATTACAATTATATATTATTTATGTTTTATGATGATGACTCTGGCTCTTACAGATTACCACGTATGAGATGATATTCCATCTATATGATTTGGACATATGATTTATTCCGCATAGCGCTGAACACTTTAAATACATGTTCATAGACCAGGATGTCCCATCACTTATGTCCAATTAACTGTTGTATGGTGTGTGTGTATATATATATATATATATATATATATATATAAAATATAATCTGTTTGCCTAGTCTTTTGTAGTCACTGATACATGATGTATACTGTTGAACATATATCACAACCGATAAATAGATCTTTATTTTATTTGCAACGCGGCATTGCAGTGCGCTGGAGACTGCAAGCGGCAATGCTTTGTGCTCCGTTATCTCCGGAGTTTATAAGGTAACATCTGACACCATATACATTATGGCTGTTGCCACATGTTAGATGTTGCACATATCACATATTAGGTTATAGTAACCCTTTTGAAAATGGCGCTTGGACGCCGAAACCGGTCAAGGGTATTGATGTGAATGTGTTTTAATTATAAATAAAATATTTTTGTACCGCTCCCCCGACTTCAGACCTTTTGGATCTGCTGTGTCTGCGATAGTCTGAATAACTTTTTATTTGTGAGTTGAAATGTCTGGGTATGGAAGGTCTTTAAGCAACTGAAGCGATTAGACAATGCTAACTCAAAATTTTTATTATTTTTCAATAGCTAGTTGACCTTCATGTTTATTGACCTTATCATTTATTTTCTTTCTTGCAGTCAATTTAGTTTTTTTTTTTTTTTGCTATCACTAGACCATGATCGCTTCCAGTGTTAAAACCATTTAACATTGAACAGTCAGGGAATATCTTTTTTTTTTTTTTTTATTTGCAAGTATGAAGTCGATTTTACTTGTATTACCATTAGTGCTTTTCCACGTCCATTTTCCCTAGGCCTTTTTCTGTAGAATGGATTCATGATGTACAGATTTTGTTCTTCTGCAAATTCGATCAGTTGTTTGCAACTATTGTCTCTTTCCGGTTCAATGTGGTCCGATCGATTTTTTTTTTTTTTTTTTTTTGCCATTTTGGATCTTACCGATTCTCACAATTATACATTTCTAGTGGTAATTGTCCTGTTTGTAGAGGCATAATAAATAATAAGATTCTTTCACTTCATCCTCACTGTGAATACTTGTAGGGGCATAAACTTGACTGATTTGAAGAACATAGCGACTGTTTAGTTTTGATACCACAGGAAGTGGTTCTCTTCAGAAATAATTTCTGCTTTTATGACAGAGACTCTCAGTCTTTTGTTAATCAAGAATCCCATTCCTCCACATCATCCAGAGACGTCGATTTTCACAGATTGTCTCTTGAAATTCTGCCTCCTCTATGATATTATCTAAAGACAGGAGAATGGTAAGTAACCCTTTGAGAGCTTTAATCCCCTTATTGTCCCAATTTGAATTGCCTCTTCCTACAGAGGCCTATTCTATTCTCTTGAGGGGCTTTGGAGTACAAATGGCTGCTGTTACTTTGAGTAAACCCTTTCTATTCTGTATTGCCTCTTTGTGAGTGCTGGGGGCTTTAGGGGGGCTTATTTCTGCTCCTCCTCTACTGAAATCTTCCAGGTGTACCCTGTGAGTTTTTTGTTTCTTGCAGTACTTTAATATGTAGATTGATTTTAGTGCTGTGGCACCTATAAGAACCGGAGCCCACCTGCAGACATCTTTGCTTCATTAACTTCTATGGGGAAGATTTATCTGGGACATGTCTTTGCAACTGTTTGAGCTAAAGCGGTCAGAGAGGGCTGATCATTTTTATTGCTCTAGTCTCTTTTCTAGGTTTGCTTTCCTAGTTAGTATGTTTGTTTAGGAGCCAATCCGGTCGCCTCCCAGACTGGATCTGTTACTTATGGTCCCTTATGGTACAAGTATGTGGAGAAGTTGGCTTTGACAGCATGACTTTTGAGGCCACCGTTTTGAAGTGGGATATTTTCGCTGATGTCATCTCCAACATGATCCAAGGGCAGAAGTCGGTCTCTTCTAAAGCATATTGCTGGGTCTGTCTATTTTCCACCGGTGGTGTGCAGACAAGAACACCTCCCCACAGGTCTTTGGTACAATCAGATTTTTAGCTTTTAGTCTGTCCTGTTAAGATTGTTTTTCTTAACTGTAAATTTCTGGGGAAAAATATGGAAATGCAATGGCAAAACACTTTTTTGTTAAAGCCAGAGTGAGTTCTCACTCAAGTAACAAAATAAAGCATAACCCTTTAAGGGCCAGCGGTCCCAAAGCACATGGGGGTATGGATTTGAAAGAACTTAACCCCTTTGCATCCGATGACGTACCCAGACCGTCACACTGGTCTGGCACTTAAGGACCAATGATGGTCCTGGCACGTCACATACTTTTACTCACCACGTTCCTGCAGGAGTGCGGTAATCCCAGGGACTGAAGTTGAACACGCCAAGACAAGAGAGATCTCTTTCAGTCCCTTGTTCGGCGTGCCGGCACACATGATCAGTCATGTGGGGCGGCACGTCGAACTTCCCTATCTGGTGGCCAATTTTATTAGGTATACCACAATTCACAGTTCAATATATAAAGCATACAGACCTGGTCAAGAGCTTTAGCTGTTCGACCAAACATTAGAATGGGGAAGATGTGTGACTTTAACCATGATATGATTGTTGGAGCCAGACTTTCTAGAAACAGCTGGCGACCTGGAATTTTCAAGCATTGCAGTCTCTAGAGTTTATAGACAATGGTGGATTAAACAAAAAACATGTGGAAGACCGTTCTGCGAGTGAAAACACATTGTTAATGAAAGAGGTCAGAGGAGAATGGCTAGACTCTTTCAAGAAGACAGGCCACAGATATTCTGCCACTCTCTACAACAGTGGTGTGCAGAAGGGCATCTCTGTAAGAACGTCCTGTCAAATCATGCAGCAGATTGGCTGAAGAAAGAGAAGGCCACACCGGGTTCCACTCCTGTCGACTAAGAACAGGCAAGATGTGCAAATGATAACCAAAACTGGACGACTGAACATTGGAGAAACATCACCTGATCAGACTACTCTTGATTTTTGTTGTCACATGCATATGGTAGGGTCAGAATTTGGTGTAAACTGCCTGAATCCATGGATCCATCTTGCCTTGTGAGTGTTACAGGCTGCTGGTGTAATGGTATGGGGACTGTTTTTCTGGCACATATTAAGCCCCTTAACCCTTTCAGTGTCAGGGGGATATGTAACGCATTGCTTTGCAATGCGTTGCGTAAACCCTCTGGCACCAAAAAGGTTAATACCACTTGACCATCATGAATGTCACAGCATACCTAAGTGTAGTTGCTGACTATGGGCATCCCTTTATGGTCACAGTCTACCCATTTTCAAATGGATACTTACAGGATGATAATGCTCCATGTCACATAACATGCATCATCTCCAACTGGTTCCTCAAACATGACACTTCAATTTATGCAAATGGCCAGCAAGTCCCCACATCTCAATCCAGTAGAACACCTTTGGGATCAGGTAGGGTGAGAGATTCACAGCATGAATTTGTGGATGAGAAATCTGCAGAAACTGTGTGACGCTATTGAGTCATCATGGACCACGATTCCTAAGAAATGTTTCCAGCTGCTTGTTGAATCCATTCCTCAAAGACTTTAGGCTGTTCAGGAGGCAAAAGGGGTTGTGACTGATAATGGATAGGTGTGACTAATAAAGGGGCCACTATGGGTATACGTATATAATGTGTGTATAATTATTACAACAGTGTATACTAAGTCAAAATATGCAATCATGGAATCATTTCTAATCAACTTGTATAAGCAGAAAAAAATTAATTCACATGCCTCAAATAGAAAAGAAGATATACTACACACTACAGTGTGTGCTAGAGGGGAAAATGAAAGTACCCCATACCAGCAGTAAAAGCATGCAGACATAAGAAGTATAATCTAGAAGAGTGTTTTTTTTTTTAGTATGACCTACTTGTAATCAATGAAATGTGTACTCTAAAATACCACTGTTCGTTAGTTTCAAGAACTGCATTTTTTTTATTTATTTATTTATTTTTTAAATTTCAGAAAAAATTGTATTCAGGTATGACTTATATGCCAGGACTGGTATATCATTTTTGAAAAATGGGTGCTCACTGACACGCACGTGAAAGTATATATTGAGAGTATGCAGTGAATGTCACAGCGAAACTGGAATATTTAGAGTCCAACCATGTCCTGTGGCCCTATTCTATTACATCAGCCAATATAAAATAATAATAAAAGCAGCATTAGTTTGGAAGTCATGGTTTGGTATTCTGTTACTTAACTATGGCTTCTAGATTTGCGCCCAGAGAAATCAATGGAGCAGTTAGTCATTTGCCGTGCTGTTATATGTGGTGCTTTGGGCTCAGTGCTATTATCACTGTTAATAGAAAGAAAAAAAAAATGTCCAGTCAGTAGTTTTAAGTCACAGTCTGGTAATCTATTACCTGTGCTGGGGCAAACTACCGACAGGTAAAAATGCACAACGAAATTTGCACCCATTGTAAACAGTGAAAAAAACATATTAATTTGGTATTCAGTTACATGTGGTGGCTTGTAACAAACGTTAAGGGACTCTCTATTACTGAGTAAAATTAGCACCTAGCAAACCAAGGTGCTGAGCCCCTAATGTCTGTGAAAAAGCACTGCTGTACTTGAACAGTGGTTTATAACAACTACACACAGGCACAACTAGGGATCCCTACACTAGGGACCCGTGGACAAGGCCTGCGCCACCTATAGGCGAGGTAGGCGCTGGCCTAGGGAGCACATCTACTGGGGGAGCAGAAGAGAGCACCCCTAGAAAGCCTCCGTCTGCCTCCCCCAACGAGCGTGGCAATGCAGGCATGCAGCATACCCTCCAGCCCCGCCTTCTTCTTAGCATGACAACCCGGAATGGCCCAGGTAGGCAGAGCCAAGGCAAGGAGCTACTCTAATCCTGTAGGAGTAGGACTTGTACTGCTGCAGAGCTGGCACTCAGGCTGAGGTGAGGCCGCCGCTGGCATTGACAAGGGCTGGTAGAGGTTTCCCAGGGATGAGGGAAGATATCTAGAAGCGTCTCTCGCACGCGCTATGTATGAGTATGGCAAAGAGAGATGGTGGACTGTGTGTTAGTGCTGGGCTACTCTTAGATGAGGAGAGGAGTTATCCAATGCTGTGGCCCCTGCCTGCGTGGGGATGCAATAGTAACACGCACATGGCATCTATGGGGTGGTGGTCACATGTCGGAGGGGGCTGTTGCAGCACCACTCTCTCCTGGCTTGACATGTATGTAGAGAATGGTCTTACACCACAGGTATTTGGTTGTTTAACCCCCAGCTGTTGCGTACTACAAGTCCCATCATCCTCAACAACTCCAGCAACGGGTTAAATCTTTCTTTTAAAATTCGGGAACCTAAAGAGGTGCAATTCTAGAGAAGGCAGCCACATTCTAAAGGACAAATATACATTCTTAAATGTCCCATTGATTTTACATGGTGTTCTTAATGTCTTCTCAAGTTACAAACTTTAATTGATTTAATCGGGGGTTCGTTTGTTACCTATTGTGTAGTTGCCCCAGAATCGCACCTCACTGGCTTCTGGAAGAGCCCCTCATATCTGATTCATTTTTCTTTCAGCTATCTGTGCCAACACTATACATGAGCATATGCACTCCTCACCCTACGTTCTGCCGCAATGTGCATTGGTTTGATCTTTATTTATATAACATGATATGTAAATATAATTCTGGAGTGAGCAGCATTATATTGTCTCTGCAAACAGAGATCCAGGATGCTCATTGCCAGGGACATAAAATGTAAAAAAAAGATGAAAATAAAATAAAAAGTTCTGGCAATTTAACTTTACATTTGATGCACTTTCAGGAAAAGTAAAACAGGAGGGCTACTGTCACTTTCATTAACTCTTCGAGTGCCAGAGGGGTGCTTAATGCATTGCGTACCCCTCTGGCACTCAAAGGGTTATGCAGGGTTAAGATCTCTTATGGATAAGTCATGAGGAGCAGCCTTTTTCCACTGAACATAAAACAAATAATTTCCTGTAGTAGAAAGCAAATTCACCAGCCAAGGAAAAAACATCAGTTACATACTCAAATGTTAAAGAAAAATCTGTCCTTTAAATTTGCAACAAGAAGCAACTCTTAATTAGCTCATAAAAGGCCCTAAGGTAATAATCATTAAAAAAGAAGTGGGTTATAAGTGGGTGGGGTATAAAGGGGCAGAGCCAAGGGGCAGCAAAATTAGGTTTTGCCTAGGGTGGCAAAAATCCTTCTGCCAGCCCTGCCAGTGGATGTATTGATATGGGGCCTTAAGCCCCACATCAGTGCATCTAAGGATCTAAAAACCATGAGTGAAAAGAAAAATTGTCATTGCAGAGCGTATCATTGCATACCCCACTGGCACACAATGGGTTAATCCCCCTACAGCAAACATAATAATAAACACTTACCTGTAAGTCTGATGTCCAGCAGGGTATTCAGCACCGTGGTCATCCACTATAATTCTTTATCTGTAAGCTTCTATCTTCTGTCCTCCTCATCTAACATCTTCTTATCTTCCGTCTTCTTTTTTCAAAATCATGCGTTTTAGTGAAGAAAGAAATGGACGTTAAAATGAGTTATGCCCCTGAAGCTGTTTGGCCAAGAAATGCATATGAAAGATCACCCCATATACCTCTCCGCCTGAGCCACACTGAGGTAAATTTGAACAGAGACTGGCCTTTATATGGCCTTTTTCTGTTCAAAATGGTTCCCATGCTTCCATTGGCTGGGATGTGGGTTTAGGCACCTCCCAGCCAATCAGTTTCTAGTGGGTTTGTCATCCTTCCTGCTAGACAACCAGTATGGCTGCAGCCTCCAGCTGCGAATAAGTTGGGACCACCCCTCAACTGACAGATAACAGTAAAGGCAAGTGATAAGTGGCCACCCTAGGTAAGTAGGTACAGGCCACAGTGTCCCGCAGGACCTGTTGTGAAACTAGTGTATGATCTATACGTGACAAGAATTTATGTGTGGCCGAGTGACATGAGAATTATTTAACCTCGATGTGTAGAGTCCTCCAGGCATCAAGTAAGTTCATGTCATCCATAAATTCTAACAGGATCTTCCTGTGTGCTATATAGTCGAATGTCAGGCAACCCAGTCTGTCCAAGTCAGGATTAAGTGTCATTTGAGGTCGCCCATAGAGACAAGTAAGCTTTCGGTTTAGTAGAGATATAAAGTATCTCTTAAGATGTCTGAAGCGAAGGACAGCTGCATATACATGGCCACTAGGACCATAAGACGTACCTTTATTTTGCAAGCTACACAATTGTACCTGCCTTGAGGATCAGGTTTAATATCAGTAAATACATATTGAAGTATTCTGTTAATCAGGATTGAGACTCCTCTTGCATGTGTTGAAAAAGTGGCATGATAATGGTGACCCACCCATGGTTTTTTAAGTGGCAATATTTTACTCCTTATAAAGTGGGTGTTCTGTGAAAGCTGTACATCAGGGTGGTGCTTTTTAATAAAGGTCAGTACCAGCGAGCGCCTAACTGAATCATTAAAGGGGATTTATCACCCGTATATAATTTAGTCTTATTAGTTAGATTATTTAGCGAATATGTTTAAAACTGTATTCATTCATTTTTTAAAAAGACTCTATTTGGGCGAAAATTAATGTTTAAAGAGTGCCCTGCACCCTACTTCCGGACAGACTGCGGTTACCTGTTCTGTACCGCAGACTGCCACTCCGCCTCTGCTCCCCTCCCTCTATCCAACCTCCTCCGATGACTGACTGAGGCTTTCTACCTGTAAGCTGGAGCAGACTCATTGGCTAGATGTCGATCTCTGCCAATGAGACTGCTCCAGCTTTCAGGCAGCTTTCAGGCAGGAAGCTCCGTCATCATAGCATGAACAGATTCAAACCCACCCTTCCCCCATCCCCAGCAACTTGATGGAGACTTGAAGCCCAAACATTACTGAATGAGAAGCTTTTGGCTGGGACCGAAATGCTCTCCCCCCACCCAACGTCCCGCAAAACCAACTAGTATTGAGTAATAAGCTCTTATATAACATAGAACTGTCCCATCCATTGTGATAATTATAGCACATTCCATGCCATATCCCAAAAGTCAGAAAACTTTCAAAATAAATCCACTGCCCCTCTGCCTGCCCAATCCTCTCCCAGAAGCAACAATGACCCAGGACCACAAGAGGAAGAATCTCCTCCTCACCCCTCCACACTAGAGCTATGAATTAGAAAATTCACCCCACTGCCTTGTAATCCGCTGTATGCTCCAGATGGGACATATAATGCCTCTGTGTTCCACAACACTCAGATTCTACCATCAAGTAGATAAGCGAAGCCCATCACAATAGTATTACACATTAAGCTGATACATAATATAACATTTCAATCAAGCAGTAAGCAAGACTTAAAAACACATTATACCCAGAGTTACACATTAGAAAAAAGGCAGGGAGATGGTGCCAACCCAGTGGAAGAAGCAACAGACCGAGGTACTTCCTTACCTTTTGGTCTCTCTGCCTCGGAGCCATAATTAGGAGGTCCCAGTATTTATTTAGCGCTCTCCTTTTACAGTTGTATTTTGTACTTATAGATTTAGCACACCAGATCTCAGATGGTAGCTTGCTTATAATCGGGGGCCATTGGTTAACCTGTCCATCTTTTATAGGGTCTACTATAGTTCTTCAGCCTGAGCACCATTTATATCCACTGACCTAGATTTGCTTGCTTACTTATTTATGATCTTTTCTCTTGTAAATATACTCAAACGCAGGTTGGTATTACTGATGCAGAGGATTGTAAGAAAATTATCGCTGCTGTGAAAGAAATTGAGGTTGGGGAAACAAAACCAGGAGAATTTCCTAAATTTCTGGACTTGGAATCAAAGTAAGTTCTCATGCTTTGAAATGACACAAGTAGTAAGAGCTATATGCCTTATACATAAAAGTGGAGTAATGGGTACACCAGTTGCACCACAGGGAACAAATCATAATTCCCATTCTCTTTGGAGATCTTGCTACCATTACAGGACTTAAAACCCAGTTTAAATCGATGAGCATTTGGGGAATATTTTTGTCCCCTATGGTGAAATTTGTCTTAGAACTGCTTGTTTGACTTTCTACAGAACACACTATGCATTTCAATTCTTGATGGAGCTTCAAAATTATTGTTGTATTATATGTCGTGTGAACAACTAAGTTAATGTATTAATTACTGGAACCATGAATTAACATGGAACTATCTCTTTAAAACTTCTTAGGTTATTGATGAAATGTCTTTTAATGTTATTTTTATTATATTAGAATGTTTTTATTTACTTATATATTTTGAGCCAGGTTCAGTTTGTATAGAGAATGCAATGTGTTGTTGAGTCCAAAAGAGAGAAATTATTGGGCAGTCCCACCAAATATGAAATATAGAGCTGACTGCACCTCGGCGTCTCCAGCATCTGGGAGACAGTTTTGGGAAAACAGTTGTTAATTTCTGGAAAGTACCATGCAATCTAGATCAGTGAAGTCAAACTTATGGCAGTGGTGCCACAACTATCACTACAAGGCCTTTATGGAGGCACTATGCAAGGATGCCATCTCCACCCCTCTTTGCTGTCTGAAACTTTTCCAGTGTGTGACAGAGGCTGCAGGTACACTGGGAAATGGAGCCGCCCCTCCCTCCACCAACAGCATCTGAATTGACTCACCATTCACTTCCTTTTATCAAGTGATCCCTGGGTGTCCCTTCTCTCCCATCACAATTCTTAAAATGGGGAGACAATCCAGTACCTTTTTTAAGGGCTCAGGCTCAGGGGGCCTAAAAAAAAGAGGACTTATCTTATTGCTGGGGTTTCTCGGATTACCTTGGCTGCCCCATGCCCAGTCTAAAGTGTACTGTAATACCACTGTGAGCCTTGCAGGTGGGTCTCTGTGACACCCCCATCCCCTTCCAAGTCTTGCTCTATCTTACACTACTGTTGTGAAAGTATATGGAATCGTGATTCATAGTTATTAGAGGGGACAGTTTAGACAGATAATTAGTTATGTTGTTTGTTTATGTGGGCTTGTATTGTGGTGGAGGAATAAAAATTCCCCTCAGTTTAAATAGTTTTAACCCTTGAATGCCAGAGATCACTTGCAGACGTTGCTAGCACTTAAGGGGTTAAAGTAGACATGCCCATTTCTTTGTAATCTACTTTTTGAAAAAAAAAAAATATATATACCTTTGTTGATGGCACAAAAAAAAACTAACCTTTATTTCTCTGTCGTCCAATACAGGTTACTGGTAACTCTGGGAGGTGATCCGCCCCTTTAAGTAGGCAGGAACATTTCTCTAAATGTATGCAGGGGGTGGAGCCTCCCTTCCCTCCTTGGCTGCAGCTAGCCAACCAGCTCCAGAATGATTTATCTGTCAAACCTTTATGGTTTAAGAGATATTCACAAGCAAAGTATCCCCCCCCTTTTCAACCATATCAGAAGGGAGGTGCCCAGGTAGACTGCAGAGAGGGACAATCTTCAATTAAGACAAGGGAAAAAGCTGAAAAACTTGTCAAGGGGGGAAGGGCTTTCATTGTTTTCATACAAAGAAGAGTGTCCCCTTCTGTTATCTGTCTGTTCTTACAACCAGATTCACATCTGAGAAGAGATGGCTTACACTAGGAAAAAGGGGCGTGAGGGGGAAACTTTGCTTGTGAATATCTCTTAAACCATAAAGGATTGAGAGATAAGACTTGTATCATTCTTCATGTTTTTTTAATGCCTACAAAATAAAATAAAGTTAAAACGAAGTATTACTATCCCTTTAAGCCCTGAGGGGGAATATCTTGATTCCAAGTGCTTCCCCAGGAGTTACCCACTGAGGTACTTCTTGCTGCATGGTAATCTGAAGACAGGAGATCTGCAGGAAAGGTGAGCTACCCTTTGAGTGCTGCAGGTCCACTTGTCCCACAGTGCCCCTCCGCACAGGGGTGTATTCTGGAGTTCCTATTGCACACTCCAGCACTCATTGGGTATATCTGTGTGTCTGGATGTTTGGGGCAGGTTTATGTGGTAACTTAACCCTTTCACTGCTGGATGGCACTTTATTGTGGGGGTTTATGGCACTTTTCCTACTGGACTAGTGTTTTCTGAGTGTCTACACATGTTCCCTTGATGTTTTACACCTTTTCATGGTTTACTTTAATTTGGGTAAAAATGATGTACTGCACCTTTAAGCCGCGCTTTACCATATAGATGCCATTGCTCCATTCACCTTTATGGGACTACACTATTTGGGACGTATCTCTGCAACTGTTTAACCTAGCAACTTCAGAGATGGCTCATTTTACTTGTCTACTCTTGCTCTATCATTCGGTTTATAGTTCAAGTGTTTTGGGGGGCTCAGGGGGCTTTGGGCACTGTTTAGGATACTTTTTTGGAAAAAACTATGTTTCCCATGAGCACTTGCTTCGCACCTAAATTCTGATTGGCTCCCGTCGCGGCAGCCATTTTGTGAGTGTTTCTACCGAGTATCCTACGCAGGGCTTGGACACTCCTTCTCTCCTCTGCACCCTTCGCCTGCCAGAGAAGTCTATATTTAGCATTTCTGGGGTGAAATTTTAATCTTACACACTGTAATTGGGTGATTTACTGTGACACTGTGAGTATGTCTATACCGCTGGAGCTAGGGGCTAGACCTAAGACTAAGGAGACTGGTGGCTCAGTATCCCTATTGCTCATTGCTCTTCCTGTCTCTCAGGGCTACCTAGAGGGTTCTCTGGTCACTTATGCCCAGCTTGTTCTGAAGTTCCTGATAGCAAACCAGGGACCTCCAGCCATGCTATTGAGCCAGCTTGGGTGCAAGGGTTTAAGGCTGCAACTAGGGACCTTAGGTCCACTTTACAACTCTTTCCATCCCAGATACAGGGGGCCCTACAGACATGGCAGACCCCCTCTACTATCAGATCTTCCCTGCCTAAACCTCAGGAGGCACCTGATGTGTCAGATTCCTCTGAGGAGGAACTGCTGTTAGATTCAGATATTGAGGATGGTTCGGTTCTGGAGTCTCCTCTGTGTCTTGGGGACCCGTTTGAAGCTGATCCTGACCTCTCTGCTGAGGGTCTGATCAGAGCCGTATTAACCACCCTCAACATTCCCTTGGTTCGAGAAGTTCCTTCTGACCCCTTTGATGTTTTTCAGGAGCCCGCAAAGCCCTTTACTTATTTTCCTCCTAATCCCACTCTTGACTGTCTAGTTTCTGAAGAGTGGAAACCACCGGACAAGACTGCTTCTGTGTCCAGGAAATTTGCCAAGCTTTACCCCTTTCCTGAAGCTGTGCTTGCTAAGTGGGTTCATTCCCCCAAAGTGGATGCACCTATCTCCAGGTTATCTAAGTCTACTGCCTTGCCAGTCTTTGATGCTTCTGCTCTGAAGGACTGGACTGACAAGAATCTTGAGATCTCTCTCAAGTCCATTTTCGCCACTGTTGGTACTGCTATGCGACCAGCATTTGCTATTGCGTGGGTTAACCGGGCTATTGCAGTCTGGACTGAGCCGCTCACTACGGCTGTCTGTCAGGATGCTCCTACGGAGAAATTGCATCTTCTTGCCAATGTTTCTGCTGCTGCCATTGATGCCGTCTGCATGATGGCTAGGCTTTCTACAACGTCTGTGGTAGCCAGGCGAACCCTTTGGCTCAAGCTCTGGTCTGCTGACACTGCTTCCAAGAAAGCCTAGCTTTCTTTGCCTTTTCAGGGTACCTCTTTGTTTGGGCCTGTTCTTAAGGAATTGATCAGTGAGGCCACTTGGGGTGAAAGTACTCTTCTACCCTTGGTTCCTAAGAAGAAAATGCCGCTTAAGCGTAACTGGTATTTCCATTCCTTTCAGAATGAGACACGTCCAGTGAACCAGGTGGTTCCCTCAGCTCCGCATACCTCCTCCAAGCCCAAACAGCAGTGGAAGCCCAAGGTCTCCTCCAAGCCCAAGGCTTCCAAGACTGCTTCGGCATGACTCGCCGAACCCGGGTCCACACCCTGCTGTGGGTGGTCATCTGCGACTGTTTCACAGCGTTTGGGAGGATTCTGTGTCGGGCCCATGGGTTTTACAAGTGGTGAAAGATGGATACATTATCCCTTTCTATTCTCTTCCTTCCCTTTGTTTTCGTCTTTCTCATACTCCTCAGGGTAGCGAGAAACGTCGTCTGTTCGACGCCACTGTTCAGGCTCTACTGGACAAAGATGTCCTGGAACCGGTGCCCCTTCCATACACGGGTTCGAGGTTCTATTCGTACCTCTTTGTGGTCGCCAAAAAGGACGGCGGATGTTGCCCTATTTTGCATTTGAAGGATCTAAACTCCTTCGTGATTAGGACTCACTCTCGCCAGGAATCTCTGCGTACAGTGATTGCTGCTGCCATGTCTCCTGGGGAGTTCCTTGCCTCTCTGGATCTACAGGATGCTTATTTACACATCTCAATTCATCCGGAGAGCAGACAGTACCTTCGGTTTGCCTGCGACAGAGGGCATTCTCAGTTCTCAGCTCTTCCATTTGGTCTGACAACGGCTCCTCAGGTGTTCCAATGGGTTCTGGGGGCCTTGATATCCGTCCTTCACGGGGACGGCATCAGAGTGACTCCTTACATGGACGACTTGCTTTTGAAAGCCACCTCGGCAGACCTTCTTCATCAGCAAGTTCAGACCTGCATCCGATCTCTTACCATCATGGTTGGATTGTCAACTTGGACAAGTCGGTTCTTGTCCCATCCCAGCTACTGGTCTTTCTGGGTCTTCTCTTCGATACTCAGAGGAGCATGGTGTTCCTTCCGGACAAGGTGGCTCACCAGATCACCCACAGGGTTTCAGCGATTCTGTCTCAGGATCCAGTTCCAGTTCAAAGGCTGTCCTCTCTGGTGGGGAAGTTCATATCCATGATAGAAGTGGTCCCATTTGCCATGGAGCTCACCAGAGAACTCCAGAGGTTTGTAATCCAGGTGTGCAAGACTCGACCAAATCATCAGAGGATGTCAGTTTCCCTTCCTTTTCATGTGGAACTGAGCTTGGAATGGTGGCTGGACCTTTCCAACCTGCTCAAGGGGAGATCGTTTCTGATTCCCTACTGTGGACCACGGTGACGACGGACACCAGCCTCTCGGGCTGGGGAGCTGTCCTGGGTCGAATCAGCGCTCAAGGCTAACGGTCCATGGAGGAGTCCCTCCTTCTGGTCAACATCTTGGAACTTTGGGTGATATTTCATGCTTTCGTCATTGGGTGTCTCAGCTGGAGGACTGCCCAGTCTGAGTGGAGTCCGACAATGCCACAGCAGTGGCCTACATCAACAAGCAAGGTGGAACAAGAAGTCTTGCTGCTTGGTTAGAGGTCAAGGCTATTTTGTCCTGGGCAGAAGATCATGTTCCTGCCATATCCGCAGTGCACATTCCAGGCGTAGACAACGTCATGGCAGACTTCCTCAGTCGTCACACAGTGGACAGCGGAGAGTGGGAGTTACACCCCGAGGTGTTCCAGCTCATTGTTCAGAGGTGGGGGATGCTCCACGTGGACCTGATGGCAACAAGACACAACAGGAAAGTTCCGGTGTTCTGCTCTCGGTGGAGAGACTCTGTAGCTCTAGCTGTAGATGCGATGTCCATCCCTTGGATATTCCCTCTGGCCTACATCTTTCCTCCCCTTCGAATGTTGATAAGGGTGTTACAGAAATTGAAGAGGGAACGTTGTCCGGTCATCCTGATTGCTCCAGATTGGCCTCGTCAATCCTGGTTTCTGGAGCTTCTGACTCTATCTGTGGCGGAGCCCTTTCCACTCCTCTCCCGTACGGATCTTCTTCAGCAGGGTTACCTGTGGAAGGAAGATGTCCATCGGCTCAGTTTGATGGCCTGGAGGTTTTTCTTCTGCTGTGGTGACTACTATGCTTAGTGCCCGATAGCATGTTTTTTCCAAGATCTGTCACCATGTCTGGTCGCTTGATTTTGATGTACCTACTGTCCTGGCCATTTTGCAGGACGGTGTGGATAAGGGACTCAGTTTGAGTTCTCTTAAATTTCAGACTTCTGCGCTTTCTGTCTTCTTCCAGAAGCACATTGCTATCCTTCCTGATGTCAAGGTTTTCTTCCAGGGCGTTCGTCCTGCCTTCCGGAGTCCCTCTCCTCAGTGGGATCTTAATTTGGTTTTGGGCGTTCTTCAACATCCTCCCTTTGAGTCTTTGGCTACTATTCCTCTATGTCTCTTGACATGGAAAATGGCTTTTCTCCTGGCGATCGTGTCTGTTCATCATGTTGCGGAGTTGCAAGCTCTTTCCTGTAAACCGCCATATCTGGTGTTTCACAAGGATAAGGCGGTGCTTCGCACCTCCAAGGAATTTTTACTGAAGGTGGTCTCCCGAGTTTCACATCAATCAGGAGATTGTGGTGCCCTCTTTCTGCTCTAACCCTTCCACTGATAAGGAGAGGGACCTCCACTTGTTGGATGTGTTGTGTTGTCTTAAGTTTTATGTCCATCGCACTGAATCTGTCAGGAAATCAGATGCTCTGTTCGTCATCCCTGAGGGTCCTAGGGCAGGAAGACCGGCGTTCAAAGTGACTATTGCGTCATGAATCAAGTCCACTATTCGTAGGGCCTACGAGTTGAGGAATGAGCATTTACCCTTTCGGGTCACGGCTCATTCCACCAGGTCCATTGGGGCCTCTTGGGCCTATCAGGCTTTTGCTGATCAGCTGTGCAGTATGGCCACTTGGTCCTCTGTGCACACCTTTTCAAATCACTACCGTGTGGATGTGCTGGCAGCTGATGCCAGCTTTGGGAGGAAGATCCTGGAGGCAGTTTTACCTGTCTAGGACCTTCTTCTTTTTAGGTTCTTGGTGCTTCCTTACTGTTGAGCCCTGTGGCTCTAGTTCAGTGTGCTGTGTATCAGTTCCTGGGGTGTTTTTACCCCTGTTCAGTGTCCGTTGACACTTCAGTATTGTTGGGCTATTTCTGACCTGTTGGTCCATAGCTGCACTGGTGACTTTGGGGGCCTTGCGCCTTGTCCTTGTCTTCTTCCCACCTTTGGGAAACTCAATGGTTAGATATCCCAGAGTTACCAGTAACCTGTATTGGACGACAGAGAAAAGAGGATTTTAGTCTTACCTGTTAAATCCTTTTCTCTTAGTCCATATAGTTACTGGTCTCCCACCCTGTCAAGGGACCATGCTTGGCTCTTCTGTGGCAAACCGTGGGGGTCCTTCATGGTCATGCTCACAGGAGTCTTCTTCCCTTCTACTATCTATTCCTAGTTAGTGTCTCAAATCATTCTGGAGCTGGTTGGCTAGCTGCAGCCAAGGAGGGAAGGGAGGCTTCACCCCCTGCATACATTTAGAGAAATGTTCCTGCCTACGTAAAGGGGTGGATCGCCTCCCAGAGTTACCAGTAACCTGTATGGACTAAGAGAAAAGGATTTAACACGTAAGACTAAAATCCTCTTTTGTTGACCTAAGCTATGATAATTTATGCACTGGGCCATTATTACCATACACTGAGCTACTAATCTAGGCAGAGCCCACACACTGGGATAATTTCTAATAGAACAGCAAGTGATATGTTGGGCCTCAAACAAATTGGCATACTGTGTAGGGAATTACCATAAAGTGTCGCACTGTGTGCCACCACACCATAAAGCTTGATTTCTGAAAAAATGTTTTGCAGGAAAAGGGCTAGAACATAAGGGTGGATTTTAATTATCTGCAGAGCAAACTAAATTTGTTTTAAAGGGATAGTAATACTTAATATGTAAAAAAAAAAAAAAAAGTTAGTGTTTACCCCCTGAGCAAAACAAGGGTACTCTCACCTCTGAAACGTGTTTTAGTACAGTTATTGTAGCTCAGACTTATGGTCTACTGACCAGAGCTGTCCATTTGATGATGGTGCAACAGCAACACTGTACAATATCAGGCCACTGACATACTGCACCTTAAATAGTGAAGTTTAAGCTGTAAAAACTGTTGAATAAAACTTCTTTCAGCAGTGGTAGTTCCCTTGTATTACTCTGTGGGATAACCCCTACAACATAGATATATATTTTTGTACATATTAAGTATTACGGTCCCTCTAAATTGACAGGCCAGCTTTAGAAGTCCCGTTTAAATCTAGTTTTTATTTGACTTGCAAAACACTAGAAAGGAGATTATTTGCCAAATGCTTGTACATGAAATACAAATACGCCTAGGTAAATTCTTCTTGTTAAATGTGTTAAATAAATTTATAGAGCACATTTTACTTTTAACCCTTTGTGTGCCAGGGAGGTATCCAATGCATTGAGTTGGATTCCTCCCTGGCACTCAAAGGATTAAGGGTTTACTATTCAAAATTAAGTTGGGCTCTTGCTGTGAAGGACTAAAATTACCATCATCCTCAGCCAGCCTACAGCTGACTGTGGTTGATGGTAATTGTAGTCCACCACAGCTGCTGGTCCTCAGCTTGCCCACTTCTTGAATAAATCCTTAATTTTACAGATGGTCTCGAATTCATTGCACTATGGCCTTTGTACATGTAAAGACACTTAAAAATACCATCTTTTGTTTCAGTGTAAACATTTTCCTTATAAGGCATGGACTTGTTAGTAAATATATGGGCCCAGTCCCTAAAGTTTAGTAGGACAAGCGTCAGATGAATAGTGAGAAAAAGATAGGCAAAGCCATTATGTTGCTAAGCATATAGTTAATGATAAATTGAGCCCATCACTCTTCAGACACATTTGTATGTGACAGTTGACAGGAGTGGTGTGAAATCTGTGAGACTGTAGGTTTGGGAGCATTCTGTGCTCCTGATGGAAGGCACCTACTTTCATGACACATGAAAGTACTATATACAAAAATTGATAAGGATTCAGTACCTAGAGGTGTTGTATTTTCTTAGATTAAACTTTTAGACACATGTATTTCAAGAATCTGACCCTGTGATAGTAAATGTTTATGCTGTTTTTTCCTAAAGCTTACAATTCATTAAATCCGAACATCAAAATTAGAATTCAAGTCCTATAAAAACTAACATAGCAGGAAGTGTTAACTTGATTGATCCCAAACTTGGATAGTAGGAGGTCTTTTTTTTTTTCTTTTTCTTTTATCCGTGCAGACATTCTTTGAATATACATTTAATTAATCACTAGGCCAAAATGTAAATATTCCTGTCTGCTTTAGTAGTTCATTTTAGATATTCGCTATTATGTCTATTTCCCAGTTATGTTATTGGAAAGATAGGGGAATCATTTTGTAAGTTTTCTAGCCAAAAATTTGCAACAATTATTTTAACAAATTTTCTTTTAGGTGTTTTCTTTGTCTCTCTGGAGACTTTGACAAAGGTTAACCCGTTGAGTTGCAAAGGAGTACCAAACATA
Organism: Rhinophrynus dorsalis; assembly: GCA_037306005.1. Lineage (NCBI taxonomy): Eukaryota > Metazoa > Chordata > Amphibia > Anura > Rhinophrynidae > Rhinophrynus > Rhinophrynus dorsalis. The sequence goes on along the minus strand of CM074721.1, from coordinate 269,121,394 downwards.
CTGCTTTGCAATCTGTTGGGCACTCACTGTTAACCCTCACTGTTAACTCTGTGCCAGAGGGGTACACAACGCATTACTCCGCAATGCGTTGTCTACCCCTCTGACACTCAAAGGGTTAAATGTATTTCAGTTTTTGTTTTCTATTATATTTAATGTTATTGCATCATTAACCCATACTATAAACACCATTGGCCTAATTCAGCAAACTAAAGTGGTGCAATTTTGGAGCAGATCAACAGCACCATAGGGGACAAGTGAACAAACCTAATATTACCATTGATTGAAATGGGGTTTTTGAAATCTTGAATGCTAGAGAGGTCTCCAAAGCATTACTTTGAAATTCGTGGGAGACCTCACTAGCATTCAGGGGGTTAAAAATACCATTTCAATAACAGCAGAGTTTTAATTTGTCCCCTATGGTACGGTTGGTTTGACCCATAATTGCCCCACTTTATTTTGCTGAATTAGGTCCCATATCTTTAATATGTTCTCAAAATAGTTGAGACTAAATTGTAATCTAAATGGTTTCATGTCTTGATCTTCTTTAACTCCTTAAGATCTAGCTGGTGCGCAGTGTATTGTGAAGCATTGTGTTGCCCCCCCCCCCCCCGATCCTTAAGGGGTTAAAGAAGAGCTGACCTTGTTTGTTTTTGTTCCTCTGTCAGGTAATTGTGACTGAGGCAGGAGGAAGTGTTTTCTGTTCATTGTCTAAATTGTGACACAGTGTCAACATCCCTGTAAATGCTTTTTTTTTCAGACTTGATTAATTACACTTCAGTCCGTTAATAGTGAGACTAATGTACTAAGAAAAGTGGTGCAATTTTGGGGTGAGCCAGTTGCAAAAGGGACTTTCAAACTTATACCTTGTGGCCATTTGCGACAATTAAACATAGAGAATTTTCTTCTCCCTCCATTTTCTGATGAATTAACAAATTCATTTGGAGATTATCAATCCGTCTGGGATGCATGCTATTCTGTGGTCTGTATTTATTTATTTAACAAATGTATTTAGTATTGCAGCTTTTTAATAAAAATGTATCAATGTGCATAAAAAAAATAATAATAATAAAAAAACTAATTTCTGTTGTAATATGACAAATAGAGGTAAAATTGTAGCTAAGGTTAGTTTTACAGTAAATACACAGTGGGGTTGCAAGGACTGGCCATATATTTATGGAGGAGTTTTCACTCCAGTGGCTACCAAAGGAAATATTTTGTTGTAAGTAAGTTAAATCACAGGAATTTATAATTCCGTAATTAAACCTCCACAAAATATATAACTTAAACTTGAAGGATAATAAAGTAGTTATTCTTTTGCCTGACTGAAGTCCCACTAGTGCTGCCCTCTTTTCTATTGCTAAAGTACTGTAAAATATCCCCAGCCAGCACTTCCATCAGTTCTTAATTGCCACTCTGGTGAACTTTGGCCTCACAACATCATGTTCACCATTCCTTGCCATCTTTCTTTGGAACCAGTATTTTAGTTCTGGCCTCCAGTTAACAGTGACCCTTTGTCACTGTTCATCGTAGAGAAGTAAATGGAAAACTTTAGTTCTGGGCCTCTGTGAACAGTGGCAGGGTGTCACTTTTACTTAGAGGCTGGAAGTAAAGTTCAAGTTCCATTGGAGGCAGGGCTGGATTAAAATATGGGCTTTTGCAACTGAAGCTGTATTATTGTTCTGCTGGTCACTTGTGAAAGTGGAGCAATTTTGGAGCAAATTCATTGCTCTGTAATGGGAGTTTCTCTTGATAAATGTGGTACTGTTGTTTTACTCCACTTTCACTTTGATAAATATATCCCTTTGGCCCCACATGTATAAAATCAAAGTGGGGCCATTCAATGTACATTGATTTAAACAGGGTTTTTAACCCTTCAGTGATAGGTCTCAAGACACTTGAAAAACATTCAAAAGGTTTAAAAGTCACATTTAAAACAAAGGCCATTTAGGGAACATTTATTTGCCCCCTATAGTGCAGTAGGTTTAATCCAGAATAGCTCTACTTTGCTTGTAAACTTTTGGGCTATTGTATCTTTTGAGGCTTTTTGTTTTGGTGAGTTACTCAGTGCATGTTATAGAAGCAATGAGCATTTGCTATTATAATATATAATATATTACAGAGCTTTTCCTGTTTAGTAAAATAAAGGCTCTCCCATTGCAGGTAGATGCGTATTTCTGGAGTTGTTATAGTTTAAACACTTTACTTACTTTTACTTTGCATTTTCCCCAAAAAACGTGATCTTTCCAGGAAGTTAAACAGAAAATGAAGCAGATAGAGACCTAGTGAGGGTGCTAGGTGATTTTCTAGCTATTTATTCCACAGTAGCAATTATGCCCATTCCCCCTATATCATTTCTTGGTATCTGGGAGAAAGGTGTGAGCAAGGCCAACCTGGATAGCAGTATGGGCAGTACAGGTCATCTGCCTGTGCCTGCTACTACTACTGCCAGTATGCCTTCTGATACTCAGGAGGAGGACATGATGGCAAGTTTGACAACAGGGACTCCTATGTCTCACTTGCCATCCACAAGCAGTCCCACTACTACCACACAGCAGCTAGAGAGTGGTGGGGGTGAGGGAGGGGGTGTGGTGATGGTGGTAATTGTGATGAAGCAGCTGGTGGTGGGACTAGCGTGACTGTTGATACTCCTAATGCTGAGGTGGAAGGGGAAGTGATGAGATGAACAGCCAGACTAGCCATCAAGGGAGCCCACCACATCCCTTTGACCCTTTGATTCCCCTTCCCTTGTCATTGTGCCTATGGGACATGATGCTGAAGAAGGCAGAACTGGCTAGCAGTATTAGCATCAGCACAGATCAGCTGCCTGTGTCTGCTGCTAGTGCTACCAGTCTTCATCTCAAGAAGAAATGGCAAGTGTGACAGTAGGGGACTCTCAGTCACATTTGTCATCTTTGCTAACTAGTGCAAATCTCATAGAACAGCGGCAGCAAGGAGGGACTGGGGTTTGTAGTGATGAGGGTAATGGTGAAGCAGCTGGGATGGAAGAGACAAAAAGGTCCTTTATAGCAGAAAGTGACAAGGAATAAGAGACAGATATGCAAATGGGGATGGGCATCGCCACCAATTCCAGTAGTGACATTGCAGAGTTTGTTTCTGCTGTAATTCCTGCTGCTGCTGAATTGCAAAGGCAGCAGACTGCTGATGAGCAAGTGTCACAGCTTACCTTGTTTCCAGCAACTCTCTGCGTCATTCCACGCGTCATCTGCAGGCGCGAGGCTTTAGAGTGAAGCAGGTTTCTGTTTATGCCATGCTTCCTGTAATCTCAATAGAGGGGACACTGGTTGCCTACTTATCCTATATAATAATTCGCTAAATCGTGTGTAACGCCGCGACATGCGCAGTACACACTGCTGCGCGTGCTGCAGTCATGCACAGTAGAGGCTGCCCGCGCCGCGGCTGATACAGAGCTGGGCGATCCGAAGGAGCGGGCAGTCTCTACTGCGTGTGACTGCCCCGTGACTGGGTGGCAGTGGCACTATGGCCCGTGTAACGGGCTGTTCAACTAGTATATACATAATTACACTGTGTTGCGATCCACCCCTAGAGTTCTAGGGTTTTGCACTGGAGAGTTATCTCGGTCTGTTGGCATCTGTTGCCTTTGGGTTCTGTGCCTCCCAAGCGTCTGGGTGGTGCCATTAGTCTAGTATCGCTCCTCTGGGTTCTGTGCCTCCCAGGCGTCTGGGTTGTGCCAGCGGTGTTGCCTCACTCCTCTGGGTTGTGCCAGTCACTTCCTCCTGGACCATCTGCCATCAAGGTCCTGTGGTCAGTTCTCGGACTGTGTTGCCTGCTTCCTGTTAAGATTAAGCCAGAATCTCCGTTGCCAGAGATTGTCATCTCTCACAAATACATTGCTATTACTGGTTTGCTATTACTGTATATATCTACATGTATTTCTGCTCTGTTTGTGTGGGCCCATAGGCTTAACTACGTGTGTGATCTTTATTTCAATAAAGTCATTTTAACCTTACCAAGCTGTTCTGAGTGTTCATCAAAAAACCGTGACACTCTGGTAGACTAGCTCTAATACTGACTGCAGGAGTGGGTCAGTTAATGCTCCCTACTGACTGCAGGCGTGGGTCAGTTATTGCTCCATTCTGACTGCAGGCGAGTCAGTACTCCAGCAGCGACGGATCAAGATCCTGTGTTCCTGTTTCTGTTCCCGCTCCTGGTTCCTATTGCGACTACCAGTGGCTGAGGCCTAGTCTCTAGCAGAGTAGTCTAACTTGGCAGCCTACTATTCCTGATAGCAGTGCTCAATGAATTGTAACCCTTTGCTTGTTCCTTTTGTCTATATTGTGCACTACTATTCTGTTTTCAATAAATTTGCATTTAACTATACCTTACTGACTCCTGAACATCTTTGGGAAACCGGGACAGCAAGCTAGTGTGCCACAGCAATAATCCAGGTCCTAGTTTTAGTGCTGCTTCTGAGACAGCAGCAACATCCTCCTCTTCCCCAGCCAGTGAAGGGGATTGTGGAGAAGAAGAAAGAGGCTATTCTTCTCCACCTTTCCCATCCCAACTGAGGTCATGTATGTGAGACTATATTTTGTCTTGGGGCAAGCACGGTGCAGTCATCAGTGACCGCACTGTGCACGATTTGTGACATTGGTGAAAAGTGGAAAGGACCACACTGATAACACACATGAAATACAAACTGCATGATATTTATGACAAGAATATTAAAGCTAAACCCCTAGCAAAGAAATTTGCAGCCGCTGTTGTTGTACCCCCTGTCTCTCTCTAAGGGCACCAAGAATCGAGGAGGAAATCTAAGAGGAAGAAGAATAGAGAAACCCACCCTGAACCTGGAAGTTCAATGGCGAGCTAAACACCTGCTTCACCTTCAGCTTCTAGGGTCAGTGCGTGTGAAGACATAGTAATGTCTTCTGGTCTCCCACCAGCTGATAGTGATTCTGTAGATGCAAGTATGTGGCATTTCTTGTCCACTCGTTATACACTGTGTGGTGCGCTGACCACACATGGCAACACCGTGGAGTATAATCACAAGCATGGAATCGAGCAGCATCTGAGGAGATTCCATCCCCCAGAATACACTAAGCTGTTGGCAGGGAGGATTCATCATAATTATTAAATCGGTCAAGGGGCATAGTGACAGCAGAATTACTTGATTTCTGGGGTGGATGATTTGACATTGCGGACCTAAGCAACAAAGTGTTTACTTTCAGTTGTGCCAATTTAGTTGTGCCTTTTTATACTATGGCAAATAAACTAAAATTTGCTGTGTGTTGCATGTAAATTCAGTCTTTGATGGAAATTTCCCTCTAGATACAAAGTGACTTTTGCCTATTTCTATGTTGAGGCGAAAAGTTTTGCACTTCCCTAGTAAACACACTGTAATCCATTTCCTGACAGTTTGGAATTTTGTACAAATCAACACACAGCAGTTGGAGTACCCTTGTTTCTCCCCAACAAGAGAAGCTCTATAACATAAATGTTTTCATTAAAAAAAAGTTTACTGCTCCTTTAAGTCAATACAACTTGCTGCCCGCTCTATGAGATTGGTTTTACTCTAATCTCAATGGAATTGCACCTATAATGTGGGTTCACTAAAAGTACACTCCTATAACACATATTCACACTAAAGAGGGAGTAAACTTGCTTACTATTTTGATCAATCTGGATCACATGAACCATGGGATAAAGTATCCTCTGGTCAGGAGGGCAGACCTCTTGGTTTAAAAGGCTTTCTGAAGGTGGAGACTCCTTTACTACTCCACTTTACCTCCAACAGACATGCTCTGTTTTAAGTGACCTCAAAGGAGGTACACCAGAGCAAAGACTGTTAGCTAGCCTTTTTTGTTTTATTAACTTACATGGGGCTGTGTAATCCTCCTTCTCCCCCCCTCCACATTAGGTGGGTTCCTATCCCTGGCCTTCTTGATGGGTATGAATTAGAGTTCAGTTATTTATGGGACCTGGATCTGTGTGAGCATGGCTCCCTCTCTGCCATTTTCCTCTTTCTCTGCTTGGCTATGTCTGAGCAAAAATTATATATAGGAGTCTGAAAACAAAAGAGATTCCAGGTTGAGGGCACATGTCCCGTGTGTATGTTTCCCTGTATGCCTGTCTAGTACCCTCTTTCTTAAGTCTGTAATTTCTGTCAGGCCCATTCAACTTTCTCTTTTGTTGGAGGTGGCCTATTTTGTGGCTTTACTAAAATTGCATAATTTTAGTCAGTTATGGGACACCTTTAGGGCACTAGGAACAGCTTTAAGCCTGCTGCACCAGGTGGCTCCAGTGGGCAGAAGGGGACTTTTACTTCACCCCATCAGTACTTCTTGTAAGGTACATACTCGAATAGCCGTTACAGTTTTCCATATATACAACCACCTGCTTTGTGGCATATCATACTAGTTTTAGGAGCACATCCTGATGTGGAGGCAAATAGATGTTGCAGCTAGATTGGCACCATGCTATTCTGCAGTTGGCAGTATATTGACTACATTTCCCACTAGGCCCAGTTTGTCCCAGGCCTCATGATAGAGGAAAGGGTGGTGCTATGTTTCTCCATTTCCTTTTCTCTCCTGGAATGGATTGTATACATGGTTGAGTCTCCCTCATTGTATTCTGCCTGGCCCCTTTCAAGCAGCTAAATGTATTTGTTTATATTTGTGTCCTGCATTTCTTATTTATGTGTTTCCTGGCTCTGACTGAGCGCAAGGAGCCAGAATTCCTGGAGCTTCCTCCTAAACTCCTTGTTCTTCACAAGCTTGGTATAGCACTGGTTTAAACCTGAAATGGCTTTGTGTTTTTCTGGTGCTAGGGCCCCTACATACTCTGTTCCAGGCCCCACTTCTCCCAACCAGAAGCCTATAGGGGAGATCATTGCTTATAGGTTTCTTCTTCCCCCAATGGTTCACTGAACCCTTCCATCCTGGAGTAGGGGTTGTGCCATTGCCCTTTACAGATACTTGGTAGAAGGGGTTTCTGCACGTCCATGAGCAGTCTCTGAAGAGGACCTGCTCGAAGGACCCAAGCCAAGTAGTGACTCACCTGAAGGTATTTCCATGTGTCAGTTATAGGTAGACCATGAGAGGTCACCAGAGTCTCAAAAGGAATTTGTCAGCTACCACTAGTCAGAGATATCAACAAGTCGCCCCACTTTCGCCCACTCCCTGAAGGCCCTAGGTTCTCCACCTGGAACAAAAGCAGGGTTCCCCTGTATAGCGAGTAGCGGAGACGGTTATGGCATGCAAGAGCCTGACTCCCGTTTGCGCAGCCACCAAGAGAGAACGACTCCCAGCAGGGGGTCGTCTCTCAAGCTTCTTGGCATAGCATGTCTTGGGATAAATAGCAGTTGCCTGGGAGAAACATTAGGTATGGAGTCCAGGGCAGCCCTAGCCCTTGTTTATGAAGGAGGATTTTGCATTAGATCAAGTGCCCTAGTCAATAACAATTCATGTTAGTAGCCTTGAAATCTGGGAGGCTAACTCCCCCTCAAGACCTCGGCACTGACAATTGTGATCTCGAGCACCTGGTTTCCTGTTCTTCCAAACAAACTGACTGACTGTCGCCTATAGACATCTCAGGAAGGAGAGTGGAATCTTGATTGAGGGTCTGGAAGCAGTATAAAAATTTTAGGACAACCTTTTTGACCAAATTAACTCTCTCAAACCACGACAACTATGGTGTCCTTCAGGTCCTTCACTACAGCAGCTAATAGGGGTGGATAGTTGTAACGGAAAAGGTCACGTATAGAAGCCATCACTTTACCCCGAAGGTAAGTGATGTGGTGTGCTGGCCACCGAAAACCATACTCAGACTGGAGATGAAGACGTTTTTGTGTATTCATATTAACATTTAGGATCTCTGATTTTGACACGTGACCTTGGAGCCTGCAAGCAACTCATATTTCCGCAGCAATCGAAGGGTCGCAGGTAGCGAAGCCTCCGGGTCTGTGAGGGTCAGAAGCACATAGTCTGCGAAGCCCAACACCTCTCACAGAAACACCAACAACAGCAGCATCCAACCGAATCGCATTCAGGAGAGGCTCCAATACAAAAACAAAGTAAAGGAGAGGGCAACCCTGCCTGGTCCCGTTGGTCACAGGAAGGGCTCAGACAGCGTTCCGTTCACTTTAACCCTCGACGCAGGTTAGAGTAAAGTGCCCCAACCCAGTGGACACAGCTTCCGAAGAACCCCAAAGAGGAACCCCTAGTGTACCCTATCAAAAGCTTTTTCTGAATCAAGAGGAAGCAAAATCGTAAGCAACCCCAGAATAGAGGCCTGGTGCAACAGGGAGACAAGCCTGGTAGTGTACTTAGATTGGCGCCCTTTAACCCCATCCCGACAATGGACATACATGTACGTCCCGCAGAAATTGTCACTTAGTGACAGAGGACGTACATGTACATCCAGGAAGTCATTCAAAGCAATGGGAAAAAAAGTTTGGCGGGCGTTAAGTGCCGGCCGCGTGCGCGTGGATGGTCATTAAGAGGTCAACAAAACCTACCTGATCACCATGAATTAATTTAGGGAGCAAAGGCTGTAACCGCAAGGCGAGCACCTTAGCAAACAGCTTTAGGTCTACATTAAGGAGAGAGTTGAACCGGTAGTTGCAACTAGATGTTGGGTCCTTCCCCTCCTTGGGCAGAACAGTGTTGTGAGCCTCCAAAGTCTGGGGTGCAAAAGCCACTGTGTGAGAGAGAAAATTAAAAGTCGCAAGGAGATGCGTTAGCAGAGTAGACTGGAGTTCCGTATAATACAACACCGTTAGGCCATTCGGTCCAGGACTTTTGCCCTTCAGCATCATTTGCAGAGCCATTCTGACCTCCTCCTCTGTAAAATCTCAATCCAGGGAAGCCACTATATCATCAGAAAAACAAGCCGTTACATTTTTAGTCAAGTATGCGTCAAGACGACCCTCAAACACTGCTACTGAGACCTCTAAAGAGGAGGCTTGAACATTATACAAGTCATGATAAAAGGAGCAAAACAAATTTGCAATAGTTGGCCACCCAGACCCTTGATCTTGCCCACATGAACATTCTGTTTCTGGCGTCTGATCAATCTGGCCAGGAGCTTCCCAGATTTGCCTTGCAAGTAAGACCTGTATTGTAGCCATTGATACGACTTGAAAGCCTGAGCTTTTAATAAAGCAGAAATATCTGTCCTCACGGCCGCTATCTCCACCCCTGCATCTGGGGCTAAATGTTGCTTGTGGTGTCATTCCAAACCACAGAGCTTGGACAACAAATCCTCCAGGACTCGCGCCCTCTCCCATTTCCTACGTGCCCCCCCACTGAATAAACACCCGCCGATCACCACCTTATGTGCCTCCCAGACCATCTGATCTGCCAAACCACAAGCTGAGAGAACTTCTTGTTTTACCTACTAATACACAGTATAACCCTGTATGTTCCCTCTTGAAAGAAATGCATCTAATCTTCTCTTAAATGTATCCACTGTATATGTCATAACCACATCCTTGAGCAAGGAATTGCACAATTTAACAGACCTTACTCAACTGCTGAAGTTGAAAGCTCCTTTCCTCTAATCTTAAATGCGTTTGCTGTGCCTCTCTCATGAGACTCCTCTTTACACTTCTATGTGGAATATTGACCAATTTCTACAATATTTATCAACCACAGAAAACTCCAGTTCTTTCTTGCTCGAACTCTGTTAAGCTGGCCTATATTCTGGCTTTAGCACAGTTCTGCTGGTGTGGCAGAGCTTTTCTTTATCTGCATTATGGGTACCTGGCTTTCCTAATCACCAGAGGGATTCCACATTGTTCCATGACTTCCCTTTCACGACCCCAAAAGAAATTGATTTGGTGAAGGATCCCTTTGATCCCAGTCTTTGTGCAGTCAATATATTATCACCCTATCTTTGTAACATGTGCTATTAGAGGGAATGTCACTCCTCTTTTTGTTGACTTCTTGCCTACCCCACAGAACTGCTAAAGTTAATACCATCAATGGATGGATACTTTCAACCATGACATCTGCTGGAATTGATGGTTCCCAGTTTTATCTTAGCGGTGCCATCATTACGCCTGCATTTGCAAGAAGCATTTCTCTTCCTTATGAAGGCAAAGAAATGGGCCTTTTCCACTACCTTGTAAAACATTGCTGGAGGCCCTCACGCCAGGCTAGTGCTAGGTGTCAAGCTTCCCAACAATAAGAATGTTTACAGGAATCTGATCTGCCAAACTTATGGTCTCTGATCATGACAGACTCAAGCCAGAGTGGCTGGGTTGTGGTACTAGGCCACCTGGGGGTTTGTGGGCATGGGGTCTGTGGAGGAGTCACTTCAGTCCATCAATGTTCTGGAACTCAGGTAGATTCATCTGGCCCTCGTGTACTGAACCTCACACTTGAGGTGAAGACCAGTGAGGGTTCAGTCGGACAATGGCACTGTTGTGGTATAAATAAACCGTCAAGGCAGCACTTGCAGTGCCGCAACCTTGTTTGAGGTAAGGTACAGTGTAAATTGGACAGAGGCCCATGTTCTGTGCACATTCTACGAGTGGAAAACATGCTGGCAGACTTCCTAAGTTTGCCAAGACTTGGAACCCGGAGAGCGGGAACTCAGTCCAGAGGCCTTTTACCTGATTCTGCTGTGGTGGGGTGTGCCAACAATAGATCTCATGGCCACTAGAGAGAACAGGAAAGTTCCGACCTTTTGCTTCCAGAGAGGAGATCCTCTGACCTTTGCCACAGATGCCATGTCTATTCCTTGGAACTTCCATCAAGCATATGTTTTTCCACCAATCCCTCTCATTCCCAGGTCACTCTGGAAGATCAGGATGGACAGCACAGCTGTGATTCTTGTCGCCCCTTACTGGACTTTGAGGGCTTGGTATGCAGACCTGGTCAGTCTTTCCATTCAGTACCCACTCCACTTTCCTCCCAGGCTGGACCTCCTCTTCCAGGGTTACCTGTGGAAAGAGAATGTGGAAAAGATGGCTTTGACGGCATGGCTGTTGAAGCCCTAATCTTGAGGAGAAAAGAATTCTCCACTGAGGTAATTTCCACTATGCTTCAGGCCCACAAGCCTGTCTCTTCCAAAGCCTGTCATAGGGTTTGGTCTTTGTTTCATTCTTTTTGCGTGGATAGGTCTGTGTCCTCAAAGGAGTTTGACCTTCCTTTGGTGTTATCCTTTCTCCAGGATGGTCTGAACAAGGTTCTCGGCTCTTTGACGGTTCAGATTTCAGCACTCTGTGTTCTTTCAGAGACGTATTGCCACAATTCATGCTGACCTGCAAGCTTTGTCTTGCAAAAACCACCTTTTCTGTTTTTTAACAATGACAAGGCGGTCCTTCAAACCTCGGAGGAGTTTCTTCCTAAGGTGCCTTCATTCTGCTCTGACCCAAAGTCTGACAAGGAGAGGGATCGCCAGTTGTTGGATGTGGTGCGTTTACATAAATTTTATTTGCACCGTACTGAGCCTGTCCTCAAGCCTGACTCTCTTTTTGTTATACCTGAGGGTCCTAGAGCTGGATGGCCTGCAAGCTTACTATAGCCTTTTTGGATTAAGGTGACAGATTGCTTCAGTGCATATAGGTTTTTGATCCAGGGAACTATCTGACTGCCAAGAAGGAATTATTTTTACGCACTTGGGGCTTAATTGGAAATGGCTTCTGGAGCTAGTCTGGAGTAGTCTAACAGAGCCATAGGGACAAATAAACATCCAAATTGATTTAAATGGGAATTTGTACTTTGTTCTTTGAATGAGTCTTTAAAGTTTTGCAACACATTGTTTGGAGGCCTCTTTAGTATTCAGAGTTAAAAAAAAAAAATTCTCTTAGGGCATCAGCCATGATAATCGATGGGAAACCTTGGGATTTCTGTAAAAGACCACAAAAATATAGAAATACACATATTTGTCCCTAATAAAATATACATGTTATATGCACAGACTGTACTATCTGTCTCACTAGAGTTGTCAAGTCTGATTCAGTTTGTACAGTATACTATCCAGAATTGATTCTGATTATTGTGCATGACATCCTCTAAATGTGAAAGTAACTTACAGTTTTGTATTTACAGCTGTGATGAGCTTTTTGCATTTCTTCTTAAACTGAATCGTCAGTGCAGTTCCATTACCCAAACAGTTGAAGCAATAAATGCCCAGATACCTTTGAATGCTCACAAGGTAAATTCTCTGTTAATCTGAAAATTATATGTGTACATTTATAAGATATTATCTAGAATCTAAAATGATTTTGCAGTGCCTTCAAAGTGATTAGATTCTTTTAACCCTTTGAGTGGCGGAGGTGTACCAATGTGTTGCATACCCCTCTGGCACTCAAAGGGTTAATATGTTCAGTAGTTATAATATTAAAGCGTCTTAAGTAGAAATTGCACAGTAGTCTATCTATACCTGTAAACGTCCATTTCATAGTCTGATCCTTTTCATGCAGTATTCTGCAGTACAGTGGATGTGGCTGGATAATAAGCATTGGGAGAATTATGACTTGAAAGATGTAGACTATATGTACATTTCAAATTAAGGCTTACATTGTAGTGCCAGAGAGGTATGCAGCGCATTGCTTTATGTAGCCCTCTAGCACACAAAGGGTTACATCAAAATAAATGCATCATACTATTTCAGTTGTATTTTAAAGAGTATACTCTTGTTTAGGGGATTTGATTTGATTTACATATCCCCCCCCCAGACATAAACACCCTCATAAATGAACATTTCTCTTACGTCCTATATGGAACACAGGTACCATAGGGTTGAGTTGCTCCTTTTGGAGGGAAGAACACCTCTCAAAGAAAGTCTTATGGGTGGAGACTCCCTCTTCCAGTTCAACCCTTTTCCCGCTCTGTATTTACATACTGCTCTGTAAGTGCCCTAGAATTAATGTGTCCTGTGAAGAAGATGGAAGGCAGGAAACGGTTCTTAGACTTTTAGACATTTCTCCATAGGTGAGTTAACATTATTGGGCTTTACCAGGAGTGGATTGACCAGTGGGCAGGTGCTCTGTGGTCCCTTGCAGCCCTGTGGCTGGAATCTTGCTGTCAAGTTTTCCCTTGTAGAAGAGTCACTTGGTACTCTGTTTTGCTTTCAGCTACAATGGTAACCTGAAGACAGAAGACGGAGAAACCCATTGAACTTCTTGGGCCACATTTGTCCCAATCCTGTGCCTCTCCATGCAGAGGTGTTCTGAGCCGTTGCAGGCTCTTGCACTCATGTTGGCTATTTTCATATACTGTATATTCATCCCATAGGGTTTTGGAGTAAGGATGGCTGCAGTTTGGATAAGGGTTAACCCTTTCGTTGCTGTTATCTATATTTTGGTCAAGCGATGTAAACCATAACCGTGGCGTTTTCCGACTGGACCCTCATTGACTTCCCCTTCAAGACTTAGGTCCAGTAAACGAGGGCCAGCCGTATTGCCCATTGTTCCAAGACCTTTATGGACTGAAAAGATTCTTCTGGAATCCACCTACCCTGAACCCCCAGGTGACGGTGCCCCAGCTGCTCTGGCTGGTGTCCGTCGTGACCAAAGTCCACTATGATATCACAAAGGGTTTCCACTGCTCCAGGTTGTGCCAGTGCAACCATGGCTTAAGTTCCCAGCTGGTCTCCAGAGAGAGACATATCTGCTGATCCAAATGTTCCAGATTTCCAGACCAACTTGGGATGACATGTCTCTGGAACTCTCTTGTGGGTACCTGAGTCTGCCAAGGGCCAATCCAGAGCCTGAGACGACACCTGCATCAACAGAAGAATTTTCTCCTTTGGTAGAAAAACCTTGCCCTGGCGGATGTCGAACTTCATCCCCAGGAACACCAGTTCCTGGGAAGGCACGGGGGAGGACTTCAGCATGGTCAGAACCTGTGGTTGACCAGAAGCCAAGCACAGTCTTGAACGTGATGAACCAAGATCTCCTTTGTGGGAGCCTTGAGTAGAAGATCGTCTAGATTGGGTGTATTGGAGATGCCCCAGTTGTAAATGAAGGACACGAACACGGGAGGAGCAGAAGCTAGGCCAAATGGCAGAGCTGTGGATTGGTAATGATCCGAGCAGAAGGCAAATCGCAAATAGCATTGGCTGTCTGAGTAGATAGGAATGTGTAGATATGCATCCTGTAGGTCCAGAAATGCCAGATACTCTCCTGGGTACATTGCTGCTATGACAGAAAGCAAAGATTCCATCTCGAACACAAGCAGTGTTAAAATCAGCCATATGGTAACTTTATTTCTTCAGATGTGTTGATGTTCTGGCTTCGGCTGAAGTCAGCTTTAATTGTACTATCTGCAGGCAGCTCTGCCTATCTAGGGACCTTGACACTTGGTTGCTATACTGTTGTTCAGTTGTTTGAGCCCTGTTGGCTCTTGTTGTTGTGCGCTGTGTACGTTCAATGTCCATTGACACTGTTTGAGTTATTCTGATACTAGATAGTCCTAGGAAATTCCAGTATCATGGGGACGGGGGTTTGGGATCATTTCTCCTTTTTTCCCATAACTGGGAGATTAGTGTTGGTATATCACCATGGTACCTGTGTTCCATATAGGATGTAAGAGAAAATAGGATTTTATCATTCTTACCTGCTAAATCCTTTCTCTTTAATCCATATGGAAAACATGTCTCCCAGAGAAAGGGACCTTTTCTGAAGTCTTGCCTGCCTGGGCTGCAGAGTCCTTTTACAGTCTTTCTTCTACTAGGAGATTTTCTTCTTCTGCTTGCCTTTTTTGTGTGACTTCAGTCACATTCCTTTTGGAGCTTATAGAGTGGGGGAAGGGTTGAACTGGATGAAGAGGAGGGAGCCTCCACCCACAAGACTCTGTCTTTGAGATGTGTCCTGCCCTCCAAAAGGAGGAGCTCAACCCCATGATACCTGTGTTTCATATGGACAAAAGAGAAATGGATTTAACAGGTAAGAACACTAAAATCCTATTTTTTTTTGTGTAATTGTATTTTTTTTAAGTGAAAATGTCAGCTTCAAATTAGGTTTGTATCTTTACGTATTTCTTTAACAGTAGTATATGCATCTTTTAAGGAAAAAGCCATAGTTGGGGAGATATTATTGCTTTTATTTCAGAAAAGTAAAAGTCTCTTAGTGTAGTACAGTATGTTATGTAGTCCTTTGAGTGCCAGATGCATATCCAAATCATTGCAAAGCAATACATTTGGATTTCTTCTTTGTCCTATCCACGGAAAGGAATAATGGATATTGACTGTGTCATTGACTCTGTCAAATCAAAATGCATTAAAGGCCACCCTCACCTTTGTACATGGTAGTTATTTTGGTCCTGCATAGCTGGAGGAAAGGGGGTACCTCTTTAATTTTCAGGTTTATTATTCTATGTTAAGCATTTCTTCTACAGCCAAAAGGTGTATGGATCAAGAGCCCAGATACCCTCCAAATACAAGGGTCACATGGGGCATATTTTAATGTCATCACAACTTCTTGCCCAGATTCCTTTCCCTTCAGTGGGTTGCATGGGGCTTTTCTGTGCTAATCAGTGTTTGTTCTCTGGCACTTTTACCTGTTGATTTCAGCTTTCTAAGAGTCGGTATGCTTCCGCATTTCATCCTTGAACGCACTCAAATCATGGCAGAACATCCTATATGGTGTCTGCAAATGCTGTTCATGTTAAAACCTCCTACTGGAAGTACACTTGGCGTACTTTCCATTGGTGAAACGCACGCATACCCTCATGCATTTCAGCCACGTTACTCACAGGACCAGTAGTTCTACATGCTGGTAAGTGCGTAAAGTTAATTTTCTTTAACTTTGCTATATTATTATTACTTATTCCTCAAAATCAAGCACTGGGAAAAAGACCAAAACCCCTGGGGAGAACTAGATTTTGCCATGTGCCAAATGTAATTTCATGAAGACTTAAGAAAACCTTTTGAGATACTGAGAGAAGGATTCAACCAACTACTTTCAACTATTTCCTCACTACCTCATGTGCAAACGTTCATCCAAGGAGTGGCTCATGCCTACTCGGTTTTTCAGGATCCCAATTCCCAAGGGATTTGAACCTTGTTTTGGGAATACTTCAGTAGGTCATTCTAAGCCCTTGTCTTTGGTTTCCCTGTGTTTCTTGATGCTCAAGAATACCTTTCTCTTTGCTATTGTCTCAGTTCAGCAGGTGGACAAACTTCAGTCTTGTAAGCCTACTTAGAATATTTTGTTCCAAATAACCACAATTAATGTTCTCTCCCAGCTTCTATGCTTCCAAATAAGATTTTTTAAGAATATATGTGAAAGCGACTCATTTCAAGTCAGCCTCCAGTGAGATTGGAAAGAATGTGAGAAACACCTGGATTACCAACCAGATTGCACATTGGTCTCCATGCAACCTATGCCCTGATGTAAAAATATTTCTGACCCTATAGTTGCTGTTTTTATACCAGAGTGTAAAGTGCATGTTAACCATACAGGATAACATGCATGCATAATAAGTCAAACTATAGCATTCCCAAACATTATTTGGCATTGGTGATCATTGTTCTGCTTATTTTGTTTTAAGGCATCTTTAAAAAAACAAAAAAAATAAAACACCATATGGACTTATTCAGGTGCTGGAAAACTTCCAGATTCAAAAATATGTTAACAGTTTGAAATAAATGCAAAAAATGTTGTGGCATGAAATTATTTATTTACCTGATGGATGATACCATGAACTGCAAAGGATTATTCAGTTGTTGCTTTGTGTAAGTTGGTTAAACCATAATCTTTGCATATACTAAACCCTTTCTTTTATGATTTTTTTTTCATAGCATTCAGGCTACATGTCATTGGACTCTAACTTGATATTGACTTTATAAAGTAAGGCCATTGTTCTCTTGATTTCTGCTGAATGTTTGCAATACATAACAAATAACGTGTGTGTGTGTGTGCGCACATGCATTTATTTCCATATTTATTGTAGGTCACTCCCTAAGTTGGTATGGGCTAGAGTGTGGCCAGGGTAAGACTTGTAGCATTCTTACTTTACAGCATTTTTTCACACCTGACTAAGACTTTTGCATAGTACTGTACGTTTAAACTAAGAAATTATTTAAGCTAACTACAATAAAAGAAAAAAATGTTTCTATGAATTAAGCAGCAAGGATCGATACTGCTCTTAATGGGCTATAATGATGATTGGTATTTTTTTATACATGTGTATTATTTACATAGGTGAATTGCTAAGCATATACATAGAGAGAGTAAATATTGTTAGGGATTTTATCCCCTGGATTAATGTGGTTTAGACATTTTATATATTTTTAGTCAGTTTATTGACTACATTTTATTATTTAAAAGTTGTGACAATTTTTAATATATAGGATATGTAATTATCTATTTGACTTAAAGGGATAGTAATATTTCATAAAACAGCAGCTCCAACTAATCTTCATAGTATTTGGGCCATGGAAAGTGTTATTTCAATACTGTCAGAGTTGTAGTTCAAGAGTAATTGAATGATAAATTATCCCCCTCCTGCCCCTTTTACTGGTGTAACACTGCTCAGCTCAAAACAGAAAGGTGGTGTCCAGATGGCTTGCAGAGAGGGACAGTCTTCAATTAGCATAAAGGAAATACTTGTCAAGGGGGGCAGGGTTTTCATTGTTCTCATAGTAAGAAGATTGTACCTTGCTCAGAGCTGTCTGGTCTGTGGAGCAGATTCCACATCTGAGGGGAGGTGGCTTACACTAGGTAAAAGGGGCATGAGGGGGATACTTTCTCATTCAATTACTCTTGAACTACAACTCTGACAGTATTGAAATAAAACTCTCTATGACTCAAATACTATGAAGATTAATTGGAGCTGCTCTTTTTGTGAAACATTACTATCCCTTTAAATGGCTACTCAATAATTAATTTTCAAGTTACATAAGGTTGTCAGCTAAATTATGTTTGTAATCCGCTAGCCATTTGTTCATCTCAAAGGAGTATGCTGGCTTTTACAAAGAAGTTTTGATATACCCTGAAGAAGTATTATGATATTACAAAACACTTGGGAAACAAATATCAACATGCTGCTTCCATGTATAGCTACATATTGATTGGAGGTGATAAGACGATTGGTGCAGAACTATCTATGTATATTTCTCTGTTGTTCAATATAGGTTTATGGTAACTTTGGGTAGGTGACTGCCCTTTTAAATAGGCAGGAACAATTCTTGAAGAGAATTCTAGGTGGAGCCTACCTCCTATCTCTAGCTGCATCTACCCACCCCTCTCCAGAAAGATTTGTTCCTTGATGAAGATACAGACAAGAGAACAGTTCTGCATTAGTTTTAGCTTTTTTTGTTTTCTATTAGATATGGAATACCACCATTAGGTGGATTGCCATTACTGACATTCCCTAGTGGATAGCTCAGTTTCCAGGCGTTATGGTGCACCTCTTAGCCCTGGGGGGAAAACCTTGTTTAGCAAGTTCTTTCCCTAGGAGTTGCCCACTGAGGCTTCTTCTTTATACATCGTAATCTGAAGATTAAAGACCTGCTGAAAAGGTGAGCAACCCTTTGAGTGCTCAGGTCCACTTGTCCCATGTTTCCTCTCCGCACAGAGGTCTCCATTGGAGTTCCTGCTACATTCTCCTGCACTCATTGGGTTTGTCTGTATGTCTGTTGGGGGGTTTGGAGCAGAGTTTCTGTGGTAAAATGATCCCTTTGTCTGCCAGTTGGCATCATTTTGGGGTTTTTGGCTCTTCTCACGTCAGGGTATAGTGTTTAATTGTCTCTTAACATGTTTTCTGGTATTTTTACAACTTTTTTTTTTACCTCACTGTAAAATATTGAAAAACTGAGTTAAAGACGAGCATAGACGCCATGCTCCATTCAACTCTATGGGACTTTACAGTTTGGGACATATATCTGCAACCGCTCAATGTAGCGACTCCAGAGACGGCTCATTTTTTTTGTCTACCCTTGCTCTATTATCCGGTCAACGTTCTGTGTACTTTGGGGTGCTCAGGGGGCTTCGGGCACCATTGGAGTACTTTTTTCAGGGAAAACTACATTTCCCATGAGTGCTTGCTTCGAGCGCTCATTTCTGATTGACTCCCATCGCAGCAGCCATTTTCTGCTTTCCCTTCACGAGTATCTTATGTAGGGCTTCGACTCTCCTTCTCTCCTCATCAGATTAACCCTTCACCTGCCAGATAAGTGCAAATTAGTGATTTCTGGGGTGGAATTTTAATCTTATACACTGTATTGGGTTGTTTCCTTATACTTGTGATGTTTTGACACTGTGAGGATGTCAAACCCGTTGGAGCTTGGGGCTAGAGCTAAGACTAAGGATACTGGGGTCTCTGTGTCCCCCATTGCGCACTGCTCCTCATGTCAGTCAGGGTTACCTAGAGAGTACTCAGGTCATTTATGTCCAGCATGCACTGCTGCCCCTGGGTCTCCCCCAGGGACCTCCAGCCATGCACAAGAGCCTGTTTGGATTTAAGAGTTTAAGGCCACTAATAGAGACCTAAGGCCTGCCTTACAACTCCTTCCATCCCAATTCCAGTGTTGGCACCCCCCTATTCCTATAAGGTCTTCCCTGCCAAAACTGCAAGGAGTATCTGATGTATCAGATTCCTCTGAGGAGGAACTGTTGATTCTGACGAGGGGGAATGTTCTGCGGTGGTCTCTTCCCAATTCTTTGGGGACCCCTTTGAGGCTGATCCCCCTGCTGAGGGCCTGATCAGGGCAGTGTTAATCGCCCTAAACATTCCCTTGGTTCCAGAGGCTTCTGTGGACCCCTCTGATGTGTTCCAGGAGCCCAAGAAACAGTCTACCTGTTTCCCTCCTAACCCCACTCTTGACCATCTGGTAATTGGTGAGTGGAAAGCTCCTGACAAGAAACCTTCTGTTTCTAAGAAATTTTCTAAGTTGTATCCCTTTTCTGAAGATGAGTTAGCTCAATGGGCTCATCCACCCAAGGTCGACGTGCCAGTCTCTAGACTTTCTAAGTCCACTGCTTTGCCTGTGGCAGACGCTTCTGTCCTCAAAGACTGGACTGACAGGAAGATTGAGACATCCCTAAAGACCATCTTTGCTACGGCTGGTACTTCGTTGTGCCTGGCGTTCTAGTCTGCAG
This sequence comes from Rhinophrynus dorsalis, assembly GCA_037306005.1. NCBI lineage: Eukaryota > Metazoa > Chordata > Amphibia > Anura > Rhinophrynidae > Rhinophrynus > Rhinophrynus dorsalis. The sequence continues at coordinate 269,101,359 of CM074721.1, read as the reverse complement.
ACCCTACTTCTAAGAAAACTTTGCTTTCATTGCCTTTTCAGGATACCACTGTGTCTGGGCAGGAGCTTAAGGACCTGATCAGTGAGGCCACAGGAGGCAAGAGTACCTTTCTGGCTTTAGTTCCTAGGAAGAAGCCTCCAGTGAAGCAGAATTGGCTTTTTTGTCCCTTTAATGTTGAGGAGCGCTCCGTGATCCAGCCGGTTCCGCGTTCCTCCTCCAAGCTCAAACTGCAATGGGAGGGCTGAGCAGTCCTCCACAAAGCCCAACACTTCCAAACCTGCTTCAGGATGACTCGCCGAATCCCGGTCCCCACTCTCCAGTGGGTAGTCATTTGCACCACTTCCTCAGTGTTTGGACGGACACCATGGGGGATATGTGGGTTTTGCAGGTTGTATCAGAAGGGTACAGGATCTCTTTCGTTTCTCTTCCTCCGTTCAGGTTCTTTCCATCTCACACTCCTCAGGGAGTGGAGAAGTGCCATCTGTTCCACAGTGCTATCCAGACCCTTTTGGACAACGAGGTTCTGGAACCTGTCCCAGTACCAGAAATGGGTTTGGGGTTTTACTTCAACCTGTTTGTGGTTTCCAAGAAAGGCGGCGGATGTCTTCCTATTTTGGACCTCAAGGACCTCAGTTCCTTTGTGGTCAAGACTCATTACCACCAGGAGTCCCTGCAAACTGTGATTGCGGCCATGTCTCCTGGAGAATTCCTTGCTTCTCTGGTCCTTCAAGATGCATACCAGCACATTGCCATCCATCCATAGAGTCGACAGTTCCTCCGGTTTGCTTGCGACCAAGGGCATTTTCAGTTTTCTGCTCTTCCCTTTGTTCTGACTACAGTTCCCCAGGTCTTCAGTCGCATCCTGGGTGCATTAGTGGCTGTCCTTCACCGGGACGGCATCAGGGTTTCTCCATACATGGACGACTTGCTTCAGAAGGCTCCTTCTCCGGAACGCTTTCATTAGCAGGTCAGGGACTGTTTTCATGCACTGACTCATAATGAGTGGATCCTCAACATGGACAAGTTGTACCTTGTACCATCTCAGAGACTAGTCTTCCTAGGTCTCCTTTTTGACACCAAACAGGGTATGGTGTTTCTCACAGACGAGGTGGCTCACCAGATCGTCCACAAAGTGTCTGCTGTTCTGGCTCATGAGCCAGTACCTGCCAAGAAGCTGACATCACTAGTGGGGAGGTTCATTTCCACCATAGAAACGGTTCGTTTGCAATGGCTACACCAGGGAACTCCAAAGGTTTGTGATCCATGTGTGCAGGGGTCAACAGGATCTGTTGAAGATGTTGTTGTCCCTTCCCCTTCACATGGAGCTGAGCCTGTTGTGGTGGCTCAACCTCTCCAATCTGCTGAAGGGCTGTCCCTTCATGATAACCTTCTGGATTACAGTGACAACGGATGCCATCCTCTCCGGCTGGGGAGCAGTCCTGGGTCACAGCAATGCCCAAGGTCGGTGGTCTCTGGAGGAATCTCTCCTTCTCATCAATGTGTTGAAACTTCAGGTGATATTTCATGCTCTTCGCCACTGGACATATCATCTGCAGGAATGCCCAGTCAGAGTCCAATTCAACAACGCCAAGGCCGTGGCTTACATCAACACGCAAGGCGGTACAAGAAGTCTCACTCCCTGGTCGGAGGTCAAAGCTATTTTAACCTGGGCAGAGGAACATGTTCCTGTCATATCCGCAGTTCATATTCCTGGCGTAAACAACGTGCTGGCAGACTTTCTAAGTCGACACACAGTGGACAGCGGGGAGCGGGAACTGAACCAAGAATTGACATTGTAAACAGTGTGCAGGTAAGGGAACATTTGGACAGCAGTGACCACAATATTGTATCCTTTGAAGTTTGTTATGAGAAACCCAATAGCAAGAGTTTAACCAAAACATTCAATTTCAAAAAGACTAATTTTACAAAGTTAAAAGAAGCTTTAAAGGATATCCAGTGGGATGTAATTTTCAAAGATAAAAATGCACAAGAGTCATGGAATGTATTTAAAATGCTCTTGGGCAAATATACACGTCAATATATACCATTGGGGAATAAGCACAAGAGAAGTAAAGCAAAACCAATGTGGATTAATAATGTGGTTAGCAGGGAAATGAGAAATAAAAAGCAGGCTTTTAAGGTGTTTAAGTCAAATGGGTCAGATGCATCATTTAAAAAATATAAAGAATGTAATCAAATCTGCAAACAAGCAATTAAGCTAGCTAAAATAGAAAATGAGCGAAACATTGCAAACGAGAGCAAGAAAAACCCTAAACAATTCTACAAGTATATTAACAACAAAAAAGTTAAGGTTGATATTGGTCCTCTTAGGACTGAAACAGGTGAATTGATTAGTGAGGATAAAGCTATGGCTGAGACCCTAAATACGTTCTTTGCTTCAGTATATACAAAGGAAGCAGAAATGACAAGCTATGGGCAAACAGACAAAACCATGGAATTTCCTCCAACATCTACATGGCTTACTGAGGACAAGGTCCAAAAGAGACTGGAAAGGGTTATAGTGAATAAAGCGCCTGGACTGGACGGTATACACCCAAGGGTACTTAAGGAACTTAGTTCAGTAATAGCAAAACCATTATACTTAATATTTATTGATTCGCTTTCATCAGGCATAGTGCCCTGTGATTGGAGGAAAGCTGATGTAGTTCCATTGTTTAAAAAGGGAGCAAGATCCAAACCAGGAAATTATAGACCTGTGAGCTTGACTTCCATAGTGGGTAAGATACTAGAAGGGTTATTAACTGATAGTATTCAGAACTATGTGAAGACAAACAATATCATTAGTAGGAATCAGCATGGTTTCATGAAGAACAGATCATGTCAGACTAATTTACTTGCATTTTATGAAAGAGTGAGTAGTAATTTGGACAGGGGAATTGCTGTTGATGTAGTATACTTGGATTTTGCAAAAGCCTTTGACAGAGTGCCTCACAACAGGTTACTGCATGAATTAAAAGGCTTCGGTTTGGGTGGTGGTATCTGTACATGGATTGAGAACTGGTTAAATGATAGATGGCAGAGAGTTGTTGTAAATGGAACTTTTTCAAATTGGTCTAGGGTTATAAGTGGGGTGCCGCAGGGTTCAGTCCTGGGCCCAATGCTTTTTAATTTGTTTATTAATGATCTAGAAGTGGGAATTGAAAGTAGCATCTCAATCTTTGCTGACACTAAGCTATGTAAGGAAATACATACAGAGCTCGATGTTTTTTCCCTACAGAAAGATTTAGATAAACTAAGTGAATGGGCAGAAAAGTGGCAGATGTCATTTAATGTAGATAAATGTAAGGTTATGCATTTGGGTTGTAGAAACAAACTTGCTACATATACTCTAAATGGGAAACAACTTGGGAAATCCTCATTAGAGAAAGATTTAGGTGTACTGATAGACAATAGTCTTCACAGCAGTGTGCAGAGTCACTCAGCTGCTGCAAGAGCAAATAGAGTACTAGCCTGCATAAAAAGAGGTGTAGAAGCAAGGGATGCTAATATTATCCTACCTCTGTATAAATCCTTGGTTAGGCCTCATCTAGAATATGGAGTACAATTTTGGGCGCCTGTTCTAAAAAAATACATTACTGAACTGGAAAAGGTGCAGAGACGTGCAACAAAACTGATAAAGGGATTGGAGGATCTGAGTTAGAAAGAGAGACTAGCCAAACTGGGTTTGTTTACATTAGAAAAGAGACGTCTAAGGGGTGATATGATTACCATTTACAAATACATTCAAGGTCAATACAAAGAACTATCCAATGAATTATTTATGCAAAGAGCTGAGCTAAGAACAAGAGGTCATCCATTAAGACTTGAGGAAAGGCGCTTTCGACTAAAACACAGGCAGGGATTCTTTACAGTAAGGGCGGTAAGGCTATGGAATTCTTTGCCTCGGGATGCTGTGCTTGCAGATAATGTAACTGCATTCAAAAAAGCAATGGATGCCTATCTAGCACAGAACAATATTGACAGTTATGACAGATGGCTTCAAAGCAAATAGGATATTGAGCCGGGGAACTATTTGACACACTCACACACACACACACCTACACTGGAAATTGATCCAGAGGGCTTTTTTGTTGCCTTCCTCTGGATCAACAGGGGTGTTATTGGCATGGGCTGGACTTGATGGATGCATGTCTTTTTTCAGCCTTATCTACTATGTTACTAATTGTTCAACATCATTGTTCAGGAGTGGGGACTTCTTTGCGTCGATCTGATGGCAACGAGACACAGTCTAAAGGTTCTGTTGTTCTGCTCTCGCTGGAGGGACCCTCTAGCTCTGGCAGGGAATGCCATGTCAATTCCATGACACTTCCCTCTGACGTACATCTTTCCTCCCATGCCCTTGTTACTCAGGGTGTTGTGGTGGAAAACTGCATCTGGAGCATTCTCCGGTCCTTCTGGTTGCGCCGTGCTGACCTCATCAGGCTTGGTTTCTGGATCTTTCTGTGGCAGATCCCTTCCAGCTGCCCCGCCGTCCGGATCATCATCTACAGGGATACCTGTGGAAGGACGATGTGGACCGTCTGGGTTTGACGGCATGGAAACCGAATCCTCAATACTGAAGAAGAAGGGTTTTTCACTGTCGTCCAATACAGGTCACTGGTACAATGGGAGGCGATCCGCTCCTTTAAGTAGGCAGGAACATTCATTCAAATGTATGCAGGGGGTGGAGCCTCCCCTCCCTCTTAAGCTGCCTTCAGGCCAGAGACAAGCTAGATTGATTTGTTCCTGTGTGCTGTGCAGTACAGCTTTTTATTGTTTTTATTCAAATATGGAATACCACCATTAGGCGGGTGACCATGGCTGGAATTGCCCTCTCCAAAGTGGCTAGTGCAGCTTCCAGGGATTTTCTGGTGGACCTTATGCCCTGAAGAGGGAACAACTTGAGTCAAGTAGCTTCCCTGCTGGGGAACTTTCCTCTGGTTAATTCCCTTTTAACATGGTTACCTGAAGACAGAAGTCCTGCAGAAAGGTGAGCCACCCTTTGAGTGCTGAAGGTCCACTTGTCCCACAGTGTCCCTTCTTTGGGCTTGTATTTGGGAGTTCTCATTATGCATTCCAGCACTCATAGGGTGTTTTTATTTATATTGCCTGTATTTATGCAATGTCTGTGGTATTCCCTGGGTTTTGGAGCTTTGGGTTATTGTTTTCTCATGTTTTACATGTGTTAGAAGTATGTTTGGTGAACTTTTTCCTCTCAGGAATAATTTATTAATATTTAATGTTCCGCGCCTTTAAGCGAGCTTTTACCCGCATAGACGCCATTGCTTCTTTACTCTCTATGGGTTTACACAGTGTGGGACGTATCTCTGGAACCGCTTGTCACAGCGACTTCAGAGGGGGCTCATTTTGTTGGTCTTCCCCTGCTCTATCATCCGGTGGCTAGATTCGGTGTGTTGGGAGTCTGGGGGGGCTTTGGGCACTGTTTTGGGGTACTTCTGAGAAAAACGACGTTTCCCATGAGCGCCTGTTTCTCGCTCGTTTTCTGATTGGCTACCGTCGCGGCAGCCATTTTGTGGTGTTATTCTCAGCGAGTATACTACGCAGGGACCGAGCCTTCTCTCCTCTCAGCAGATTAACACTTCGCTGGCCAGATAAGTTCGATTTTAGACATTTCTGGGGTGAAACTTTAATCTTTCACACTTCTACTGGGTGATTTTTCTTAGTGGAGTTTATCTGACGCTGTGAGCATGTCTACTCCACTGGAGTCAGGGGCTAGACCCAAGACTAAAGAGGCTGGGGTGTCTATTTCCCCCATTGCGTTTTGCTCCTCTTGTCACTCTGGGCTTCCTAGAGAATTTTCAGGTCATTTATGCCCAAAATGTGCAGAAAGTCATGACAGCAACCCTGGGCTTTCCAGTCACGCTATTGAGCCAACTTGGGTGAAAGAGTTTAAAGCTGCCACTAGGGATCTCAGATCCACTCTCCAACTCTTTCCCTCTCAGGTTCAGGGGGCTCTTCAGGTCTGGCAGACCCCCTCCACAATCAGGACCTCCCTGCTGAGGAAGGCACTGTTATTGAATCTAATAGGTCCATTGGTGACCCTTATGAATGTGACCCCAAAGTTTCTGCTGAGGGTTTGATCAGAGCTGTGCTAACCACGCTCAACCTTCCTCTGACTCAGGAATCTACTCATGATCCAACTGACGTTTTCCAAAAACCGTCTAAAGCTGTGGTTTGTTTTCCTAATAATCCTACCCTTGCCCGTTTAGTCTCAGACGCATGGAGGAATCCTGAAAAATCCTCTTCTGTGTCCAAAAAGTTTGCTAAACTTTACCCTTTTCCTGAGGCTGAACTGGCAAAATGGGTTCATCCTCCTAAAGTGGATGCTCCTATTTCTAGGTTATCCAAATCTACTGCCTTGGCTGTATCTGATGCCTCTGCCCTGCAGGATTGGACGGACAAAAAGTTAGAAATTTGTCTTAAATCCATTTTTGCCTCTATTGGCACTGCCATGCGTCCAACCTTTGCAGTGGCGTGGGTTAATCAGGCTATTGCGGCCTGGACTGAACAGCTGACTGAGGCTGTTCGCCAGGATGTGCACCAGTGTCTGAGCAGTTACAGCTTCTTGCTAATATATCAGAAGCTCAAAATTATGTTTATGATGCTGCTTTTGATGCTGTGCGCATGATGGCAAGGGCCTCTACTTCCTCTGTGGTGGCTAGACGTGCTCTTTGGCTGAAAATTTGGTCTGCTGACACTGCTTCTAAGAAAGCTTTGCTTTCTTTACCCTTTGAAAGGACCTCACTGTTTGGATCTGAACTTAAGGAGATGATTAGTGAGGCTACTGGTGGCAAAAGTACTCTTCTACCATCAGTCTTCAAGAAGAAGTTTCCAGCCAAACACAATTGGTCCTTTCGTTCCTTCCAAACTGAGACACGCTCCACGTCCCAGGCAGGTCCATCCTCCACGCGCTCCTCCTCCAAGCCCAAACAGTCCTGGAAGCCCAAAGTTGCCCCCAAGGCCAAGACCTCCAAGACTGCTTCGGCATGACTCGCCGAACCCGGGTCCGCATCCGGCTGTAGGTGGACGTCTCCACATCTTTCGCCGGGTTTGGGAGGAGTCAGTGGCGGACCCTTGGGTTGTTCAGGTGGTATCAGAGGGATACAGGATCCCTTTCTCTTCCCTTCCTCCTTTTCGGTTCCATTTTACTCGTCCTTCTCAGGAGCCTACAAAAAGACGTCTGTTGGACGATGCTATTCAGGATCTTTTGGACAAAGAGGTCCTGGAATTGGTTCCACCAGAGGAACAGGTTCAGGATTCTATTCCAACCTGTTCGTTGTGGCCAAAAAGGACGGAGGTGCTCGTCCTATTTTGGATCTCAAGGATCTCAATTCCTTTGTTGTGAGTTCCCACTTTCGTCAGGAATCTCTGCGTTCTGTGATAGCAGCAATGTCTCCAGGGGAGTTCCTTGCCTCCCTGGACCTTCAGGATGCATACCTTCACATCCCTATTCATCCAGAGAGCAGACGGTATCTCAGATTTGCCTGTCACAAAGGCCACTTTCAGTTTTCAGCTCTTCCCTTTGGTCTGACTTCAGCTCCTCAGGTCTTTCAGAGGGTATTGGGAGCTTTGATAGCTGTGCTTCATCGATATGGGGTCAGGGTGACTCCCTACATGGACGATCTGCTCCTGAAAGCCTCATCTGCGGAGATTCTCTACCAGCAGCTGCAGTTGTGTATACAGACACTCAATCGCCACGGCTGGATTGTGAATCTGGACAAGTCAGACTTGGTTATATCTCAACAGATCCTCTTCTTGGGTCTCCTGTTCGACACTCAGCAGTGCATGGTGTTTTTACCAGAGGAAGTGGCTCATCAGATTGCTATCCGGGTGTCCAAGATCCTAGAGCCAGACAGGGTTCCAGTACCGAAGTTGACCTCTCTGGTGGGGAAGTTTATTTCCACGATAGAGGCAGTGCCATTTGCCATGGCACACACCAGGGAACTTCAGAGGTTTGTGATCCAGACGTGCAAGAATCATCCAGATCATCAGCATCTATCAGTATCTCTGCCTCCTCATGTCGAGTTGAGCCTGGAATGGTGGTTGGACCTGTCTCATCTCCTGAAAGGGAGATCCTTTCGGGTTCCCTATTGGACCACAGTCACGACGGATGCCAGCCTCCAGGGATGGGGGGCAGTGTTGGGTCGTTTCAGTGCTCAGGGGAAATGGGGACTGGAGGAATCTCTTCTCTCCATCAATGTTCTGGAACTTCGTGCCATCTTTCTTGCCCTGAGGCACTGGGAATCTCAGCTGGAAGGTTGTCCAGTCAGAGTGGAGTCCGACAACGCCACCGCGGTGGCCTACATCAACAGACAAGGCGGCACAAAAAGTCTCACCGCTTGGTTAGAGGTCAAGGCCATTTTGTCTTGAGCAGAAGCTCATGTGCCCTTCATCTCAGAAGTACACATTCCAGGCGTAGACAACGTCATGGCAGACTTTCTCAGTCGTCACACAGTCGACAGCGGAGTGGGTGCTTCATCCAGAGGTGTTTCACCTTCTAACCCAGATGTGGGGGGTGCCTGTAGTGGATCTGATCGCTACCAGACACAACAGGAAGGTGCCAGTGTTTTGCTCTAGGTGGAGGGACCCTCTTGCTCTAGCAGTGGATGCTTTGTCAATCCCTTGGGAGTTCCTTCTGGCGTACATCTTCCCTCCTCTTCCTCTGTTGATCAGAGTCATCCAGAAGCTGAGGTTGGAGCGTTGTCCTGTCATCCTAATCACTCCAAATTGGCCTCGTCAGTCCTGGTATCCGGAACTGCTAGCCATGTCTGTGGCGGATCCCTTTCCGCTTCCTGCCCGTCCAGATCTACTTCTTCAGGGATATCTGTGGAAGGAGGATGTTCAGCATCTCCATTTGATGGCTTGGAGGTTGAATCCTCAATTTTAAAGAAGAAAGGGTTTTCCTCTTCAGTGGTGTCCACGATGCTTAGAGCTCTCAAGCCTGTGTCTTCCAAGATCTATCATCACATATGGTCCACCTTTGTGGCATGGTGTACTGATAAGGATCTATCTCTTGATTTCCATCTTCCCACGGTCCTGGCTTTTTTGCAGGATGGGGTTGAGAAGGGACTCAGTCTGAGTTCTCTCAAGGTTCAGACTTCAGCTTTGTCTGTGTTTTTCCAGGAACGGATTGCTATTCTTCCTGATGTTAAGGTTTTCTTCCAAGGTGTGGCTCATGTTCGGCCTGCCTTCAAGAGTCCAACTCCCCAGTGGGACCTCAATTTGGTGCTGGGGGTTCTCCAGTGACCCCCGTTTGAATCCTTGGCTTCTATTCCTTTGCGTCTCTTGACCTGAAAAATGGCCTTTCTTTTGGCTATTGTCTCAGTTCGCCGGTTAGCAGAGTTACAAGCTCTGTCTTGTAAACCTCCTTACTTGGTGTTTCACAAGGATAAGGCAGTGCTTTGCACTTCCAAGGAGTTTTTACCCAAGGTTGTCTCCGAATTTCACATCAATCAGGATATTGTGGTTCCCTCTTTCTGCCCTAACCCTTCCTCTGACAAGGAAAGAGATCTCCATTTGTTGGATGTTGTGCGTTGTCTTAAATTTTATGTTCATCGCACTGAGGCTATCAGGAAGTCTGACGCCCTGTTCGTCATTCGTGAGGGGCCTAGGGCAGGGAGACCGGCATCCAAGGTAACTATTACCTCTTGGATTAAATCTACCATTCGTGAAGCCTACAAACTGCAGAATAAGCAAGTTCCCTTCAGGGTTACTGCTCATTCCACCAGATCAATTGGGGCCTCTTGGGCCTACAAGAATCAGGCGTCTGCTGATCAACTGTGCAGAGCGGCCACTTGGTCCTCTGTGCACACATTCTCGAAGCACTATCGTGTTGATGTACTGGCCTCGGCTGATGCCAGCTTTGGGAGGAAGATCCTGGAGGCAGTCTCGCCTGTTTAGGACCTTCTACTCTGTGGTTCTTAGTGCTTCTTTGCTGTTGAGCCCTGTTGGCTCTAGTTCAGTGTGCTGTGTTAGTTCGGGGGTTTGTTTTTCCCCCTGGTTGGTGTCCGTTGACACTTCTGTTATTGGGCTGTATGATTAATTGGTTCATAGTGGTTCTGGTGACTTTGGGCCTTGCGCCTGGTCCTTGCCTTACTTCCCGCCTCAGGGAAAGCTCAATGTTTGTACATCCCATTGTACCAGTCACCTGTATTGGATGACAGTGAAAATAGGATTTTAGTCTTAACTGTTAAATCCTTTTCACTTAGTCCATACAGGTCACTGGTCTCCCACCCTGTCAAGGGACCATGCTTGGCTCTCCTGTGGCATTCAGTGGGAGACCTTCGGGGCATGCTCACAGGAGTCTTCCTTTTCCTTCTTACCTCTGGTCAGTTTAGTTTCTCAAATCAATCTAGCTTGTCTCTGGCCTGAAGGCAGCTTAAGAGGGAGGGAAGGCTCCACCCCCTGCATACATTTGAATGAATGTGCCTGCCTACTTAAAGGGGCGGATCGCCTCCCATTGTACCAGTGACCTGTATGGACTAAGTGAAAAGGATTTAACTGGTAAGACTAAAATCCTATTTTCTTTGGGTGTGGTGGCCAGTATGCTTAGTGCCTGCAAGCCTGTCTCATCTAAGTCCTACCATAGAGTCTGGTCCACCTTTCTCTCTTGGTGTGCCGATAAGGATCTTTCCCAGGAATATGATCTTCCAACGATCCTATCCTTCCTACTGGATGGAGTAGATAAGGGCCTCAGTTTTAGTTCCATTAAGGTTCAGACTTCTGCAATGTCTGTCTTCTTTCAGAGACGTATCACTATCCTTCCTGATGTCAAGGTTTTCTTTCAAGGTGTTGCTCATACTCATCCTGCCTTTAAGAGCCCTACTCCTCAGTGGGATCTTAACTTAATTTTGGCCATCCTTCAGCACCCTCCATTTGAATCACTGGCTACTATTCCTCTACGCATGCTGACTTGGAAAATGGCCTTTCTCCTGGAGATTGTGTCTGTTTGCTGTGTAGCGGAGTTGTATGCTCTGTCTTGTAAACTTCCATTTTTGGTGTTTCACAAAGACAAGGCGGTTTTTCGCACTTCTCAGGAGTACCTCCCAAAGGTGGTTTCTGAATTCCACATTAATCAGGAAATCGTGGTGCCCTCTTTCTGTTTTGACCCCACCTCAGACAAGGAAAGGGATCTTCACTTGTTGGACGTGGTACGGTGTCTAAAGTTCTTTGTGCACAGCACTGAGGCTATTCACCACTCTGACACCTTGTTCGTCATTCCTGAGGGTCTCAGGGCAGGGAAACCTGCGTCCAAGGTGACCATAGCATCTTGGATTAGGTCTGCTATTCGTAAGGCTTATGAACTGTGGAAGAAGCCTGTTCCATTTAGGGTTTCAGCTCATTCCACTAGATTCATTGGGGCATCTTGGGCTTACAAGAATCAAGCCTCAGCTGATCAGCTGTGCAAGGCTGCCACTTGGTCGTCTGTGCACACCTTTTCTAAGCACTACCGCGTTGATGTGCTGGCGTCGGCCGAATCCAGCTTGGGACAGAAGATCCTAGAGGCAGTTTTGCCTGTCTATGTTCTCCGTTTGTCTCTTCAGTACTCCTTCACTTTTGAGCCCATTTGGCTCGAGTTTGTGTGTTGTGCTTCATTCTGGGTGTGGTTATGCACCGGTTTTTGGTGTGTGTTGACACTTAGCGGTTATTGTTGGGCTGTCTATGATCTGATGGCTCATATAGGCTCTGGTGACTTTGGGGGCTCTGCTCCTGGTCCTTGACTTACTTCCTACCTCTGGCAAACTCAGTGTTTGGACATCCCAAAGTTGCCAGTAACCTATATTGGATGACAGAGAAAAGAGGATTTTAGTCTTACCTGTTAAATCCTGTTCTCTTAGTCCATATAGGTTACTGGTCTCCCACCCTGTCAAGAGACCATGCATGGCTCTCCGGTGACCAAACATGGGAGTCCTTTCAAGTTCATGCTCACAGGAGTCGTCTTTTCCCTTCTTACTTCCTAATCACTAGTTAGTGTCTCAAACCTTTCTGGAGAGGGCTGGCTAGATGCAGCTAAGGAGAGGGTGTAGGCTACATCCAGCATTCACTTCAAGAATTGTTCCTGCCTTTCTAAAGGGGCAGCCGCCTACTTAAAGTTATCAGTAATCTATATGGACTAAGAGAAAAGGATTTAACAGGTATAAAATCCTCTTTTATTAGTGTGGAGGACATAAGGTTGGATCCTGGACTGCTTAATGCTGAGATCGGCCAGCTAAGGGGATGTCTGCCTGCATCTTGGTCTGTTTACTGCCTGCGAGCTGAGGGGACCTCTGCCCACATCCTATGTAATGTCTACATAAGGTAGCGTTACATTTTAATGATCCAAGGGACATCGGCCCATACTCTAAAATAATGTTTGAAAAGAAGATCACTTCCAATAATAATAGGTGCCTCTGCAAACAGGCTGATTAGGAGACAGTTGAGAACAGGAGAGGTAAACCACACTCTATACAGACTTTGATTCCATGTAAGAGAGATGGTAGAGGTAACACATATTGTGTGCAGACTTTATACTTCCATCACATATACAGTTTATTCTCTTTAGGGAAATATGAGAAGCCATTTACCCTTGCGTAAATTTTAACTTCGTAGTTGACTCAGTTTTATACAGATTGTATGCTGCAGCCACTTTAATATTCTTTTGCATTATTATAATTTTTTTATGTCTGCAATAAGAAATATTGATATATATCACTATAAAGTAGTGTCAAGTACTCTATTTTATATTTTTTCTCTTACTTCCAATATGGAACACAGGTACCATGGGGTTGAGTCTCTCCTCCTGGAGAGCAGGACACATCACAACATATTCTTTGGGGTGGAGACTCCCTCATCCTGCTAAGAAGCTGCATGAGCAAGGCACATTGTTTTAGGTTTATTTTTTTTATTTTCTTTTGTTGCTGTATAATCCCCCATTAGATTGGATCCTATCACTGGGTTCCCTTGGAGTAGATTTACCAGTTCGAGGGTGCTTTGTGGATCCTTTCAGCACTCTGGAGGGAATCTTGCTGCCAAGTTTTCCCTCATGACAGGGTCTCTTGACACTGGGCTTTCTCTCTAAGATGGTAAGCTGAAGGCAGAAGACTGGTGAGTGATTTGGTCCACTTTATGTCCCAAAATGTGTTGCTTCTCCATACAGCAGCTGATGTTAGCCTTGGTAGGCACTCGCCCTCATTATGGGTATATTTATTATATATATATGCCTCTCTCAGAGGGATTTGGAGTAAGAATGGCTGCTTTGTGCTGTGGGATTAACCCTTTCACTACCATTTTGCTAATCTTTGTTTTGGTGCTTTTGGGAGGAGGGTTATTTTCACCACTTGATACTTGTATGTTTTCTTCTTCCCCATAGATGTTCCCTGGGGGTTTTTAGTGTCTATTAACAATCTTTTAACTTTAGATCAATTTTAGTGTGGCAGCCCCTTTAAGAGCGAGAGCCCGCCCACCTCCATCTTTGCTCAGTTGACATCTATGGGAAAAATTATATGGGGCAAATCTCTGGAACAATTTAAGGGAAAACAATCACCGCCTATACAAGTTTACCTTATTGTAATCCATATTTAGCGATAAGCTAAAAAAAAAAAAAAAAACATGCTGTGGCAAAATGTACATTATTATTCTTCTGTTCCCCCCCAAGTATGGTCGCGTCCCAACCTCCTCCGATGACAGAAGAGTTCTCCTTGTAAGCTGGTTGGAATGCATTCATACTTGAGGAGGGAACATAAGAAGATTCATAGACTGCGTTACAGAGCAGTTTTTTTGTTTGTTTGTTTTTTTTGTTTTGTTTTGTTTTTCTAAGCTTAGATAACAATTACAATAAGGTAAACTTGTATAGGTGTAATAGTTCCCCTTTAAGATACAATGGTCAGAGAGGGTTATATCTTCTGTCTCCTCATGCCCTATCATCCGGTCGACTTTCTGAGTGTGCAGGGGGTTTATGGCAATCTGAAACAAGCAACAGAGAAGACTACATTACCCAGAATGCCCATTTCACAGGCTTTCTTCGGATTGGCTGACCGTTTTGCAGTGGCCATCGTACTTTTCTCTTACTTATTCTGTGCAGAGGCTGACTTTCCTTACTCTCCTCCTCCAGATTAACCCTTCACTTACCAGATAAGTCTATTTCTGGGCTTTTAGGGTGCTGTATTTTTCTGGGGACATTCTCAATTTTTTGTTGTTTTTTTTTTACTACGTTTGGGACACTTTCTAGTGGGAAGTATGTCGGACTCTAAAGGGCATGGGGGTAAATCCATGTTCCTAGACATTGGTCATATACATAGGTCCTCTACAAATAACGTTAAAATAAGAATCTATATAATGAAACAATAATTTTATTATCTTAATTGTAAGCAATATATAAAAAAACAACAGGTAGGTTAAAATGTGTGAATAAATTATAAAGTCTTGGTATGAATAATTTATTAAGTGCTGTACTGCAAAGAGCAGATATATCAGATTGCCTAAAACTTTGTATATGTTATCTGTCACTCGCAACTAATTTGGTTCATCTTGGCCTCCATCAATTGAATGTTTCTGTTAGCCAATCACAGGCTCTTTAGAGTCCCTTTAAATTCATATGGGACCAGTATGTAGGGTATAAATATAGCTTTTCATTCAGAGCCAACATGCTATAGTGCCCCCGACTAAGCTGGCTGTGCCCAGCAAAACATGTAGGGCAATGTGTTGAGGAGGTTGATAGTGTTTAATAATGTCAAATATAAAATATCAATGGATAGAAAATTAACTCCCAAAAGTGTTAGAGATAGAAATCAATGATTTAAAGTACAGAAACTGAGTGGAAGGGAAACAATGAGGTAAATAGTTAAAGCAGCAATACTTCCAACTCCGAACCAATGTGGGAAAACCTGAAACCCAATTGATTTTAATAGAGTTGTTACAGTTAGATTAGGATACAAATTAAGTAATTGTTACAGGAGATGTATGTTACAATCTACAAGGTATTAAAAATAAAGATTGTATAGCTACTATGATCTGTAAAGGGTCCCCGAATAAAGACCCTATAGCAAAGGATTAAAGGGAGACTCATGTCCCATAAACATATTTCCTTGTTTTGTAGAAGTTAAAAAAGTAATTATTTGCAGCAAATTGTAGCAGTTTGATATATATTCGCTTTGAAAGTTCTCCCTCCCTCCCCTTCTCCTGACGTCAGCGCTGTGCTTGACAGCAGGATATCACGGTCTGGGGACCAGCCAGCGGCTCTACAGCAGAGCCGAAATCGCATTATTTAAAAATAATTACTTCATTGGAAAGGTCTACAAAGTGTGCTTGGTTTTCAAGCACACTTTGTAGACCGTTCCATTGAAGTAGTTCTTTTTAAATAACGTGATTTTGGCTCTGCTGAAGAGCCTCCTTGAGTCTGCTGACTTGAATCTCCTGCTGTCAGCTTTACAGCTGACAGCAGGAAAAGGGAAACATTCAACGGGAATATCTCTCAAACCATTGCGTTTTGAGAGATAGTATTTGTACACATAATTTATTTTTTGAATCTCTACAAAACATGAAGATTACTATCCCTTTAAGTGTTACAGCTGTACGATCTATGAAGTGTTAAAATAAAGGCTTTATAGCTAAAGATCATTCTGGTATAAAACCCAGGTATACAATAACCTTTTAGGGTTGGAGAAATAAAGTGATCTGGAGAAGTTGTGTGAATCAAGAAATGTATTTATTATTTTTTTTTTTTTTTTTTTTTTTGCGCTATAAAAAGTCTCCTGAACAAACACCATAAACTCCAGCATAAAATAACCTGATAAGAAATGATTATCAAATGACAACCACTAAATCATTCATATTAACCCTCTAACTGCTGAATGATGCAGGGAGTTTAAAATAACAACTTTATAGCTGTTCAAATCTACAAAATGTCTCAAAAAACGGCTTTTTAGTCAATGATTATACTTTATAGCCGGTATGACTTGCAAGCTTTTGAAATAACGCCTCTGTAACTAAGGATCACACTTGTATATAATAAAGTAAATCAGGGGTTAAATTTGTGACTTTGGCATTTTAGTAACTCTCCTAAACAAATATAATAAACTCCGGTATCAAATAAATAACCTAATAAGAAAAGGTTATCAAGTGACAACTATTGAACTACTTGTATTTACCCTAAAATTACCAAATGATAGAAATTGTCTTCAACTTAATAGCAATGTATAAATATTGAAATATTACTTACATAGATCATCTGTCAAAAATCACCAACCAAATGGGAGGAGTTTTAAATCACCAATTAAATGGGAGTTTGAAACAAAGACAATTTAAATAACACCACCCCCATCCTGCTGTAAAAGTGCGGCTTTTTGCAACTAATACACATGTATAGTTGAATATGTTCTTAATAAAAAAGTGTTTTTTCACATAAAAATGAATAAAGGTTTCATTGTTTCATTTCTATGGTAATAAGAGACGGGCCTGTACAAATAAAATATTGAACTGGTCTTTTCCCTGGGAGTTTATCCCAATCTGTTCTATCTTCTTCTTAAGAAATATTAAATATGTAATTTAGACCTGCAATACTGCTACCAATTTTTATCTCTCTTATAAAAAAAAAAATGGTTGAATTCAGGGCAAAGCACTAAGGGGCTACCCTTACCCCTTCCTCCTCACACATTTTTCCTTTTTGCCACACGGGGCTACCTAGAGGGTATTTAGGGTCTGTATGCCCCTCATGTGCTGTGCCCCCCACTACTCCACAGGGGCCCTCCAGCACTAATTAAGAGTCATCATTGGTCAATACCTTACTGTCTTAAGTGCCCAAATCCCTTCATCTGTACAAGGGGTACTTCATTCATGTAAACATATTCCTTTCTTTTAGCAAATTACCCCCATTTCTAGGGGTCATTCACAGGTTATTGGGTTTTCCTCTGAGGATGAATTACCCTCAAAAGAGGATGATAATGGGGAGTATGAGGACATGTATTCTTCCTATTCCTGTGGCGATTCCTATGAGGCTGACCCACTCCCTTCCATGGAGGGGCTCATCAGGGCGGTCTTGGAGACTCTTCAGATCTGACGCAACTGATAAGGGGACTGCCTCTCTGGATATTTTCCAGAGGCATAAGAAGTGTTCTCCCATTTTTCCACCTAATAACACTCTTGACCAGATCCTTATGGATGAGTGGAAAGCTCCAGGTAAAAGGCTTTTTTGCTAAAAAGTGCTTTTCTAACCTATAACCTTTTTTGGCTTAGGCTTTAGTGCAGTAGACTTCTCCCCCTCCATGGACCCCCCATTTCACAGCTGGCAGATGGAGGAGGACTCAAGGAGCCGGCAGATAAGAGACTGGATTCTATTATCAAGTCATCTTTCGCTACCACTGGGGCATCACTAAGACCTGTTTTTGCCTCTGCACTGGTAAGCAGGCTGTTGCTGTTTGGTTTAAGCAACTTTCAGATGCTGTCCGTACGGATGTGGCCAAGGAGGACTTATTGTTTACCATGGCTAATATGAAGGAGGCCCATACATATGTTTCTTAAGCAATCTTTGACGCTGTTAGAATCTTTGCTAGACCTCCAACCTTTCTGTTGCTGCGCGCCGCACCTTGTGGCTCAAGATTTGGTCTACAGACTTCCAAAAAGTCATTGATTGGTTTCCTTGCCAGTACTGTTTTTTGACCTGATCTGAAACAGATCATCAGTAACTCCGTTGTTGATAGGAGTACCTTGTTTCCTGAGATCTCCACCAAGAGTCCCTTTCTGTCGAGGAATGGTCCCCTCCACCCCCGCCAAACGTGGATGAAGAGGCCGCAGAGCTTGAAAGCCTCTCCAGCTCACCCTGCCACAAAACCTCAATAACAGAAGAGTGGGTTTTGTGGGTAGTCTCAGAAGGGTACCGCATAGATTTCAAGTCCCTTCCTCCTTATCGTTCCTTTTTGTCAAGTATTCCAAATGAGCCAGACAAGGTAAGACTGTTCCAGGATGCAGTGGACCCACTGCTGGAAAAACAGGTTCCGGTGCCAATCCCAGCCCACAAGAGCTCTTCAGGTTTCTATTCCAACCTATTTGTGGTCCCACCCAATTCTGGACCTCAAATGCCTCAACAAGTTTGTGGTTGTTGAATGCTTCAAGCTGGAATCTTTGCTTTCTGTTATTGCATCAATGTGCCCGGGGAAGAATCTGGCCTCTCTGGATCTTCAGGAAGCATACTTACATGTCCCCTTTCACCCGGACAGCCAAGGCTTCACTTGGCTTAGTCACCACTCATCTTCACAAGGATCATGGTGGCCCTGGCAGCCTTCATCCACGCTCAAGACATTTCTCTGAGGCAATACCTGGACGACATTCTTATCAAGGCCCCTTCAAAGGAACTCCTAGCTCATCGTTTTCAAGACTGTGCCCACATTCTAGTCCACCATGGATTATGAATCTGCAGAAGGCCTCTCAGATTCCTTCCCAGGTTCTCGTTTTCATGGGGATGAGGTTTGACATCTTCCAGGGGAATGTCTTCCTCCCAGGAGAATATTCTACTTGTTTCTCAGGATGTGTTGTGGGTCCTTGAGTGATCCTCGGCCACAATCAAGGACTTTATGAGCGTGGTGGGTTGCCTAGTATCGACCCTGGATGCTGTCCTTTACTCTCATACCACATAAGGGAGCTGCAAAGGGATGTTCTCAGGAACTGGTCTTGGAATCCAAAGCATCTTCTTCAGCAGATGTCTCTCTCTCTCCTTAAGCCAAGGAGGGATCTCTGGTGGAGGTTTCATCTTCCGAACCTGGAGAAAGGGAGGCCTTTTGTGATCACAGAGTGGACCTTGGTCACCGTGGATGCCAGACTGGAGGGGGAGTTTTCTGGGTCACCTAGGTGTCCAGGGCAGGAGGAGACAGGATGAGAGCCTGTTGCCTATCAGTGTCCTGGATCTCTGGGGCATTCGGCTAGCCCTCATTCACTGGAGCCTGTTTTTTCGAGAACGCAGTGAAGGTGCAGTGAGATAATGCCATGGCAGAGGTGTACATCGTTTTCCAGGGAGGTACACGCAGTGCTGTGGCTTGAATCAAAGTTAAGGGTCTCCTGTGTTGGACGGAGGCATACATTCTGGCCATCTCAGCTCTTCACATTCCAGGGGTAGAAAATATTCTGGAGGACTTTCTAAGTCGCCAAGACATGCATCCAAGATCTCATCCCCAGAGTGATCTTGAAGATCAGGATGGACAAGGTGCTCATCATTCTGATTGCTCCTCCCTGGCCCAAGAGGGCATGGTTTGCAGACCTGGTCAGTCTCTCTATTCAGGATCTGATCTGCCTTCCTTCCAGACCATATCTTTTACTCCAGGGTCACCTATGGCTCGAGGATGTGAAGAAAGTTGCTTTGACGGCATGGCTGTTGAAGCCACCATCCTGAGGTAGAAAGGATTTTCCACAGATGTAATTTCTACTATGATACAGGCCAGGAACATGGTCTCTTCCAAGGCATACCATAGTAAATGTTCTGTCTTTCATAAGTGGTGCTCAGACAAGAATATGTTTCCTCAGACTTTTGCCCTTCCCTTGGTGTTGTCTTTCCTCCAAGATGGGGTGAAGAAAAGACTCAGTTTGAGCTTCCTTAAGGTTCAGATCTCTGTGCTTTTTTATTGCCATCATTCCAGTT
This sequence comes from Rhinophrynus dorsalis, assembly GCA_037306005.1. Lineage (NCBI taxonomy): Eukaryota > Metazoa > Chordata > Amphibia > Anura > Rhinophrynidae > Rhinophrynus > Rhinophrynus dorsalis. The sequence continues at coordinate 269,081,738 of CM074721.1, read as the reverse complement.
ATTAAGGTTTTTCTCTGTCATCCAATATGACATATGGGTACCATGGGGTGGTGACAGCTCCTCACAGTGGGCTGGAACAATTCAAGACAAGGTCTTGGAGGTGGCGACAAAAAATGTATTATTCAGGAGAATACACCAGAAATAGATGATCTCCTTGATTACTATGCCCAACCCCAAAAAACAATAATCATACAATGCAAATGAACAGATATAAGTAATAGGGAGTGCAACTGTAAGACACAGAATATAATATTAATATATATATATATATATATATATATATATATATATATATATATATAAGGTATAAAAAAAAGTCCTCCAATCTTTTCAATGGTAGAATTACAGCTGATCCACGCTGCTCATTTCCATGGGTAGGGCCCCCACACACAATAAGAAAAAGCTAGAAAAAAAAAGACAGTTTCACAGAGGATCACTCTGACTGTAGTATGCCTTCTTCAGAATAATCCTTCACAAAAAAAACAGAAAATCTTCTCACGTTTTACGGAGGCCAAGACTTGCCTCCTGGTGTGATAACATTCACTGGCTCTCACCCCAGTATGGTGCTGTTTAGTTCTTTTTCAATCACAACAACCAGTCGGGTGTACCCAAACTCCTGATGCTCCAACAGTGGGTAAATGTGGGATCCACCGACCAGATGATGGGTCACACCATACCCAACATCAGCATCGGAAGAAACCTGATTTATTACAAACCCTTCATCAAAGTGTGGGCACAGTGTTAAAATGAGCCATTGACTCCAAATATATGGAGATGAATTCACATAAAAAAATCCAGATTTATTAAAAGTAACAAAAACATATGACTAAATATAGCCAATAAAAATGCATATCAAATAAAAACAAATAGAATAGCAGCCTGACGTGTTTTGTAACGCACAGTAACATCATCAGAGGCTCCTCTTTTCTTGGAGGCAGAGACTTCCCTTCTCCTTATCAGACTACCCCTTAGCCCACCTCTAGTTTGACTTGTTCCACACCTGTGTGAAGGCGGAGAACTTTTCTGCTTAGTTTTTAGATTACTTTAATGTTTTCTATGTTAGATATGGGGTGTCAAAGTCCCCCCTTTAGGTGGATTACCATTCCTGGCTTACCCTTGAGGATTGACTAGCATGCAGGAGCTGTTGTTGACCTTTGCAGCACTGTGGAGAGAATCTTGCAGCCCAAGTTTCTCTCTCCTGAATGGGTCTCTCTAAGGCTTTGTTCTCATAATGGTAATCTGAAGACAGTAGATCAAGTTTGGTGAGTAACCCTTTGAGTGCCATGGTCTACTTGTCCCATTGTTTCCCTCCTTACAGGGGTCACTTTGGAGTCCAGAACACCTGCACTCGTGTTGTGTACTTTATTCAGTTTATTCCCTGGGTTTTTGGAGCTTCGGTGGCTGCATGTTCTGTATTTAACCCCTTCCCTGCTGGTTTAACTTGGTTCAAGGGCTTATTTTTGTGTTTTCCCTTCAAGATCATCCATTTTTAATTACCGCTACATGTTCTATTGGGCATTTGGGTACTTTTGGACAAAATTTTTGCTTTTCAGTGCCTTTAAGGCACACTTCCCAGTCGGCCGCACTTGCTCCATTGACTTCAATGGGACAGACTGCTTTGGGACATCTCTCTCCAACGGTTTGTCATACTGAGTTGAGAGATGGCTCATTCTTCTTGTCTCCTCTTGCCCTACAATCCGGTTCACATCCCCAGTGTCTTAGGGGCCCCGTGTGTGTGTGTGTTCATGCATAGCTAGGGTACAGCAACTGGACAAAACTACAACTCTCAGAATGCCCTTTTGCCAGGCTTCCATCCAATTAACTGATGGTTTTACAGACTCCATTTTCTCTTTGCCTGAGTATCCTATGCAGAGGCGTGTGTCTCCTCAGATTAACCCTTCACTTGCCAGACAAGTGTCTTCTTGGGCTTTCTGAGGTGATTTATTACACCTGGACACAGTATTTGGGGTTTCATATACTGCTTAGACACTTCTCCTGTTAGGATGTCAGATCCAAAGGGACATGGGGCTAGACCTAAGGCTAAGGACTCTATGACTCCCCTAGCTTACTGTTCCTCATGCAAAACAGGGCTTCCTAGAGTACTCAGGACATCTATGCCCCTCATATGCTGTGGCCCCTGCTTTATCTCCGGGGCTATCCAGCCTTGAATGTATGAGACGTTTAAAATCCTCTATGGCAAATTTCCTCTATCCTCTAACCTTCAGGTTTGTGTATACCTTCTTTAACTGACTCCTCAGAAGAAGATTAATTTGCTGGTGATATGGAGGAAGGGGAGTGTGAAGAGGGGGATTCTATCTACACTTTTGGTGATCCCCTTGAGGTTGACCCCATGCCCTCTGCTTGAGGGTCTTATCAAGGCGTTTTTAACGACCCATCAGGTCACTAATACTCCTGATGTGGGCCAGTCTTCTTCTGATGTCTTTCAAAGGAGTAAGAAGTCTTACACTGTGTTTCCACCCAGTGCCACTCTAGACCAGTTTATCTTGGATGAGTGAAAGACGCCTGACAGGTGACTTTCTCTTTTTAAGAGATTTTCTAAACTGTACCCCTTTTCAGAGGCAGCTTTGGCACAATTGGCCTCTCCTCCCACAGTTGATCCCCCTATATCTAGACTTTATAAGCCCACAGCTCTGCCCTTGGCAGACACCATGGCTCTCAAGGATATGACTGACAGAAAGCTGGATGCTATCCTTAAGTCTAACTTTGCTGCTATTGGTGCTGCTCTGCGACCTTCTCTGGCTTCGGCTTGGGTCACTAGAGCTATTGCTATCTGGGGCGAACAACTCACTGAGGCTGTCAGGAATGGCGCCCCTAAGGAGGATCTTTTAACCCCCTTGGCTAAAGACATATGTCACGGACATTCTTTTTGATTCAGTCAAACTGTCAGCTAAGGCTTCTTCCTTTTCTGTCACAGCAAGACTCACTTTGTGGTTCAAGATTTAGTCTGCTGATCTATCATCTAATAAGTCACTGATTTCTCTCCCATTTCAGGGCAGGACTCTTTTTAGGCCTGAACTGAAACAGATTTTCATTGAGGCTACTGGGGGCAGGATCACCCTGTTACCTCTGGTCTCCAAGCGATCTACCATGGCGAGGAAACGCTGTCTTTTTCATCCCCGCCAAACAGACTCAAAGGCCGAATCCGAGCATGTCTCAACCCAGCACCCCTCGCCCCACCACCAAGCCCAGACAGCAGTGGCACTCTAAGCACGCCACCGACAAATCTGGCAAGTCTTCCTCTGCATGACTCACAGAATCCTGGTCCACAGCTGCCCGTGGTTGGGTATCTGCACCATTTTTCAGCTGCATGGGCAGTGTCAATTGCGGACCATTGGGTTCTGCAGGTGGGTTTGGAAGGGTACAAGATCACTTTTAATTCGCTTCCTCCCTACAGATTCTTCTAGTCCAGAACTCCCCTGGGTCAGGATAACCTGCGTCTTTTCAACGAGGCCGTTCAGGCTCTCTTGGACAAGGGAGTCCTAATTCCAGTTCTTTCTCGAGAGGTTCAGGTTTCTATTCAGACCTTTTCGTGGTGGCAGCCATCCTATCTTGAACTTCAAGGACCTCAGTTCTTTTGTGGAGACTGCACGCTTCAAGATGGAGTCCTTGAGCTCTGTCATTGCAGCTATGTGCTCAGGAGAATTCCTCACATCTCTGGATCTGCAGGATGCATACCCGGTGAATGTCCTGATTCATCCAGACAGTCAGAAGTACTTCCGCTTCGCTTGCGAATTGGGGCACTTCCAGTTCGCCATCTGCCGTTTGTGTTTGCCAGTACTCTGGGGGTTCTGATTGCCTTCCTACACACATGGGATTCAGGTGACTCCCTATATGGAAGACCTTCTGCTGAAGGCTTGGTCAAGGGAAATCCTGGACCAGCATGTCCAGGACTGCACTCAGATACACCATGGGTGGATTCTCAGCATGGAGAAATCTGCTCAGGTTCCCTGACAGAACTGTTTTTCTTGGACTCCAGTTCAATACCTGTCAAGGGAAAGTCTTTCAAATGGAGGACTCCATTCAAATTATGCATCTGGTATCCCAAGCTCTGGAGTGGTCCTCAGCTCTGGTTTGCAAGTTCATGACTCTTGCAAGTCGCATGTTGTCCACCATGAAGGTGGTTCCATACTTCATGGCCTAGGGAGCTCCAGAGATTCACCTTCAACTCTTGGCATGGGAACCCAGATCTCTTGGATCTCAGGGTCTCCCTTCCTCTGGGGGTTAGGCAGGATCTGCTCTGGTGGTTGGACAGAACAACCTGGAGCAGGGGAATCCGTTTGTGATCTAGGAATGGATCTTTGTAACTACAGACGCCAGCCTGCAGGGCTGAGGCATGGTCCTGTGTCACCTGGGGATCTAGGGCAGGTGGACTTTGGAGGAGTCCCTTCAGTCCATCAATGTTCTGGAACTCCGGGCGATTCGGCACGCTCTGGCTTACAGGTCCCTTCTAATGAGGGGTTGTCCAGTATGCGTCCAGTCAGAGAATGCCACAGCCATGGCATACATCAACAAGCAAGGAGGCACAATAAGTGCTCCCGCTTGATCAGAAGTCGTCTATTTTGGCCTGGGTGGAAGATCATGTTCCGGCTATTTCCACCGTGTACATTCCAGGGATGGAAAATGTTCTTCCTCAGCCATCAAAGAGTGGACCCCGGAGTGTGAGAGCTTCATCCTGACGTTTTCGACCTGTTGGTGCAGCAGTGGGGTTTTTCTTAGATAGACGTGATGGCCACCAGGGACAACAGAAAGGTACAAATGTTTGTCCCATTGGGGGCATCCTCTGGCTTTCGCTGCGGATGCTCTGGCAATTCCATGGCACATTAATCTAGCTTACATCTTCCCTCAAATTCCTCTCATACCCAGGGTATTGCGGAAGATTCAGATGGATGGTCCAGCGGTCATCATGATTGCCCCCTATTGGACCAGGAGGGCATGGTTCCCTCAAGTCGGTTGCACTTTCCATTTGCGATCCGTTTCCACTGCCACTCAGACCGGATCTCCTTCTTCAGGGTTACCTTTAGAAAGAGGATGTGGAGCTCCTGGCTTTGACGGCATGGTTGTTGAAGCCTCCATCCTGAGGAGAAAATGTTTTTTTATATAACAGACACAGACAATATTAGACTTAAAGGATATCACACTATCACCATTCCACTCTACAGTCCTCTTATCTTACAGCTGCAAAGATCTGCTTTTACTTATTTAAACCCATATTCATTATTTAACTGTAAATTGAATTTATTTTTGTTAACAGCTGAAATAACAAAACCCTGTGTTGTTTTTTAATTGTTTTTTTTTTTTTTTTTTTTTTTTTTATATTTATATTTATTGAGACCACAAGAACAATGTACATAAATCAAACAGTACATATTCTGTAACTGGAATTATCACAAAAGACATGAAAAGAGTTACAGTACATATAAAGCATAATAAGGAATAATACGATAGCACTGGTGTAAAATCATCAACAGTGCAACAATATTGCATGTCAATAACAATGAAGAATATAGGACATAATACATGTGGTCTTATTTTGATAGTAAATTGAAATGGAGGGGGGGGGGAGGGAGGGGAAAGAAGACAATGGTAAGGGGAAAAGCGGAGAAAACAAGGCAAGAAAAAGTAGGATGTGGTAGACCAGGAAGATAGGGTGGAAGGAGAGAAAAGGGAGTGGAGAAAGAGTAGAAGCTCAGAGTAAAGAAAAGAAAAAAGAAAATGATACTGGGGAAAGAGGAAAAGAAGGAGAAAAAGATTGAGAAACAGAGATGAAGAAGGGAAAGAAAGAGGGGAAAGAACTAGAAGAAGTAAAGCAGAAAAGAAAGAATGAAAAAACGAAAAACTAAAAGAACTAAAAGAGCTCTGAACCGGATGAATAATTTTAGAAGGCATCAGTGTCTCAAAATATGTTAGTTAGCTTGGCAGGAAATGTCCCAATTTTGGAGTATAGAGCAGATGTATTGTGAGTCGAGGTCTCTTCGTAAAAAAGTTAGCCTAGTATATAACAAGTATTCTCGTACTTTAGATTTCCATTCTGCGTATGAGGGTGGGTTGGTCCTCATCCAATATTGCGGGATTAGTGATCTCAAAGCCATAATCATCATACGTAAGATAAGCTTCTTCTGTCGCGACATAATGGGAAGATCAAGAAAAAACAAAAGAGACCGAGGGGTTCTATTAAGTGTAAGACCCAGGAAAGATTCAATATGGGATAGACATTGAGACCAAAGAGGTTGAATCTTGGGACATGACCACCAGAGGTGTAGATAAGTCCCTACATGAGTAGAGCATCTCCAACAAAGTGATGAATTGACCTGTGAAATGGCATGTAATCGCGCAGGAGTAAAATACCATCTGTAAAGAAACTTATAATTGGTCTCAAGTATCTGCGAGGAAACGGAGAGAGATGCTGCAGTATTCCAAATGGATTTCCAATCTTCAGCTGTAAGTAAGCCATTCAGTTCTGTATCCCAAGCTTTGACATAAGTCGGAGAAAGCCGCGATGTAATCTGCATCAAAAGGTTATAGATCTTTCCTAAAAAACGTGAATTGGGGCCCTTTGTTAAGCAAAGTGCTTCAAAAGGTAAGGGGTCCCTAGCCGATGCCGCCTTAAGTATAGGAATGTCCAGGAAGTGCACTATTCTAAGATACCTCCAGATTTCATTAGGTGGTAAGGCATATGTGTCACGTAATATCGGAAAAGGGAGTGTACCATCACATGTTCTTAAGTCTGCTATACATACATCTCTGTGTTTGGACCAAAGAGGGAAGTTTGATCGAGTCAAGGTGGTTGACGTGGATCTATCATAAAATACCCTCGAGAGGGGGGATGGAAGTGTAATCAGGTCCCCATGAAGAGTCCATATGTTCCATATTTTCAGAAAGGGGAGGAAGATAGGATGAGAGCGGAATATGGAGGCACGATCATTGTCCTGTAATAAAGATTCCGTAAGGATATCACCATTTGGATAGTACGATCGCTCAATCTGAACCCATCTTTTAGAGGATTCATTACAGTGCCAATCCGGCACAGAGGCCAGCAGAACCGCATGGTGATATAGTTTAAAGTTTGGAATACCCAAACCACCAAGAGTCTTGGGCCTTTGCAAAGTGTGTTTACTAATTCGTGGCCTGTGATATTGCCAAATAAAATCAGAAATTATTTTGTTCAGATGTATAAAGAAGAGTGAGGGAATAGCTATTGGAAGAGCCTGGAAAAAGTAAAGAATCCTTGGAAGGACGTTCATCTTAACAACACTAATCCTCCCTATCCAGGAAATAAGAAGAGATGACCATCTCTTGAGATCTAAACGAACGCTAGTCAAAAGAGAAGGGAAATTAGCGGAATAAAGGGAGGAAGTATCAGGAGTAAAGCGAATTCCCAAATATTTAAAAGAAGCTTGCGTCCAACGAAAGGGATACGATGTACGCAATTCATGCAGCCTAGTGCTGGGAATATTAATAGGCATAGCTTCCGATTTATCAAAGTTAATCTTAAAGTTAGACAACCTGGAGAAGGTTTCAAATTCATCCATAAGAATTGGAAGTGAGGTAGAAGGATTTGTAATGGAGATCAAGATGTCATCAGCAAACATTGATAATTTATGATTAGACGACGACAGTTGTATTCCTGAAATATGGACGTTGGATCTAATATGATGAGCCAGTGTTTCCATGACCAAAACAAATAAAAGAGGGGACAGGGGACATCCCTGTCTAGTACCATTTAATATCATAAACGGATCAGAAAGAGTGCCATTTACACGAACACGGGCCGAAGGGACAGAGTATAGAGCTAGGATATTCGAAATAAGGCCTGGACCTAACCCGAACGCTTTCAGAGTCCGTGATAAAAAGAGCCAGCTAACTCTATCAAAGGCTTTTTCCGCGTCCGTTGTCAAAAAGATCGTAGGTAAGGAAGAATTGTTCGCTAAGTGGAGTAAATTAATAAGGCGCCTGGTGTTGTCCCTGGCTTCCCTTCCGGGAACAAAACCTGCTTGGTCTTCATCAACCAATAAAGGTAGATACTTCTTTAGGCGGTCAGCCAAAATTTTTGCATATAATTTGATATCTAGGTTCAATAGGGATATAGGTCTGTAACTGGAACAGAGGTATTTATCCTTGCCAGGTTTCGGAATGACAGAAATATGAGCTGTTAACATTTCCGGATAGTTTGGGGCTAAGTCAGGGAATACTCTAAAAGTTCTAGTAAGAAGCGGCGACAAGAGATCATTGAACCTTTTATAGTAAGCTTGCGAAAAACCATCGGGTCCCGGGCATTTCCCTGCAGGGAGATGGTGAATAGCTGCTTGTACTTCAGAAATCGTAATAGGAGAATCCAAAATTTCCCTATCTGTTTCCGATAATGTAGGTAAAGTTATAGAGCTCAAGTAAATGTCTATATTATCCGTAAAGTCTAGTCCATTTTGACATGGAGAAGGCAATGAATAAAGTAATCCATAGTATTTCCGAAAGGTCGCAGCTATATCTCGATCAGTATGGAGTAACATTCCTGAGTCATTTTTAATAGATGGAATATATGTTCGATTGACTTGGTTACGCAGCATTTTCGCTAATAATGCTCCTGGTTTATTTCCATGCTCAAAGTATTTATGTTTAGTTCGTAAGAAAAGGCGATCTGTCTTGACCTGTAAGATCTCTAACAATTGTTGCCTTTTCTGAGTAAGTTGAGGTAGAACTGATTCAGAAAGATGGAGTTTGTGTTGAGTCTCCAATACTCTAATCTCTGATAGTAATTCAGAGATCTGCTTAGATCTCTGTTTCTTCTTCATCGATGCAAGTTTGATCAGTTCTCCTCGAATTACACACTTGTGCGCTTCCCATATCGTAAGTGGGGAGAGGTCTGGTGATGAATTAATCTCTAGATACTCCTTGATCTTATCCTCAACTACCCTGTGGACATCCTCATATGTTAGTAGATGTTCGTCCAATCTCCATTGCCTTTGTACTGGGGCCTCTAGAGTTCGATCTATCACTAGAGTAACTGGAGCGTGATCCGACCATGTAATGGAACCTATTGATACCGAATGAAGTAATTGTAATTTGGAATGCTGAAGGAAAAGATAATCTAGTCTAGAATAAACCTGATGGGGGTATGAATAAAAGGTATAATCTTTAGCAGTAGGATGGCGTAAGCGCCAAACGTCCAACAAGGTATGATCGTGCAATAGTGCGTTGATTTTGCGAATAGATGAAAACGAGTAAGAGGATCTACCTGATGAGCAGTCTAAAGCAGGGGATAAGGGGATGTTGAAGTCTCCACCGAAAATAAGGATCCCTTCAGTGAAGGAGGACAAGGTGTCCAGGACTGTGCGAAAGAATGGGAGCTGTGCTGTATTCGGTGCATATACATTTGCAAAAGTGTACATAGTCCTATCTATAAAACCCTTAAGAAATAAAAAGCGGCCATCTATATCCCTCTTGAGTCCAGTAAGCTCAAATGAGAGACGTTTGTGAAATAGAATGGCTACTCCATTATGCTTAACAACAGAAGAACTCAGAAAAGCCTGAGAAAAGGATTTATTTGTGAGTTTTTGTTCATGGGTTTTTTTAAAATGTGTTTCCTGGATATAGATGACATCCCCCCCCATACGCAGAAAATCTTGTAAGGCCATAGAACGTTTCCTAGGGTCGTTAAGGCCCTTGGTATTAAGTGTTACAAGTTTCAGTGAACGGGCCATAGTATAAATATAAAAAGTATATAATGTACTAAAACAAAGAACCCTGAAACTCTACCTAAGGGTCCTGCCATGGCATCAGGTGACATTGAGTGCAATACGATCCAGGTTCACCCGGTCCAGAGAAAAAGCTAAAGAAGAGAAAGGAAGAGAGCGAAGGGGATAAGAAGGGCATAAGGAAGGAGGATAGAGTAGGGTAGAGGGAGGAGGTAAGAAAGAAGAATACATCCAACTCCAATCAGCCCAGCGAGGAGCAAAAACCTCCCCGTCAGCTGGTTGTATATATACAATGGAGAACAGGAGTGGAGAAAGAACAGCAACAATGAGAATGAAAACAAAAAAACAAATAAAGTTGTCTGGACACATAATATAGATAAAGACCAGACCGAAACATAATAAACAGAACCTCAAATGAGACAAGATGGTGGAATTAGAAAATAATCTGTATTAACTTCTTCAAATACAGGAGAGGAAAACGTGAATTCCAAACATACATATATCTGCTCCACACCAGATAAACTTATCATCGCAATAGTCCAAGAGGTGTGGAGAAATGGCATATACAATACAAAATGTTAGATTAATAGGTTGATCCCTAATGGAGTAAGTCCTAGACACAAGAGCTCCCAACACTGAAAACTTCCGCCTCAGGGCGACAATCCCCAGCGTCGACAGCCTCTCGCCTCCACTGTTTCACTGAACCAGCCCCCAAAAACTAAATGTCAAATATAAAATCATCACCATAGCCCTTCTACATTCGTCTCTCACTGCGGGACTAGCCAGCCGTCGGCCCCGGGAACACCCAGCCACAAAGCCGGATCAACCCGACACCAAGGACCGACCACCCCCGCCAATAAAATAATGCATAAAGCAAAAGAGCAAAATATAATGATAAGAGGCACATTATAAATAACAAAACATACCTAAATGGAGCCACAAGCCGTCACCCACGGCAAGACTGTACAGCCATCAGCCCCGGGAACGTCCAGCTAAATCGCCGAACGAACCCGACGCCAAGGACCGCACACCCCCGCCAAAAAAAAAATTCCTCTAATCTACATCAAGTAGGAGAGTAAACTCAATCTAAGTCACCCTGTAATTACATTATTGCTATGTGCAAAAGCAATAATTATAGTAAATAAAGGAAAGCGAGCTTTGTTAGCTCGTACAACCACGGTCTCAAAGTCAACCAAAAGACATATTGGCATTAGATCTCAACTTGTCCCTCAAGACGGGACTGGCCGGCCGTCGGCCCCGGGAACACCCAGCCAAAAAGTTGAGTCGACCCGACTCCAAGGACCGACCACCCCCGTCAGTAAAATAATGTATAAAGCAAAGGGCGAAATGAAGGGATGAGGGACACAATACACATAACAAAACATAACTAAATGGAGCCATAATCCGTCTCCCACTGCGAGACCGTGCGGCCGTCAGCTCCGGGAGCGTCCAGCCAAACCGCTGAACGAACCCGACGCCAAGGACCACACAACCCCGTAAAAATAAAAAAAAAACCCTTAAAAACCAAACATCTTCAAACCCCGGCAGGGCCACAGTGCATCCCATAACAACCCCAGAAACATGAGAAATACAAAAACCGTGTGTATCAGGAGTCTGACTAAATCCCAGAACTCTGAGATGGATAGCGTCCTATGGACGAGAGGAAAGACACTTCTAAAGTTATTCTGGTGGAATCAACCATGTCCAGACGCCAGAGAAGAGGAGGATGCCCCATCATCTTCTGGAGACGTATGTGCTCTTCTTTTCTTTGGGACAGGTTTCCATTTCTCCCGGGCCTGGGATGCAGTAGCCCATTGCATGTCTGTGGCTTGCAGATTTGCCTCAGGTGTCAATGATGGAAGCTGTAAGTGTAATGTTTCAGCAAAGGCTTTTATGTTACCCTTGTAACGAAGTATATGGAGAACTCCATCTTTGTGAACCAACAGCTTAAGCGGGTATCCCCATTGATATCGTATATCAGCATTTCTCATGGCAAGAGTAAGCGGTCTAAGTTCTCTTCTCCAGCTTGTAGTCAAAGGGGAGATATCCCCGTAAAAACTCAGGGATGCGTTCTCAAAGATCAGCGGTTGCTGTGAACGGGTCTTAGTAAGAATCGCATCTTTATCAGGGTAATGGCTGAATTTCACAATCATGTCCCGAGACGCATCTTGTGGGGCTGCTAGTGATTTCCTCAGCCTGTGGTAACGTTCAAGGCCGAAAGGCATATCTGGTTCTTTTTGCGTAATTGTGCGAAATAATCGCTGGAGATATTCAAATATCTGGGATTCCTGTACCGATTCCGGTATACCCCGAATCCTCAAATTATTCCTCCTGTTTCTGTTTTCGAGATCATCAAGCTTTACGGTCAACTCAATATTCTGGCGGTTTAAAAAGTCTAATTTCTTGGACACTTCTGTTTTAAACCCCTGCCAGAGTTCAACATCATCCTCCACTGTAGAAACTCGGTCACCAAGTTGTGAAACGTCGCGTCTCAGTTCCTTTAACTCTTCTTTTAAGAATAGTTTTAGATCTGCCAAAAGATTTTGAATGTCCAACTTAGTTGAAGGATCATGTAGAGTCAAATCCGTTGGCTGTGCAGAAGATGGCGCAACATCTACAGCCTCATCCAGCAGCGTCTCCGCGTTTGTAAGTTGGTGTTTACCCGTCGCCATTTTGTCCTGTCTGGGTCTAGCAGGCCGCTGCGACTTAGAGGAAAGGAAGCCTTGCATCGAGGTAAGTTGTTTCTGGTGCTTATTTTTCGCCATAAACACGATCAATTATCGCTCCTTACTCTCCCACATCAAAATCCACCTTGTCGGTGATCAAATCTTCCGTTCTCTAAAGCAATATTGCCATGTATCGATCTGTCTTTACGGAGCCGAGCTAAAACACAGCCATCTTCTAGGCTGTCCAAGCCACGCCCCCCTAATTGTTTTTAAAGTGACTCTCTTTTGATACATGTACTTTTCATTGTACCATTAATAAAATTAAATTTTTTGTTTACTTACTGACCGTTTTGAGTGCCTCATTAATGAGACTTTCTAGTTCCTTTTAAGGACTAGCTTTGTCTAGATAATTGTATTATGTACCATAACCAAAAAAGGACCAGTAATGGTCCTTTTTTGGTTATGGTACATAATACAATTATCTAGCTAATAATAACACTATACCATATAATATAAACTCCAGGGTTCTTACTTTGCTTCCTGATGCTTTTATTCAGCATGAGCCTGAAAACTGCCTCCAGATAATGCTTAAAAGATCCTTTTTCTTTCTGATTCATCAGAAGGACACTGCTGCATCATAGCGTGCTTTCCACTCTTGGGACGAATGTCAAACAATGATCCATCCTAGGCCATAGATATGTTAGTATTTCACTCGTTCCACCGATATTGGTGGGAAACGAGGAACTGCATTATTTGTTAAATATTTCCTCTTGCCCACAAATATTAGTGGGGAAGGAGGACATACTTCATGATCCATGTCCTTTTGTAGTGTGGCTCATTTGTTTAATATGCTTGGCGGTGTAGATGCAACCCTAAATCATTATATAAACGTATATTCTTGGAAATGAAGGAGGCTACTTGCCTGCTGTCCTCCCAGCTGGTAGGACCTAAAATAACTGAAGAAAGGAGGAGGGTTCAGAATCTTTAAGTAGAGAATTTGATAGGTCCTACCAGCTGAAGGGAGGAGACAAGCCCATTATCTTAATTGCTGTGGAGGACACAGAAGAAAAATGTATTGTGAAGTTGAATAAAAATGAGCAGGTCATCAGGAGGTGGCCAATACTTGTCCATTTGGCCAGAAACATCTTAGGAGCAGGATGACTGCTGAACTACAAAGCTATTTGAAAACTTTACAAGTAATTCAAAACAAGGGTCTACTCCAAGTGCTGTGCAAGGTTTGCTGCCCCACCTAATCTGTAGGTTCTGCCCAGGTATTTGCAACCAGTATTCTCTAGGAGCACCAGTTATTATCACATCACTGAAACCCCCATGTGTTATTTTGATGCAATGGGGTCTCATGTTTCTCTTGCCCTTATCAGACAGGAATTATTTAATGTCTTACCTATTGGTCACATTGATTTTTTTAATTATATGTGATAAAGGCTGAAGATCTGCATTGTATGCAAATATTTTTGCCAATTGGATATACTGTAGCTCCCTGGGATTAAGAAGGTGATTGGTTAAGTGACATGGAAGAGCTAGGTACAGTCATTTTTTATCATGGACTTTTTTTTTAAGAAATTCATGGTTGTTATAGAGTGCTGGAAAATGACATATGTGTTACATCAAATGGACTTTCCTTATAAAGAAGATGGTGGAGCAGATTCATAAAGGCTGGAAAGTTGTGATGGATATCGGATGGAATTTTGAGATGGTTTTTAAAGATCATTCTCTTTTTGCTGGTAAGGATGGTGTATTGCACTTCAATCTGTATAACTTGGAGATAATAAGTAGGTTGCATATAGCTTTAAACTATTGAAAGAGACACTACGGAAATCTATGAAGACTGCAAGTATTATGCGTTTTCCTGGTTTTTTAAGAAATGGGTACTTATTTCTTATGTAAGGCATAAGGTATATATAGTATTGATGTAATACTTTTTTCTGTTTTCTTATTTTTAGCAGTGCTGAGTCATCTATTATTTTACACTACATTTCAAGATATATATGTGCTTGTGTGGCAATAAAAATCTTACAATAAAATGTTTTGCTTTGTGTTTTCAATTAACATGAAACATTTGTAATTTTGCTACACATTAGAAAAATGTTTTTCATCACGTAAAGTAAAAATGGCTTATCATAGTAAACATATTACAAGAAAAGTATGTTACCTGTCCATTAATAAACTTCTGGGATTATACATTTGTGCCCAAATAATTCTTGATTTCGCAGCTATGAAGTTTTGATTTTACTTAGGATTTTTTTTTATTTTTAGAAACAAATATTTTTCTAGTGATATGCTTATGTAGAAAACTCTACACATGCATTCCTGTTTTGCTGACTGAAAGCAATAATATTTAGTGGATTTTACTACTATTAGCATAGTAGACTTGATAAGCAGTTAGTACCAGAGGTAGCAGTCATAACCCAGTTGTCTGCTAAAATTGCATCATGTACACAGATTTTGAATGTGTTATTTTTTCTTAGATTGTCCTGGAGTGGGACTCTACTCAGAACTTTTTGACTGTATGTGAAGATATTGTCAGAAGCGTTGATGATCTTGGCACAGAAGTATGCAGACTACAGTGCCTTTTACAAAAGGTATGAGACTACTCTACTTTGTATTGTATCTCTTGGGCATTTCTCTGCAGGAGCAGGGGTAAGGTATTCACTGTGTGTGAAGTAAGATTTATTATAGAAATGTGCAGATGTGACAGTGGGAAAGGATGAAATATTCAGGGCTAGGTGTTAGCACCAAATCATTCACTTCCAAACCAACAACACAGTGACAAGTCCTTGTCAAAAAGAGTTGCTCTGAGTAATTGCCTGGGGAAAAAAAGGCAAGGGTTCAGCAAATGAAGCATCAGTGTCACAAAGGAATCTGTTACTGAATGAATCCATGTGGAGTTTGGACTCCAAGAAATGTTAATACCCACAGTATCCTGTCATTTTGAAATGAAAATGTGTATGAGAAAAGAAGAATGCATATGAGATGTCAGGATATAAATATTGTGCTCCAAATACACACAGATGACCTTCAGATTGAGAGAATAATTATTAATGAATTGCAGCACTGAATGTATCCGCTAAGCCCACACAGATTGTAATGGAATAAATAACTGTAAGGAGATTTCATCTCATTCTTAAGAAATATTAACTGCAAAGCTAAACTGCAAATCCCAAAGATAACATTCAGGCATCTTATTCCTCAAGTCAGAGTACATGATTTATAATAATTGGCACTGGCCATGCCTACTGATTCCTTGCTGCTATGGCAGCAATGTGTATTTTGAATATACATGTGTTCAAGAAATTAACTCCATTGACACTGAACATAGCAGGAGACTGGTAGCTTACATCATAAAGCCACTCAGTTAAAGGTATCTTTTTACTCTGACGGTCTCCTCCTATTTCTATGGCTCACACGGTACCACCCTTTGTCTATCTTAGAAAATGTTACTGAAAGCACTGTAACGCTGAGGACTTAGAAATAAGTGTTTTTCTTAACTAGATTAGTGCTCTAAGAATCATACCAAAGATATAGACTAATTTATGTACATATCTAATTTGAAAATGGAAGAAGCTTTATCATCGTGTACTGTGTTAGGACAAGCATTGAAAACAATTCTGCTTATATACTTAAATGTACATGACCCAAATCTTGAAATAGTGCAAGTTATTATTGAACAATAGCATAAAAGGAATGTGCTGAAAGACTACTCTTTAGAAAATAACAATTACATTTGTCATGCTCCTTCCCAGAATGAATATTAAGTGAGGGAAAAGAGTGAAGACACATTCTGTCTTAAAGTACAGCTTACAGTATGCATAGCTTGAGGGCATAAATTCAGTGTTCTATAAAACTTAACTGATTTTATATATTAAAGCTGCAAACAATTTCCTTAGTGTCCAAACCTCTACCAATAATATTGATTCCTAGTACTATGACTTCTAAGCTGCAAACAATTTCCTTCGCGTCCAAACCTCTACCAATAATATTGATTCCTAGTACTATGACTTCTAAGCTGCAAACAATTTCCTTCGCGTAGTAATCCAATGAGTAGTTAAAAGCAGCTACTGAGCCAACCTTCCTTCCCCATTTAACTTTTTGAGTCCCAGAGAGGTATCCAAAACATTGAATTGGATGCCTCTCTTGCGCTAAAAGGGTTAAGGACAACAGAGATGAGCAGCAAAATGCATTCCCCTCTGTTCAATATACATAGGGATCAGAAGGCACAGTTTCCTGGAATCAGAGTTTTTTCTGCTTAGGGAAAAAAGTCACCACAGAGACCAGTAATGGGAGTTATAATAAAAAAGGAAGTGGATGTTCCTATTGGAGTGTAGTAGTCTATATATATATTTACTCAGATCAATAGGGATCTAATGTTTTTTTTCCTTGTACACTTGCCATGATTTGTACTTCACAGCACCTGTAGTGAAAACTAAACCCTGTGTAGGTAGCCAATGGGTTAGGGACGGAGCCAAGGTACATCATTTCATTTATTTTTGTTTTCTCTGTGTCCCCTGGGCCAGCCAGCCCCTGGAACCAGTAAATCACAATCCCTAAACTGAAAAAGTAACCCTTTGAGTGCCAGAAGGGTACACAAGGCAATGCACTGCATACCCCCTGGCACTGAAAGGGTTAATGACATGATAGAATTGAAAAAAAAGTGTATGCAACAAGGATCAAAACACTGCTTGAGAATAACAGCATGATGGTGAAAACTAGTTCATAAAAATATCTTCACTTTATTGGTATAAAAATGCTGGACCCCATACCTGTATGTAGCAGAAGTAAGACAGAGGTGGAGGACTTAACGGAGTGGGAAACAAACAGTGTTAGAACTGATTAACGTGTTTCCTGGCATCCAGGCACTTACTCATGATCATGGTGGCCTCTTTAAAAAAATGCAGTGCAACAAGATTAAACTTTTTCTCATTACCATTTTCAATCTGTGATCTAGCACATTTAAACCTTTGAGTGCCAGGAGGTATGGAACACATTGCTCCTCAATGCTTTACTTACCCCTCTGACAATCAGTGTTAAGGTTGATTTTATGCTCACCAAATCGATCTACTGATGCACTCCAACATAGTTACAAACTCCTGTGAGAAGAAACAGCCCATGCCTCTGTCAGCCCCATTTATAAGCACACCTTCTTCGTGCTTGGCACACAGCATTGCATGGGTACCTCTCTGACACTCATGAATCCATGTGCTTTACTCACTGCTTGAGGAGGACTCCGGCTAGGCAGGCAAGGAGTGTTTGGGTGCACGCTGCGTGTGTTCGCATAATCACGATGCTCATGCTCTGTCCAATTTTCAGCACCTCCCCAATACAAGGATGCTAGAAGTGCCTGGAAGCATCAGAGTGGGCAGGTGGGGGCGTCTTTTAATGCCGCCCCCTTAAAGTGCCACCCTACAGCTCTGGGGGCCTCTGGTCTGGCGTCAAACAGCAGAGGTGGAGAGTCGGAGCACCTCAGCAGACGGAAGTGACATGACAAGAGGAAAGGGGCCATTTTCATAAAGGGCTTCACTTTCCACATTTTGAGCCAACCCTAGTCTACAAGCTACCATCTGTGCAAGTTTTCAGCATATCCCTGAATGAGAACATGTGGACCAATTAAAGTGACTAAGCCACTGATTAATCCACCTGTGCTCCATCTGGGAGATCCTGAAAATGTGCACTTTCGATTACTCTTGAGGAACAGGGTTGGCTACATCTGATCTAGCATTTTTCTCCATAAGTGACTTAACCCTTTCAGTGCCAGGGGCTTGAACCATTTCTTAGACCTTGTAGGCCAGACACATTTTCATAACCTCCCCCCACCCAGTACAGAAATACCAAATATGTATAGTTTTACCTATGTTCATGGCTTCAGCAGGCCCCTAATTACCAGAAAATGGTATGTTCAAATGTATATACTAAAATGCACATGCCAGTGGCTGCATGATAAAACACCCTAGAACAGCAACTATATAAAAAACTATATATTTCCAGAATGTATATATCCCACTTCATAATGTCACTTGCCTTTCCTATTATTTTCATTACATTCTATATGGGGTACCAGAAACATAAAACTACACCACCTGCAATCTCTGCTTTGCTTACATTTTTTTTCAAATATGACTTGCTTGTACGAAAACTGTTACAACAACTACAAAAGTGTGTAGAAAAGGTAGCCAAAGCATACCATTTTGAAAAGAAGATAATCCACCTCATCAAATCAGTGTTCATTTGTCTTTTTATCCCTAGCTTGGTGTGCACGTTTCCAGAAGGTTGTACTAAAGGAAAAATTGCATTTTTTTTTTTTTTTTACTCTTCCACCCCTTCAAATGTACTGAAATCTCTGAAAACTATGGAATTTACCATTGTTACTGCTCTTACGAGAAAAATGGTATCTCATTGGTATGAGTTGACATACCATAAGGGGTAGCATAAAACTACACCTACTACAGCCTCTTATTTTTCTTATAGTTGTTCAAACATGGCTTCACTATAATAAAATGGTTGTTTCAACTAACATAGTTGATGAGACTGAAAAAAGACGTGTCCATCAAGTCCAGCCCATGCCAAAAACACCCCTATTGATCCAGAGGAAGGCAAAAAAAAGCCTTCTGGAGCAATTTCTAATTTAACACCAAGTGGGTAAAAAAAATTCCTTCCTGACTCCAAATAGCAGTCAGTTCCCTGGATCAACATCCTATCTGCTTTGTAGCCATCTGTCTTCCTTTTAAACATTGTTCTAATCTAGATTGGCATCCATTGCTTTTTTGAAAGCAGTTGCATTATCTGCAAGTACAACATGCGGAGGAAGAGAATTCCATAGATTTACTGCCCTTACTATAAAGAATCCCTGCCTTTGTTATAGTCTAAAGCACCTTTCCTCTACTCTTAATGGATGACCTCTTGTTCTTAGCTCAGCTCTTTGCGTAAATAATTAATCGGCTATTTCTTTGTATTGACCTTGAATGTATTTGCAAATGGTAATAATATCAC
This sequence comes from Rhinophrynus dorsalis, assembly GCA_037306005.1. Taxonomy (NCBI): domain Eukaryota; kingdom Metazoa; phylum Chordata; class Amphibia; order Anura; family Rhinophrynidae; genus Rhinophrynus; species Rhinophrynus dorsalis. Next base: position 269,062,360 of record CM074721.1, on the reverse strand, counting down.
TCCTCTTCTCTAATGTAAACAAACCCAGTTTGGCTAGTCTCTTTTTATAACTCAGATCCTCCAATCCCTTTATCGGTTTTGTTGCAGGTCTCTGCACCTTTTCGAGTTCAACAATGCCTTTTTTAAGTACTGGCGCCCAAAATTGTACTCCATAGTCTAGATGAGGCCTAACCAAGGATTTATACAGAGTTAGGATAATATTAGCATCCCTTGCATCTACGCCTCTTTTTATGCATGCTAGTGCCCTATTTTCTCTTGCAGCAGCTGAGTGACTCTTCACACTGCTGTGAAGTCTATCATCTGTCAGTACTCCTATATCTTTCTCTAAAGAGGATTCCCCAAGTTGTATATGTAGCAAGTTTCGTTCTACAGCCCAAGTGCATAACCTTACATTTATAAACATTAAATGTCATCTGCCACTTTTCTGCCCATTCACTCAGTTTATCTAAATCCTTCTGAAAAGTAAAAACATCCAACTCTGTATGTATTTCCTTACATAGCTTAGTGTCATCAGCAAAGATTGACCCACTACTTTCAATTCCCACTTCTAGATCATTAATAAACAAATTAAAACGCATTGGGCCCAGGACTGAACCCTGTGGCAACCCACTTATGACTTTAGACCAATTTGAAAAGGTTCCATTTACAACTCTCCTGTCATTTATCATTTAACCAGTTCTTATTCCATGTACAGATAACCCCACCCAAACTGAAGCCTTTTAATTCATGCAGTAACCTGTTGTGAAGCTCTGTATCAAAGGCTTTTGTAAAATCCAAGTATACTACATCTACAGCAATCCCCTTGTCCAAAATACTACTTACTCTTTCATAAAATGCAAGTAAATTAGTCTGACATGATCTATTCTTCATGGAACCATGCTGATTCCTACTAATAATTTTGTTTGTCTTCACATAGTTCTGAATAGTGTCAGTTAGTAACTCTTCTAGTATCTTACCCAATATGGAAGTCAAGTTCACAGGTCTATAATTTCCTGGTTTGAATCTTGCTCCCTTTTTAAACAATGGAACTACATCAGCTTTCCCCCAGTCACAGGGCACTATGTCTGATGAAAGCCAATCAATAAATATTAAGTATAATGGTCTTGCTATTACTGAACTAAGTTCCTTAACCCCTTCGCAGTCTGTGAGGTACTCGGACTGTCACGCTGGTCTGGCACTTAAGGACCAGTGACGGTCCTGGTACGTCACATTCTTTTACTCACCTCGCTCCTGTAGGAGCGCGGTGAGCAATACCGGGGACTGAAGTTGATCGCTCCAAGACCGGAGTGATCTCTTTCAGTCCTTCGTTCGACGTGCCGCCCCACGTGATCAGTCACGTGGGACAGCACGTCGAACTCGCCTATCTGGTCCTTAAAGGACCAGACACCCCGGGACCGCTGGTCCTTAAGGGGTTAAGTACCCTTGGGTGAAGAAATATATCATATATAAATGAAGAAAAGGTAGACAAGCCATGCCATTTGGGAAAGAAGATAACCTACTACATCAAATAAGGAGTCTCTTACCTTTCTATCCCTAGCCTGGTGTGCACAAATGTTTCCAAAAGGTAATGCTAAAGTAAACAAATGGCAAATGTACTGGAATCTTTGAAAACTATGGAATTTCCATCTGTATTCATTAGTTACTGCTCTTACAAGAAAAATGGTTCTCCATTTGGTATGAGTTAAAATACTGTAGGGGGTGCCAACAAACTCCACATACCTGTTTTTGTTTTGTTTTTTAATGGCTGCATGTACTAAAATGTTCATAGCTTTTCGGTATATGAAGGAAAGGTATATCATTTTACAAAGCAGAGATTGCCTTTCTGCCCTAGGATGGAGTGCATAATCATTTCCATAAGTTGGCAGTACAGGAAAAAATATAGTTTTTTTTTATATATATATATATATATATATATTTCAACCACTTCAAAGATATTAATTCTTTGAAAAACAAAGAATTTCCTACTGTATTCAGTACCTGCTATCAGCCTGAGAAAAATGTGACCCTCTTTTTGTAGGTTAACATAGGGGTTGCCAGAAACACTAAACTACACCTTTCTCTGTTGATGTGGGAAGACTTTCCCCGAACCCACTCAATATTATTTACGTATTAAGTATTACTGTCCCTTGAAGTTCGGGTTGGAATGAAGCAGGAGAGCAGATTGCTCTCCTGGGTCACCATTATTGATCTGCCAGCACTGGGAGATCAACAGCTGGGGACATCAGGAGGGGCCCTAATGCCTCCCCCATGAGGCCTGAAAATGTTTTAATTAAAAAACAGGAGAGAGGAATGGAGTAGAATCCAGATACTGGCTTGGCTGTTCAGGTACGCATAGCCCACATGGGGCTGTCTGGTTCTCAAGTGCAGCCACCAGCGTGATCGCTAGCGGCCACCGTGAAAAATGTGGTAATGGAGGCCACATGTGGCCACCAACCCTGCATGGAAGTAATGGTTGTATGACTGGTGGTTTATTCTATAAGTTTAGGGCTATTGATGCAGGCCTAACACTATTTCTAGAGAAAGGCACTGACTTAGCAAGGAAATGGGTAGAAGCTGCCACATGGACCACAGACTCCACAGCTGGAGAGGCTGCTGAAAGGGATCGGAATGCTGTCAAGTCAGGAGGGGGACACTGAACAGCTCCAGATCAAGGATATCAAGTAAGAAGCCACCCACATAGCTTGTACTGTACAACTGTGTCATTGGACCAGAGACTCCATTGTCTGCACACATTAGTGGATGCAATACGTAAGGGTCCATTATCTACCATTAATTGTATTACAACATCGTTTAGCAGTACATTCCACTCTTCCTGCATACCAGTCACAAGCATGGCCTTCTCCTACAAATTATAGATCCTTCAGCTTCATACATTAACATCTGTTTGTTCTTGTTTTTATACAGTGCCTAACTTATTTTATGCTCCTTATTTATTTTTCATGTGTGTTGACACACATACGCCAAGATCTATGATATTTGTTATCTAGCCTCTCCTCTATATTTATATTATATATTTTGTTCTTATTTGATTTATATTGCATTTTATATTTTGGATTTTCTCAAGACAATAAAATGTTTATTATACTTAGATGCAGTGTTGCGCTGTCTCCCCCTTTCACTTTCTATTTGTGTATTTTTGCATGAGTAACTGCTGTACAAAGCAGTGAGATAAAGCTGCAGAGTGACTGAAAGGCCCTTAGGGAATCTATAGGGACAGATAGGACCACCTACTATATACATTTTAATGAGATAATTTAAGTATATAATCCACATTTTATGACCAGATCTGTTTATACTCACTGTACTTATTGTTTTGGTGGTATATTATCCTGTTCCACGGAATCTGCTCTATAACAGGCATTTGTGCCATAGGGTGTCATCATGCTTGATTGCATTAAATATATGGTGCAGTTACCTAAGTAGCGCAGTGTGCACGGCTGCACTGATTTTTTTAACTGGCTTCCTGTCTGACATTGCCTCAGCCAGTCAATCCTAGTTCAGCCCACCCCAGCTGCAGCTGCGTTGTCATGTCATGTCATGTGAAAGTGAACAGCACGCAGAAGAGCTGCAGGTGGAAGCAGGATATGGCTGCTCTGTTTCATGGCACCTGGCAAGCGATTGTGAGATGAGTAATTTGCTTATTGTTTTTGTTATTAAAAAACAAAACAAAAAAAACACAGAAACACTCCTCATCCTTACTTCCTCTCTCTGACTCTCCATCCTCTTTGACATGCTGTCCCTTCCACCTGACACCCCACTACCCTCTCTGATGCTTGGTCTTCTTCTCTTTGACTCTTCATATGATCATCCTCTCTGAGATGCTATCCCTTCCACCTGGCACTGAGCCACCCTCTGTGATGCCTTGTCTTCTCCTCTTTTACTGGAGAGTCAGACAAGGAAGACAAGGCATCAGAGAGGATGGTGGTGTCTCAAGATGCATCCTCTCTGACTCCTCAGCCAAATCTCTGCTTCTTCATTACGCCTTTCTCTGACCAACTTTTTTCCTCTAATCCTGTTGTCCCATTCCACATGTGCCACATTGATTGTCATATATACAAAATCTAAATCAAATTATGTGTATGTTTTAAAAAAAAGTGTGTGTTTATGAAGAATGTATGGCTATACCTGAGAACTTTCAAAATTAACTGCTAACCCCGAGATCTTTAGAATATTAACTCTTACCTCTCCCTCAAAGATTATAGCCTATGTCCATGATTACACTAGCCCAGAGATGCTTCAATCATTCCCCTGTTACCCTTCATTATAGCTTGAAGATATTTCCGCCTTATCACACACAAGACAAGGGGGACTTCTTGTATAAATGGCACCAATGTAGAGACTAAAGCAGTTAAGTGGTATTTTACAGATATTAGGTAAGACTAGATTCTCTCACCCTGAGATTTGGGTCAAACCCTTAGAGTCCATAAGTATGGGAAACATTAACTTATAATTTCTAAACAGTAACAAAGCCAGCCTAGGGTATATATTGACAAAATGGTGCATTACATTGCAATACATTGGATTCCTCTCTGGCACTCAAAGGGATAAGGATTGCACCTTTGATAAATTCTTCTCTAATATTAGAGAAAGTGTCCCTTTAAAATAAGAATTTGTCATATGAATCATAATGCAAGTGTTCATTAGCATTCGGATTCTATATGGAGATGACAACGATGTCCACAACAGATTTCCTGACTCTGTTTTTATGTTAAGTTTCAGAATGGACAAAAGAAGGCACCTTGTCGTGTATCTCCTTTGGATGAACAGATGGGATGGCGGAAAAGTAAGCTGCTTAAGATAACAGCTGGGACAGTGTTGACTTTAAGTTTAATTATCTTTATAGTTAAGGGAAGTGTGAGGAAAACGTTCCCCCTTTTCATTGACTAAGGAAAGATTACAGTGTTCTGAAGCCTTGGTAAAAGAAGAGGATCTCTAGGCAAAACATGTAATTTGTTTACTTTAAGTTTAATATAACTTTCTTTTAATTGTGTAAGGAATCTCTTCTTTTATACGTGTACTTTTTGTTATTGGTTGGCAGTTATATTCAAACGTATGTTTTATTGTAAAAAAATAAGTAAATAAAGATATATGTAGCCAAGGTTGGCACTCACATCTTCCAGCTGAAACTCCCTGGGTGCTTGGCTTGTAAATTATTCAATTACAAAAAGGCGAACACTCACAGGACTTAAAAAATGTTACAAATATATTGGTATTTGACGTTTCGGTCCAGTAGGGACCTTTGTTCTTGATAAAGGTTCCTACTGACCAAAACGTCGGAGACACACACAAACATATTATTCCTTTAAGTAAGTGTTACAGAGAGGTTTCTTTAAGGGGCTATGCATGTTTACAATAACCCCTTTTTTTTGAATGCATATAACTATTTTCAATGTACAACTTAACATCTACTTACAGTCATACAATTACATTGTGTAATTGCTTTGAGTAAAATTCCCTAAATGTTTACTTGTTTGCTTTATAGAACTGCCTGTTAACCTCTGAAGGTTGAGTTGAATTTTTCATTTATTAAGTACACAAAAATTTGAATGGACTTTCATTAGTAACCCTGAGCTTTATGGGATTATTAATTGTACAATTTCCATTCTTGTGTTCCTGTTTCTAATATGTTATAAACTATAAGTTCTGTTGTTAATGATTAATCCAAATTGAGGTAAATGTTGATCTTTTTTTATTAGATCTTTTTTATAGCCCATTAAAAGTTTGCTTGGAAAGTTTAAATCTGTCTATTTCGTGTGATTTTTTTTTTGTATATTCTTTTTTTTTTCATTACGCCACTCTCAGATAATCCATCAGTATTACATGTGGTCTGTTTTTCTCAAGGGAGGCGTTTTGTTTTACTGAAATGTTATAGAGAAGAAAACTAGAGGTCTCTTGACAGCCGATTAGTCACATGAATCTTAAAATCATCACTGTTAGATGTGCCTCCTGAAATTGATTGCAGTGCAACTAGACTTAGGGGACAAGTATAAGATCTTTCTCAGCTGCTTGCTTTTTGGATATAAAAATAATATATCTAAAGGTACTAGATATATAAGCAATCGCAAGATAAACATATTCTACTTAATTGTCATCACTTTAATAATAACTCGTATTTATATAGCGCCTTTCTCCCAGTCGGACTCGAAGCACTTTCAGCGCACGCTCTCGGAATTAACCAAATCGGCAGCTGAAATAATAGATGTTATTATTACCCAATCAATGGTACTCATTTTATCGACCTCGGAAAGATGAAGGGCTGAGTTGACCCTGCTGGGATTTGAACCTTCAACCTTACGGTTTGAACAGGCTCTATAGTCAAGAAATTTACCACTGAGCTATAATGTAAATCTGTGTGAAGCATATATCTCTGTCGTCCAGTACAGGTTACTGGTAACTTTGGGTAGGCGATCTGCCCCTTTAAATAGGCAGGAACAATTCTAGAAGGGAATGCAGGGGGTGGAGCCTACTTCCCTCCTTCGCTGCAGCTAGCCAATCAGCCCCAGCAAGATTTGTTCCTTGATGAAGACACATGCAAGAGAACAGTTTTGCTATAGTTTAGCTAATTTTTTATTTTTCTGTTAGATATGGAATACCACCATTAGACAGATTACCATAACTGGCAATGCCCTTAGATGTGACTAGCTCAGTATCCAGGTGCTTTTTGTGGACCTTAAGCCCTGGGGGGAAAATCTTGGGTTCAAGTTCTTTTCTCAGGACTTGCCCACTGAGGCTTCTTCTGAAGACAGAAGATCTGCAGGAAAGGTGAGCAACCCTTTGAGTGCTGCAGGTCCACATGTCCCACAGTGCCCCTCCACACAGGGGTTTTCCTTTGAAGTTCCTATTGCACACTCCTGCACTAATTGGGTTTATCTGTATGTCTGTTGAGTGTTTTGGATCAAGTTTATGTGGTAACTTAACCCTTTAGCTGCTGATTTTGCATCTTTTGGGGGGTTATTGGCACTTTCCCTACTGGGTTCAGTGTTTTTTGGGTTTGCTAACATATTTTAGTGATGTTTCATGTAATTTTATTTCACAGTTTCAACGTTGCAAAATTTAAAGGTGAGCTTTACCGCATAGACGACATTGCTCCATTTATTTCTATGGGACTGTACAGTTTGGGACATATCTCTGCAACCGCTCAACGTAGCGACTTCAGAGATGGCTCATTTTAATTGTCTGCCCTTGCTCTGTCATCAAGTTAATGTTTTATGTGTGTTGGGGGCTTCGGGCACTGTTGGGGCACTTTTTCTGGGAAAACTACATTTCCCATGAGCTGTTGCTTCGTGCACTCATTTCTGATTGGCTCCCGCCGCGGCAGCCATTTTGTGCCCTTTCCTGAACGAGTATCCTATGCAGGGCTTGGACTCTCCTCAGCAGATTAACCCTTCGCCTGCCAGATAAGTGCATTTTAGCAATTTCTGGGATGAAATTTTAATCTCACACTCTGTATTTGGGTGATTCCCTATACTTTAAATGTTTTGACACTGTGAGAATGTCTACTCGGTTAGAGCTTGTGGCCAGGCCTAAGACTAAGGACGCTGGGGTCTCTGTGTCCCCTGTTGCGCATTGCTCCTCATGTCATTCAGGGTTACCTAGAGAATTCTTAGGTCATTTATGCCCAGCGTGTTCTGATGTCCCTGAGCCTCTCCCAGGGACCTCCAGCCATGCATTAGAGCCAGCTTGGGTGCAAGAGTTCAAGGCTGCTACTAGAGACCTCCGGTCTACATTGCAACTCTTTCCATCCCAGTTACAGGGGGTCTTCCACACCTGGCAGACCCCTTCCTCCTTCAGATCCTCCCTGCCGAAACTGCAAAAAGTACCTGATGTATAAGATTCCTCTGAGGAGGAACTGTTGGTGGATTCTTATGTTGAGGAATGTCTTGCTGTGGGCTCCTCTCAGTTTTTTGGGGACCCCTTTGAGGCTGATCCTGATCCCTCTGCTGATGGTTTGATTAGAGCTGTCTTAACCACCCTAAACATTCCTTTAGTTCAGGAGGTTTCTTCGTATCCCTCTGATGTATTTTAGGAGCCTAAAAAGCCCTATACTTGTTTTCCACGTAACCACACTCTTGACCGCCTTGTGTCTGATGAGTGGAAGTCTCTGTACAGGAAACCTTCTGTTTCCAAGAATTTTGCCAAGCTTTACCTCTTCTCTGAGGCAGTGCTTGCTCAGTGGGTTCATCCCCCCAAAGTGGATGCTCCTGTCTCCAGGTTATCTAAGTCCACTGCCTCGCCAGTTGCTGATACTTCTGCTCTGAAAGACTGGACTGACAAGAAACTTGAGGTCTCCCTCAAGTCCATTTTTGCCACTGCTAGTACTGCCATGCATTCAGTATTCGCTGCGGCATGGGTGAACCGGGCCATTGCGGTCTGGACTGAACAGCTCACCCTGGCTTTCCGTCAGGGTGCTCCTACTTTGAATATGTTGTAGCTTCTTGCCAACATTTCTAAGGCCCAGCACTATGTTTCTGCTGCCTTATTTGATGCCATCTATTTGTTGGCAAGAGTTTCCACCATGTCTGTGGTTGCCAGACGAGCTCTTTGGCTCAAGATCTGGTCTGCTGACACTGCTTTCAACCAGACAATTTACCGCACAATGTTAAGTGCACCCGTGATGATTAAAAACATAAAACTTTTATTATCAAAAGTAAAACAAGTACTTATCCATATCTGTGACTACACAATCACCTCAGCTATCCGGAGGGTTTAAACATCAATGCGTTTTGCGTGGTACCGCTTAATCATGATGGCTAGATCTGAAGTGCTAGCGTTCACTTTTAAATTTTATTCACCCAATAAGTTTTAAATCCCAGAGATTTAAAGGTATGAGTGCCAAGTAGCACAACCATCTCAAATATAAAAGATATAAACAATTAACCCTTAATGCAAAACACCGGACAAAAATTGTCCGGTAACCTAAGATACATTGTGTCCAACCAGCGCCTCGCAAAATCGAACCCCCAAAGGATGAAACAATTATCCAAAGGCGTTTAAAGATTTCATTTGGAACGCGGCCCAAATAGGCTCAGCACGACAGAGTAGCAAAACAGATTCAAACTCATGCCCAGGGAAACACAACAATGTCAATAAACACTGTACAAGTTTCTCCCATCGGCACGAGTTCTACTGTCAATGACAAACAAAGTGATGTAATATAACACAATTATTAATTTAAAAATAACATAAAAATGAAAATCTAAAAATATACACCACAAACATATTTAAATAGTGTCACATTTCAAGTGATTCTAATTACAAAAAACGGTTAAATATGTACAATAAAAATTGTCCATAATGTATCACTAAATCAAGCAGCTGACAAATTTGGGAAGTACTGCAAAACTACAAAAAATACCCCCCTTCTCCAATGACCAATTATTCTCAATAGCAAAGAATCAAAAAGATAACACCCAGTGAAAGGGTCACAAACAAAACAAAAAAAAAAAGTACATATAAGTATAAACCAATAAATCAAAAATATATCAGTAATCAAGAAAACAACGTCTCCCTACATAAACGTACACATAACAGGAGACATCATATTCTCGATTTAAACCTGCTGGAAATCTAGATCTCAACCAAAAAACCCAAAAAAACCTCCCTCTTTGATAAGAGTTTCTCTATATCGCCACCTCTCACTCCTAAATGAACTCTTTCAATGCCCTTTATTTGTAGCAGATCACTGTTCTTATCATTTCAAAATGATTTGCCACTGTGGATTTTAAAGCCCCACATCGTATGTCGCTGAGATGTTCATTAACACGTTCTCGCAGTGGTCTACTGGTTTTCTCTACATACTGCTTGTTACAAACAGCACAGGTAAGTAAATAGATGACATTGTTAGTATTACAATTTATATATTGTCTAATCTCATACATTTTGCCCATGACGCTTGATTTAAAATTTCTCGAAATCGTAATCTTAGAGCATAACTTACACCTACCTCCTCCACATTTGTTCATTCCCACAGTTGCAAGCCAAACTTGTTTCTTCTGCAAACTATTACCTACATAAAGGCTTGGAGACAATTGATTACCAATAGTGCCAGCCTTTCTGGGAACAAACTTAATACCTCTCTCTAATACTTTCTGGAGTCTCTCATCAGCAGCCAGCATAGGTATATGGTTTTGTATAATCTTTTTAACACGGCAAAAATCACTACTATATTGAGTAGTGAAGATTACCGCTTCTCCTAAATTATTTTTTAATCCAACCCCTCTGGCTGCTGCAGAGGACCCCAGAAGTTCTTTCCTCTTTTGATTTCTGGCTCTATTTAAGGCACGATCTAACACAGTTTTAGAATAACCTCTTGCCAAAAACCTCTTATACAGTTCATCTGCCCGTACTTCAAAGGAACTATTCCCTGAGCAATTTCATCTTAAAAGAACAAATTGCCCATAGGGAATTCCCCTAATCACATGAGATGGATGGCAATTTTCTGATCTTAAAAGTGCATTTACTGAAGTAGACTTCCGAAAAACATCTGTAACAACTAAGCCTGATTCAATTGAAAGAGTAAGGTCTAAAAAGGAAATACTCATAGTTTGATATTCTGATGTAAAAAATAGATTCAAACTATTCTCATTGATATAAGTCACGTATTCAACAGCTTTTCCTTCTCCAGATCGCCATATTAACAATATATTGTTAATATACCTCCTATATTCTACAATATCCTCTCGATAGTGGTTTCTGTCTCCAAAGATGTGGATCTCTTCCCACCAACCCATATACAGGTTGGCGAAAGAGGGGGCAAATTTTGCCCCCATTGAGATACCACACCTCTGGAGATAGAAAGCCCCATCAAAGAGGAAATAGTTGTGTGTCAGTAGATATTCTATAACTTCAATAATATATGATTTTAAAACTACAGTATAATTGCTATAACGATCCATATGATAATTGATAGCCTTAATACCCAATTGATGTGGGATACAAGAATATAAAGAACTAACATCACAACTTAACCGAGAAAATTGTGGCTCTTTAAGATAACTAGACAGTCTCTGTACAATCGGTTGTAGATAAAAGTCTACCCATTCTCCCAGATTCTCATTCAGAGATGCTGACACTGCTTCCAGGAAAGCTTTGCTCTCATTGCCTTTTCAAGGCACCTCTTTGTTTGGTCCAGATCTTAAGGATCTGATTAGTGAGGCCACAGGGGGCAAGAGTACCCTTCTGCCTATGGTCCCCAGGAAGAAGATGCCTCTCACGCGTAATCGGCTTTTTCGTTCCTTCCAGACTGAGATACATCCAGCTGTTCCCTCAGCTCCGCGTTCCTCTTCCAAGCCCAAACAGCAATGGAAGCCCAAGGTCTCCTCCAAACCTAAGGCTTCTAAGCCTCCTTCGGCATGACTCGCCGAACCCAGATCCCTACTCGGCTGTGGGTGGCCATCTCCGTCACTACCACAGTGTTTGGGAGGATTGAGTGGTGGACCCGTGGGTTTTACAGGTAGAGACGAAAGGTTACAGAATCCCTTTTGTCTCTCTTCCTCCCTTTAGGTTTTTCTCCTCTCATACGCCCCAGGGCGTAAAGAAACACAGACTGTTCAATGGCACTATCCAGGCCCTTCTGGACAAGGATGATCTGGAACCTGTTCCAGTTCAGGTCAGAGGTATGGGTTTTTACTCAAACCTCTTTGTGGTCTCCAAGAAGGACAGGGGCTGTCGTCCCATTTTGGATTTGGATCTCAATTCCTTTGTGATCAAGACTCATTATCACCAGGAGTCCCTAAGGATGGTTCTGCTATGTCCCCGGGGGAATTCCTTGCCTCTCTGGATCTTCAGGACGCAGATCTACGCCATTCATCCAAAGAGTCGGCAGTATCTCAGATTTGCATGCGACCAAGGGCACTTTCAGTTTTCAGCTCTTCCCTTTGGTCTGACTACAGCTCCTCAAGTCTTCAGCAGTGTCCTTGGAGCTTTAGTATCTGTCCTACATCGGGATGGCATCAGAGTTACTCCATACAAGGACGACCTGCTTCTGAAAGCCCCTTCTGTGGAACTTCATCAGCAGGTTCAGGACTGCATTTATGCTGTCACCCATCATCAACATGGACAAGTTAGATCTTGTTCCATCCCAACGTCTAGTCTGGGTCCAGTCCGACAACGCCACGGCTTACATCAACAAGCAGGGCGGAACAAGAAGTCTCGCCGCTTGGTTAGAAGTCAAGGCTATTTTGTTCTGGGCAGAAGAACATGTTCCTGCCATATCCGCACCGCACATTCCTGGCATAGACAATGTCATGGCAGACTTCCTCAGTCACACACGGTGGACACCCAAAGGTGTTCTCCCTCATTGTTCAGAAGTGGGGTCTTCCTTGCACCGACCTGATGGCGACAAGACACAACCGGAAGGTTCCGAAGTTCTGCTCTCGCTGGAGGGATTCTCTAGCTCTAGTGGTGGATGCCATGTCCATTCCTTGGTTATTTCCTTACATCTTTCCTCCCCTCCCCATGTTGCACAGGGTGTTACGGAAATTGAGACTGGCACGCTGTCCATTCATTCTGATTGCTCCGTACTGGCCTCAACAGGCATGGTTTCCGGAGCTTCTGGATCTGTCAGTGGCAAAGCCATTCCGGCTCCCTTGCCGTCCGGATCTTCTTCTACAGGGTTACCTGTGGAAGGAGTATGTTCATCGTCTAGCTTTGACGGCTTGGAATTTGAATCCTCAATACTGAAGAAGAAGGGTTTTTCTTCTGGTGTGGTGGCTACTATGCTTAGTGCCTGCAAACCTGTTTCTTCTAAGGCCTACCATCGTGTCTGATCGACCTTTCTATCTTGGTGTGCTTTCTCAGGATTCTGATCTGCCTACGGGTTTCTTGCAGGACGGTGTGGATAAGGGCCTCAGTTTGAGTTCCCTTTGGCTCTCTCTGTTTTCTTTCAGAGGTACATTGCTATTCTTCCTGATGTCAAGGTTTTCTTCCAGGGCGTTGCTCATACTCGTACTGTTTTCAAGACTCCCGCTCCTCAGTTGGATTTTAACTTGGTTTTGGGCATCCTTCAGCACCCTCCTTTTGAGTCCTTGGCTACTATTCCCCTATGCCTGCTGACGTGGAAAATGGGCTTTCTCCTGGCGATCGTGTCTGTTCACCGTGTCGCGGAGTTACATTCTCTTGTAGACCACCCTTTTTGGTGTTTCACAAAGACAAGGTGGTGCTTCGCACTTCGCAGGAGTTTCTCCCGAAGGTGGTCCCTGAGTTCCACATTAATCAGGAGATTTTGGTGCCTTCTTTCTGCCCTGAACCTACCTCTGTCAAGGAGAGGGATCTCCACTTGTTAGATGTCTCAAGTTTTATGTACATCACACTGAGTCCATTAGACTGTCTGATGCGCTGTTCATCATTCCTGAAGGCCCCAGGGCAGGGAGACCTGCATCCAAAGTGACTATTGCATCTTGGATCAAGTCCACTATTGGTAAGGCTTACCAGCTAAGGAAGAAGCCTGTTCCCTTTCGGGTGAAGGCTCGTTCTACTAGATCTATTGGAGCTTCTTGGGCTTACAAGAATCAAGCCTCCGCTGATCAGTTGTGCAAGGCTGCCACTTGGTCGTCTGTGCACACCTTTTCGAAGTATTACCATGTTGATGTGCTGGAATCGGCTGATGCTAGTTTTGGGAGGAAGATCCTGGAGGTAGTCTTGCCTGTCTAGGATCTTCTGTGGTGCTTGCTTCACTTTTGAGCCCTGCTGGATCTAGTTCAGTGAGTTCAGTCTGCTGTGTAACAGTTCCTGGGGTGTTGTTACCCCTGTTCAGTGTCCATTGACACTTCATTGTTTTGTTGGGCTAATTCTCTGATCTGATGGTTCATATCTGCTCTGGTGACTTTGGGGGCCTTGCGCCTGGTCCATGCCTTACTTTACCGCCTCTGGGAAACTAAATGGTTGGACATCCCAAAGTTACCAGTAACCTGTATTGGACGACAGAGAAAAGAGGATTTTAGTCTTGCCTGTTAAATCCTTTTCTTAGTCCATACAGGTTATTGGTCTCCCACCCTGTCAAGGGACCATGCTTGTCTCTCCTGTGGCAGACAGTGGGGGTCCTTCGGGGTCATGCTCATAGGAGTCTTCTTTCCTTTCTACTATCTAGTCAATAGTTAGTGTCTCAAATCTTTCTGGAGCTGATTGGCTAGCTGCAGCCAAGGAGGGAAGGTAGGCTCCAGCCCCTGCATTCACGTCTAGAATTGTTCCTGCCTAATTAAAGGGGTGGATCGCCTACCCAAAGTACCAGTAACCTATATGGACTAAGAGAAAAGGATTTAACAACTAAGACTAAAATCCTCTTATTTCTGCTTAGAATACCCTCACACTTTATGTAACATAACAATTATTGATGTTTTCACAGCAGAAACAGGTATTCAGATACTATCCACTAAATAGGTGGATTCTGAACATGAAAAAATCTGCTCCGGTTCCTTCTCAAGGCCTGGATTTCCTGGGTCTCATGTTCGACACCTGGTAGGGTATGGTCTTCCTGACAGAGAATTCTGTTCAGCAGATCATGTGTCAGGTGTCCCGGGCCTTGGCGTGGACCTCAGCTCCAGACTGCAAGTTCTCGTCTCTGGTGGGTAGCTTGATATCCACCATGGAGGTGGTTCTGTACACCATGGATCACACCGAATAGCTTCAGAGGTTCACCATCCGGTCTTGCCAGGGGAATCCAGATCTGTTGGACCATCTGGTCTCTCTTCCTCAGGAAGTGAGGCAGGACCTCCTTTGGTGTTTGGACAGATCTAACCTGGTGAAGAGGAAGCCATTTGTTGTCCAGTATTGGACTCTGGTGACAACGGATGCCAGCCTTTACGGCTGGGGAGCTGTCTTTTGTCACCTAGGGGTTCAGGGCTGACGGTCTGCAGAGGAGACCCTACTGCCATCAATATCCTGGAGCTCAGAGTGATTCATCATGCTCTGGTGTCCTGGTCCTCTCCACTGAGGGGATGTCCAATCCACATCCAGTTGGACAACGGTCACGGCGTACATCAGCAATCAACGAGGCACAAGAAGCTCCTCTGCTTGCTCTGAGGTCAAGGCTGTTTTGGCCTGGGCGGAAGAACACGTTCCTGCCATCTCCGTTGTGTACATCCCAGTCATAGAAAACGTCCTGGCAGACTTTCTCAGTCGCCAGATGGTGGACCCCGGGGAGTGGGAGCTCCATCCGGATGAGTTCAACCTGTTGGTGCAGAAGTGGGATCTCCATTGGATAGACCTAATGGCAACCAGGGACAACAGGAAGGTTCAGCTATTTTGCTGTCGCTGGAGGGATCCCCTGGCATTCGCAGTGGACGTCTGTTGATTCCATGGCATTTTCATCTGGCCTACATTTTTTGCCATTTCCTCTCATCCCCAGGGTGCTGAGGAAGATTCGGATGGAAGGTGCGGCAGTCATTCTGATTGCCCCCTATTGGACCATGCAGCCTTGATTCCCAGAGCTAGTGGCATTAACTGTTCAGGATTCGTTTACTCTGCCACGCAGACAGGATATCCTCCTTCAGGGTTACCTCTGGAAGGAGGATGTTGAGCGTCTGGCTTTTGAGCGTCTGGCTTTGACGTCATGGCTGTTTTAGCCTCCATCCTAAGGAGGAAGGTCTATTCCCCTGAAGTAGTTTCCACCATGATCCAGGCTAGGAAACCAGTTTCCTCCAAGGCTTATCATAGGGTTTGGTCTATTTTCCATTCCTGGTGTGTGGACAGGGATCTATTCTTACAGGAGTTTGATCTCCTGGCAATCCTGTCATCCTTAAAGGATGGCTTTCAACAAGGGTCTCGGCCTTAGTTCTCTGAAGGTCCAAACCTCCTCTATCTCTGTCTTCTACCAGAAGCGCATTGCTATCTTGCCAGATGTGAAAGCCTTCTTTCAGGGTATCGCTTCTGCCTTTAAGGCTCCCTCTCCACAATGGGACCTTAATCTGGTTTTAGGTGTATTGCAGTGGCGTCTTTTTGAGTCTTTGGCTACTATTCCTCTACATCTTCTGACGTGGAAAGTGGCTTTTCTTTTGGCTGTGGTCTCTGTCTGCAGGGGTGCTGAACTGCAGGCCTTGTCCTGGAAACCGCCTTTCCTGGTATTTCAGAAGGATAAGGCTGTTCTTCTTAAGGTGGGCTCTGAGTTCCACATCAATCAGGAGACAGTTGTGCCTTCATTTTGTTCTGACTTGTTGGATGTGGTGCCCTGCCTTAAAGTTCTATGTGCACCGTACTGAGTCTTTCCTTAAGACTTATGCCTTATTCATCATCCCTGAGGGTCCCAGGGCTCATTTGGCTGCTTCCAAGGTGACTATTGCGTAGTGGATTAAAGGGGAACTATCACCTTAATTCAAGTTTGCATATTTAAAACTACATTAAAAACTGCCTATTTGTCATGTTAACCAAAAGGCCAGCAAATGTACAGTTCAGGAGATAGTCGCACTTCTTTCATATGCTAATGTATGCTAATTGTGACACTTTGCGGCATCAACCATGTTTTCATATTCTAATTAAGTTAATCAATGATATTTTATATGATAATTATGCCTTTTCTGTTATTTATCACAGATTAATGTAGGTTTCAATTACTACTTATATGTTAAAGCAGCTTTGTACAGTTCCAGGAAGTGTTTAGTTCCACTTTGCCCAGAAATAAGTGTGAATTTCTACTAAACTATACATCTGCTGGCCTTTTGGATAACATGACATATAGGCAGTTTTAATACAGTTTTCAAATATGCAAATTTGAATTAAGGTGAAAGATCCATTTTAAATCTACCATCCACAAGGTTTATGAAACCTGTTCCCTTCCGCATTACAGCACACTCCACGAGGTCTGTTGGGGCCTCCTGGGCCTACAAGAATCAGGCCTCTTCTAATCATCTGTGCAAAGCGGCCACTTGGTCTTCTGCACACACCTTTGCCAAACATTTGCCACCTTTGTGGATGTTCTGGCTTTGGCTGAAGCCAGCTTTGGCAGGAAAGTCCTGGAAGCAGTTTTGCCTGTCTAGGACTTTCTCCTTCCTTCCAAATTAAGGTCTATTCCAACAACATGGCTTCACAACCCAAAAAATGGCCATCCTTTCCCCGAGGCTTGTGAGCAACAACCTACAGCAGCAGAAAGACCAACTCAGTGGCAGAGGGTGCTAATTATCACCAGATTCCATAAGGCCGTCTTTAGACATTGAAAGCTTAACATTTGATCTATGAGTAAGGTTTCACGCTTAGAGAAAATAGTACAAGAACTAAATAACATTAATTGGATATGTGAGACTCGTAAAAAAAAAAAAAAAAGAGGAAGATTTAGTCAAATAAGAAGATGGACACTGGCTATACTGTAGAGGAACCAATGATGAATGATGTGGAATAGTCAGATTTTTGATTAACAAAAGACTGATAGTCGTAAAAGTATAAAGTATTTCTGAAAGAATCTCTTCCTGTACTATGTTCTTCAAATCATTCAAGTGTATGCAAGTAGCCCCAGTGACTGATGAAGTATTTTATGGTGATTTATTACGCCTCTGCAAACAATTACCACTACAAATTTATAAAGGGAGATTTCATTGCGACAAAGATCCAAAATAGTGAAAATTCTAATGGGTCACACAAAACTGAAAAAAGAGACAATGGAGGCAACCAAATGATCGAATTTTGCAGAAGAACACAGTCCCATAGGTTTAAACTGTTCCTTTCTATAATGCTTGGGACTGTTGGGACCCAAGTGAGGCCCTGGAAAAGGCTGAATATTCCCATGGATTAAAATGCCCTGATTCAAGAGGTTAAAAGATCAGTGAGTATTAAACATGGGGAAAGGCCAGGCTACATAGTAAAGGTCACTTATGATTTCTGTATGTGTGCTGTATATACCACATCCTCATCTATAACATAATCATCCACCTCTGGAAAATCGCCACATTACTGTGAAGAGTAAATCTAAAAATGGGGTTGGCCACAAAAGAGGATGTTGATAAATGAGGGGGTGTGGCTAGGGGTGGAGCCATGACAGGGAATCAGAGGGTAGTATTCCTAAGTTTCTTTAGATAAAATCCAGGCCTATGCATGATCCAGTCACTCTTCAGCTCCCATACGTATTGCTTGACATTCTCCTGTTGAATTCATTGATGTAAAGCAGAATTCACGGCTCCTTTAAAGGGGAACTTTCACCGCTATATGATTGTGCCCTCTTCCCTTCCATTGTGTCCCATGTTTGTAGTGACGTGTCTTTTGTCGTGTAAAAATTGGTCTAAGTTGAGCAATACAAACATGAAAGTAGTACCTGATGACGCAATGTTAGCTTAGAGCTCTCCCGATGTGTACCGTATGGTGCAGAAGACACTCCCACAGGGCTTCTCATTGAATCCTCAGTCCAGCCCCTGAATCCTACATCAAGCCCTTGTACACCACGTGACCTGGCGCGCTCCTTGAATCCTGCACGTCCAGGTCATGTCTGTCAGATGCGAGCTCGATTATGTACCGCACTCGCACTGTACAAATAAGCACCAAATTGTAGCCTATGTACCGTTCTTTTGTGCCAATATGATTAATAAAGTTAAAGCCTTTCAGTAGCAGGCGGGTATGCAACGCATTGCAATGCGTTGTGTACCCCTCTAGTTCTCATAGTGTTAACATTGTTGCCTAAAGTATTTTTTTTTAAATCACGGTACTTAAGCTGCAACACTTATAATTCACTAAGCTTTTGTAAGTTTCTGTTACTTTAATGTTATGCATCATGTACTCTCTCTCTCTCTCATACCGAAGCGCAGGGAAGTGGATGGCTGTGCACGCAGGAGTCTACGAAACTGTGTGATCGCGAAGTACAGGACCTAGTGCGCATACACATAATTTGCATGCGCACTGTGCACGAGCTCGCGTCACATACAACTGACAAGACACAGGGAGAACTGGCGCATGCGCTCTGTAACATTTTTGGCAAGATGGCGCCGCTCTCCCTGGTCTTGCAACGAACTTACAAGGTATAATTGCTTAACTTAGGGGGACAGCACAGGAGTTATATATAAACAAAGAGGATCATGTTGGGCACATCTTCCACAATAGGTGTTGTTATATGAAGGTGAAAGTTCCGCTTTAAATGATGACCAGTTGTACCGGCGCTGATGCAGCAAACCATGACGCTGCCCACCACCATGCTTGATTGTTGGTATGAGGTACTTCATATAGAATGCAGTGCAATATCTGATTCTTGCCAGACATAACAGGGCCAATGTCACCCAAAAAGTTCCACTTTTGACTTTCCTGTCCATAAAACATTGTTCCAGAACTTTTGAGTATCATCCAGGTGCTTTTTGACAAACTGTAGAGGAGCATTAATTTTGTTCTTACTGAGCAGTGATTTCTGTCTTACTTCTCTGCCGTGAATCCCTTGCACAGTGTCTTTCTATTCATGGAGTCATGAACACTGACATTAGAGAGAGAGAGACCTGTAAACAGGTAATAAATCTTGTTTGTCACTTAGCCATCAACAAAGATACTCTACTGGAGCCTAGGGAATGGATTATATAGGTAAATCATAAGAATATTCACTGCTAGTGTAACTTGAAAGTTAGAATAATCTTCATGAGTGTTTAACCTGGGGCGCACTGACCATCGGGCAATTCGGCCACAGACCGAGGGCCCGCGACCGAAAGGGGCCCACCTCCACCAGGAATAAAAATCTATATTGTCTCCCTGCCCTCTCCCGTTTATTTGCTTGCCAGTGCTTGCCGTGTAGGTGCCTGCTGCAGGTGCACCACTCCATGATGTGGCATAATAGGGGTCACACCTGTGACCGGGCCTATCACTCCAGGGGTGCGGCCGCCCCCTGCGACCCCCTCGCCACGCGCCCGCAGCAACTATGTACCGGCGTAGCGACTGGTGCTGTAGTAATACAGAGCGCTGGGAGATTACATCATTAATGAGAACAGCTCGGGAGCCTCAGGAGGCACAGATGATGATCACTCTCTTGATGATGCCACGCTGCTAGACCACCAGGGACTCGAGGTAGGGGCGATATTGAGGGGCAGTGTGAAGATTGAGAGGCATTACATTGTGAAGATATGGGTGCAATGTGGAGATTGAGGGGCATTGTGGAAGGGACATTGCAAAGATGGGGGCAATGTGGAGATTGAGGGGCAGGTACTGGATGTCATGGGGGGGGCTACTGCATGGCCTGGAGGGGGTTACTTCATGGCCTTGGGGGTACTGGATGGCCTAGGGGGGTACTGGATCACCTAGGAGGGTACTGGATGGTCTGGGGGGTACTGAATGGCCTGGAGGGGGGGTAATGGATGGCCTGGAGGGGGGTACTGAATGGCCTGGAGGCCATTATATATATATATATATATATATATATATATATATGGAACATTGTACCCGCTACAGGCACAGCCACCAGGCCAGACAGCCAGCACACCCTCAAGCTATCCAGCCAGTAGCCAAGTAGCCTCCAGCCAACCGGCAAGAAGCTAGCCAGCAGTGTAAGTTTAGTTTTATTTATTTATTTTTTTTAAATGCAAGATTAATTTTATTAAAACAGGTTTACTTCTAAAATGGTGTGGAGTACCTTAATTTGTATAATGTGAATCTTCTGGATGGGAGGAGAGTGTGTGTGTGTGTGGTGGGGGGAGGGAGGGTAGGTGTGCGGGGCTGAGGATGGGGGGCTGAGGATGTAGTGAGAGGTGGGGCCAATTATGTAATGGGGAGGGGCCAATGATGTCCTTGGGCAGGGGGCCCAGACCTCTTTTTGGACCAGGGGCCCTGGGTCCTGTCAGTCCGCCCCTGGTTTAACCTGTCACGTAATGTGTATAAAGCCTTCATTCTTATTATACCTGAAGAAAGCTTGCATCTTAGAGCCACTGTGTCAGTAAAGGTGTCAGTTTCACTCTACCAGTATCCTATGGTTAACAAAGTACCACTCTAATATTTTCCAAATGGGAAGCGCTAACGTCTGTATTTGAGGTGTCTGCCTGGTTGCTAGTCCAAAGGCAAAATGTACTAACTAAGTGTAACACAAACACACACAGAACTTCACAGATCTTTTCTTAAAATAAATGAAGTATTTTATTGAATCAAGGTTTCGGGTTCCTGTGCTGCAACGTCGATTCAATAAAAATACTTCATTTATATAAAAAGATCTGTGAAGTACTGTTTGTGCTTGTGTTACACTTGGTTGGTATAATATTACACAATAACACAGAGTATTGAAGCATATCCATATTCATTCAGTGTTAACCCTTTATACTACAGCATATTGCCTCCATATTATCACTATATTAAAGATAAGGATTTAGTCATTAAATATGACCATAGCATGCTGAGCTTGCTACCATGGCAAAGTACCCCATTATAGGTAGTTCCCAGCTTAGTGCCCAAAAATTGTGACCAAAATAGCTAAAAGGAAGAACACAGAATATTGATGCACAGCCATATTTCTCTGTTGTCCAGCCCCTTCCAGTGGGCTGGAACAATTCTTCAAAAAAGTGCAGGGTGGAGCCTCCCTCTCCTCTATAACAGGTTACCTAGCCACTCCCCTCTCCAGGTAAGATTTGTGCCTGACCTGTTAGGAAGTCTGAGAACAGTTCTGCTTAATTTTAGTTATTTTATTATCTTCTTCTAGATATGGGGTGTCCAAATTCCACCATTAGGCGGATTACCATTACTTGCTTCCCCTGGAGGATTGCCCAGTTAACAGGAGCCGTTTGTGGACCCTTGCAGCCCTGGGAAAGAATTTGGCAACCCCTGTTTCTCTCTCCAGAAGTTGTCTCTGTGGCTTATTCCATTCAGTGGTAATCTGAAGTAAGAAGACCCGCAAAAAAGGTGAGCAACCCTTTGAGTGCCATGGTCCACTTGTCCCACTGTTTCCCTCCACACAGGGGCTTTCTGGATTCTCTCATAACTCCTGTACTTATGTTGGGTTTCATTCTATCCTCTGTTCCTCTGATCATTTGGGCTGTCTGAGGTGATTAACCCCTTCCTTGCCACTTTTACTTTGGGATTATGTATTTCTGTTGTTTATTGGGTGTTCTCTAAATGTTTGATCACTTCTTACACACTTTTTATTTTTTTTCGTTTTATTTGAATTTTGCGCCTTTAAGGCGCGATTTACCACATAGATGCAATGCTCCGCTGATCTCTATGGGACAGGTCACTTTGGGACATATCTCTGCAACCGCTCCATGTACCGAGTTGAGAGACAGCTCATTCTTCTTCTCTGCCTTTTCCCTACACTCCGGTGCACATCCTCAGGTTCTTGGGGGCTCAGGGGGATTTGGGTTCTGATTTGGGTACTCTGTAAGGGAAAACTAAGTTTCCCATCAATGCCCGTTTCGTGGGCTGTTTTCTAATTGGCTCCCAGTTTGGTCACCATTTTCTTTTCTCTGTACATGAGTATCCTATGCAGGGCTTGTATCTCTCTGCTCTCCTCCTCATATTAACACTTTGCTTGCCAGATAAGTGTATTTTTAGCTTTCTCTGTGGTGATTCTTTGATATAGGTTACAGTATTTGGTACTTCCTTTTACTGTTAGACACTGTATCTCCTGTTAGGATGTCAGATCTGCTGGGACATGGGACTAGACCTAAGGCTAAGGATTCAGGGGTGTCTTTGACCCCTATTACATAATGCTCCTCATGCCAGACAGGGCTTCCCAGAGAATACTCGGGTCATTTATTCCCTTCATGTGCTGTGGCCCCTGCCTCTCCACCAGGGCCTTCCAGCCATGAACAAGAGCCACATTGGGTCAATGACTTAAGTCCTCTATGGCATAGTTTCCTCTTCAGGGGGTTCTTCAGTCTTGGAAACCCCCCACTTCCTTCAGGTATGTGGCCCCTAAGGCCCCTGGCATTCCTGACTGATTCCTCTGAGGAGGTATCACTGGAAGATTCAAACGATGGCGTGTTTCAGAAGGAGATTCTTCCCAGTTTTATGGTAACCTCTTTGAAGCTGACCCTGAACCCTCTGCTGAGGGTCTTATTAAGGCGGTTTTAAAAACATTAAGCATTCCTACTACCACTGTAGAACCTCAGTCTACTTCTGACGTCTTTCAAAGGAGCAAGAAGTCTTGCATTGTTTTTCCGCCTAATCCCACCCTAGATCAGATTATACTAGATGAGTGGAAGACCCAATAAGCGTTTATCTCTAAGAGATTCTCTAAGCTGTATCCGTTTTCTGAAGCGGCCTTGGCTCAGTGAGCTACACCTCCTAAGGTTGATGCCCCTATTTGCAGACTTTCTAAATCCACTGCCTTACCTGTAGTGGATGCTTCAGCTCTTAAAGACTTAACTGATAGGAAGCTTGACGCTATTTTAAAGGCTACATTCACTACCATAGGTGCGTCATTGAGACCTACCTTGGCTCCTGCATGGGTTAATAGAGCCATTGCTGTTTGGACTGAACAGCTGACTGACGCTGTCCGTAAGGGTGCCACTAAGGCTGACCTTTTGTCGCTTTTGGCTAATATCTGTGAGGCTCAGTAATGTGTTACTGATGCCCTATTTGATGCTGTTAGGCTTGAGGCTAAGGCCTCTGCCTTCTCTGTGGCTGTTAGGTGCTCACTATGGCTTAAGATCTGTTTTGCTGATCTGATCTCTAAGAAATCGCTGGTTTCTCATCCTTTTCAGGGTACATCTCTTTGTGGCCCTGAACTGAAGAACATCGTTAGCGAGGCTACTGGGAGCAAGAGTACTTGTTACCCTTGGTCACTAAACGTAATCCTCAGACAAGGAGACGTTGAGTCTTTTTCGTGCCCTTCAAGGTGAAGCTCAAAGGATGAACCCTTCGGTACCTCAGGCACTGCGTTCCACCACCAAGCCCAAGCAGCAGTGGAGACCTAAACACTCCTTCAGCATGACTCATGGAACCCTGGTCCACACGCACCTGTGGATGGATGCCTACAATACTTTTTGAGTGCCTGGACAGGCTCTGTTGCGGTTCAGTGCGTATTACAGGTAGTTTCCGAAGGTTACAGGATTCCCTTCAAATCCCTGCCTCCGTTCAGGTCTTCCCTTCTTGCTGTCCTCAGAGACTTGAAAAGCTCAGGCTTTTCAATGGGGAAGTTCTGGCTCTCTTGGACAAGGGAGTCCTAGAAGAGGTTCCCCAGCCAGAGATGGGTTCCGGCTTTTATTCCAACCTATTTGCGGTTTCCAAGAAGGATGGCGGCTGCCGTCCTATCCTGGACCTAAAGACTCTCAATTTGTTTGTGATCAAGACTCACTACAAACAGGAGTCCTTGCACTCAGTCATTGCAGCGATGTGTCCAGGGGAATTTCTGGCATCTTTAGAGCTGCGGGATGCATACCTGCACAGCCTTGTTCATCCGGACAGTCAGAAGTACCTCGGGTTCACTTGCAACATGGACACTTCTAGGTTTCTGCTCTACCCTTTGGGTTCACAACAGCCCCTCAGGTGTTGTCGGGTCGTAGGGGCCCTCATTGCTTTTCTACACACCAAAGGGATTCAGGTGATACCATACATGGACGAACTTCCAGGGAACTCCTGGACCTCCAGGTGCAGGATTGCATTCAGATCTTCCTCCAGCACGGTTAGATCTTGAGTATGGACAAGTCAGATCCAGTTTCCTCCCAGAACCTGATTTTTCTTGTCTTCCAGTTTGACATTCTCCAGAGTATGGACTATCTGACGGTGGATTTGGTTCAGCAGCTCTCCTACAAGGTGCCTTGCACTCTGGAGTGCTAGTCGGCTCCAGCAAGGAAGTTCTCTTCTCTGGTGGGGAATATGATATCCACAATGCAAGCAGTGCCATATGCTATGGCCCATGCAAGGGAGCTCCAGAGGTATGTGATCCAGGTTTGCAGGGGGAACTCGGACCTTTATCTCTTCCTGTGGACGTGGAATTGAGTCTCCATTGGTGGTTGGACCTCTCCAACCTAACGAAAGGGAGACCGTTCGTGATCCCTTACAGGACCATTGTGACAACGGACTCTAGCCTGATAGGTTGGGGTGCAGTCCTGAGTCACTTGAGTGTTCAAGTTCGTTGGTCAATGGAGGACCCTTCTTCCCATCAACATCTTGGAACTCAGAGTGATTTTTCATGCTCTGAGGTATTGGTCCTCTCACCTAATGGGATCCCCCATCCGCGTCCAGTCCAACAACACTACAGCCGTAGCTTACATCAACAAGCAATGTGGCACCAGAAGTCCCGCTGCTTGGGCCGAAGTCAAGGCTATTTTAGCTTGGGCGGAAGAGCATGTGCCTGCCATCTCCTCTGTGCACATCCCAGAAGCAGAAAACGTCCTGGCAGACTTTCTCAGTTGTCACACTGTGAGCTCAGGAGAATGGGAGCTCCACCCAGAGGTGTTCAGTCTCCTGGTGGACAGATGGGGCCTTCCTTGCATCGACCTGATGGCCTCGGAAGGTTTAGTTGTTTGGCATCCCCTGGCATTTGCAGTGGATGCCCTGTTGATTCATTGGCAGTGTCATCTGGCCTACATGTTTCCTCCTCTTCCTCTCCTTCCCAGGGTGCTGAATAGATTCAGAGGGACGGTGTCATCCTGATTGCTTCTTATTGGACCAGACAACCTTGATTTCCAGAGCATTTGTCTCTGTCTGCTTGCGATCCAATTCCTCTGCCACACAGACCAGATCTCCTTCTCCAGGGTTACCTGTGGAAGGAGGATGTGGATCACATGGCTTTGATGGCATGGAGGTTGAAGCCTCCATCTTGAGGAAAAAGGGCTTTTCCCCTAATATGGTATCTACTAGGATTCAGGCTAGGAAACCGGTTTCCTCTAAGGCCTAGCACAGGGTTTGGTCTATTTTTCATGCTAATTGTGTGGACAGGGATATGTCCTCACATGAGTTTGATCTCCCTACTATCCTGTCCTTTTTGCAGGATGGTGTGAATAAGGGCCTTAGCCTTAGTTCCTTGAAGGTTCAGACCTCTGCTCTCTCTCTGTATTTCGCCGGATGTCAAAGTCTTCTTTCAGGGGGTTGCTTATTCATTGCCTGCCTTTAAGGCTCCCACTCCTCAGTGGGACTTTAACCTGGTTTTGGGGGTCTTTCAGCAACCACCCTTTGAGTCTTTGGCTACCATTCCATTACGTCTTTTAACGTGGAAGATGGCCTTTCTTTTGGCTATGGTCTCTGTCCACAGAGTAGCTGAGTTGCAGACTCTGTCCTGCAAGCTGCCTTTCCTGGTGTTTCATAAGGACAAGACTGTCCTTCATACTTCTCTAGAATTTCTTCCTAAGGTGGTTTCTGAGTTCCACATTAATGGGGAGATTGCTGTGCCTTCCTTTTGTCCTGACCACAAATCTGACATGGAGCTGGATCTCCACTTGTTTGATGTAGTGCACTGCCTTAAGTTTTATATGCACCGCACTGTCTGTCCGTCAGACTGATGATTTGTTTGTCATCCCTGAGGGTCTTAGGGCCGGTAAAGCGGCATCCAAGGTGACTATTGCATCTTGGATTAAGTCTACCGTTCATAAGGCTTACAAGCTCAGGAAGAAACCTTTTCCCTTTCGCATCAGAGCACATTCCTCTAGGTCTGTTGGGGCCTCCTGGGCCTACAAGAATCAGTCCTCTGCTGATCAGCTATGCAAGTGGGCC
Source organism: Rhinophrynus dorsalis (assembly GCA_037306005.1). Lineage (NCBI taxonomy): Eukaryota > Metazoa > Chordata > Amphibia > Anura > Rhinophrynidae > Rhinophrynus > Rhinophrynus dorsalis. Next base: position 269,035,840 of record CM074721.1, on the reverse strand, counting down.
ACTTGGTCCTCTGTGCACACATTTGCCAAACGCTATTGTGTTGATGTTCTGGCTTCGGCTGAAGCCAGTTTTGGCAGGAAAGTCCTGGCTTTGCCTGTCTAGGACTTTAATTCCTGTGCCTTAGAGATCTTTCACTGTTGAGCCCCGTTGGCTCCTTTTCTAGTGTGCTGTATTAGTTATTCAGTATCTGTTGACACTTTGTTAGTTAGGCTATTCTATGTCCTGCTTAGTCCATGGGAACTCTGGTATCATGGGCACCGGTGCTTGGTCCTTGCCTTCTCTTCTCGCCCAGGGGAGTTCAATGTTGGTATATCCCATGGTACCTGTAAGCTACATTGGATGACAGAGAAAAGAGGATTTTAGTCTTATTGTTAAATCCTTTTCTCTTAGTCCATATAGCTTACAGGTCTTCCACCCTGTCAAGGGACCATTCTTGGTTTCCTGTGGCTGGAAGTGGGAGTCCTGTTGGGTCCATGCTCACAGGAGTTTTCATCTCTTCCTTCTTGCTCTTTAGTTAGATAGGTTTTTGTCACAAATCTAATTGGAGAGGGGAGTGGCTAGGTAACCTGCTATAGAGAAGAGGGAGGCTCCACCCTGTACTTCTTTGAAGAATTGTTCCAGCCTACTGGAAGGGGCTGCTGCTTTCCCATGGTATATGGACTAAGAGAAAATGATTTAACAGGTAAGACTAAAATCCTCTTATAAACTGTGCAAACATATTCATTTCGACAGTCTGGCATATTTATATTTTTTCTATTGCCAATAAATGTAACCATATTGTGAGACAAATTAAATGGAAAGTAGTCGCGGATCTTATTCTCTGTACAGGATGCGTATCCAAAAGCCCTCTGTGCATCTGCTGTGGGCTCCGACATTGTGTCTGTAAATTAAAAACATCTCTCAGCTTTATGAGGTTGCGGAGAACACAGGGCAGTTTTTACTGTATGTTTCACTGATTCAAGTTTCACTTGAATTGTGCTGTGGAAAACTTTTAATTTTTTGGCTAATATATTGAAGGCACATTCCACTATGCAATATGCCCTGGTATTTCTGTAAATAAAGACCTTCTTTATAACAGATGAAGAAGGCTTTGCTATGTTTTCTGTGCAGGAGAAATACCACTTCAGCCACAAACTCAGCTATCCATAAGTGGCAGTAGATCTATAAAAAAATATATATTTTTTATAATACTATCCATGAGTGGATAGTATGCATGAGTGGCAGTAGAACTATGGAAAAATATTTTTTATAATTGAAAAAGTTAGATCCAGACAAGCGTGGTAACTGAATGTGAATATGTTTGCCATCCAGTGCAGTTTGGGAATATTGGTGTGGGAGAAATACTCAACAGCTATCTTTTTGACTCCTGGCGTGTTCAAGAGCCATGTTTTGCAATGGTTTTGCTTTTATACTTTGATACAATAAAGATCATCTTTTACACACTTGGAGATGTGGCTGATTGGAGATTAGCTGACCCGTTGAAGCTCTCTCATCCTGTGCAGTCAAGTTTGTCAGAACCCCTGGCCTGGGTTGTTGGGAGGTGCTCTGGGTCCGCGGGCTAAATGCCCTTTGGTGAGTTCACTACAAATTGTATTATATTTTACAGAGTATAAGTAGCATTCCTGATTATATATATGTATCAAATCTTTTTGACAGGTGTCAACAGTTATTTCAGTCATTACCAGGTGTTGCCAGATCCCCTTGCATGTTTCCTCCACAATACCTCTGGTTAATTTCCATTGTAAAATTAGCATTACAAAGAGACAAATGAATGACTGTTGGCAAGGAACCAGCAAATGAAGAAAGAACCAGTTACCATTATGGTTATATAATTCTGGCACTACATAGCCTCCCTGTATATGCTTGCAGTCCTTTCATGGACAAATCAGATGAACTTTATATATGCAGCCTTTTTATAGCCAAATACCTGAAAGTGCTGGACACAATGTAGTTGGAACATCCAACCTTCTTTCTCTGCATTTGGACACCCAGGTGGGCTGCTTCACTGAAGTATGGCCTTTACCATTCAAGGATCAGAGGGGGTCACTTGACTCTATTAATTAAAGGTTGTTCCATAGAACTGCATGGAGATTCTTTATAGGTGCATATCTCTGCATCTGTTTCATCTCAGTGGTCAGAGTGGGGTCATTGATCAACATGGGGACATTGTTCAGACCACTAATTTTTTTTAAAGGGCTGGAGAACCACAATTTGCTAGGCATATGCAATGTTAAACTACATTTGCCGAAATCCCCTTTTTCCTGGGCTTTCTGCCTTGGGCAGGGCTTTGGTAGCCATCTTACTACTCCTATTGTATAAGCTATGCAGGTGCTCTCTCTTCCCTGTCTCTCTAGTTTAACCCCTTGTAGTCCAAGTACTTTTTCAGTTACTCCTGTGCAGTTTCTCATACTTTCCTTATTTGTCCTACCCAAGGGACATGTGGAAAAATCCAAGCCTAAAAAAATCAAGGGTCTCCTGAATGCACTATCACGGTTCCCCTGATTCCAGCAAAATTTTGACATAGCCCCTCCTAGTGACAGCCTTTATATACCTTGAAAAGAAGAAACCAGAAGGGGCGCAATACCAAGTAATAGATAAATAATCCCCAATAACAGGAATAAATACTCACAATATATGGCGCTCCCGGCTGAGTCCACTTACAACCGGTATAGCAAGCAGGGATTTATTATCCGCCCTGCTTCAGATATACTGATCTCTGGATAAAAAACTGGAATCTATGGATCTCTCTTTAAAAGTTTAATCCGATTTAAAAACTATAAACATCAATATTAAAAAGTAAGCCCCAACGCTAAACTCGTTTCGAAGCTCTGCTTCTTCATCAGTAGCGTAAAAAATAACAATACAAATTCGGGCTCACCTGTGGATGAATATTTTTACTTATATGTCATTTGATTTTATTTTCTGAGCCCGAATTTGTATTGTTATTTTTTACGCTACTGATGAAGAAGCAGAGCTTCGAAACACGTTTAGTGTTGGGGCTTACTTTTTAATATTGATGTTTATAGTTTTTAAATCGGATTAAACTTTTAAAGAGAGATCCATAGATTCCAGTTTTTTATCCAGAGATCAGTATATCTGAAGCAGGGCGGATAATAAATCCCTGCTTGCTATAGCGGTTGTAAGTGGACTCAACCGTGTGCTCCATATATTGTGAGTATTTATTCCTGTTATTGGGGATTATTTATCCTACTACTTGGTATTGCACCCCTTCTGGTTTCTTCTTTTCTGTTTTGTTAGGGGTCCATTTCAAGATCCCTACTTTTTTGTTGGGAGCAGCATTCTACAACCATATTGGAGCGACTGAGTGGGGGCAGTCCGAATTCCTCCATTCGTTAGGCTGACCACTTATAGTGGTTTTACCAATTGTGAGTTTGGTGTATAAACGGTGGTGGTATACGTATTTTTGGAATTATTACACTAGGAGCACCCCTTTTTGTTTTTTGTCTTTATATACCTTGGGCTGTCACTTAGGGTTTGCCCTTTCGTGGTGTATTTTGATACCATTGTATGACCCGGACTGTTTGACTACTCTGCCTGTTCATCGTTCCTGCTCTGTGTACCGACCCAGATTGGTTGACGTTCCTGTTCCTGTATTGACCCGGCTTGGCTGACGTTCCTGCTCCGTGTACCAACTCGGCTTGTCTGGTGAACCCGCTCCATGTACCGACCCGGCGTGATTGGTGATCCTGCTCCGTGTACCAAATCGGCTTGGCTGACGTTCCTGTTCCGTGTACCAACCCGGCTGGGTTGAAGATCCTGCTCCAGTTCCGTTCCTGCTCGCTAGCCTCTCCACATACGCTGTTGCTCAAGTTCAGTGGTCTTGCCAGAGCCCCAGTGATCCGATTTCGCAGAGTAGTCCAGTTCCCTATCCGTTTGCACACTGTGCCCTGTGTGACCTTCCGGTATTCCGATTAGCACCACGAACGCTTGGTCTGCTTTGCCATTACTGAGGTTGGGTACATTTGGACGCCTCAGGTTACCACCTCGATACAGACCGTTAACCCTTTCAGGGGCGGTGCTGGGCCTTTGTGTATGAGTCTGAAGTCTCAGTTGGGCGCTTATTATCCTGCTGCACGTAACACTTATTCACGCTGTTTGAAGTCTCCGGTGGGCGTTCACTCTGCAGCAGTCCTCCTTGTTGCCATAGCCAGACCTGCAATGGCTTAACCCGTTGCATACATGTCAGTCGCTGTCGTGGCTCCCTGCGTAGAGAGTTACATTGGGCCTTCCTACATTTGGGTCTATCCAGTCCTTGGCCTAACTTGCTTCTCTTGGTCATTCTTACACTGTATCAACTGTGATTTACCTGACCTGTGTCAGTACTGTAATTTTGTTCTACATACTGGACCCGTGTGGGTTAATCATACAATCGTAGCCTGTCTTGTGTCAGCATAACATATTACTGTATGCTGGATCTGTGAGGGTTACTATTATTCATTGTGTATCAATAAAATTGTGTTTTTAACTAAACCTCCCGTTTCAGAGTGTACTGAACTGTAACATGCACATTGTTCCTCATGCCAAGGTGGGTTTCCATGGGAATATTCAGGCATTCTATGTCCCTCTTGCACTGTGTCCCTTACTAGGGGCCCTCTGCTCAAGAACAAGAGCTAGTTTTGGTTACGACTCTGTCTTCAGTTGCTTCTATCCATTCATCTATTCAAGGCTTTTCCAGAGTTGGCACCCATATGGTGCCATGTGCTGTCAGCCACAGTGGCGAGGGACCAATTGGACAGAGCAACAGTAGTCATCTAGATTAACCACCAAGGGGGAACCAGAAGCGACGCTGTGTGGGTGGAGGTTCTTTAGTGGACAGAAGCTCATGGCCCGTCCATCTCACTGGTCCACATTCCAGGTGTGGAAAATGTGGTTATAGACATTTTAAGTTGTCAACATCTGGATCCCACAAATTGGGAACTCAGAGTGTGTTCAACCATATTGTCCACCACTGGGGTCTTTCAATCAGTGCTTATCATGGCATCTCTCGAGAACTGGAAGGTTCCTTTATTCTGCATCAAGGAGGATCCTCTAGCATTTGCAATGAACGCAATGTCCATTCCATGAAACTTCCAACTAGCATGTGTTTCTGCCATTTCCCCTGATTCCCAGGGTTCCCTTTTGGCTCCATCAGGCTTGGTTCATGGATCTTCTCAATCTGTTCATCGCAGAGCTATTTTGCCAGATCTCCTAACCCAGGTTCCTTTGTTACCATCAGGTGGAAAAGATTGGCTTTCATGTCATGGCTCTTGAAGCCAGCATTTGGAAGAAGGGTTCACGGAGGCTGTCCTCTCCACTCTGGTTCAGGCTAGGAAGACTGTTTTGTCCAAGGCCTATTCGAGGATCTGGTCTTACTTGTACCAGTGGTATGCTGATTGATGTGTCCCTACAGTCTTTGTCGTCTTAAAATTCAGGCCTTTCTTCAAGATGATGTCAACAAGAGCCTCGGACAGAGTTCTATTAATGATCTCAGCTCTCTGTTTTCTTTTTCAGAAGTACATTGCTTTTCTTCCTGACATAAAGACCTTTGTTCAGGGGGGTGGCTCACACCTGCCCCACCTTCAGGGATCCCACTACTCCATGGGATCTGAACCTGATGTTAAAAGTTCTCCAGTGACCTCCTTTTGAATCTTTTTTTAATCTGTTTCTTTGCAACTCCTGACACTTAAGATGGCCTCCCTTTTGGTCGTTATTTCTATTTGCGGAGTGGCCGAACTACAAGCTCTGTCTTGTAAACCCCCATTCCTGGTTTTTCACCATTACAAGGTGGGTATTAGTACTCTCAGAGGTTTTTTTTTTTTTGCCAAAGATCATCTCGGATTTCCACATCAACCAGTAATTTGTCCTTCCTTCCTTTTGTCTTTCCTCTCATTTCTGTTTCTTTGTGTTACTTTGCTATATGTTGTAACTGAGGGATGGGAGTAAAGCTGGAAGGGAAGAGGGGAGTCTCTTCCTCAAAGACCTTGCTATTTTTGAAATGGTGTGCACTCTGTAGGAGGGAACTTTACCCCCATGATTCCTGTGTTCCACATGGACTAAGAGAAAAGTATTTACCAGTACATTCTCTAAAATCCTCTTATAATAGACTGGAGGCAGAGGGTTTCATTGTCCTCGGCAGAAAATTCTATGGAAAGAGAGACAGATACATGGGAAACTACTTCAGCACCAGTGACATTTTTCAGTGCATACTTCAAAACCTAAGTTTAAAACAATTACAAGAAACTATAGCATAATATTTGTGAAAGAGTGCAGGTCCTATTCCCAGCGGATACCTCCAATAAGAATGGTAAAACATTGTATTTAATGAGATATAGAACAGACAAGTAGGACCTATTAACATTTGGAATGCATTCATCTGTCAGTTTTCAGTTTGGGATGGGTTCTGGGGGGGTCTAAGGGGATCTTTGTGTATTTTAGGCAGGAAGTAAAACACTGGTCATCTTGACTTCACAGTGTGTTTGTTATCACATTTGGCTCGATTGAGAATACCTTTCTCAAGACCCTCTATCATGGTGCCCGTGCTTTCTGTCAGTCTCTGTGTGATGCGCTCCTATTGGCTGAGCTATGTTTGGCCCGCCCAGTATGGCCTTTTTATACTGGGCTCTGGCACCTGTCTGGTGCCCTTTCGTGGTGTTCCTGTACCATTGCTGACTTGAGTTGCTGTGTTCCTGTGTACCGACTTGGCCCGTTAGACTACTCTGCTTCTGGTTCCTGCTCCATGATTCGACCCGGCCTGGCTGACGTTCCTGCTCCGTGACCTGACCCGGCTTGTCTGACGTTCCTGCTCCGTGATTCGACCCGGCCTGGCTGACGTTCCTGCTCCGTGACCTGACCCGGCTTGTCTGACGTTCCTGCTCCGTGATCCGGCCCGGCTCTCCTGTTCCTGCTTCGTTGTGTCGCTTGGGCTACATTCTGACTTCCGCTTTGATTGGGCCTACCTGCCAGAGTGTTCTGTGTTGCATCCGTTACTGCTACGGCAGTGCACCTATTGCTGAGCCTTCCGTTAACTCTTGCAGAGCTTACTGTTGCCTCCGTTACTGCTACGGCAGTGTACCTATTGCTGAGCCTTCCGTTAACTCTTGCAGAGCTTACTGTTGCCTCCGTTACTGCTACGGCAGTGTGCCATTGGCTGGGCCTCCCGTTAACTCTTGCAGAGCTTCACTGTTGCCTCCGTTACTGCTGCGACTGTGCGCCATTGGCTCTGTTTCCGTTCAGCTCCTGCAGAAAACCCTGTTGCCTCCGTTACTGCTACAGCAGTGTGCCATTGGCTGTGTTCCGTTCAGCTCTTGCAGAGTACTGTTGCCTCCGTTACTTCTCCGGCAGGGTGCCATTGGCTCTATTCCATTCAGCTCTTGCAGAGTATTATTGTTGCCTCCGTTTACTGCTACAGCAGTGGGTATAAGTCTCAGCTCTGCTCCGGCAGATTACCAGTGCTCTGTCTCCATTCTAGCACTACAGTCTCCTGTTCATTGTTATTCCATCATACTGGGCATTGTGGAGAACTCACCACAACAGAGACGGATTATATCTATTGGGACTTTAACTCATGCTTTGCTGCTACTCTGGGTATTCACCCTATCATGCCTGACCTGTGACAGTATATGAACTCTCTCACTTCCTATTATACTGGGCCTGTGTAGGCATGTGTATCTAAGTCCTGTATCGCACCTGTATAATTCTGCTGAAATACGCTATAGCCCGTTAAGGGTAATTATCATTGTGTTTGTTTCAATAAAACTGTGTTTTATCCTAACCACTGTGTCTGACCCTTACACGCAGTCAGCAGCTCTCCATGCTTGTGATTGATTGAGGGCTGCACAGGAAGCTACATCTACTGTTCCCATTAATAATATGAATATAACCCTCACTTTCCATTGCATTTCCTAGGTTCAGGCGATTATCTGCCTCATTAAAATGTGAGTAATTCTGCATTTTGCACAAGACCGTGTACAGCACGGTGGTGGTAGTGAAAATTCATACACCACTCCGCACTTGGAGTTTATGCACGTCTTTTTATTGTTCTATTTTATCTGTATTTGAGCAATGACAAAGCGAAGGACTGAAAGAACTCTTATTTGTATCAGGTCATATCTTTGTTCCATATTGGAGTGGTAGGACTTTTTGTCTTTACTAACCTGTTGTATTAGCGCTTGAGGAATATTGGCCTGTAAATGTAGTGGCATTCCTACTACATTTTCATTGATTATGTTTTGAACAGTCTCCTGCATTCCCCTAAAAATCCTGTCACTGGGGTATGTGGTTGATTGCCTCATCCAAATATGATTGGCTAATTCCCATGTGCATGACATTTCACTGGAGGTTTCAATGAGCATCACAAGGTCCTATGTAAGTCATGTGAAAGGTGACAGGATTTTTTGTACACTTTAGTGCAGCTGGTTTAACCTAGATTTGATCTAGTGCTTCTGTCCTAGTACATCAGTCTCCTTATGTTTTGTGGACATCACCCTGCTTAAACTAGGGTAAGCATGGTCCAGAATCTATACTAATCGGGTATTGTTAAATGCAGCTTTATAGTTTTACAAAGGATGCTATCAAACTTCTGGTGCTGTGATTAACATCCCCTCTTTCAGAAGAAACTATATTATACAATCTTATATAGGGTTTATTAAAGGGTAACTATCACCCCATTTTGAATTAGGCTTTATGTGAAGTTTGCAACACAATATAAAGCGTTGTATTATTGATTTTTTATTAGAAAAAAATTGTAAACCCATAAAAGTTAAAATAAACTGTACCTTGTTACATGGAGACTGGTGGAAGATGTACTGCTCATGACACACAAGTCTCCAGCGCGTTCAGCTCACTGTATTGTAGTGCGGGTGCGTGCATGTATCTTGTTGCACTATATAAATTCGCAGGCCATTTCCATGCAAACAGGGAAGTGGTCTGATCTGATAGGCTGGCTGGCAACGCGAGCATCCTTGGGACTCTTAGTGTGGCTTATTTAATTTATCAAAATCTGTCCTCAGGCTTGGCTTTGGTTAACCCTTTCAGTGCCAGGGGGTACGCAATGCAATGATTGCACCACTGGCACTGAAAGGGTTAAAAACATCAGGAGCCAGAACTGAAATATTGCACACACATATCCCTATGTAGATTTAAACATTTGATGTCCATAAAAGTACCACGTAATTTAAATTAACCCTTTCTGCATCCGCATGTTATAAAACGAATATCATAATGTGCATTTAACCATTACACAAACAAAAGGTTTAACCCCTTAAGGACCCATGACGGTCCTGGACCGTCATGGGTTGCAGTCCCCTTAAGGACCCATGACGGTCCAGGACCATCATGGCTTAAATGATAGCAGCGTGCCTCCGTGCACGCTGCTATCATTAATTCCAGGCTGAGACTGAATGCTCCAAGACCGGGGCGTTCAGTCTCAGCCCTTCTTGCCTTTGCTGGTTCATGCGATCGCTGTTCCAGCGATCACATGTACCGGCAAAGTGACAGACAGAGACAGCAAAGAAAGCATGCTGTCTGTGCCTGTCAAGTCTGCCTCTGGCTCCGTTGCTATGAAAGTAACGGAGACAGAATTAGACAGGAGACACCTAGTGGTGAAAGAAAATACAGCAGCTAGGGGTATTAACCCCTTCACTGCTGGTGCCAAAGGCTTGCTAAATGCAGGTCAATTTCTGACCTGCAATAATTTTTTTTTTTTTAAACACAAAACACTTTTTTTTTTTTACAAAAATATTTTATTTAAAAAAAAAATAATCTAATTAAACAAAAGTGGAAGTGTGATTGTTGTTGAGCTATGTAATACACTTACATACACCGCCAAATGTCACGGATAAAAAAAGTGTCAAAATAGGGTGGGAAAAAGGGACATGGGGATTTTCACCCAGGGGGGACGGTGGCCACTTTAAACTGTGCATTTTGTAGGTATGACTGACCGGTCATACCTTTCATGCAGTCTCCATAAAATTTTAACCCTTTGTGCCCAATTGATCCAAAGAGAAAAACCAAAAAGGATGGTTTTTTTTACATTTTTTTTACCTTTTTTTTAATTTTAATAAAGTAAATGGTGGGTTATCCATATAAGTAGGGTATCAAATGAAAGCCCTATTTGTGCTTAAAAAACAGTATATAATTTATGGGGGTGGAATAAAAGACTTAGAGGGAAAACATTGCTGAACAAAGATATAGTCAAAAAGGTCAGAACTGCTCCGGTCCTTAAGGGAAAACGACCTCAGATTTTCCTGGTCCTTAAGGGGTTAATAATATTTTAAAAACTTTAAAGTGGAGATCCCCTGTGTGTAGGCTGTTTTGTGTGTGGCCGGCAAGGAGGAAAACATCACACGTTGTAATTTACATGCACGCCTCATAGGCGCGCACTCAAGACTGGCGGGCTATGGGCAGAGACTACAATATTGATTGACAGGGAAAGGAAGAGGTAACGCATGCGCTGTGAAGCAGAAAAGCCAAGATGTCTGCTGTCTAATTCTTCTTGGGGCTTCAACAAATGGGCAGATTTATAAATATACACATAATTCATACAAGTTTCACATATGTTTCATGCTTATAGTAAGGATATCTACTGGTATAACCCAAGTTGATATCCTGTGATAGTTCCTTTTTAAATTATAACGCTAATCCTCATATAATTGAAACTTTCTAACAGAATACTATCCATCATCACCCCAAGGAGTTCTGGTGCAGGCTTATAGGTCAAATTGGACTGATAAACAGAGCAAGGAATATGATTAATAAAAATGTGTTTAAAGCAAATAAAATATGGGTTAACGAGATATAACTAAAGGATTTCTCACTCTTAAGGACACATCCTAGAAGTCTGAAAACATTCACAAGAGGCTGGTAAGAGTGTTGGACTAACAAAGTGTTTGTTTTAAGGTGAATTTGCCACTTTTGTAAGCCTCTATTCTGCTTTCTGGATTAATATGAAATTCAGCTCATGATATATGGTAGTACTGTCTCTCTAAATTACTATAATATAATAAAAAACGAATTTGCTTTCAATTTTAAACTGCCATTTCATGGCTTCTTCTCAATGCAATGCTACTTTTTTTATTGCATTGTCACATTACAGCTGTTGCATTTTGACAGTTTGAAAGCAATTATTTTAACAGTAATTATAACATATGCTTTTGCACGGAGTGTGTCATAACTTGACTCATAAACTTTAAAACAGAGGTATGATACATGTTCTGTACAGTAATGGAATAACCAAAAGGATAAACAAACATGGGGTTGCAATTGGGCAACTAATAATGACAAAATAAGTCTGGACTATATATAGGAAAATAAATGATTATTTTTAAGAAAATCATATTATAATCCTATATAATAATTTGCTAAATCGTGTGTAACGCCCGACATGCGCAGTAGACACTGCTGCGCGTGCGGCAGTCATGCGCAGTAGAGACTGCCCGCTCCGCGGCTGATACAGAGCTGGGCGCTCCGAAGGAGTGTCCAGCTCTGTATCAGCCGCGGCGCGGGCAGTCTCCACTGCGCGTGACTGCCCCGCGACCGGCTGCCAGAGGCACTGTGGCCCGTGTAACGGGCTGTTCAACTAGTTTCTTTATAAAGTGCTATCAGATTCTGCACCACTGTACATTTGTTGTAAGACAATCAAACAGTGTACAAGAGGGGTATAATAGATACAAGGCTATTTATAATCAGCATTAAAATACATTGAAAACAGAAGGATAAACGGTCCCTACATGTTAGTGTTTACAGTGACAAATGGCAACTGCAGCTAACACATGTTTTAAACTCTCCCAGCATTCGGAAGCACTCAGCACGCCAATGACATCATCTCTCCAACGTGCCCATCAATTGGGCTTTCACCCTTTCCATATATATAGGAGAAAAATATAGGGAGTGCCTCTGTTGGTATGTAAAATGTATTATTTATTTTAAAAATTAATATATAGGCACTAATGATACCAGTAACAAATGTAAGAATGTAACAACACTATGGACAATAAAAAGACAAGTATATAAACATTGTAATAGTAGCAAATTAGAGCCTAAGGCTTTAAAAAGTTTAAAAATAAATAAAAACATATGTCACAGAGACAGAATGGGGGATCAACCGTTATTTTAAATAAACAGGATTTTATTGCTGAGGCAAATAAATTACTATCAGATGATAAGTCTTATACAAAATTATATGGGAATCCCACAGAGGATTATAAATTTGCATTGCTTAGTGACCTTGATAAGATGAACAGGGAGAGAATTATTACTCGAAATGAAAGGGAATCCCAAAATTCCCCACTTTATCAATTACCTAAAATGCGCAAATCCATGAGATCTCCACCAGGGAGACCAATAGCAGCTGGAATTAATAGTTTGAAATCCAATCTATCACAATATTTAGTTTAAATTTTACAACTTTATGTGATACAGCTAAAATCATATATCAGGGATGCTAAGCATATCCTTCAAATATTGCATAGGATTCCGTGGAAACAAAATCATATATGGGCCACGGTTTACATAGTATCCCTATATACTAATATTGAACATGAAAAGGGTATAGGGCCATGGAGTATTATTTATCTCAAGATATACATATGCCAGAGAGTCAAAGGAAATTTATTTTAAAAAAGCATAAAATACATATTATATCACAATTTTCAGTTTGAAGATTGACATTACCAGCAAATTAGGGGAGCAGCAGTGGGGACCAGGTTTGCCCCCAGCTATGCTGACCTGTACTTGAGCAGACCCATGTAGGGTTGTAATGGGGTTGAACTGGTTTATTATGGAAGATACATAGATGATCTTATTATCATATGGTAATGTAAACAAGCAAGATTTGGAAACATTTGTAAAAAGTTTCAATAGTAATGACGAGGGTCTCAGTTTTACACATAATATAAATAAGGATACTATAACCTTTTAGATTTAACAATAACACATCAAAATGGAGAAATAATTACATAAACTTACAAATACATATAATTACGTATATTTTCTAAGTTGCCACCATGCACGTTGAAAGCAAAATATCCCTAAGGGACAGTTTTTTTTAGCTTAGGAGAAAATGTAAAAAAAATCATCAAAAACAATCAATAGATTTAATAAATACATTTAATTAAAAAGAAGGACATCCAGAACAAATAATAAGGCTTTCCAATAGAGACCAAATGTTAATTCAAAATAAAGATCAAATAAAAATAAATAACACTAGCAATAAACAAAATACAAAAATTGAAAATATAAAAAATAATCCAATTTTTATTACAAAGTACTGTACTCTTAACAAAAAATAAAACAGATCTTAGCCAGACATTGGCCCATTTTAATGCAGCACCTGCTACTTAGGGATAATATTACAATTGCTCCAAAGATTATCTTTTCTAAAAATAAAAATGAAAAAAAGAATTAAACCAACCATTATAAAAAATATAAAAAGAAAATATTTTGTACAACTTAAAGGTAATTATAAATGCAGTACAAAGAGATGTATTATATGTCAATATTTCACATCAGGTCAAAAGTTTTGAAGACCATAAGAAACAGTACATAAAATTAATAAATGTATTATTTGCAATTGTACACTTTTAATATATAGCATAAAATGCCCCTGCAACAAAGGGGATATAGGGAAAGCTAAAAGACAACTGAAATATAGGTTTCTAGACCATAAAAGAGAGATTTTAATGGGAGACACTAAATACCACCTATCAAAACATTTTTTGAAAGCACACAATAAAGAACTTACAGGTGTCACTTTAACAGCCTTAGAACAATAACCCATGATATTAAAGAAAGAGATATATTTAAAGGAGCAGTAAACTTTTTTAATAAAAAAATATATATTGTAGGGATTTTTCTATTGAGTAAGATAAGGGTACGCCCACTGCTGAGAGATTTATATTTCCAGAATTATTACAGTTTAAACCCATGTTTTTTTTCATTAGCAGTGCCCTCTAGTGGTCAAATTCTAATTAGTTTTCCTGGTAGATTCTAATGGAGATGAATGTCAGAAAAGTCAGAGACATACAGTTCTTCATAGAATGTGATAGAAACTGCTGAGTCACTTCCTGTCAGAACTATCAGGAAGTAAACACAGTAAATTCACTTCCTGATTATTCGAACTGCTATAAATTTTGAATAAAACATCTGACAGCGGTGGGAGTGACTTTGTTTTATTCAACAGGAAAAGCTCTATAAAATATGTGTTTTCATAAATAAAAGTTTACTGCGCCTTTAAAATCTTATGCCAAAGAGAATCCTATTGAATATTCAAGTGTAATACAATGGTACCCGAGGGACATAACAAAAAGTTAGATGTTAACACTTGTATTTAAGACTTTTTATTTTTTGGAACATATATAAATTGTAGGATTTATATAGGTAGGGTTAATTTGTTGGCATGGTTCTATAAGAATTCACCCTTAGTAAATATGTAGCTGTTTATTCCATAATGCATTTGTTTGCAGCCGTGCTGCCATCCAGAATTCCATGAAGTGCCAGGACTATCACCAGTCCTTAAGTGCTGGCACCGGCATGACAGTCCTGGCATGTCAAGGGTCCTTAAGGGGTTACGCATTTATCCACTAATTTCAATAATTTATAATGTTCCACATACTCTGTATTATGTTAGATTGCACTATGTCACTTATCCTGGAGTTCTTGAGGTCCATAATTCATCTGCAAAGTGTTCCACTAGCAGTACAAAAAGATGGTCATTAAGAAACGGAAACTAGAATTACACTTTCCCAGGAAGGAGTACGCAATCTGAATATCCTCTCAGCAGAGACGGTAAAGCCCATATCTGTTGTAATTGGTATAAAATAATCTTTCTCTGTCGTCCAATACAGGTTACTGGCAACTTTGGGTAGGCAATCAGCCCCTCTAAATAGGAAGGAACAATTCTGAGAAGTGACTGCTGGGTGGAGCATACCTCCTCTCCTTAGCCTGCAGCTAGCCAATCCCCAACCAGTAAGATTTGTTCCTTTCCCTTCTGGGACCAGTGTTTATTGGGTCTACTGTTTTATTCTAGTGGGCTTTTGAGTGGTTTTACGTTTGGTATTCACCTCGCTATGTTCCAGACGCGCATTAACCGCACAAACGCCATTGCTCCATTCACTTCTATGGGACTTTACAGTTTGGGAGATATCTCTGCAACCGCTCCACGTAGCTCATTTTGTGGGCTTGCCCTTGCTCTGTCATCCGGTCAACGATTTGGGCATGTTGGAGGCTTTAGGGGGCTTCAGGCACTGTTGGGGAACTCCATTAGTGAAACTACGTTTCCCATGAGCGCTCACTTCGCGCGCTCGTTTCTGACTGGCTCCCGTCGGGGAAGCCATTTTGTGTATTCGCAGATCGAGTATCCTACGCAGGGCTTGGACTCTCCTTCACAGTTTAACCCTTCGTCTACCTGATAAGTCTTATTTAGAGTTTTTGGGGTGCATTTATTTACCATACACACTGTTTTGTGGGTGTTTTGATACTTTGACTGTTAGACTCATTGAGAATGTCTACTCCGTTAGACCTTGGGGCTAAACCTAAGACAAAGGACACTGGGGTGTCTTTTGTCCCTCATTGCTCATTGCTCCTCATGTCACTCAGGGTTACCTAGAGAATACTCAGGTCATGTTTGCCCAGCATGCGCTGCTGCTTCTGGATCCCATGCAGGGGCCTCCAGCCATGCACTAGAGCCAGTATGGATGCAAGAGTTTAAGGCTACTACCAAGGACCTCCGCTCCACCTTCCAACTCCTTCCATCCACTTTACAGGGGGACTTCCACTAGTGGCAGACCCCCGCCCCTATCAGATCTTCCCTGCCTAAACTGCCGGGTGTACCTGATGTGTCTGACTCCTCTGAGGAGGAATTATTGGTGGACTCTGATGATGATGACTGTTAAGCTGTTCCTTCATCTCAGTTTTTTGGGGACCCCTTTGAGGCTGACCCCATTCCCTCGGCTGAGGGCCTGATCAGGGCTGTGCTTACCACCCTGAACATTCCCTTGGTACTGGAGGCATCTTCTGACCCCGCTGATGTGTTTTAGGAGCCTTTTCAGCCCCATACTTGTTTTCCACCTAACCCCACCCTTGACCGTTTGGTGTGTGAGGAGTGGAAATTTCCAAACAGGAAACCATCTGTGTCTAGGAAGTTTGCTAAGCTTTACCTGTTCTCTGAAAAGGACCTCACGCAATGGGTCCATCCCCCCCAAAGTGGATGCCCCAGTTTCCAGGCTTTCTAAGTCCACTGCTGTGCCGGTGGCTGACTCCTCTGCTGTCAAAGACTGGACTGATAAGAAGCTTGAGGCCTCTCTCAAGGCTATTTTTGCAACGGCTGGCTCTGCCCTCCGCCCTGCCTTGGCTGCAGCGTGGGTAAATAGGGCTGGGGCTGTTTGGACTGAACAGCTCAATTCAGCTGTCCGTCAGGGAGCCCCTACTGCTGACATGTTGCCACTTCTCGCTAACATTGCTGAGGCACGGCATTATGTCTCTGCTGTTTGACGCTGTGCATATGGTAGCCAGGGCATCTACCATGTCTGTGGTAGCCAGACGTGCTCTTTGGCTGAAGATCTGTTCTGCTGACACTGCCTTCAAGAAGGCTCTCCTGTCTTTGCCTTTTCAGGGCTCCTCCCTGTTTGGGCCTGAGCTCAAGGATCTCATCAGCGAGGCCACTGGAGGGAAGAGTACTCACCTGCCAGTGGTCCTGAGGAAGAAGGCGCCTGTCAAAAGGGATCTGCTTTTTCGTCCCTTTCAAACAGACTCGCACCAAACGACCCAGACGGTCCCTCAGGCTCCACGCTCCTTATCCAAGCCTAAGCAGCAACATAGATCCAAGTCCTCCGCGAAGCCCAAGGCTTCCAAACCTCCTTCTGCATGACTCGTCGAACCTGGGTCCCCACCCGCAGGTAGGTGGCCACTTACGCCACTACCTCTCAGCTTAGCAGACCTAAGAGTAAATCTGCATACAGGTGAGTGTAATATCACAAGCCCCCATACAGGTAAAACTCACCAAATGTATGACTTGAAAGTATGTCCACAAAGCCCGATCTGGCTTATATCAATATTCTCCAATATGTAAAACGAATGTGATACAAAGAAGGCTTCAAACGATAGTGGACGTCTTGGTCTCTTTAGAACAAAAATACATAACACCCTGCCCTATATCACATTATATTATATATATATATTGCTTAAAATCTGTCAAATTCTATCAATACATTTGGTACATCTGTACATTTTTTCCTTTTGGTGACTCTTTATCTCTGACATTGGGGAATGGCAAGTATGGCTATTTCTTCAAGGTCGTAGAGGAGGAGGCAATTGGAACTGATGTTTAGGGAACCAGCTAAATCTGAAAACAAAAATAACAAAGGTCCAGATGATGATAATGGTGAACTTAGAAAGGTCTTCAATAATCTTGAGGACCTACTTTGTCAAGAACTGAGACAGTGGTGGGACTTATTCTCCCTCTAACGATATGTGGATAACAAAATTATACCCAGAGGAGTGAGAATCACAAAAATGTGTGGTTTTAATGATGAACAGTTTAAAATCGAATGGGAAAATATTTTAGATAATTGTTCTTTTAACCTCATGAGACACATTATCAATTTTAGAAGTCAACGATTAAATCAAATAGAACAAGAAATAGATGACATACACAAAACACTTCAAAAGCACAAAAACAATACATTATTTAAGGATTTAGACCAAAAAGCAGTTAGTAAGGTAGCAAACCTAGAAAAAGAATTAAAAGAACGAAAAATGAAAAAACTTAAAAGAGACCAAAATGATTATGCGAATAATCAAATAAGATCTTGGTCCAGGGCTAAAAACCAATCAACCAATGGAAAATATATTCCTAAAAAATTGACCAAAACTATAGAAAAATCATCTAACACTTCATCGAATAAAAACCATAAAGATAAAAATTTAGACAAAGTGACTAAGAATGCTAATATCAAACCTATAGAAATTAGTCCCAAAGATTCGAATAATTTGGAATATAAGGATGACATTGGGCCCTCCACTTCTAAAGAATGCATGCCTTTAAAGAATTCCTTTGAAGTGTTACAAACTGAAATAACTATAGGTAATTCCTCATACCAAGAAAATAACTATCAAGAACCTTTTTTGGAATTTGGTGCAACCAACAAGGAAAGAGGAAAATGCAAAATGAAATCATCTCAGGGATCAAAGGGATCAAGAGGAGATTCCATAGAGGCAAACGAGGAGGAAGAAGAACAAGAAAGACCTCAACAAAAACAAAAGAGCCAGAAGATAAAATAAGGACATCTAAACAGGCTATTTTCAATCTTTCTAACAGAGTATTAACTGCTGATGAAAAAACTCTGTTAGAGAAAGGCCTCAAATTTGCTCCAACAAGTAAGCCAGATGACTTCTCTTTTTTTCTAGATCTCAAAAGATTTACACGCGAGTTATCTTTACACAGATACTTTGAAATTAAAAAAACAAAACTTCCTATTGAAACATCTCATATTAATAATGATCACTCTGTCTTAGATACAGGAGATCTAGAATATGTGCAGATATTGGAATCTCTACAGGCAGAAAATGAAATAGGACCTAATATATAGGAAGAATCTATACTACACACTCCATATAAACTGCGATCCCAGTTCTTTCCTTCTCAGTATAAGGGACCATTTGTAGATGCTTTCTTTGGGATAGTTATTAAAGATTATAAGGAAAAGATCAGCAAGCATACATATCCTAAGGATAACCTCACCAAGAGGGAAAGAACTGCTTTAAAACTTCTCACTTCAGATAAGACTATCACTATCAGAGAAGCGGACAAAGGTGGAGCTTTAGTTATACAAGACACCACTGTGTATTTGGGAGAGGCCTGTAGATTGTTGAAAGATGAAGTTTCTTACCGAAAACTCACATACAATCCCTCTGAAGTTTTTAATGATTCCCTAAAAGCATTATTAAAAGAAGGACTGGAGGAAGGCATATTAAACAAACAAGAATTTCAATTTATTTATGTTGAACATGCGGATCCTCCTTTCTTTTACCATATACCCAAACTTCATAAAGATAATAATAATCCTCCAGGTAGGCCCATTATATCAGGCATCAATTTATTTACCTCTAATCTATCCGCATATATAGATTTCTTTTTACAACAACATGTGGTTACACTCCCGTCTTATATAAGAGACTCGCAGCATGTGTTAAACATTTTATCATCAATTATATGGAAAGATCATTATATTTGGGTAACACTTGATGTTGCATCCTTATATACTTGTATTGACCACATTTTGGGATTACAGGCTATCAGGTACTTCTTGGAGACTGAAGCAAAATTTCCACAAAAACAGATGGAATTCATTATCAAATGTGTTTCATTTATATTGCACCACAATTTTTTTCAATTTCAGGAGGAATTCTTCTTACAAATCAGAGGTACGGCCATGGGAACTAGGTTTGCCCCCTCATATGCTAATTTATTTATGGGACTATGGGAAGATCTTTCAGTTTGGCCCAGAGAGAAATGGGGGGGCAACCTAGTATACTATGGCCGTTACATAGATGACATCCTCATTATTTGGGGAGGTTCGCTTGATTCATTATCAGACCTTATACATAGTTTTAATTCAAATGATATGGGTCTGGTATTTACCTCTGAAGTCAATAAGGAAGAAATCACTTTCCTGGACTTAAAACTTAGAGGAATCCCGGAACAACAGATTGTCAGCACTATACATAAAAAGAGGTATCCAGAAACCAATACTTGAGGGCAGACAGCTGCCATCACCTAAAATGGATAAAAAACATCCCCTTTGGTCAATTCTACAGGTTAAGGAGAAATTGCAGCAATACGGAAGATTTTTTGGCCAAAAGTGAAGACCTCAAACAACAACTATTGGAAAGAGGACACAAAATTTCAGTTATCAATTCAGCATGCAACAGAGCTCTAAAGTTGAATAGAGAAGATCTGTTGAAAAACAAAGAAAAAACGTCAATAGCCAATAGATCACCCTCATTGATAACTCAATACAATGGAGCCTCAAAAATGATCCATACAATCATTGACAAATATTGGGGAATCCTGAGACAAGATCCCCTTTTACAAAATATTCTTCCAGCTAAAGCAAAGATCACATATAAAAAAGCCAAAAATCTTCGAGGATATGTGGCCACCAGTAGACCTAAAAATATAAAAAATGGAAAAGATAAAGGAGGTATATTTAATTCCACAACTCCAATGGGCAATTATAGATGCCTACACAGTAGGTGCACTAATTGCAAGTTTCTAACTAATAAAGTGTCAAATATACAAAGTTTGGTCAATCACAATACATACCCAATTAAAAATCTGATAACATGTGATACATCTTTTGTTATATATGTTATAACATGTGGCTGCAAGATTCAATATGTGGGTAGAACTACGAGACCCCTTCAAGAACGTGCAAGAGAACACCGATATCTTATCAGCAGAAGAATGGAAACACATACAATTCCAAAACATTTTAATAATTGTAAGAAAGGAGGAATCAACAAATTCAAGATAACTGGGATTGAACACATTCCGGCCTCAAAATCTAATAGATTTTCTACACTGTGTCGTAGGGAGGCATACTGGATCTATACATTAGATACCTTGGCTCCTCGTGGGTTAAATGAAGAAATGGAGGTCAGCAACTTTTTACAGGATTAAAATAAAGATTAAAAAGATTAAAATAATAAAACCGATCCCCCAACAATTTCTATACAAATCTCAATACTTTTACTACAAGTAGATTTTAGATATTAGGTTATCCATAGGGTTTAAAGATATATATATATATATATATATATATATATATATATATATATATTTAATGACACAAACATGAGGTAGAAGAATAACGAAGCTTTTATTATGATAAATCTTTAAATTTATATTATGGTTAAGTAAGTACTACCATCAATTATATTTCAATATGATTTTATATGTCTATTTTTATCTCTGTATTATGTCTGCACGTATGATTGTTGCATGTGAGATCCGGAGTTAACTTGGTCAGGCTGTAGAGGGGGCACCCTGTTTATAGTGGCCAGCCGTGTTATCTATGGAGGGGAAGAAGGCAGAATCTCTATAGAGACATTCGCGGCGCACTGGCAGGGATGCCTCACCTCGGCTGAGCTAAGCTGTGCTGAACCGGAGACAAGGCGTCAGGTCTCCATGGTAACTTTGAGCTACGTAGCCTCTGAGAACGAGGCGTGGGGTTTCTTGCCGTTACATGCGGGTCAACAAGACGCCGCGCTGAGTGCCACGCCAGACCGGACGCCTTCTCCCTTAGCCGACACGGTAACACATGTAAGTACTTACCATACGAATGTATAAATACATGGCATATTTACGGTTGTAACTTTTATCCCCTGATGAAGTGGACCATAGAGCCACGAAACGCGTTGGGAAACTTATTAATAAATTACACATTTTTATTCATCATTCCACGTGGATCATTTATGTTGGACTTCTTATGAGCTGTGGCCAGGTCGGGTCTCTTATACATATCTACCACATATATATCTGGTGAGTCTGGTCCTGTAGGGGACATTCTTTTTGAACATCGATTTATACAGATTTGCTCTCAGATATGTGGTGTTATGTATTTTTGTTCTAAAGAGACCAAGACGTCCACTATCGTTTGAAGCCTTCTTTGTATCACATTCGTTTGACATATTGGAGAATATTGATATAAGCCAGATTGGGCTTTGTGGACATACTTTCAAGTCATACATTTGGTGAGTTTTACCTCTATGGGGGGCTTGTGATATTACACTCACCTGTATGCAGATTTACTCTTAGAATCGATTTCTGTCTTGTATGTTTCTACAGTAAAGAACTATATTACGAGCTGACAAGTACCTTCTCTAAGAGTTACACCACTATCAAGCTTATTCAAGATGCCATGGTAGCCAATATCTGTCTGAGACCTTAATTAAACTATCAAGAATATCATTTACCCCTTGAACATAGACTGGTTGGCGCTCGATCCTTCTATCTTCTTCCTTTTCTTTGTTGTATACTATACATGACGGGTGGCACCAGGAACACTATGATCTGAGCAGCCTTCAACCTAGTATTTTGGGGACATTAATAAATTGCTTATTGTTTTCTGTTTTATCTTATCCATTTCATTTTTTATTTGGACAGAGATTATTTAGGAGCGCTTTTTTAGGTGTTTGTTCTTTGTATACTAGCTTAGCAGACCTCTTTGGCGGACCCGTGGGTTTTACAGGTGGTGGCTATGGGATACAGGATTCCCTTCACCTCCCTTCCTCCTCCCAGGACCTTCTCTTCTCATTCTCCTTTGGGACCAGAAAAGCACCACCTTTTCGAGGAAGCTATACAGGCCCTTCTGGACAAGGCGGCCCTGTGGGGCTTGGGATTCTACTCCAAACTCTTTGTGGTTTCAAAGAAGGACGGCGGCTGTTGTCCCATTTTGGATCTGAAAGATCTCAACTCCTTTGCGGTCCGGTCTCAATACCGCCAGGAGTCCCTGCACAGTGATAGCGGCCATGTCCCCTGGGGAATTTCTGGCCTCTCTGGATCTTCAAGATGCCTATCTGCACATCACCATTCATCCAGAGAGTCAGCAGTATCTCCGCTTTGCCTGCGACCGAGGGCTTTTCCAGTTTTCTGCCCTCCCCATTGGCCTGACCACGGCTTCTCAAGTCTTCAACAGAGTCCTACATCGGAACGGCATCAGGGTGACTTCATATATGGACGACCTCCTTCTGAAGGCCTCTTCTCCGGAACTCCTTCATCAGCAGGTACAGGTGCATTCATGCTCTCTCCCATCACGGGTGGATCATCAGTTTGGACAAGTCAGACCTTGTTCGTTCCCAGAGGATGGTCTTTCTAGACCTCCTCTTCGACACTCAGAGAGGGATGGTATATCTCATGGACGAAGTAGCTCATCAGATAGCACTGAAGGTCCAGGTTATCCTGTCTCAGGATCCGGTTCCAGCAAAGAAGTTGTCATCCTTGGTGGGGAAGTTCATTTCCACCACAGAAGCAGTTCCGTTTGCCATGGCTCACACCAGGGACCCTTCAGAGGTTTCTAATCCTGGCATGCAGGGGCCGACCAGATCTCCTGGAAAGATCCCTATCTCTCCCTCCTCACGTGGAACAGAGCCTCTTGTGGTGGCTCAACTTGAACAATCTCCTGAAAGGCAGACCCTTCCTGGTGCCCTTCTGGACCAAGGTGACGACAGATGCCACTCTCTCCGTATGGGGAGCGGTGCTGGGGCACTTGAGTGTTCAGGGCCAGTGGTCTCTCGAGGAATCTCTCCTTCCCATCAGTGTCTTGGAGCTTCGGGCGATATTTCATGCCCTACATCACTGGACACGGTCAGGTTACAGTCGGACAACGCTACAGGGGTAGCCTACATCAACAAGCAAGGCGGCACAAGGAGTCTCGCAGCTTGGCTAGAGGTCAAGGCTATTTTATCATGGGCAGAGGAGCATGTCCCTGCCATTTCTGCAGTTTATATTCCTGGCGTAGACAAAGTTCTGGTAGACTTCCTCAGTCGGCACACGGTGGACAACGGAGAGTGGGAACTACATCCAGAGGTGTTCAACCTCATCATCCAGCAGTGGGGTCTTCCATGCATCAACCTTATGGCAACCAGGCACAACAGGAAGGTTCCAACGTTCTGCTCTCGCTGGCGGATCCCCTGGCTCTGGCAGTGTATGCCTTGTAGATCCCGTGGAGATTTCCTCTAGCATACATGGTTCCTCCCGTTACCCTGTTGAACAGGGTGCTAGGAAACTGAGACTGGAGCTCTGTCCAGTTATTCTGATTGCTCCGTACTGGCCTAGACAGGCTTGGTTTCTGGAGCTTCTGGACCTCTCAGTGACTCCCCCCCCGTCCATACTTTCTTCTACAGGGTTACATCTGGAAGGAAGACGTTAATCATGTGGCTTTGACAGCATGGAGATTGAATCATCAATTTTGAAGAAAAAGGGATTTTCTTCTGGTGTGGTGGCTACTATGCTTAGTGCCTGTAAGCCTGTTTCCTCTAAGGCCGACCATCGTGTTTGGTGTACCTTTCTATCTTGGTGTGTTGACGAAGACCTGTCTCAGGATTTTGACCTTCCTACAGTTCTTTCCTACCTCCAGGATGGTGTGGATAAGGGTCTCAGTCTGAGTTCTCTTAAGGTTCAGACCTCTGCGCTCTCTGTCTTCTTCCAGAGGCGTCTTGACATCATTCCTGATGTTTTCTTCCAGGGTGTTGCTCATACCCGTCCAGTGTTTAAGTCTCCTGCTCCTTAGTGGGACCTTAACCTGGTCTTGGAAGTGCTTCAGCTCCCTCCTTTTGAGTCTTTGGCTACTATTCCTCTACGTATGCTGACGTGGAAGATGGCATTTCTCCTGGCAATTTTTTGTTTGCCGAGTTGCGGAGCTGCATGCCCTGTCTTGTAGACCACCCTTTTTGGTCTTTCACAAGGACAAGGAGGTGCTTCACACCTCACAAGAGTTTCTTCTGAAGGTGGTGTCTGAGTTCCACATTAATCAGTGGAGGTGATCCCTTCCTTCTGTCCTAACCCTACTTCTGACAAAAAGAAGGATCTTCATCTGTTGGATGTTGACACTCTTTTTCTGCAACTGAAAGGCGAGTGAACCCAAGCTGCATGGGCTTCTCAATGCCTGAGGTTTCCAGACTAGGAGGCACAAGAGGAGAGGGAGGCACAGGTGGGGATGAAAAGCTCAGAGATAAACGGATGGGATGCCTCCACAGGTGCTCCCTAAAGGAAGGTCTCTCACAGATTCGGGAATCAATCAGGTTAGAATATGAGACCAGTTCCTCTAAATCTCTGGGGAGGTCCCGGGCTGCAGTCTCATCTTTAACCATATCCGAGAGCCGAATAAAGAAAGCAGCCACGAGAGCCTCATTATTCCAGCCAACCTCGGCTGCCAGGGTATGAAACTCTATGGCATAATCCGAAACCGTCCTAGTACCCTGCTGGATGGACATTAGTTCCTTTGCAGCCGAGGTGGAGTGGCCCGGTACATCAAGTACCCTTTTAAAGGATGCCACAAACTCAGGGTAATTGTATACTATAGGTTTCTGCATCTCCCAAAGGGGATTAGCCTATGCCAAGGCCCTGTCAGAGAGTAAGGAAATCTTGAGGCCCACCTTACTCCTATCAGACGGAAAGGACTGTGGTACTATCTCTAGATGGATACCAACCTGGTTCAGGAAACCTCTGCACTGGTTAGGGTCACTGGGGAAGCGGGGCGGACCCTGTCGTGCCTCTCGCAACATTGGATTCACCATTGGCAGCCAGAGCAGGAGCGGCAGCAGCTATAGGGACAGCCTGAGCCGGGGGCCGCTGGGACGGTGGAACCAGATGCTCCGTAGGGAGCAACAGAGCCTGAAGGGCTGCTGCAAACTGGTCCAGCCTGAAAAAAATATTCGGTGGATTGCCTGGGCCTCCTGAGTTCATGGTCTTTGTGTACTGTTAGGGGCCAGGAACCAGACAGACAAAAAAAATCAAGACAGGTATTCAGCCAAGCCAGAGTCAGGAACACAGGAGTCTGCGATGTCAGGAACACAGAAGTCCGCAATGTAAGGGAAAAGCCAGGGGTCAAGAGCCAGAAGGATCGTCAAAGAAAGTCAGGCCATACACAGATAAACAGGAGCACAGGAGAATCCACAGCAGCCAGCAGCAACAAACACACAGACAATCATGAAGTGAGCCAAGCTGCTTTAAATACCCTGAGAGGGTTGGCTGATAACACTCAGGTGAGTAATCAGAGAGGTAAGCTGATTCAGCCTGACCCAGGAACTCAGAAGGCAGCAGCAATAGATAGCAGAGCACTAGATTAGCTCATACAGCAGAATCAATAGACAGAGTTAGAGCAGTTCAGCCAAACCTTGACAAAGTTAGAGCTGGGTGAGGGTACCCAGCTCCTTAGATTTAAACCCTGGCTGGCATTCAGCCCAACAAAACCTAATCTGCATCCTTTTCACCACCCATTTATAACACCTCCCCTGCTAGTAAACTCAAAGTGCTAATATTGTAGGGCTTTTACTGCCTAGTAAAATAAGGTGTTCCCACTGCTGGCAGATGCCCACTAGTGACCAAATTTCAGATTTGTATTGTATTGGGGATGTGAATCATTGACAACAGTTCTCCATAGAATTTGATATTAACTGCTGAATCACTTCCCATCAGTTTTAACAGTCAAAAAATAATCTACCTTTAGATTGTGAACTTGCAAATAAGGACCCTACTTTCAGTTTATCACTTTGCAAAACACTTGTAACCCTGTATTGTTTAACCCTTTGAGTGCCAGAGGGGTACGCAACACATTGCTCTGCAATGTGTTGCATACCCCTCTGGCACTCAAAGGGTTAAACCTTTAAAATGTAAAGTGCTGTGTAAACTTGTGGTGCTATATAAATAAATATATTTATTCTCTGGATCTCTGTTTCCAGAGAGTATAACAGTGCTCGAATTACAGCAGGAAAGGCTTTCATAAAAACAAAGTTTACTGCTTCTTTAAGTTCTTTCCCCTTTGCAGCCCTTGAACACCAAAGTTCGACACCCCTGCCTTAGAGTCATAAAACAAATATACTTGTACCTTTATTACTCTCATCTACTAAGATGAGTGCACAGCTATTGTATCCAAAGATTTGAGTGTGCTCAAAGAAGTGGCTCGCTCCAGGTATCCGCAATGTATGGAAAATACAATATATTGGCAGATCTAAGTGTAATATGTTTTAATCAGAAAACCATACATAAAATAAAGTAATGCACTCACAAATTCCCAGAAGGGAATACAGCATCTCGTAGTCTGAGATATTTAGTTTTTTCCATACATTGCTGATACATGGAGCAAGCCACTTCTTTGAGCGCAATCAAGCCTTTGGTTGGAATTTCGTTAGGTAGTCAAGTACAAGACCACCAGCTTTGGATTTGCAGCACAGGAGTCATTGCCGGGGAGGGAATTCGTTATAACAGCTACAAGTCTCCGAGCTTCAGGATATCCTGCTTATTGGGAATATCAAGACTCCCCTCTTACAAGATGGGAGCTTTCCATAAAGTATTTACCCTATACCCAGGATTATTTGTGCGTTCACCTGGACACTGGGACTGTGTTACACATTTGAACATTTATTGTTCTTTATTTTGATAATGTCACCATATTTTTCTATTTCATTTAATATTTATTTCACGTCCTCATGATCAGTGTATATTTTGTGGATATACTCTGGGGGTGGAAATCTCTCTTATTTACACACACAGCACCGTTTGATTCTATTTTGAAAGAGTGATATTGATTTTTAAATTGCGCTTACCTTGTCTGTGGAGTATTTTATAACAGCTGCTATAGCATATGCTGGTCTATATTCATATACACTGTAGCATACATAATGGGGGAGATGACTTCTCCAGTGATATAATTTCTCCAAGTCCTATGTTATTCTATGGAGCCAATGCACTAAGATTTCTTCAACTTTGGAGAAGTTAGTGTATAGGCTCCTTAGAATAATATAGGGACTGGAGAAGTGATATCACTGAAGAAGTCATCTCCTCTTTTATCAGCGGTTTATCATGCCTTAGTGCATTTACTGCATATCTGAACAGTTAAACAATGTATTCCTACTGCTGGCAGATGCCCTTTATTGGCCAAATTTATTCTGTTGTATATTATGGGAGACGTGAAACACTGACAACAGTTGTCCATAGAATATTATAGTATCTGAGTCACTTACTGTTAATTTGAACTTTCAAAAAATAATTTCCCTTTAGATTGTCAACTTTCAAGCAGGGACCCCACTTCCAATGTTTCACTTTGCATAACACTTGCAACCCTGTATTATATAAACCCTTAAATGTTAAAACGTTACTTATCATTGTGGTGATATTTAAATACGCACATTAAATCATTCATTCACAGCTGATGTACATACCTGGGAACTTCCTCCCCTTGAGCCCCCAAAGAGAGCTCATGTGCTGACGACCAGGGGGATGTTATTGACCTAATTTGTGTCAGAGGGGTGTGGTTTAATTGGGTGGGCAGGGCTTGCCATCCATGTGTCATAAGGTGGATGGGAAGTGGGTAGGAAAGGGTGGGAAGGAGAAGGAGTGGGCGCAATATGGGAGGAACAGGGTGGGAAGGAGGAGAAGTGGGCAGGGTTTCAGAAGACACTCACCACCCCTGGAGAATCATCCATTATATCAATATTCAATTCCAGGACATACTTGAAAACAAGAGAAATCTCAATGTATTCTTCCTGGTAAAACATTTTCTAAATAAAATAAATAAAAATAAATCCCAAAACCTGTTAATTAATTGTAAAAGCCGTAGTATCCGGGGCAGATCTGGAGAGTTCCCAGGTATGCTGATGTAGCATATTCTTCCGTATATTTATACACACTGCAACACATATAATGTACCTGAACACTAATTGCTTGTCTGTATACCCTCAAACAAACTAAAGCACATGTCTCATGTAATAGATATAGTATCTGGCACTCAGTCTTGTGGCTACTCACTCATACAAACTCATATCATTAGTCCTACACACCATCTCAACATAGCCACGCCAAATCTAAGTGAATCTGTATCTATGACTAAAATATATAATGTACTAATATGTGTAAAAGATGATGGCTGTTGCATTGCTTTACAGATGTATACAACTGATTTGTTAATTTTGAAATAATACTTGGATTTTATACTTATAGTTCATAATTACATTTGTAATACAATGTATCCCAGGCAGTTCAATGATTGTCTTTCCCTTGGATTACATTTTTTGTCTGCATTTGAATATAGAAGCAGGTTTAGGCATTAGCAACTTTATTTACAGAAATCATATTGAATGTAAGCTTTGGCCGTGGTTTGCCAGAGAGTTTTACATTACTGCATTGTTAGCACCTCCCAGACCACGCTGGCATCCAGGGAGTATAAATCAGAAGCTCACATTCATTAAACAGTATGCTAAACTGGAGCAGAGCTGGCATCTTTTTTGTAAGTTACCATAGAATAGCATAGTTTCAGAAGCTTTTCTTTTAGATAAGAGAGTGCTATATTTATTCTTTTTCCTAGAAAATTAGTATTTTCTAATCTTTTTTTGGTCCATTTAGTGGTACCACAGGCTACATCAGCATTTCCAAGGAATCAAAGCAGAGATGAACATTGACAGACATTTGGAAAATAGAATGCTGGCATTAGGTTATGATGACTGAATAATGTAACATTATATAATGTGCAATAAATTAGTGAAGGGAATGCACATTTAGATGTAACCCCAAAGTGAAATCCAATGCCTCTCTATGTATTAACCACTAATTATTGTTTTGCTTATTTCTTTTGGATTTTGATTGCTTAAACATTGTACCCTTGATTGAATTGCATTTATATAGTTTTTAAATTATTTAAAGCCTTAGGTATAGATGTGCTAAACAGGATTAGTCAACCTTTGGCTGTCTAGCTGTTAGTCTGCCAGTTCCATCATTCCCTCTGTTTGCTTGGGTGAAGGCATTTTTATTCAGGATGGGGCTTTAGAAAGTTCTATGGAGATAATTTAAAATAGCTTATAGCCCTCAGAGTATATGTTCTCCCCTACCTAACCTACCTCTGCCAATATATTAACCTTCCACTGGTAGCCTCATGTCTATTGGCTGTGCATGGGGTATGACATCAAACCTGCCAACAGAAATAATCAGTTGCTTCTCAGTGCACAAACTCTGGGGGTTAGGGGCCTAATTATGGAAGCTATGTTGGTATAATTCTGAAAGAAACATACTGCACCATATGGGACAAATCAGAATTTCCCAAATTCCCAATTAAATGGGGATATTAACACACTGAATGCTAGAGAAGTCTACAAAATATTGGGCAGCAGTGCACTCATTGGGTTAAAACCCCATTTAAAATGGAAGGGGAGTTCCATCTGTTCCCTGTGTTATATATGGTTTTCCCCTGAATTGTACCACTTTAGCTTGCTGATAATAAAATCCATTGGAGGAGCTTTATATTGAAGGCTTTAATTTTATAATGTTGCTATTGTAAGGAGTTTATTTTATCCTTTCAGATGCCTTGTTATATCACCATACCTATTCAAAGTATGAGCGTTAAAGTCTGTCTAGTCACTGTGACTTAATTCCCTTTTTCTACATTTTTACATATCCTAACTGTTTTTTGTTTTAGTTGGCAACAAACAGTAAAACATATGTCAGTCTTTTACTAGTTAAGCTCTGCTACTTCCAGTGCTGGAAATGTATAGACCTCAGTGTGCAGATCTTCTCCCAGCTTCTTGATTTACCTCCTGCAATATAGGAAGGAATTATCAGCTACTTCTCCATCGTAGCAGAAGCCATTTGTTTGGGGCCTACACTTTAACAATGAAGCTTCTTCCAAAGGTGGTGATACCAGCATTCCTTACTAAATTAATGTGTGGCATACACTTTTATTAAGTGTCCTTGGAATATTGATTGGCTACTATTTATCCTTTGAGTACCAGAGAGGTGGCTAACAAATTGCGTTGAAATACTTTGGATACTCTCCGGCAGATACTTTCTGGCACACAAAGGGTTACGCTAGTTGCCAGTATGTTGTTTATTGACTTTTTTGCTTAATTGCTGAATGTGTTTGTAATTGTTCTCTCTGCAGTATATGTGTATAGCTCATCTTGTTGTATGTTGTGTTTGTTCTGCTTTAAATTATCTGTTATCGTATGTATTGATGATTTTTATTAATCAGCTACATCTCTGATCTATATGTGAATCATTCAAGATAATGCTTTAATTATGTTATGAAGTCAGAGTAACACTTCATTCTAGAAGAAAAGAAACACATGAGCAACTCCCTTATACATAATTATCATAAATGGCAACACCTCACTGTTCTGTTTGACCAATTAGATTCTAGCAAAATAGGAGTGGTGAGCTGCAATGCATCTTTCATTTCTTCAGTCTTCATGGTACATTAAACTTTTGAGTGTCAGAGGGGTACGCAACACATTGCTTTGCAATGCCTTGCATACCCCACAGGCATTCAAAGGGTTAAGTACAAATAAAGGAGAAAGAGGGGAGCAAAATTTGTCCAATATTAGAAGATGTCTGTGCATCATTGTTTGCTTTCTCAAATCAGGTCATCAGTTTTGTATTAATTCTGCTTATAGATCACATTTTTAACCACTAGTGAATGCTTATGTTAGCCTCTGAAGGACAGAGGCATGTAGAACATTGTTCAAGAGACCAGTGCTCCCCTCTGGCAATCAAACGGTTATATGTCACATTAAAATTTGTCATCCTACCTCCTATTTAATAAGCGAACATTTTAATTCCAAACAACACAGTTATGTACTGGGCACAAAGCACGAACTTGTGTAACAAAAACTGTAATTTTCCTGCCATGTTATGACTTAAAAATAGGCCTAGGTCCTCATACCTAGAATAATGATTGTGCTTAACACTTTATAAAGTTAGTTATGTGCCCTGCCCTCAGTGGTACGCAATTAGATTTCTGTGTCTGTCACCTATTGTTCAAGAACACTAACCCAGCTTAGACAACTATGTCTGTGATGTATTTACCACCTGCTACACGAAGACTCCACAGTATTGCTGAGGTGGTCCTTGATGTGAAGTGTTGCTATATGTATTCATACCATATTATTAGCTTTTTGTGCTTCTGGTTCCTGTAACTTGGTAAATACAGCACACTTATGACATTAAGGGCTCGATTTAAAGGCAGCTGACACCAAAAAAAAAACAAAACAGGTGACAACATTTTTTCAAGAACAGTAAGCGATTTAACCCCTTAACGACCGGAGGTTATGGGACATTTCCGTCCCATAACGACCGCATAGGGGCACTTGGACGCGCCGGTACACGTGACCTGTCACGTGTATCGGCGCGTCACTATGGGGCTTGAAACAGATCGCTCCGATCTTGGAGCGGTCTATTTCATGCCCTATTTTTACTTAGCGCTCCCGGTAGAGCGCTGTAAGTAAAAAGTACGTGACGTACCAGGACCGACAAGGGTCGTTCGAGCACATTTACCCTTGACGGTCCTGGTACGTCAAGGGTCCCTAAGGGGTTAATGACCACTGCTATGAAAAAATGCCGGCAAAAAAACCCTGCCAGCTGCTACATTTAGATGAGTTTTGGTCCATTGAAAAAAAAAAAAACACCACAAGTTGCAATTTAATTGACTGCGTTAGCTGTTCAGATCCAATAACGGACTCACTTTAGCGCATAAAATTTAAGACCCAGGTTTTTTTTTGTTTGTTTACTAAAATCCCTTATCTCATCTTTAAAAAAAAAAAAAAACAGGATGTGCTCCTGGTGTATCTTCTTCAGATAAAAAAATCAACCCACGTCACCATAAAGGATATCACTCACAATATTAAATGGCTGATTTATGTGTAGTCAGTCTATAGACACTTCGGGGGTATATATTCTCAACTGTCCCCCTTTTTAGCAGTGTCCGATGGCAGCTCCGCTCCCAAGCATATTCAACCAACACGTGGAAGCAAGAACTTGTAAAGGAAGCAAAAAGACGGAGGGCCACCTATAGTGTGTTATCCAATGTGTACTTATACTTTACAAAGTATATAATCAAATGCACTCACAATATATAATTGCCGACTGTCAAGCATACGCTAGCAATCAACTTTTAAAGCATGTAGGGTACTATACCCGTCCCTGCTTGGGGGCTGTTCTTCCTCTCCTCACAGAGTCTTCCAATCCGTCTATGACAAGCAATTCACAATTGGAGCAAAGTATACATTGATACCACAAAAATTAAATTATAAAAATAAAATAAAAACTAATAAAAAAGTTTGTAGCCAAATTGTATAAAAAATACAAATTTATTAAATTAAATAGACAGGCTAAATGCTAATGGGAACCAAGAACGGCACCCAAGCAGGGATGGGTAAAGTACCCTGCAAGCTTTAAAAGTTGATTGCTAGAGTATGCTTGACAGTCAGCAATTATATATTGTGAATGCATTTGATTATATACTTTAAATATAAGTATACATTGGATAACACACTACAGGTGTTCCTCCATCTTTTTGTTTCCTTATCGGATCTTTAGTCAGACGACACAGCTATTGAAATGCAAACAATACCTAAGTCCCCAGTTGATGCATTGCTATGGGGCCCTAAGCCCCATATCAATACATCAAAAGTACCTAAAATGTGTCCAAAGTTAGAATTAACCCTATGAGTGCCAGTGGGGTATTATGTCACTTTTTCAAGGTTTTTTTGGTTTAAATTTTTTAGATAGGGCTCTTAGGTTTATTATAGTAGGACTTGCTGTAAGTGAAATACCTTGGCGTTGGTGGCAAGCTTACCCACAACTTGGCCAATCTGTGTCACAAAATTTTCACTAATTTATTAAGAATTATTATACATGCCCAGTACAAGGCACACATCAGCTTTTTATATAGAGTAGCGCAGGATTGTCTTTTTTGTTAGTGGGGTATAATTACCCAGCCGGCATTCATAGGGTTAACCCAATTAAGTTAACTCCAGCGGAGTCCTCCGCATCCTGCTCATTTACTGTTCTTCTTCTTTCTTCTGTCTTGTATCTTCTTCTTTTCTTTCTTCCACTTGTAAATAAAAAATAAGGGTATGAATGCAAATGATGCTTTTAATATCCCACACACTAATACACAGTTTAACCCCTTGAGTGCCAAAGCAATGCGTTGCATACCTCTCTGGGGCTGAAAGGGTTAAACTATATATTACTGCCCAGTCCAATATAAATATGCCTCCAGTTAGTACAATATGTCCAATTTGGTCAAAATAAATATTCTGAAATGCCATAATGAAATACTTAGCGGTGGCAGTCTCTGTACAAATTCCCTTACATACATCCCAGCCAAACAGCTTTGAGCAGCTGTGCTTTAATCTGATTGGCTGGGATTGCGTAAGCAAATCCCAGTGAATGGCTGTGAGGAAATTTGAGCAGAGACTGCCCATATATAATAATTATAGAGCGAGATACATTTATTCAGTCCTTGTGAGAGGAACACAGACACTGATTTTCCTCCCTGTTAGGAGCAACCCTCACTGGTAATGTCCATAGATTTGTGAAGGAGAGTTAGTTTGAATCCAGTAGAAAAGGCTCGTAAATGCAGGTACTGTGTTCCTCTCACACGGACTGAATACATTCTGCTTCACCTCTTTTCTGTCTAGAAATCAGTATAGAAATCAAACCGCTTAGCAGTAGTTTAAGCGCTTTTGTTTCTTTTAAATGAGTGTCTGTGTTCCTTTCAATCTCCTACTTCAACTTTTTTCTATCTACCTATTGGCAGCAACCCCTTTTTTCACTCAACATACTATAAGGCTGATGGACAGTGGCTATGTCCAGGTACAGCCATAGTATTTTTTAAACATAAATGACTAGTATTTTTAATGAATGTATTAATGGTAAAATTTTAACCTATTTCCAGTGACTGAATTCATAGATTCCTATTGGTGCGGAACAGGTTAATCAGCTGTATCACAGACACTTGTTGGTCAATAAACACAGGTGTTCTTTCTCTAGTGTGTTTCAATAAGTTTTTATCTGCTGCACAATTTATTTTGTACTTTTGGACACCAATTTTGTTATTCTGAATATAACTTGAATAGAAGAGGGAAAATATAATTTCAGTAAAATAACTGCTTAACACTTGTCATTTGTAGAACTGGCGAGAAGTGCATCAGTTAAGTAAGTATTGTTTTAGACTGTAGGGATGTAGAATTAATTACATAAATATATGGATGTATGTATTTTTTTTACAGATGCTAGCCTGGGGTACCTGACATTAATATATATATATAACCTCATTTCATATTTGTGTGTTAGTGTTCTGCTAAAGTATTTGAAGGGCAACTAACATGAGCAAGTCAATATGTTGACTTTAAGTATTTTAATAGGTAATGCTGTCAGCTAAAAATTGTGTACCTTGACATTTTTATCTGTAATTGGGGTGGTTTGGAAGATTTTCTGGTTAGGAGAATAGACAAAATTGATTAATCTAGATTTTCCACTTTATGCCAAAAAGAATGCTATTGACTTTTTTTGCTCAACACTGTACAGCCTCCTGGGTTAAATGAGCATAATAAAGTGTGTTCTTGTAATAAGTGATTGTTGTTATTACTATTATTTTTTATTTTTATTGTCTGCTGTGTTTGTTTATTTTATTGCCCTCCTTTTTTCTTCTTTTTTTTCACTTGATATTTATTGCAAATTTTAAATCAATACAGAACAGGTTTTATAACATGCATAGGTTAAGCAGTATCTGTATGATAAAGCCAGTACAGCTTTCAGGACCACACCTGCAATCTCAAAAGACCATGATGGTGACTATAGGCTCACAAATCTCTTGATTACAGTGCCTGTGTATGAAGGAGTGGGGGAAAAAAGGAAAGGGGGATAAAAAGGAAAAGAGGACAACTAGAAGGAAGGAAAAGGCATGGGAATGGTAGAAGAATATAGCATAGATGAAATCAAAGTAAACACACAACCATTTGAATACTGTTGAAAATGCTATTTCAGCTCCCCAGGAACCTGTATACTATAGATGAAAACAGGACAGCCAAAATACTGCTTTTTAAGTGCTCAAAACATCATAATTAGAGTCAGTGAGGGCCACCCAGGGATGCCAAACCACATTTAATCTCTCCTGTGAATTAGACAACAGAGAAGTTAGTTTTTCCATTAATAATAATCTCCAGATGCTCTGAGTAAGAAGCTTCTGGTTGGGGAGCTCCCTCTTTTTCTAGTGAGAAGCTAACTGATTTCTGGCTGCAAGAAGCATTTCAGCAATTAACAATCTGGGATGCTCCCCAGGTGAAGCTCCAGCACCAACACCCACGGATCCAAAGTCAGTCGGATCCCAGTAACTGAAAAGTGAAATAAACCATCATCAACCAAACTCCCTGCACCTCCAGGCAACTCCTCAAGATGTGGTCCATATCTCCCTTTTCTAGCACCCCCTAATGAGGCAGGTTATTTTTATGAAGTTTAGTCCGGGTTAAATACCATCTTTGGAGAATTTTATATGCTCACTCTTAGTATGTCAAGATGAGTCGAGATTTCAGTAGGTCTCTCCTAAGTCTTGCTTCCAGTCATAAAATGCTTAGATTTAGTATCAACTGAAGTAATTTGTAGTCCCTTACAGATACGGGATAGGAGATCAGGAGAGCGAGACGTTTGTAACACTAAGTGCTTGAACAAAGACAAATCCTATAGAATCAAAGCCTGTAGGGGCAATTGGATATATTGTAAGATCTGCATATACTGAATTGTTTCACTCTGGTGTGGAAGAAAAATAAACAGTCTTTCAGTCTGAGGGGATATAAAGAAGACCAGCGTCTATACTCCTTTCACTGCAAACCAGGGACAAAGGATGAATTATCCAGGATAGGGGCAATTTTGGAAACGTCTAGGAAAAGGGATTTTTTTTCATTCTGATTGAATCCCAAAGTCATAGATTATTATCTAATGTAGGAGAAGAGTGGGCAGATGGAGGTCTAGACTGTCTTGGGGTCCGCAAGATATTTGAAATAGGGACCTGCAAGGAGTAGCCCTCTTCTACATTGACCCAATGAAGATGTTAATCATGAAGTTGCCACTTCAGCATTTGTGCAAGTAAAGCTGAAGGGTAAAATGAATAAAGATGTGGAAGAGCCAAACCTCCCTTAGACTTAGACATGGAAAACATAATGATTGAAAGCCTACGTCTACCTCCCACCCAAATTAGCTAAATAATTTTTGATTGAAGATTGTTGGCGACAGAAAGAGGAAAAGGAACTGGAAAAACTCTGAAGTAATATAAGAGTCTGAGTAGTAGGTTCATCTTGACCAAAGTGATATGAACAATCCAAGAGCTATTGTAAGAACTCC
Organism: Rhinophrynus dorsalis; assembly: GCA_037306005.1. NCBI lineage: Eukaryota > Metazoa > Chordata > Amphibia > Anura > Rhinophrynidae > Rhinophrynus > Rhinophrynus dorsalis. The sequence continues at coordinate 268,998,963 of CM074721.1, read as the reverse complement.
ATTTCTTGTAACAATGTGTGAACTAATGAGATACAATTTGGGTGTGAAAAGAGGATTTTAACAGAATCCTCAAGTAGCAGTGGCAACTCTAGGAATTCTATTTGGGGGAGGCCACACATGGGGCCAGAGGAGAAAATGGGGGTGCACCGTTAATGGTAAATGTCAACGTCCTACACCTAAAATAATGACATTCTTGCCAGTGGGTATGTGTACACATTTATCAGTGGAAAACAATGGTAGACTGGTAAAATACTGATTTATTTTCCTAACAAGTTTTAAAGCTCTAGCAGGATGCATCTCATCACTGGTCCATTTGTATTCCTGTCTTTATCAGCTTCAGATACATTACTTTGCATGTACTTATCTAATGGAAGCAAATAAAATGCTTGAGATACTATTTTTAAAAATATATGTTAATATAAATCTGAACTGGCAATGAAACGATAGAGCCATAGGTTACAACATTACTTATCTGGAATACTAGAAGCTGTGCAACATTTGTAAGAGGTACATGCTTACTTAATTTAACATTAGTTTTAGAAAAGATAACCTAATTCAGTATACTTGTATGAACACATTTCTTGCATCTAGATGGTGTTGCTCTAAAGGTACCAGGAGTGAATCTTAAACAGAATAAATAAGGTGTAACTTACAAAGATTAAATGCTATTTCACAGGGCATATCATTACAGTTTGAAAACTATTGGCAATTTAGGACTAGAGGAATCACTTTTAAACAATACAACTAATCTATAGTTCATTCAAAATAGCACTACATATTTTTATGCCGCCAGCACAGCAATACAGTTATATGCCACCTCCAGAACAATACAGTTATGTCACCAGCACAGCAAGTTATATGTCAACCACCAGAGCAATATATATATTCCACCAGCAGAGAAATACAGAGTTATAGGTCGCCCCCAGAGGATTACATATGTGACATCAGCACAGCAATACAGTTATGTCACACCAGAGCTATAGAGAGTTATATGTCACCAGAGAAATACTCCATTATATGCCACAAGCAGAGCAATACAGCATTATATGCCACCACAGCACCTCACTACCTCCACAAAAGCATTATAATTAACAATATATGCCAAAGTGGGACACTTTATACACATATTGGTACATTTGGCAACAGCAGTGGGTCACATTTTGTAACTGATTTGCCAATCCAGCTGTAAGTGTGCCCATATGGTGCCTAGATTCATGTAATGTGGCCAAAATCATTCAAAATATCAATATCCATATCACATTGTATTAATCTGGACTGGGCATCAAATGGGCAAACAACATGCAAATATAGTAGCAAATTAGTTATACACTGTGACCTACAGATTTTGCCAGATGTAACCTTTTGAACGTAAAATGCTCCACTTTGGCATATTTTGTGAGTTAGAATGCTTTTTATGTGGGGAGAAGAGTTAGCCATCACATATACATTTTAATGCCACTGTTTCAAACAGCATTTCACAGACAGAAAACCATAAAATTACTTTTTAAAACAAATTTAAGACTGAATTTTTTATGTTAACTTCTATTTAAAATAGAACCACATGTTCTCAGTGAAGAAACTCCTAGAACTTGCTCTTGCCATTGCACTTAAATGGTTAATATATGATATACTCTATATCATATATTAACCCTTGCAGTATAATGATAAGAGCATGATGTTTTATGTATTTCTTCAATGAGCATGTTTCTGTTTTAAACTGAAGTTAATAAATGTCAATGACAAGAACATGTTTTATGAATTTCTAAATTTTTTACCACACTGAGCATATATGTTTATACTGTAAACATATCCATATTAATTTTCCCTTAAAGTCTGTGATAGAAGCATGTTTTATGAATGGCTTCTTCACTAAGATAACTACAGATATGTTGGATTAACTAAAACTGTAGTGTGTTCTGGAAAGAAATTCAAAAAACATGCTTTTGTCATTGACAACATTAAGGGTTAATATCAACTTCTGTTTAAAATATAACAATATGTGCTCAGTGAAATTATGAAATTCTAAGTTCAGTGAGAACATATGGTTCTATTTGAAATAAAACACTGTCTACTGTCAACTCAGATGATTAGAAAGATAAGTAATGGGCCTAGATATGGTCAATAAAATGTCATCAGCAAAAAGGGAATTCTTAGACTCAGTTGAGTGAGATCGAATGCCAGAAATGGGCAGCAGATAGTTCAAGACAAAGTATAAATTGGAGAGGAGAGAAGGTGCAACCCTACTAATAGCTCCATTGATATAGAATTTTGCTGTAATTATTCCAGGAGAACAAATCTGGCCAGAAGTATTTAGAATAAAATGCAAATATAACGTGTTTAGGGAAATTGAATTTTCAAAAGGTAGCCAACATGCATTTCCAGTTAAGTCTATCAAATGCCTTTTGTGCATCTAAAGAGAAAATGAGTGACAGTAATTTCTGTATATTTGTTTAATCAGATTTATGGAGCAATGGATACTATCTGAGGCCTGGTGGCCCAGAACAAAGTCAACCTGATCTGGGTAGATCTACGTAGGAGAAATCAGATAATCAAAGAACTTTAGCAAACAATATGTATTTCTCAAGTAAAATGGCCTATAAGAGTTTGTAAGGTCCTTGCCTGCTTAGTATATGAATGAGGACAATGGTAGCCTGCAGCATGGAGGGCAGGGAGAGGTTGCCCCTCCTGAAGGATGTTGAACACACCACAGAGATGGGTAGAAGCTCAACCAGTATGCTGTGGCACTGGTGCGCTGCGGACCCCAATCCAGGGTGCCCCATTTTTGTACGAAGACCTTGCCCAAAATGCAAAAGTTGGGTTTCTATTATTAATGGAAATCATTATGTATGCTCTTTTTTGTCATTTTGGTGTTGAGACCTAGAAAAACCATACATTTATATATTTTCCCCTATATTAAGCCTTTTAAAAAATTTGCATAGAAAGAGCTAAGGGTGCTTTGAAAATCCAATTCACAAGCCAGGGGTCTCTGAGAAAGCAGGAGATTGAGAAGCACTGATCCAGAACTGCTATGAATCTATGGAAACTTGTAGGAACTGGAACAAGGCAAATATATTTAGTGCCAGACATGGATCTCAGTCAATTTCATTCTTTAATCTGACAGATTTTCCTCTGGTTTTGATTGGTCAGCTGACAGCAGCTGAGGCTGTTGAGGTGAGGTAATATCAAGGCAGGGAATCTGTAGACTTTCTAATAAGTCTCTAAAGCTTGGAGAAAGATCTATTATGAAGATATGGTTGAATGGAAATCCCTACTTGTACCATAGTCCCTGCTATTTGAGAGCCTCTATGATTGGTCTCGTGGTGTTTAGACAAAGCATTTGGGGCCAAGTCAGAATGAAGTCCGGTGTCATACATTCCAGGTAGGTGGTCGTCATGTAACTGCTGTTATAAAGGCTTCTTTGATCTGAAAAGACTGCAACTTGACAATAGCAGGCCTTTCTTTCGCTGAGATTTTAGGATGAAGAGCCCTATGTACTTTTACCAAGTGGATATGCTCCTTATGTTCCTCAGGCAGCACTGAGGTGAATATATCAGAAATAAAGGACTGAAGATCAGTTATTGATTCAGGAGTGCCTCCAGGCAGATGTTGTTATTCTTGGGACTGTTAGTAAGGTCTTCCAAATATTCTGCTAGTGTATTACAGTCCTCTCTCTCAGGTTCTGTGCCTCAGAAAACATAGTGTTTTGAGCTTCTGATAGATCTAATTATTTATTCTCCAAAGTGATTACTTTTTCCTCCCAGGGTCTCACACTTTTAAGACCACAAAGTTGGCCTTAGTGCACGAAACATCCTCCTCTGTTCTGACAAACTACATGTGGGCCATTTGCCAGGGGATATGGCACAGTGAAAGAAGTGGTGAGATAAGAACCAGGTTTAGACAGGTCAGCCTGAGATAACAGAGTGTTAGAACCTGAAGTGGAGGCCTCTGCTTTTGGGAAGAAATCCTGTATATCTTTAATTGGTTTAAAGGGATAGTAATACTTAAAATGTAAAAAAAATATGTTGGAGGGTTTATCCCCCTGAGTAAAACAAGAGTAATCCCACTGCTGAAAGTTGTTTCATTCAAAAGTTATTAATTTTCAAAGTTGAATTTTTTTAGGTGCAATATCACAGTGGCCTGAAATTGTACAGTGGCACTGTTGCTACACCATCCTATGGAGATTTATGGTCCCAGGACCAGAGCTGTCCATAGGATTGTGTAGCAACAGCGCCATTGTACAATTTCAGGCCACTGTGATATTGCACCTAAAAAATTCAACTTTGAATTGTAATAACTTTTGAATGAAACACCTTCCAGTAGTGGGAGTACTCTTGTTTTACTCAGGGGGATAAGCCCTACAGCATATTTTTTTTTTTTACATTTTAAGTATTATTATCCCTTTAAGGAACCTCTAAGAGACACGTCTCTTCGGAGACATACAATCTCTGCCCTCTTCTTTTTATTTCTCCACACTTTTCTGCCCCCCTCCTTTTGTAGGTGGTGGGATCAGTAGTAGAATTTTGAAAATTTTGGTTTCCTTTTGGCTTGGTGTGGCAGAAATGTTAGGGATTATCATCAGTTTATTGGGAAGCATCCTTTAGAACCCTACATTTTTGCTGCTGCCGTCTCTTGGGTCTTGTGATGATCGTATTGATTTGATTTGGGGAGATTCTTCATATGTTAGTGATGTGTGGTGGTGATCATTTAGCTTCCTGGAGGTTTGTGCGGCAGGATCACTATGCTTCCCTTAGCACTATCTCCATGGTTAATGTATTTTGATTGTTTTCCGGATTACTAGATTCCAACACATGACATAATAGGAGGCACAGAGAAGGACAGAGGGGCATGTAACGGTTTATTTGACTCACAGACACAGAGTTAGGATAAAAAACACAGTTTTATTAAATACAATTATACATAAAGAACCCTCACAGGTCCTGTAATATAAAACTTATAGTACAGACACATGACAGGTTAATTAGGCCCACACAGGTCCAGCATAAATATAGGAGACAAACAGTTTATGCTGTCAGGCAGATGATCAGGTTTCCAGGTTACAGCAATGCAGGATTAACATTCATCAAGAAAGGAAAACAGTCCCATATGTGCAGGTAATAAGCTGGTTCTTGAACACGTCAAAGACTAAGTTCACAGAGAGTACCAGTCCACTGAAGTAAACAGGAGCGCTACCGGTGCAGACACGGAGGCAACACTTGCAACCGGTTTTGACAGAGTAGAGCGTAGCCAATGGCAATGTACCGGTGGTATCACGGAGGCAACACTTGCAACCGGTTTTGACAGAGTGGAGCGTAACCAATGGCAATGTACCGGTGCTATCACGGAGGCAAAACTTGCAACCGATTTTGACAGAGTGGAGCGAACCAATGGCAATGTACCGGTGCAATCACGGAGGCAACACTTGCAGCCAGTTTTGACAGAGTGGAACGTAACCAATGGCAATGTACCGGTGCTATCATAGAGGCAACACTTGCAACCGGTTTTGACAGAGTGGAGCATAACCAATGGCAATGTAATGGTGCAATCACGGAGGCAACACTGGCAACCTGTTTAGATAGAGTATAGAGTAGCCAATGGCAATGTACCAGTGCAATCACGGAGGCAACACTTGCAACTGGCTTTGACAGAGTGGAGTGTAACCAATGGCAATGTACCGGTGCTATCACAGAGGCAACACTTGCAACCGGTTGTGACAGAGTGGAGCGAACCAATGGCAATGTACTGGTGCAAACATGGAGGCAACACTTGCAACCGGTTAGACAGAGTGGAGCGTAACCAATGGCAATGTACCGGTGCTATCATGGAGGCAACACTTGCAACCGTTTTGACAGAGTGGAGCGAACCAATGGCAATGTACTGGTGCAATCATGGAGGCAACACTTGCAACCGGTTAGACAGAGTGGAGCGTAACCAATGGCAATGTACCGGTGCTATCATGGAGGCAACACTTGCAACCGGTTTTGACAGAGTGGAGCAAACCAATGGCAATATACCGGTGCAATCACTGAGGCAACACTGGCAACCAGAATGGAGGACTAAGCCATAGGCACTCTGTATAGCCAAATGAGAATACTAGGCAAGCCTGCGGGTGCAGAGGTGCCAAACAAGGTAAGGATCAGGACCACAAAGGGGATCTGCCGAGTCAGAATCCAGGAGCAGGATTGTCAGCCAGGCCGGGTCAGGATACAGGAGCAGGAACGTCAGCCAATCCAGGTCGGTACACGGTAGCAGGAACGTCAGCCAGGCTGGGTCGATACACAGGAACGATCACTGGAGAATAGTCAGGCAGTCTGGGTCGGTACACAGGAACAGGAGAGTAGTCAGGCAAGCCAAGTCATTACACTGGAAACCTCAATAACAAACGTAGCACTGGCACAGGAACACCACGAAAGGGCAGTGAGAGGGTGCAGGAGCCCAGTATATAAAGGCTATACTCGGCGGGCTAAACACAGGGAAACAAATGAGGACCTCACATTGGATAACTGACAGAAAAAATGTTAAACAAGGAATCACGGGCACCGTGATAGGGCACTAATAGTGCATTAACATAAATAACATGGACCTCCACAGAAGCACAAAGATACTTACAAAATATAAGTCCATGTCATGTCTGTTCTTTTTCTGACCATTTTTCTTATTCCTTGTCAGTTTATTGAGTAAAACAACAATAATAATAGCAAACACTTCCTCAGTCAAAGGGGAGACAGACATGAGGACAGTTTCTAGTCCACTACACAGGAGCTGACACTGAACCACCGCAGGTATCTATAGTACTGAGTCTCCGAACAAACTTGCTAAGACTAGCACATGAGCGTACCCTTACAGTCCTACAGGAAGGAATGTCAGAAAGAGGACTTGGGTAGCCCAAATATGAGTAATACCCAGCGGAAGCACAGAGCGTAGGATAACCAGCAGATACCATGACAGTATACTGATAGCACCACTCAAGGCAGCAGAGTATGTGCTTGGATAGAGGCAGCCAGATAGGAGTGCACAGAGCTGAGACAAAGGAGTGAGACTAAGCTGCAATCTACCGACCTGAAGGCAAATGGGAAGCACAGAGCGTCGGTAGTACCGCAAGTGCTTAAGCAAGGCAGCTGGTATGTACCGCACTGAGCGAAAGCAACGGAGAGAGACTAAGCTGCACTTACTGCCCCGAAGGCAAGTGGAATGCACTGAGCGAAGGCAACCTGCAAAACTACCAGCTTGGTAGCTGAGCAGCAGGGTAATGGAGCGCACCCTTAGATCGGCCCAGTGGTAGTCAGACAGGAGCAAAGGACAACACGGAGCATCAGTCAGACAGGCCACAGTCAGGAGCAGGATCGGGTAGTCAGCCACAGCTAGGGTCAACACGGAGCTGGTAGTCGGACAAGCCAGACTCATACACGGATCAGGAAGTCAGCCACAGCCAAGGTCACAACTGGAGCGAGTAGTCAAACAAGCCAAGGATCGAACACCAGGAGAAAACGTAAACCAAGCAAGGGTCAGATGAACAAACTGAATGCGCGCAGGAACACCACGAAAGGGCAACTAAGCCCAGTTCGTGCCCAGCATATAAGGCCGTCGTCCGAAGGCGGAGCCTGATCGGCCAACCAACAGCTACAAAATAGCGAGCGCGACGTCATAGACGCGCGCCAGCAGATGGCACAGGCAAGCAGCATGTAGCACACTCAGGTCACTGGACTGACTGTCACGGTTTATGAAGACTCTCAGACTTAAGGTTTGGTAAAAATAACTTAATTTTATTAAAAGTTAAAGGCAGTCCCCGTAGGTTAAACATACATAACAATACAACAGTAATATAACATATAATAGGTTCTACCGGCCTTGCCTAAATACCGGGCAAGGCAACCCAAGTGACAGTTTTAATGACAGGCTCTACCGGCCTTGCCTATACCGGGTAAGGCAACCGTGAGATGACATATACCGGTTCTACTGGCCTTACCAATACTGGGCAAGGCAGCCCCCATGTAATGCTGAATGTAGGCTCTACCGACCCTGTCAATACCGGGTAAGGCAACCTTAAAGATGGGAAATTACAAGGTTCTACCGGCCTTACCAATACCGGGCAGGGCAGCCCAAAGGAGTACTGGAGTAGGCTCTACCGGCCCTGCCAATACCAGGTGAGGCAACCTACAGGATGGTATCGTCAAGGTTCTACCGGCCTCACCAATACCGGGCAGGGCAGCCTGAGCAAGTAGACCAGCTGTCAGGTGACTAAGACAGCATAGAGCATAAGTGTAGAGGTCTTACTCAGCAGGAGTCTATTGCCAGGGATACTCAGACAACTGCAAGGAAGTGGACAGCGACTGACCACAGTACTGGATGTTCAGGAGCAAACCAACGTCTGCACGTTGGGACTAATGGTAATAGCGCCACCAGGTTTAATGGAGCAAACCAGCGACCGCACACTGGAACCAACAATGTATATCGCAACCAGGTTTAGTGGAGTAAACCAGCGTCCGCACGCTGGGACCAACAATGTATATCGCAACCAGGTTTAGTGGAGTAAACCAGCGTCCGCACGCTGGGACCAACAATGTATATCGCCACCAGGAACCAACAAAGTATGATCAGCAGCGAGAAGAACAATGTCGCCAGAGCGACGGCTGGAGCAGGAGATTCAGGAACTCAGTAAGATTAACCCGCGAGGTGCTGGAACACAGGAACACTAGCATACCGGAACACTGGAACACAGGATCAGCAAGTGCAGCAGGAACAGGCCCAGAAGCCTGACAAGCAGGTCAGGCAGAGTGAAGTCAGAAACACCACGAAAGGGCAACCTGGAAGTGCTCAGCCTGGGTTTAAAAAGGCTGTGTGATGAGGGCTAATCACAGACAGCCAATCATGATACTCAGCAAGTGACTGACACTGAACAGCACCAATCACGGGCACTGTGATACTGACACAACAGGAAAGTAATCATGGCACCGTGATACTGTTTTACCATTCATCTTTCAATCAGATTGCAGCCCAACCAGTCGAAATTCAAAGCATTTGACTGCAAGTCGTAACTTTGAGTCAGATGTCGTTAATTCCAGTTCTTCAGTGTCTCCTGTTCAGCAACCTATGGCTGGTACTGCAGGTATTACCCTTGTCTGTTGCCCTCCCTTGATCTCAGTAGGTAATAGCTATCCCCTAGGCAGTCATCCTGGGTGTGGGCCAGTTCCTCCGGTCGACACTAAATTGACCTTGAGGTCAGCACCTTTAGTTTGGCCTTGGCCACAGCAAGGCTGTCTAGGGGGTAGCCAACACCAGCGAGCTCTGTTTCCCACTCTGTGATTCCCTGCATTTCACCTGTTGGGGACTCCCCTGCTGTGTACCGGTTGCCGTTATCTATGTTGCTGTGTTGTGGCCCAGTGTATACTGGCTTTGCGTATCCTATATAATAATTTGCTAGGATGTTTGTCAGAAGCCGTGATGCACAGTAGAGACTGCCCGAATGCACAGAATGCTGGGAGTTCTGTGCTGGGAGCATTCTGTACTTTTGGGCAGTCTCTACAGTTCATGACTGTGTCGGCGGCAGGACGCAGAGCATGACCAGTCTCTTAACATCACCCGGACCTTGGCCTGTGTACACCGGCTTTTACACTAGTTCTGTATATAATATATTAAATAGCAGTCAGCTTTTTCTCTGTGAAGTTGCTCCTCCACAGAGTACGGTTTCAGGCTGCTTACATTGGACAATCCCGGGTGACATTTAAATATCACCATGACTAACGATATGGAAGAGGTGTCTCGAGTCATAGTCGAACAAGGGACTAAACAGAGCAGCACCCTGCTCAGTTCAAACAATTGGACTCCAAGTTGGATTCTATAACCAACTTGCTGCAGCACATTCAGCAGCGTTTTGAAGCAGCCTTACCCACTCCTACTATCTCTGCTGTCGTAACGTCGTAGCTGCTTCTCCGCTTCCTTCTAGGCTACATTATCTGGTCATTTTTATGGCTCTCCTACAGAGTTATGGGTCTTCTTGAATCAATGCTATGTGTATTTCCATAGTCATCCAGAGGCGTAAGCATCCCATCAGGCTCATATTTCTTTCATTATATTCCTGTTATGGGGTTCTGCTTTGGCCTAGATATCCCCTCTTCTGGACCATAAATCACCCATTCATAATGACTTCAACTCCTTTGTGGCAACCTTCTACTCTGTTTTTGAGATCGTGGGGCATAGGGCTATAGCCGAGTCCACTATTTTTGACTATCAACAAGGCTATAGGTCTCTACTCCAGCATGCTATAGAGTTCCAGACATTAGTATAATATACAGAATGAGGAAACAACACCTTGAAAGCCACTTTTTTGGAAAGGTTTATCTGATCATCTTAAGGATGAATTGGCCACACAGCATATTCCAGATTCCCTAGAGGATCCCATCACACTGTGCTCTACTTTGGAACATTGTATCCAAAAACGAAGAACAGAACATGACAGAAATTGGGACCTCCAGCCTGCTCCTCGTCCACTAGTAAGTCTTGTTTCCAAGGTCCAGACACCAGTTTCTACACCTTCTACTGTAGGAGAACCTATGGAGGTAGGGCAAGTTCTTTGTCTTCCGAAGAGGAGAAGACCAGGAGACTGTCTCTTGGGTATTGTGCCCAATCTGGACACTTTGCCCACTTTTGTGAAACAAGCCAGGAAACACCAGGACTTAGTGAGGGACTCATCCTAAGTCTATCCTCCGTTCCCTCTAAAGAAGACAACAAGCTAGTCCTCTCTGCCTTTTTGGCCTGTGATCAGAGTCATTCTTGTTTCTGCCTTTGTTTATTCTGGGGCTGCAGGCCTCTTTATGAACACTGTCTTTGCTGCTCATCATGGGATTCACTCTAAGAAAAGATATGTACCTATTCACATCATCACAATTGACAGTTTGCGGGTCTCTTAAACCACTCTACCATATCTCTTACCCTGCTAGTGGGCTCTTTGCATACTGAGTCATTGATCTTTGATGTAATTTCTTGTCCTGCCAACCATGGCTTCAAAAGATCAATCCTGTGACAGATTGGTCCACAGGGTCTCTTTCTTTCTGAGGGACTCTCCTACTACTACTGAGATCTCGTTATCTTCCATTGAGGGTCCTGGTTTCTTACTCCCCATCTATTCCAAAATCCTACACTGCTTTTGCTGACATATTCAGTAAGGTCAGCGCTGAGCTGTTACCACCTCCAGGGACATAACCTACTCGAGGAAGGGTCTATACGTTGTCGATTCCATAGACCAAGGCCTTGGAGGAATACATTCAGGACAACCTTGCCAGAGGGTTTATACAACCATACACTTCCCCCACTGATGCAGGGCTCATGAAGAAAAAGGACAGGGGTCTTTGCCCTTGTGTAAACTACAGAGGTCTCAACAACGTAACATGTAGGAACTGATACCCTCCCAGTTAATGTTTGTGGGTTCCTATAGAAAGAGTGTAACACTTAGAAATTTATAGAACCCAGCTGAGCCAAATGTTTGGTCTGAATGTTTGATTTTAAACAAACAATTTATTTATTTTTATACAGTTGGACCGCTTATTAGTTTTTAATACCAGTTGATATTGGAAGAGTGCCATTGAGCTGGTGCACCTGAAGCAGGATGTATATATATATTATAATATATTCCTGCTTGAGAATATGCCAGCTGTGGAGTGAAGAGCCGGGCGCCTTCTAAATGTAAGTCTTTTGAGTATTATCTTCACATTTATTGTGCTTATATTATCTGTCGGATCCCCCATTTGCCTTTGAGTTTCTACATATACGAAGGTTTGTTTTGTAGTGAGGGATGTTATAATGTATAAGTGGTTTGTTTGGTAGGGTGGTAGTTAGGCAAACTTGAACCATTTGTTTTTTGTGGGTGTGTGAGGCAGGATCATTTGAGATCACTTCATGCTCCAGTCCACATTATCCCTAAGATAGCTGTGTTTTTTCTATATCTTCTGGACCACATCCCCCAGCATGTTACATGAAAGGAGAGTTTTGATTTGAGCAACAGATGACTAGGGAGATCATTGGCTTTGCACTAAATTTTTGTACAAAGGGTTTATTTCACTGGATTTTTATTTTTATAGTTACATTATTTATTATATATCTACATATATATTTTTATTTAATATTTTATTTATATTTGAAGGTCATTTGTTTTGCCTTTTCATTTTTTTTTTTAATACTTAGGGTATCTTTACCCCGTTGTTTGGTACGTTGGAGAAGTAAGAAGACTTCCCCATTGGTCCACCAACCTAGGGTTGAAAGTCAGGACTTGCGCTTCACAACTAGAGACAGTGTCTGTCTCCCCACCATATGTGTATCTGATTTGACAATTTGTGTCTTGTGGTGAAAGTTTACATTTGTCCTGTGCTACTACACATGGAAGGTATTTACTTTCCCCCTTTTATGTAGAGACTATCTGAGCTGGATTGGATCTACCTGTGTGAAGCATCTACATATATATATATATATATACAGTATTGTGCAAAAGTCTTAGGCAGGTGTAGAAAAATGCTGTAACGTAAGAATGCTTTCAAAAACAGACATGTTAATAGTTTATTTTTAGCAATCAACAAAATAGTTGATAGTTGATTGATAGTGAGTGAACAGAAGAAAAATCTAAATCAGACAAAAAAATTAGACAAAGACTATGGAATTTCCGTAATTATCATTGAGGTTCACAAACTTTTTCTCACCTCTGTATGTACAGATGTAGCCCTACTTAATTGTCTATGATTTTCCTCCCTTATCTCTATGTGTAATATTTATTTAATTCAATTATAATATATTTATTTTTATTGTTAGTTACCCTTTATGACTTTCACGGTATTCTTGATAGCATCATGGCATATAATGGCTCAAATATCTGGAATTAGATTGCAGGCTTTCTAAATAAATCGCATTACATCTGTAATTTCAATAACTAATAACTACTGAACGGAAAGTAGACTATGACTTCCCATCTTATGTGCTCTGGTATAACCTATTCATTGCAAAGCAAACGAGATGTGAGAAGTGCACGCTAGGCATAAATAAATCTGAATAATTATTCTTTTGGATAATGGACTATCAGATGTTACTCAAAAATGTTGTTTTGCTCCTTTGACCCATTACAGAAAAGATGTTTCTATAATCAAAGCAATCTAGTCCCACTAACGTATGGTCCAGCACCAAAAATGTCAGGCAAATTGTATCTGCAAGTGAGAGAATGTAAAACCCTAGTTGTACAATATGGCTTGTAGTGGGCCCATAAGGGAGGTTCAGCTGATTCCCCCTAGGCATAGTAGAGTAAGGGCAGGGCCGGTGCAAGGATTTTTGTATACACAGGCGAAGGTGCATTTTGATGCCCACCCCCTCCAACCCGGACACAATCCCCTGCCCCCCCCCCACCTTGCCACAATCCCCTGTCCCCTCCCACATATTCTCCTCCACACTCTCCCCACCTACACATTGCCCCTTCCACAATGCCCCTTCATCTCCACAATTCTCTCTTCATCTCCACATTGCCCCTTCCATAATACCCCTTCATCTCCACATTTCCCCCTCCATAATGCCCCTTCATCTCCACATTGCCCCTTCCACAATGCTCCCTTCATCTCCAAATGCCCCTTGATCCCCTACCTTGAGTCCCTGGTAGTCTAGCGGCGTGCCATAAGAGAGATATGTGCCTCCTTCGGCACAGAGCTTAAGCTTCCGCGTGTTGTTCTCAGTAATGCAGAGCACTGGGAGATGATGTCGTGTCCCAGCGCTCTGTATTACTACAGAACCTGGGTCGCTCTGCATTGTGAGTGTCACATAGATGCCGCGAGGGAGCGCTTGGTAGTGTAAATCAGCGCTGCCTCGTGGCAGATATATATATTTAAAAAAATAAATAAAAAAATTCCCAGCTTTCCCCTTTTCGGTGCCCTTAAGGCAGCTGCCTGTCCTGCCTTAATGGTAGCGCCGGCCCTGAGTAAAGGCCCGTGCCTGGGATACCCTTCTACTTACCAATACTACAAAACAATGAGGTGTAATAAGCACACACTGAGAATGAATAAACGTTTTGTAGTTTATTCTTGAAGATGGTGCCAGTCTGGTTTCACCCCAAGACAAGACTCTCCAGCACCAAAATGTCATCCAAATCTTCTTCGGGTATGAGAAACAGTTTTCTGCCTTTAGCATGCCTCTTCTTTGGGGTGCAGCTGCAACTTTCTAGACACAAGGAAAGCTTAGCCCCCCCCCCCTTCTGGGATACTCTTCCCCTTGGGGAGACTCCAAAATAAAAGTGACTTAGTAGCTTATTGTTGGGGATGATACCCCCTCAGGTGCTGCTCAGTCATGTTTTTTGCTTCCTTTGACCATTACGGAGGAGACATTTCCTTGTTTGTATCAGTTTGGTGCTGACAACAGACAGTAAAGCATTGAAATGTCAGGCATGAAATAAACCTCAAAACCCCAACCATTTGTTTTGGCTTTAATGGACATTATCAGTGAGGAGCAGGTGTATCTTTCTAGGCACATGGAGGGAAAGGTTCCATGCGTGGGATACATAGGGACACTACAAAACAAAAGACAGGTGATAAGCACACACTGAGAATGAATAAAACATTTTTGTTTTTTGGATTCCATTATCATGACAGCAAAACATACGTGTTCGGAGACCATATACTGATATATGCTTTTAGTACTCTATAGTAACCAATTTTATTCCCTTCATAGAGTAATTTCTGCTGAAATATAGAAGGATGAGAATTTTAATATATTGGGTATTTTTTTTTGTTTTGTTTTTTGCTAAAATTTGGATAGATTTATGTTTAATCCAGAATTGTGAAATATAATTTCTTGTGATAGGTTTTGGACAGTAGCATTTTCATATTATATTTGCAATGGGAAAGGATTACAATAAATCTCATATTTGCTACCAATATTTAATATAGTTGGTACACGGCTATAGATTCTGCACTACATTACAAAAAAATTCCTTGAACTGAATATGAGATGCTGGTATATTATCTCTGCCAACAATGCAGTTTCAGCAGTGTTTGCAAATGTTTCCCTCTGTGCAGCATAAAAATTAATACTTTTTCCAACCCTCAGAGTTACAATACATGTTAATATAATCTACTTAAAAAGCTCCAATATAGTCTGTAACACTGTGTAGCCAGGAAGTAATAATTACCTTAAATTGTATTAAATGGGTAAATGTTATATTTAAAGTGATTTTTCTATATAATTTTGTCTCTTCGTGGTTTACAGTGCAGTCACGGAATATCTGATGAAGTTGCCATGATGGTTGCCGCAACTCTGGTCTCCTGGCAAGTGAATTATTCTTGTAGGTTTCCTTCAGATAGATTTCGCCTAATGGCTGGATTCAGTTGCAAGTGATAAATGTAACACTGTTTTTATCTCCATAGACTACTGCATTGATTTTTGAGATAAAACTCAGTGATAAATGTATCACTTGTAACTAAATCTACCAAAATGTGTGATACTTTAGTTTTACGTACAGTACAAAGACAATATGATACAAACATCGAAATATTAATCAGTCCTTAAAGGGATAGTAATGTTTAATTTTTCAAGTAAAATCGAGTATTCTCTATTCTTTTTATAACTATGTGTAGCAAGAAAACATTATTAAACTCTGCCGTTTTTCATTTACAGTCTAATAAAGTTTCCCCCTCCTGCTCCTTCCACTTACTTCCTCAACCTCCCCTCAGATTTGGAATCTGGTCCGTGGACCGGACGTGCTGCAACGAGGGACAATCTTTCTGCTTTCAGTATAAGGGAAAGCCTGCCCCATTGATGAAGGAGGGCAGGTTTTTCCTTATACTGGAAGAAGATTGTCACTCGTTGCATTCTGTCCAGGCTGGCTTGCTGAGGTAAGTGGAAACTTTATTAGACTGTAAATAGACTTTATTAGACTGTAAATAAAAAATGGCAGCATTTAATAATGTTTTCTTGCAAGACATAGTTATAAAAAAGAATAGAGAATACTCGATTTTACTTGAAAAATTAAAGAGTACTTTCCCTTTAAATAAAGTAACATACTAATATGTGATGTATCCTTTATGAATCACTCTAATGGTTCACAGCCACGTTTGCTATAAAGCTACATGGAAAATGTAAATCAGTAGCTGGTGACCAGCAGTCCGCCAGCTGTTTGTGGACTACACTGACTGTTAGTAGTCTAACATCAGAGAAAGGTAGTACATATATTATGTATTGTTTTTCTTAAACTAATTTTATTTTAAATTAAGAAAAGTGATAACATAAATATTTATTAATGTGTTGGGCACACCACTGGTTCTGAAAGGGTTAATGCTGCACATTTTTTGTTTAATTATTTTTAGTTAAAAAAAATCAAGGAAATTTTCAAGTGGTTTTTTTTTCAGCACCATAAAAAGTGAATTAAATTGAGAGAGGAAAAAAATAATGTAGAGAGGTTACTAACACACTGCTTTTTCAATGCAAATGTAGCCTCTCCAGCATTCAAGGGGTTAAAAGACTAATTTAAAATGTTTGAAATTGTTATTTATTCCTTATAGTGTACTTGGTTTACACTGGAATTGCACTACATTTACTTTGTGCATGAGCATCACTATGTGGTAGAAGGGGTGCACAAGCAGACCAATAATATCTCATCTGTATAACCACTTAACCCTTTGAGTGCTTTGCAATGCGTAGCATACCCCTCTGGCACTCAAAGGGTTAACTGCCATATTGTATCCCCTCTATAGTAAATGTAAAGTGCTAATATACCTGTTGGTGCGCTCTCTTTCTCTCTCTCTCTCTCTCTCTCTCTCTCTCTCTCTCTCTCTCTCTCTCTCTATATATATATATATATATATATATATATATATATATATATATATATATATATATATATATATACATAGATCTTGCTAATAAAATTTTATGTATTTAAATATTACCCAGCTGAAACATTTGTTTTATACTGAATCTCATATACCCATAATACTTTATAATACATATAAAATGAATCCATCATTTTCTATTACCATTGAAAATCTTCTGGAAAGAGTCCAAATCACATTTTTTTTGTTTTATTCATCCTTTTACCAAAATTTTCTTTACATATTCAAAAGGCATTGTAATGCTCCATTTTCTTAAGAAATAAAAATATAATGTAAAACAATGGCAATTCAAAGTAATGGGTAAAAATGTGTAAAAACAAATTATTATAATCCAAAAAATGCTGTAACTGTTTTTAAAAAGTGTAACGCATCAAAGGCAGATGATGAGGGCTAACTTTAAAAAACTGATTCATATCATGCATTTATTTATATTTTTGTATTGATTTGCCAAAAACTTATACAGCAAAGAAAAATGAATTATAAATATTAGGTTTTTTTTTATTATAAACTAGTGTAAAAGCCTGTGTTCATTGGCCAAGGTCCAGGTAATGCGTTGCATACCCCTCTGGCACTCAAAGGGTTAAGAGGCCTTTACCTCACTGCTCCACATGATGCAGTCCTGCGTCACCTCACTCACGCGATGCAATCATGCACAGTAGAGACTGCCCATACGAGGACAGTCTTTACTGCGCATGACTGCATCGTGACAAACATCCTAGCAAATTATTATATAGGATGTCTTAAAATAATAAGAATCCCCTTGTACACAGTGTGTTAGTAGCATGTAATTTGTCATTGGTAGAAATGTAAATTCCAGGGTTTTAAGCCAGATGAAATGTTTATGTAGATAATTTCTTCTTCTGTCATGGATTACATATGGATCATATTAATATAGCACTCACATACTGATGTATTTGATCAGATACTATTTGGGTTTTACTTTGCAGAAAGGTGACTTCAGAGTTTAATTGTCATTCAAAGGTGTCCTCTAAGCCCCCCCTATCCTAACCCCTTCTTGTCTTTTGACATCATTCCATCCATCAGTGTAAGAAAATCTAAACCCACCCATTCTGCAAGCAACATCCATCAGCCACAAAACTGCTCTCACTGCACAGTAGAGCTGAAGCTACCTCACCTCTGTCATTCTCTTCCATAGTTACTGATTGTGTGGGATAGCTGAAGTAATTTGAAAACAATCCAAGTCATTTTGTACTCTAGCCTTTAATAGCATATCACAATTCCACATCAGAGTGTGACAGAGAACTGTATGCTCCGGATGGATAGAAATGAGATCTAGCAATGCTTTTAAGAGTTTGTGGTTGATGGCAAGGTAGCGACCCCTTCTTCCTGCCCCATGGGATTTCTGTACAAATATTGATATGCACTGAATGTTTTCTAATATGAACACCTTGCTCTTGGACATCTGGTTTCTTGTTCCTGTCATCCTGCTGTACATAACACCCAAAGCAACTACTTCATGGTGGTAAGTTTTCTTTTCATTTCATTTCATTTTTTTTTTTTTACTCCGAACTCATTTTGCAGGTATGTTTCATCAGAGTATGGACTTCTTGTGAGTGTGATTGTTCTTAAAACAGTCTTCGTGTCAGTAATTTGCAATTGTTTTTCACTATCCTCTTTGTCATTCTATTTTTCCTGTATTTTCTAGTTTATTAACCCTTTGAGTGCCAGAGGGGTATGCAATGCGTTGCAAAGCAATGCATGGCGTACCCCCTCTGGCACTCAAAGGGTTAATCCCATCTAGCAACATGAAGGACTGGTTATAGTACAAAATGATGGAAGTGATCAGATGTGTGTTAGCAAAGCAATTCTTAAATGGTTAATCCATCTACTTCTAGTTTGCCTGTCGTATCATTGCTTGGCAGTTTATTACAGGTACATCTGACATCCAAATGGTTACATTTAAAATATCAGTCTCTATATCTGCATAGTTAAAACATATCCATTGCATTGTATTCATCTTCTATAGTAAAACGCTTCTGAACACTTAATGATTTCCTATCATAACCATGGCTTCTTAGATGAATGGATATGGCTGATGTATTCAAAAGATAGAAAGCTTGTGTTTAGTTAGATAATACCGTGTTATGTGTCTTTAATGATACTGTATAAAATGAGGTCACTGACAGTTTAAATCATTTATCCTAATTCCTAACGATTTCTCTATTGAGCCCTGATAATGTATTCTCCCTGTGAATAATGTATTCTGTGTGATGTTTCGCATTCCTATAGAGATCATAAACTAATGGTGTCAGAGGCACATGTAGATGAAGTAAACTTCCATCAAGGTCAGAAAGGAAAACACTAGTCTGTACTATGCTCAGGAACTTTAGTCCTGTAGATGCAGAGACTTCCCCAAAAAACTTGCAATGCAGTTAGTTGGAAATGTGTATGGCATCCATGGGGTTAAACACATAACCTATGATCATACATTAGTTCTATCATTGAGTTATGTTTTTAAACATTTTGATTCTATATGGATTTTGGAACAGGAATAAAGTCTTAGAAAATATTCTAAGGGATATATCAGAGTTTTCTTCTGCCCTTCCCATATGTGTTCTGTATCAGCTTAACCCTTTGAATGCCAGAGGGCTATGCTACGCATTGGAGAGCAATGTGTTGCGTACCCCTTTGGCATTCAAAGGGTTAATACTGTAAAGAGGCCGCTTCTCAAGCAAACCATCACCTAAAATGCTAGAGAGGTCTCCAACACATTGCCCTCATCGAGGGGTTAAAAGCTTATTTGAATCAATGCAAATGTTCTGAATTTGTTTTTGTCCCCTGCTGTGCAGCTTGGTTTGCCCCGTTACTGTTCCAAGTCCATTTTAGTACATCATCCTTATTGTGGGTGGAATATCCAAAACCGATTCCTGAAATCAAGAGTAGGAGTCGAGTTTGAGTCCCTTACATCTCTACAGCTGCACCAAAGGGAGATCAAGGGGCAGTCTTTAGATGTTTCCAGGTGGTCCTTTCCTCTAGGCCTTTCTTAGTATTCTACTAAGGCATAGAGGAAGTGGCATTAGTATATGCCGTTTTCCTACACATATGATGGGGGTGGTGGTGGAATAGAGGAAGTGGCATTAGGGTACACCATTTTCCTACACATATGATGGGGGTGGTGGTGGAATAGAGGAAGTGGCATTAGGGTACACCATTTTCCTACACATACGATGGGGGGTGGTGGTGGAATAGAGGAAGTGGCATTAGTATACACCATTTTCCTACACATACGATGGGGGGTGGCATAGAGGAAGTGGCATTAGTGTATTCTGTTTTCCTACACACGTGATGTGGGTGGTGGTGCAGCACTTGCTGACAAAGTCCAACAGAAGTAGTATGTGTCTTTTAGTGTAAAACCAACCCAGTCATACGCTGTAGTACATAATTTAAGTGCAGCCACTGGCACTGGAAGGTTACACCTATGGTGGCTTCACTGGTGAATTTGTATATTCCAAACGAAGGGAAAACAACTGCACAGTTCATTTTTAGTGTAATAAGGGCATTAAAACCCTATGAGTGCCAGAGGGGTGTGCATACTCCTGGCACTCACAGGGTTAACCTCTTGAAGACCTAGGTGTTATGCATTAAAGCATGATAAAGAGGTGATAAAGCAGAGATGACTTCTCCAGTGATATCACTTCTGCAGTTCCCATGTTATTCTATAGAGCCTATACACCAAGATCTCCACAGTTGGAGAAATCATAGTGCATAGGCTCAATTGAATAATCACCTCTTTATCATGCCTTAGTGCATAATTCCCCAGATGTGTGAGCAATGCATTGTAAACTAATGTGTTGCACACCCCTCTGGTTATCAAGGGGTTAAAGTGTCACTGGTCACTACTTTTAACCCTGATCTATAGTATGACAAAAACTAGAAAACCTGCCAAAACTGCGTTACATTACCTAAGCTCAAATTAACAGAATATGATATTAAACAGACAGGCAATGTAATTCATTGTAATTACTTTATTCATTACTTCAACCCCAGCATATTCATACAAGATTATTTAATTTTATAGATGTAGTTGCGTGCATGTGACGTGTGTCTTGGCATTTAACTACGTTACCACTTTCACAATTACAGTGACGTGTTTTTTTTGTTTGTTTTTTATCAATGTATTTAACCTAATGTTAGAGAGGTCTCAAACTCAATTATTTGGCGTCCTCTCTAGCATCCAGTGGGTTAACCCTTTCAGTGCCAGACGAGTACACAACGCATTGCATGTACCCCTCTGGTGCTCAAAGGGTTAAATAGTAATGGCCCATATTTAAAACTGCAAACTAGAGTTATTCTGAAGTAAACCAACTATGACATAAGGGAGAAATAAAAACTACTGTAACATTAAATTGGGCTTTTAACCCATTAAATGCTAGAGAGGTCACAATGCATGGGAGACATCTCTGACATTCAAGGGATTAAACAAGCTCTTCTCACATGCATGGGAATTTGGGAATTCTTATTTTGTCTCCTATGGTACAGTTGGTTTATTCCAGAATGGAGCTAGTTTGCTCTTTAAATATGAGCCAATGGGGGGAGATTTATAAAAAAGTTCTTATTACTCTCTAACCCTTTGAGTGCCAGAGAGGTATCCAACGCATTGCAACACAATGGGTTGGATACTTCAGTGGCACTCAAAGGGTTAAAGAACTGTCCTTAAACCATGTCAAGTGGAGATAGTGTCAGGTCTAATTTATACCTGATTAAGGGCGTTTTATAAATGACACTATGTTGATTTTAACCCCTTAATGACCCATGACATACATGTACGTCACTAGGTGGATGTCCCTAAAGGACCGAGGACATACATGTACGTCATGGAATTCCGGGCACCCCCCGTGGCTGCACGCCGTTTGGGGAGTCCAGAATCGAATGAGGAAAGGAAAAAAAAAATGTTCCGCGGTCCTTAACTGACGGGCACATGCGTGCGCGGACGGTCCTTACGGGTTTAACTGCTAAAATGCTTAAGGACAGCATATACATGGCGTTAAGGTCCTGGTGCAAAATTGTTGCTAATAACCAAATTTCTTTATGAATTCGCTGCACAGCTTTTTACAAATGTGATTACTCCATTTTACAAAAAAAAACACAGCATTCAGTCCTCTTAAACCTTTGAGTGCTGGAGAGGTACATTCCTTACCCCCTGGCACTCAAAGGGTTAAACTGGCGTTATTACCTTTATAAATATCGGACACTGTTACAGCCCTTTTAACACTTATTTTCTCTTAGCTCCACTTTTATAAATCTCCCCATGTGCCTTGTACTACATGTTCAGCTGGTGCTTTATCATACTGATTGACTCAATAAAATTAGTGTTATTTTGCTGCAGTGCCTTAAGCTGAATTTATAGCTTCAAGTTTTTATCAGCCTGTCAGTTGCATATAATATTAACCGTTATTTAAATAAAAAAAAAAAAAAAAGCTTTATGATCACAAAACAAAATCTGAGGAAAAAAGACCCATATTGTTCTTTTCATCTTTTAAAAGATATGGTAAAAAGTTGGAGTGCTCTTTAAAGGTGCCTTTCCAAACTTGCATTGCTAATAGGGAACATCTGGACATGGATGATGTCATCCCACTTAGCACGACTCTTCCATAATAATAGGTTTCTGCAGTGGTCCTCTTTTTCATTGAAAACTTTGAATGTTTCTCATGTAATTTCTTTTTGGTTTATGACATTGTGAAGAATCATGGACACAAATATTCAAACAATTTCATTTTAAAATGAATTCAATTTTATAATGAACATTTAATATATGCTGATGTACTAAGAAGAATTTAAACAATTCTGGGCAAACCTACCCTGATATACGTGTTTTCTTAACTCGTGGAATGCTGGAGAGGTCTCCAGCGCATTGCATTGCTGTTTGTATTTTTGTCTTTTATGTGTCCTGCTGTTCTGTGTCAGTGAATCTCAACATTGGTCTTTTGTTGGAACAAACCAGCAGTGCATGTTCTCAGGATATCCCCTCTTGATCATAGGTGGGTAATCAACATCCCAGTAATTGTGATTAATCCAACTGTGTATGAGTTGAGATCTATAGAAAACCTGACATGCTGGTGTTCCCAAAGAACTGGATATGAGATTCACTGTTCTAGATGATGGAGAAAAAATATAGTAATGTTTTTGATTGAGTTAGAATAGAATGCAGAATATGACAAAAAAGTAAAAATTATATAGAAAGAATTGATAATCAGGTGGGTTTTCATTAGTGCAGACTTCATGGGATTTATTGTAGATAAAAAAAAACATGGGTTACTATCCATCAACACAAGCAGATTTGAAATAAATATTGATATTAATTTATTTTACAGCACATTCTTCTTAACCCTTTGAGTGCCAAAGGACTGGATTCCTCTCCAGCAGTCAAATGGTTAAAATGCTCATCTGTTTCCCACAGGGCCATTATCTCAATATTTACAACTAAACCAGTGGTTCTCAAGCTTCTTTTACTCAAGGCACCCCTAATATACAGTCTGGCATTTTCGGGGCACCCCTATCATTCTATGGCATTTGTCAAGGGTGTAATGAAGGCTACAAATACATAAATATAGGGTTATTGTTAGACCTCACAACTATAATAGCAATATCCTTAAATATAAAGTTGTAACTCTACATTTAGGTTTTTGTCAAAGCCTTATAGATAAAATGGGGCACCCGAAGTTGATGTCCATGGCCACGGCACACTGGTTGAGAAACACTGAACTCAACTAAAACTATCCATGTGGAAAGAAAAACACTTTATAGAACTTTTTCCATTGTTAACTACATTTTAAACTTCAAAATGACGTGGCAGTGATTGGATATATAATGACATACTAGTGTAAAAGCCCATGTACACAGGCCAAGGGCAGGGTAATGTTAAGCGGCCGCTACCTCGCTGCTCCACACCATGCAGTCTTGTGTCACCTCACTCATGCAATGCAGTCATGCACAATAGAGACTGCCCGAACGCACTCAGTCTCTACTGCGCATGATGGCTTCTGACAAACATCCTAGCGAATTATTATATAGTATGTTTAGGCTTCTGTCTTCATGAAGACATATCAGTTTGCACTACATTATTCCTATTTTACTTATTGCCTAACCACATAAGGAGGCTGATGTACTGAGAAGAACTGCATCAGTTCTTCAGTAAACTAACTGCATCATAGGAGACAAACGTTTCTCAAATTCCTACTGATTTTAAGGAGCTGTACACTTTTATTCAATGAAAAAAAGTTTTAGTTCTTGAAATAATATGCTTTATGGGCACTAGTTGGCATTGGTGCTAACAGTATGGCTTAAAAAAATAAGTTTGCGCTCTACTAACACTTGAAATTACAGTCTCCCTGCAGTGGCAGTAACCTTGTTTTACTTAGAAGGAACATTTTACTGCACCTTTAAATTGGGCTTTTAACTCTTCAAGTGACAGAGTTATCCAATGTATTGCAGCACAATGCATTGGATACCTTTCTGGCAATTAGAGGGTTAACACCTTGAATGCTGAACAGGTCTCCACGAATTTAAAGCAATGTGTTAAATACCCTTCTAGTATTGAAGGGGATAAAAGCTCAGTTTGGAATATTTTTAGTTGCCCCTACTGTGCAGTCTGTTTGCTACAGACTCAATGCTCTTTAATCTCCTTAAGACAAACATGTTTGCGATTTCCGTTTATGTATAACATTCATGTGACAAGATATTAACTCTCGGATTGCCAGGGGAATACACAAAGCAGTATATTAATGATGTAGGGACAAGGTTGGATCACATTATTGATACACTAGTGTAAAAGCCCATGTACACGGGCCAAGGTCCAGGTAATGTTAACCCATTGAGTGCCAGAGGGGTATGCTACCCCTCTGGCACTCAAAGGGTTAAGAAGTCGCTACCTCACTGCTCCACGCGATGCAGTCTTGCGTCGCCTCACTCACGTGATGCAGTCATGTGCAGTAGAGACCTCCCGAACACGGACAGTCTTTACTGTGCGTGACTGCATCGTGACAAACATCCTAGTGAATTATTATATAGGATTAGGGCCTTCAGGCCCTACCCTCAGACTTTACTATCTTGATGTAAAGGGTATAATTAAGATGAAAAGTGAATACTGTGTGCAGGTATTACAGAGTTTAGAGTAAATATATCTATTGCAAAGCAGACTGAAATTCTAGTAATACATTTTATATTAAGGTATGAGATTTTGCTGCAAGAAAATCTGTGTGGTCTTATTTAAAACTGGAGAGAAGTGTGTATTTGTATGTTTTTCTACCCTGAAAGAGTTTTAAGTAGACAAAGCTGACAGTAAGGCAGGGTGTTTGTAGGATGAAATAAATGGTTGGTGCCATCTTCTGTGTCGTTGAAAGATGGAATAGGTCCTTCTTTGTCAGAAAGGTCAAGAACTATCTTAGATAAATGTGTTTAAAGTAATACAAGGAAATCAGTAACCAGACTGACATGGAAATGCTCCTTTACAGCAGGAAAGGTTTTCACCTTCACATTTACACCAAGAAATATGAATAGCTTTGTGAAAGAATGATTAGCAAGGAAACACAGACTGTGATGGGAAAGGATGGCCCACAAGAAAGGAGGACAAAGTAGATTGAAAGGGTAATTGACTAGACTGAGTGATGCAGAAGGCCAATGAAAGGATAAAACTGTCAAAGTTGTGCTTAGAAACAAAATAATGTTGACCACAGTGTTT
This sequence comes from Rhinophrynus dorsalis, assembly GCA_037306005.1. NCBI lineage: Eukaryota > Metazoa > Chordata > Amphibia > Anura > Rhinophrynidae > Rhinophrynus > Rhinophrynus dorsalis. The sequence continues at coordinate 268,973,421 of CM074721.1, read as the reverse complement.
AAGTCTTCAAGAACCAGAGGGTTAGAACAAAGTAGACATATTATGATTTAGTCTGAGGAAAGGTATCCACAACCACATGGAGTTTTGGCTTTTTAAAGTAAGTGGTGTGGAGTAAATGCAACAGTTTTAAAGGGATAGTAATACTTCATTTTAACTTTATTTTATTTTGTAGGCATTAAAAAAACATGAAGAATGATATAAGTCTTATCTCTGAAACCTTTATGGTTTAAGAGATATTCACAAACAAAGTACCCCCCCCCCCGTTCAACCAGATCAGAAGGGAGGTGCCCAGGTAGACTGCAGAGAGGGACAATCTTCAATTAAGATAAGGGAAAAAGCTGAAAAACTTGTCAAGGGGGGAAGGGCTTTCATTGTTTTCATACAAAGAAAATTGTCCCCTTCTGTTATCTGTACTGTCATACAACCTGATCCACATCTGAGAAGAGATGTCTTACACTAGGTAAAAGGGGCGGGGAGGGGAACTTTGCTTGTGAATATCTCATAAACCATAAAGGTTTGAGAGATAAGACTTATATCATTCTTCATGTTTTTTTAATGCCTACAAAATAAAATAAAGTTAAAACAAAGTATTACTATCCCTTTAAAGCAGACATGAGTATTATATTTGTAAGATATCTGAGACAAGACGTAATGGAGGGTGAAGGATGACTATGGGTCACAACTGAAAAAAGCAAGGCGGACAAACAGAATATGGGATTTCATTAAGTAGACAGTAAATTATGACATTGTACATATGTTGTTGAAGTAATTAATAGATGTGCCATGATGGGGAAACTGGTTCAAACTGAAGCTGATCTTACACCTTACCAGCTTTTAATATCATATCTTTTGCTTTTCATTTTATTATACATGTAATGGTTTCAGAGATTTTTGTATGACTTGTATGGCACAGACTCATTCCTCCCAAGTATCCCTCTTTAGGAGGGACAGTCCCTCTTTTAGACCCAAATCCCTCTGTCCCTCTTTCCCACTCTGATGTCCCTCTTTTTAGGAGATCAGACTGAGTGGTGTGTAGATAAGTGTATCACATTGTTCTACAGCAATATAACTTGCATTATTGTTTGTTTAAGAGTCAGTATATGTGTTTATAAATTAGTCTGTGTGAATAAAGTACTTTTGTCTTGTTATAAGTCATTTATTAGGTTACACAAAGAGGTATGAATAGGTCATGAAATAGCCTAAAAATCCCTGGTAATGCCCCGTCAACCAGCCACACCCCCTAAAACACAAGTGTCCCTCTTTGGCAGTTTGAAATGTTGGGAGGTATGCAGACTGTATAATTAATTTTCAGTGCTGAAATGGCTTCCCTCCTCTAAATGAGTTGAATAAAATAAAGGGGAAGAATAATCATGCAAATCCCCTCAAACTGACTTCTCCCATAGAGGTGAGAATTTGAATATAAACTTCACTATATACTAATTACCACTGAATTTGCCTTTCATAGCCATGTTGCACCACACACATGCACACAATTTAACATCAGATTCTTCCTCTAAGTATCACAGCCCACTTATAGTCTGTATCTAAATTCATAGTGCCAAGTGTATTAATGTAATAAAAACACTTGTAGTAAACAGAAAAAAATGAACATTCTGCAGTGAATAAACTTAAACCTAACATAAATAACATTTTTAGACCTTATAAGATTTGATCCTTACCAGAAACCATGTAAAAGAGGTCAGCTGTAATGGGTATCTCAATTTCAAGAGTGGACATAATAAACAATGGATAGAAAATATTCCTTATGGGCAGCTACAGAAGAGGAATTGTAGTAAAGTGAAGGATTTTGAGGAGGAAGTTACAGTTGTTAGACATTTTTTGAAAAGGGTTATAATAATCAACTATTAGATAGTGCTTATTATAAAGTAAACAAATCCCTAGGAAGGAACTTTCTATAAAGAAAGAAAAAGTAGTGAAAAAAAGTGGACCCCCCTATTTTACTTCTAATTGTAGTGAAAGTAGTTGTTAAAGAAGCACTGGTACATATTGAAACAATATTATTACCTATTATTAGACCAATATTGCATGAAATCCCTAAGGTCTCCTTTAGGACAAATCAGAATTTCAAAGAATTGGCCATACCAAGTCATACATACATACAAATATATATATATATATATATATATATATATATATATATATATATATATATATATATATATATATAGTGTGAGGGAAAACATTATTTGATCCCCTGCTGATTTTGTATGTTTGCCCACTGACAAAGAATTTATCAGTCTATAATTTTAATGGTAGGTTTATTTGAACAGTGAGGGACAGACTAACAACAAACATATCCTGAAAAACGCATTTCTCTTAAAGGGACTGCTTATAATCTCAGCTTGTTACCTGTATAAAAGACACCTGTCCACAGTCAATCAGATTCTAAACTCTCCACCATGGCCAAGACCAAAGAGCTGTCCAAACATGTCAGGGACAAGATTGTAGACCTACACAAGGTTGGAATGGGCTACAAGACTGTCGCCAAGCAGCTTGATCAGAAGGTGACAACAGTTGGTGTGATTATTCGCAAATGGAAGAAACACAAAATAACTGTCAATCTCCCTCGGCCTGGGGCTCTATGCAGGATCTCATCTCGTGTAGTTTCAATAATCATGAGAATGGTGAGGAATCAGCCCAGAACTACACGGGAGGATCTTGTCAATGATCTCAAGGCAGCAGGGACCATAGTCACCAAGAAAACAATTGGTAACACACTACACCATGAAGGACTGAAATCCTGCAGTGCCCGCAAGGTCCGCCTGCTCAAGAAAGCACATGTACAGGCCCATGTGAAGTTTGTCACTGAACATCTGAATGATTCAGAGGAGAACTGGGTGAAAGTGTTGTAGTCAGATGAGACCAAAATCAAGCTCTTTGGCATCAATTCAAATCGCCTTGTTTGGAGGAGGAGGAATGTTGCCTATGACCCCAAGAACACCATCCCCACCATCAAACATGGAGGTGGAAACCTTATGCTTTGGGATTGTTTTTCTGCTAAGGAGATAGGACAACTTCACGGCATCAAAGGGACGATGGACAGGGCCATGTACCATCAAATCTTGGGTGATCACCTCCTTCCCACAGCCACGGCATTGAAAATGGGTCGTGGATGGGTATTACAGCATGACAATGACCCAAAACACACTGCCAAGGCAACAAAGGAGTGGCTCTTGAAGAAGCACATTAAGGTCCTGGAGTGGCCTAGCCAGTCTCTAGACTTTAATCCCATAGAAAATCTGTGGAGGGAGCTGAAAGTTTGAGTTATCAAACGTCAGCCTCAAAACCTGCAAAGAGAAGTGGGACAAAATCCCTCCTGAGATGTGTGCAAACCTGGTGGCCAACTAGAAGAAACGTCTGACCTTTGGGATTGCCAACAAGGGTTTTGCCACCAAGTACTAAGTCATGTTTTGCAAAAGGATCAAATAATTATTTCACTCAGTAAAATGCAAATCAATTTATAACTGTTTTAAAATGCGTTTTTCTGGATTTTTTTTGTTGTTTTTACGTCTCTCACTGTTCAAATAAACCTACCAAAAAATTTGGAGAGTGAAAATTCAGCCCTGGCGAGTAGAAATTCAGCCCTGGTTGATATGTTATGGCTTGCAGTGACGAGTAACTTTTCAGGTCTGGCTAGTAGCAAAGGACTTAAAATTATAAGCCCTGTATATATATATATATATATATATATATATATATATATATATATATATATATATATATATATATATATATACACACACACACACACACACAAAGGAACTTCTTGTCAGGGGGGGTGTTTGTACGACATGTTTACACTAACCATTTATTTATAAAAATTCTGACAAAAATAAATTTAAGTTGAAAGGGAGGAGTTATGAGCTGTGACAATTCCTCAGTTGCAACTCTGAGTTCTTAGTATATCTACCTACATGCCAGTGCGGGGGTACAATATGTAGGAGGCATGACACGTAAGCTTTGGATTAGATTTGGAGAACACCTCTGGAATATCAGAAATAAAATGGAGACCATTAGTGTACCCAAAGATTTGTAGAGCACCAGGAATGTAGAGCTGAAGGTATTATCATTTTAGCAATAGATCAAATGCGGACACATAGGAGGGGTGAGAATAGGGTGCTTTGGTTAAGGCAAAGAGAAATATATTGGATTCATGAGTTCAAAGTACAGGTTTGAATGTGGATCTTGACTTGGCAGCTTTTATTTAAATTTGTGTATATTTGTTAGATAGTTTTTTTGTTTGTTTTTTAAATCCATGGAGGTTTTGGCTATATATCCTGATGTACCAGTATTTTGGATGAGGAATAAATCAATAAGTATATTTTTATGGTATTTATATTGTATATATTGATAGGCAAAAATAGTCATATCTATATACTGCAATAACCAAGGGGGGAAAAAAGAAGAAAGAAACCCCCACAAGGAGATATTATTGAAGAAATCAACCCAAGCCAAAATATAACACACTAATCTTTATTAGTTTCAAAATAACAGAGATTCCAAAACTAAAAACAATTGAAAACCATATTGACGGGAATACAAGTGCAATTATGTGTTAAAGAGTCTTAGAGAGCACCACACTATTTTAGTGTTTTTTGCCTCACCTATATACTTTTCCAGTGCCTATATATAATATATATATATATATATATATATATATATATATATATATATATATATCCTATAACATAAAGTGATAGAACGCGTTGCTCCCTGTGTGTGTAACCACACATGCGCAGTATAGACTGCTGTTCCAGCAGTCTCTACTGTGCATGTGTGGTTTTGCACACAGGGAGCTTTGCTGTGAGCTGTCTGGAGCTCCCCGTTAAGGATCAGTGCGTTTGGCGAGTCTCTGCTACGCATGAACGCGCTGATCTGGAACGGGGAGCTCACTGCCTGTTTCTGCTCCGGGGCAGCAGCCGGGGCCGCTGGGTGCACTTTAGCCCCGTGTATACGGGCTTTCATACTAGTATACATATAATATAATATTGCTGTCAGGTGAGGATCCATCAAGTATTACCATACCAATTGGTATGATTTAGATTTATGCCTGTTTTATGATGTTTATTGGACCCTGTATATGTTTTACTTAATCTGTTGAGGGCGTTTTAGATTAATTGTAAGGATATTATATTGTAGTTGTATCTGTTTTATTCACTTATATTGATGTGGAAAATTACAGTTATACTCAGGAATATTAATTATGTGTATATGGAAATAGATGTTCGTTACGTCAAGTGTACTATTTATCTCATCAGGCAGAGTGACGGCTTGTATCCACTTGACCTGATGGGGGAGTGGTTTATAAAATTGTGACACTCTGGATGATCTGTAACCCCTGAGGAAGTGGATAGAATGAGCATGATAAGATCTGGTTGGGGATCAAGTCCTCTAGGATATTTGGTACCTCCCAGTCTAATCTCCAGTGTTACACTGTGTGCCCAAGATACGGTGGCTTTGTTTGTCAGTCTGTGCTAGATATGCTCATTGTTGACATTTTAAAAACCTGTTGATTACTTCTGAGAGAGATACTTCAGGTTGGAGGACACATCTGTGTATGGAATAGTCTTCTAGCACTGACTCTCAGCATAATGAGGTACCGAGGCTGGGATTGAGAGGTGCTGTCTTATCGTGAGGGAGAAAAGTGCATGTTTTTAGGAGGATCTTGTAAGTGTATTTCTGTATGCTTTTTTGTATGTGAAGCTTTTTAGAATAAATACTGCTTTTATATTGTTCTTGTTTTGTGTTCCTTTTTCTCCAGATTGCTAAGCCTAACATATATCTGCCAATTTTAATGCACAGTTAATATTTATTTGCTAAATTTAAGGGGTCAATAAATAAACAGAAAATTTGGCACCCTTACAGTTGATACACTAAATATATTTTTGTAAGCTCTCAGAACTTAATTGACTCATTAGGCCTTGATCTAAGTTAAATGATTACAATTCCAGAGTTCAATAAATAACTTGACTCTTGCAGCCTCTCAGGGTATTGTGATTACACTGAACAACCATGGGCTCCTCTAAGCATCTGACTGGGGATCTGAATGTAAAGTTAATTGACTATTACATAGCAGCGTTTGGATATATAAAGATATATGAATACTTCCAGTTTCCAGTCATTGAAAAAATAGTAGTTAAAGGAAACTGTTAAGGCAAAGACAAGATAGAGATGAAGGCAAATCATGTAGACAGTTCAGGAATTCAAAGTAAAACCAGCACATCACTGCAAAGGACCTGCAGGAACGTTATCTGGACTAGGAGTAGTCCACTGTGCAGCATTGCTCGCACAAACCTGATCTTCATGGAAGAGTCAGCAAAAGGAAACTTTACCTGAAATCCCTTCAGAAAAGTCAACATCTGATGTATGCAACACAAGACATAGTTAAAATGCAGGTGTTTTTGGAACCTAGTGCTATGGTCTGGGGAAGTTAAAACTGAAATATCTGGCTACAATAATCAAAGGTACATTTGGAGAAAAAAGAAGAAGCATTTGAGGAAATGAACATCTTGCTAACTTTTAAGCATTGGGGTGATCTCTTTATTATGCTTTGAAGTTGTGTTCCAGCCAGTGGCACAGGAAATATTGTGTGAGTGGAGGGAAGAATGCATTCTACTAAGTATCTACAGTCCGTGAAGAAACTGAAGCTGAAAAGTGGATGAATACTACAATTTGATAATGATTCCAAAATATACTTAAAAACCCAACCATGAACTACTTCAAGAAATGGAATCTTAAGGCTTTGGAATGGCCTTCAGAGTGCCCAGACTTGAATATTATTGAAACTCTGTGAGCAGATCTCAAACATGCATGCAAGATGATCTGAGAATATTTCTGAACAAGAGTCATTCTGTAAGGAAGATTAGGAAAAAATATCTAAAGCAAGAATAGAAAGACTGGTATCTGGCTACAAGAAACCTTTGGAATCTGTGATCTCTGCCAAAGGGTATGTTACTAAGTATTGACTGATAGTGTGCCACTTGCACTTGCCACATTTTCTGTTTTTTCTTTTCTTCAGTCTGTTACATTCAACAAATAAATAATATATGTGCGTTACAATTTTCAAAAATGTGTCAAGTTTAAGTTTGTTGGCTGCAGAGGTTGTAGTAACTTCATTTCAGTTAGAAAATCAATAAAATGTAATTTGGTCAGGGGTTCAAAAATGTACCCTACAAATGTGACAGAAACTGAGAAACCTGAGGCACCCAACCTGTATTAACATTATATTAGCAACTTGATGACTATAAGCCTATGTCCCACACTACTGAATTTTGTATACCAGCAACTCTTATCTCTCTGTCATCCACTTTATCGTGCAAACTATGTATGTATGGATGGTGGCCCAGCCATCTTGATTCTGCAGATAACTGGACTTCCTGACACTGTGACTAATAAGTAAGGCATATAGTGTAGTTATTACAACACACCTCACTCAGTATGTACCAAAGGGTTTAAACCCTACCCCCAACTGTAATATTTGCAGCTACCACCAGGTGGATAATTCCAAGGATGTGCTCCAAAGTGCTTTGAATCTCCATGAGAATTCCTCTGATTCCCTGCTGCATTCAGCCATTGGTCACTTGATGAATTCTACCTTCAGTAGGGATATTTTTGTAGGAAGAAGCAAAATGAATGGTCTGTGCTGCAGCTCTGAATAAGACATTCTTGACATAATGTGGACATATTTATCTTCTCGAATTATGTGGTATTTCAGGCATTCAACAGGTAAATTTGTCAGGAACCATGATGCATGATGGCAGAAAAGATTATTTTGGCTAAACTATGCAACCAAAACCTCACCATGAAAAAGTGACAAAACACTGGTAGTATAGTCAATGATATGTTCTATATACACACATGTTTGCATTTCAGCAATATCTACAAAGCACAGGTTTGTGTTCTGCATGGTGCTCATTCCTTTTGCCCTTGATGCTAGTGCTATTAAAGGTGCAAAACTGTCACGTTCCAACTTCTCCTCCAAATTTGTTTGTTCCCTCCAACTAGCTTAAAACACCCTATGAAAGCTAAATCAGTGTTCCCCCTAGTATGAAAAACCTACCTAACTTCTTCTGTAGCAAGAGGTAGAGCGAAGACATCTTGATGACGTTGAGAATGATTGGCAGTCTCTCTCTCCACCCTCTAACCTAAGACAGCCCCCTATGTTTCCTCTATCAGGGTTGTGATGCTACTAGTGTCACTCCATCACATTGCAACTCTTAATGATTGAGGATAAATACATATTGATGAAGCGGACAGTGACTCCTATCACACTATCCACTTCACCAATATATATTTAGCCTCAATCATTGAGAGTTGCAATGTGATGGAGTGACAATAGTAGCGACACTCATTCACATAAAAAAGCTTAATGATAACACTTGATCAGAGCTGCTGTGTTTTTACTTTTGGTCTCCAGGTATCCCAGGGGGTTGGGTGATATTGCAAGCACACTTTTGAATTATAACATGATTGTCTTATACACAATAATGCTTAAGCGTTTCAAAGTGACTAGCGCCACTCCATCACATTGCAATGCTTAATGATTGAGGCTAAATACATATTGGTGAAGCAGACAGTGACACTTACTACACTGTCTGCTTCACTGATATGTATTTAGCTTCAATCATTAAGCTTTGCAATGTGATGGAGTGAAACTAATAGCGTCACTCCATCACATTGTAATACTTAACGAGAACGCTTGAACAGAGAGCTGCAGTGTCTCCCCGTTAAATCAACCTGTGCTTTCACTTTTTGTCTCCAGGTATCCCAGGGAATTTAATTGAGATGTTGGGTGACATTACAAGCACACACCTTTGATTATAACATGATTGTCTTTTACACATATGGGTCCACCATTCAGTACAGGGCTGGCCCAAGACATTGTGCTGCCTGGGTCCAGGGATGAAATGCTGCCCCCCTCCGCACACCAAAACCATGCCCACCAAAACACGCCACATCCTTAATTATATTAACCCTTCTCCTGCCCCTAAAACCACATACAACCTCTTTTCACCCCTTGTGCCTCTTTTTTCACCCCTTGTGCCTCTTTTTTCCTCTCTTTTCACCCCTTGTGCTTATTGTGTCCCTTATTTCCACCCCTGTGCCTCTCTTTTCACCCCTTGTGCATTTTTATTCCCTCTTTCACCCCTTGTGCCTTTGTTTCCCCTCTTTTCACCCCTTGTGCCTCTTTCTCCCTCTTTTCACCTGTTGTGCCTCTGTTTTCCCCTCTTTTCATCCCTTGTGCCTCTTTTTTTACCCCTTGTGCCTCTTTTCCCCTCTTTTCACCCCTTGTGCCTCTTTCTCCCTCTTTTCACCCCTTGTGCCTCTGTTTTCCCCTCTTTTCATCCCTTGTGCCTCATTTTTCACTCCTTGTGCCTCTTTTCCCCTCTTTTCACCCCTTGTGCCTCTTTTTTCCCCTCTTTTCACCCTTTGTGCCTCTTTCTCCCTCTTTTCACCCCTTGTGCCTCTTTCTCCCCCCCCCCCCTCTGGCTCTCTCTTCTCCTGCTTTTTACTCCCCACTGCCCCGCACTGATGACAGCCGGGACTGTGTCACATGTGGAGACACTACGTGGTGCATGCTGGGATTTTCTTTGTCAGTCTGGGCGCCAGTTTTAAACTTGCACTGGCCTCCAAACAGATCAAGAAAACCCAGGCATGCGCCACACGGCGTCTCCGCGTGTGACACGGTCCTGGCTGTCATCAATGCAGGCAGTGGGGAGAAGCTGTGCAGGAAATAACATGCCACCCCTGTCAGAGTGCCGCCTGGGTCCATGTACCCACTGGGACCCATTTAAGGGCCGGCCCTGATTCAGTAGAGCTTGTTATAAGTACTGCAAAGTACAATCTTGTCCTGTCAGTATAAATAGGTTAACTCTTTGAGTGCCCACAATACCGATCTTTGCATTGCACACACTATGGGCACTCAAAGGGGAGAAGCTCAACTGTGCTCACTTCCAGGGAGTGCTGCGAAGAAGGTGGGAGGAGATTTTAGGAACAGGGGGCGTCCTGCAGAGCTGTGCAGTGCAGCTAGCACCTCAGGAAGAAGTACTTGTGATGTCACTGGGAAATTTTAAAAGCTTATATCTAATAAGGTATGGCAATAAAAAATGTACATTCTATATACAATTTGTTGATGCAATAAGACAAAGTGTCTTGAGGGTGATAGTTCCACTTTAAACATGTGCAGTTCTGGGGCAATCCAGCTGCATCACAGGGGACAAATAAACATTCCTAAAATTTAACAGCTTGAATACTAGAGAGGTGTTCATCACATTCAAATGTTTCAAGCTCCATTTAAATACATTTTCATTTGTCACCTGTGGTGCAAATGGTTTGCTCCAGAATTGTTCCTCTTCCATTTGCAACCTAAATGCTTCTAGTCATTGAATAGAAGCATGCCAGTCTTACATTCTAAGATATACTCTTTGACAAACATGCCTGGATTTCATTTTGTTTTTCTCTTATAGAACCCAGTAAAATCCACTGATACTGTAAACCTAATGGCGACAGGCTAAGTTGCTTTAAATCTTGGTGCAAGTTCTTCTTACTGACCCAGATATAAATCAAGTTCTGTCACTGTCAAGGTTAGAATTTGCACTAGTCCAATCAGCCAGGGCCACCTGTAGACCTGAAAGACTCCATCTGCTGCAACACCTCTTAGAGAACAGAGAGGTTGTTTATTAGAAGTTATTATGTAATATTATATATCAGCCTTTGAGTGTCATTTGGTGTGCAAACATTGTTGAGCACATCACGTGCACTGGCATTTAGAGGGGTAAAATCACACTACAGTGATGGACAATTGCCTGCCCTTGGACTAACTGTTGCAGCAGGGGTAGGCAACCTTTGGCTCTCCAGCTGTTGGAAATTACAACTCTCATCAACCACAACCAGATGTTTCCTGGTTAAGAATGATGGGAGATGTGTGGAAAGCCAAAAATTGCATTGTCATGTGCTACAGTAATAGTTGATTCTAATTTTAGGCAATACAGAAAAAAAGTGTGTTGAACTTAGGGAATTCTGGCCATTATTCATCACGCTAAAACAGGAGTGGGCAATGTGAGGCCCTCCAGCTGTTGCTGGACTACAACGCCCATCTTCCACCGCCATCCAATGGCAACAGCTGGAGGGACTCATGTTGCTGACTCCCGACATAAAGAGGTGTAATTCAGTAGCAAACCAACTGCACCATAGGGGTTGCTGACTCCTGAGATAAGGAGGTGTAATTCAGTAGCAAACCAACTGCACCACAGGAAAGAATTAAAATTCCCATTGTTTTCAACCCCTTAAATGATAGAAAGACCTCTCCAGCCTTCAAGGTGTTAAAGCCCCAAGTCAGTCAATGGACATGTGGAATTTCCATTTCAAACTAATGGTGCAGTTGATTTGCTCAAGAATTGCACCTCTGTAGCTTGATGAATAAAGCCCAGAGGGATAAACCTTGCCATGGTGGCTTGCGAAGAGATTGAACCTTTAACTTACATGTAAGAAATGTCAGTTTGTGGACAATTAATTTCATTTCTCCAACAAGGTTACTTCCTCATTGCACAATACAATGTTATACGTTTATGAAAATGTGGTCATTTTATTCTATTCAATTTGATATTTTTAATGCCCTCATAAATAACTTTAGTCTGTCATTGGCTTTACTAGCACTGTATGTCATAGACTACTTAATCAAATTATAAAGAAGTCCAACCTAAGAAAAAGCCTGTAAATAATGTTTTATTTGCACAGTAAGGTTGTTGTATAATATAATACTACACACTAACTGTAGCTAAGATTATGCACGTGTTAATACCTATTTTCATGGGATAAATCATGATATTACTTACTTTCTGTAGGTATATGGGAGCTGTTGGTTCCTCCTCCTCATCTTCAAGAGTTATGTGCAATAATGTGCCCGGATTGGTGACTCGCCAGCGGCAGCTTTGCCATCGCTTTCCAGAAATTATGCATGTTATTGGCCTGGGGGTGACTGAGTGGACCACAGAATGTAAGCATCAATTTCGCAATCACCGCTGGAACTGCAACACCATGGAAAGGGAGCAGAGCCTATTTGGGAAGTTGATTTTGCGCAGTAAGTTTAATACCGTTAACCCTTTAAAGACCAGAAGGGTGTGCAAGCTACTGTTGGGAGGGGCATTGGGTCTCACACATAAAGGCAAAGTAAAGCAGTGCTGGGGCAAACCAAGTGCACTGTAGCGGACAAATACAAATTAGCTTTGACTTAAATGGAGTTTTTAACAAGTTGGAAGCAATGCATAAGAGCCCTTTCTAGATTTCAAATAGGTAAATGCCTCATTTTACTCAATAAAATCTTTGTTCCTTGTGAAGTTTGCTGTTAACCCTTTGAGTGCCAGAGTGGTACACAACACATTGCAATGCATTGCATACCCCACAGGCACTCAAAGGGTTATACAGAAGGTTCATTGTTAACTGAACAGTTAAGAGAAGTGACACCACATAATAATAACCCCACACTTACCTCACTGTGGCCAAAATATGCTAATGACCCCTATGCCTTTTGCTCTTGTGCCTTTGTTCACTAGATAACATCTTCAATCCATGTCCATGGAGGAGGCCATGACAGTTGCCAATAAGTTGTTTATACCAAACTAGGTAGAATGAATGAGCCTTCTTAACCCTTTATAGACTATAGTGGTGTACTGAGCATTGTGAAGCAATTCTCATCCCTCTGGTATTTAAATAATTAATATTACTATGTGCAGTGGGCTGAATTTGTGCCCTGTGGTCCTTCCAACAACTGTCATGTCTGCCTCTATGGACATAACATCCTGGACTGATTGAAGATTTATCTCTTGAATAAAGGTACAAGGGAAAAGGTCATAGGGTCCAATACCATTATTTGGCTATAATATGTTAAGTGGAGGGTTGTTATTATTAGGAAGTAATACTTTCCTTTAAAGTCCAACTGTCATCTATGGTTCAGTGTGCTCCAGTGGGAAAAGAAAAACAGCCACTTTAATGGTAAAACACCCTAGTAGCCCTCTCTTTTGGGAGCAGAGTGAGGTACAGGTAAGCTTGGATCTTGCATTCCTCGCTTGTGGTAGCTTATCCTCCTGCTGCCTCCCTTAGACTTAAGTGGGCAGGAGGAAATGCCCAATTTCAGCGCTGCAACTGCACACTGGCTTTCCACTTTCCATAGGCCCAAGCAGAAAGCCACCTAATGGGGTTATCTGGGTCCAGACTAGGGCCGTACAGTGCACTCTGCTAAAACACTGCTTTCATTAGTGCTGACAGAATTTGTAGATAATAGTTCCCATTTAAGAACTAATACATTTTTTTCCACAAGAGCAATGCTGTTTTTGTATTTACCAAATAGGTAGTGAAGACACATTAACTCTTTGAGTTTCAAGTGGGTATCAAAGAATGGATGTCTCTGCTAGAATTCAGTTAAGTATAACTTTATTTAACCCTTTGAGACCAAGGGGTTATGAAATGCATTGCTTTTGCAATGTTTTACACACACTCTGGTTATCAAGGGGGTTAAGACCTGCTTTACTGTTGTAGATAGCTCAGTGCAACTTATGACGCAATACATCAATGTCTGAGGATATGATAAGGACACTCCTCTAATTACAAATTAAACACAACCTACAATTAGTCCAAGGCATAGGGCATGACTGCTACAATGTCCATCTTTCACAGTGAAGGATAAGAGGATGGACATTTCTTATTTTACAAAAGGATAGTCACTTATTAAGCCACTGTACACAATGTTTTGGCCATAACATGAACTTTTCCAAGAGTAGACATTTGTCACAAGGCACTTTATTATCACTACACGTAACCTTCATTCACAGATGTAATTGAGTACAAGTAGCATATAAAACATATCTATTATTCAAGTCTCCTTGAAAAACACCATGCAACAAAAACACTGGGAACAGTGACTTTGTAAGTCATTTAGCATTAGACTGTATTTTACTCGGTCTCTTCTTCCTTTCTAACAGAACAATTTTTGCCTGAACATTGGGCATCACCTAATATAAGTCTACTTCCAAACTTTTAGGCTTTACATCCAACGCACTGCAACACAATGAGTTGGATACCTCCCCGACACTCAATGAGTTAAATATAATTAAGAAAAGCAGTGAATATAAGGCAATCCTTATATACAGTATTCTCTGTAGTCTTTCTCACTGCATCCCTCTAAATACTTTGTAGGAAGTGTGTGTGTAGTACCAGTGATGGTACGAAATTGATCCAGCAGGGCAACTTGGTAGATGATCTGGTCCATCAAGGCAGCATACTTGTATTTGCTGCCCACTTCTGCAGTTAAGTGTCACATCATACAATGCAGAGAGTCTAACAGCAGGACGTTAGTGCGGAATCAACATGTTACATTCGGTTGTAGCCATCTGAGTCTCTGTGCAAAAATGATTCTCCATTGAATTGGATCAGCTCTTCTACCAGGCTGCCTGTTTCTCATTAGAAGCCTGATTAAAGGCAACCTCAGAGAAAAGGCAAGGTCATTTTTTTGGACTAAAATTACTGAAAAAAAAAACTTAAAATATATTCAAGCATATTTGTCATATCTAAATATCTCAAGCATATTCAATTTTTTTGTGTCAGTTTATCAGTCATCTACTGCAACCTTTACCAGGATTTTATAAAGGTCACAGGAGATCAACATTGATACAAGTTCAAGGCATCTTCTGTATTTGAATGAGGGTCTGGAAGACTATTTAGACCCTTTTTCAACCCCTACCCATACTGCTGGTAATTCACTTTTTTACATCAATGGAACTGATGTCACGCAGTCATACACTAAGATCTGGTCACGCTTTCCTTCACTAAAACAAATTATTATAGTCAGACCCTCCTGTAGTGTCTGCTTCTACTCTGATCTGTAACTTTTATGAGCAGAAAGTGCATTGGTATTCCGGTATCTATCTCCTTTACAGTAAGTCTATATCTTTCCTAGTACTCCCTGTCTCTTCATTTATCTGTGGTTCTTATTGGTTCACCTGCATCTAAGTCAGTTTGTCTGCCTTAAGGTGCAGTACTGCCTTTCACCCCTCTCCATTCATAGTTCTCTGGTATTATCCTTATTCTCTCTTCCCATGATGCAATTCGCCCCTTATGCTCATTCCAGGTCCTCTGCATTGGCATCCTACCTGTTGACTAGCAATATTCTGCCCAAAGCAGCCAATGGACCTCACCCTCCACCATCAGTGGGACTCACTCCACCTAGCCAATTAAATATACAGTTTCCTAATTACATACCTCCCAAGTATCCCTTTTTGAGACCCAAATTATACTGTCCCTCTTTCCTACCCTAGTGTCCCTCTTTTCAGAGGATCAGACTTTTGTTGTGATTGTGTATATAAGTACATCACATTGCTCCACAGCAATAAAACATTAATATTTCTTTACTCTTCAGTGTATGTGTTTTATAAATTAGTCTGTGTAAATAAAATACTTTGGTCTTCTCTAAAGTATTTATTCAGTTACACAAGGATGTGTTTATAGATCATGAAATAACCTAAAAATTCCCAGTAACGTGCCACCCACCAGCCACGCCTCCGGCAACACCACCTAAAACAAGTGTACCTCTCTGGCCATTTGAAACACTGGGTGGCATGCAATTAAGTACAGTTCATCCTGTATGTTGCTACGTTAGGTAGAGCTATATGAGTATTAATATCCAATCAGTTATCTGCAATATTTACCTCTCTCTCTCAGGTTTACCAGTTCGTCAGTAAAGTCAGCTATCTGCTACTTCAGTTTGTTTTATGATTCAGTAAAGGCTATTTAGTTTTTTTTTTTTTCTCAGCCTTTACAAATTCACATCGATCTGGAGCCATAGTTTCAATCCTGGACTCCATACCACTTCCTCAACAAAAATCTTCTCTATATTGGCGCTCCCATAGGTGCATTCATGAGGTGTAATTTTCATAGCCATGAAATTTCCGCTTAGGTCTCAACTCTACTTCCTACTCAGGTCATTCCTTTCGCATAGTCATTGCCTCCTCTGAATTACCTCTTGTCTCTTTTTACATATTTAAGGATCGAAGTTCAGTGCATTGTGACGCAAAGTGTTGAACACCCTGTATGCCGGTTACTAACTGAGGGAATCAAAATTAGTCAGTTGGTTACTGTATATGAAAGTGTATATATGTGTTCGTATAGCAAGAATTAGGTTATAATGAGACAAACTTAATTAACCCTTTGTGTGCCACAGGGGTGTGCAACAAATTGCTCCACAATGCGTTGCATACCCCTATGGCACTCAACGGGTTAAAGAACATATAGTGAGGCCAGCTTGGAGCATGTGATATTTTAAATGTATATAACATACATTTCATTTTTAGATGTTTGCATCCCTTTATGATACACAGATTTACCCATAATGATTGTGCTGATATGCCTGTGTGTGCGTGTGTGCGCGTGTGTGTGTGTGTGTGTGTGTTGATTTTCCATATAACCACTAAGAACATTTCCCTTTTATTTGCCCATAGTCCTGCCATCATGTTTTTTTCTCTGTAACATAATCAACACAGCTAGAGGATAATTTATCACACTGTATGGCGAAGCATAGATACTGTGCAGATTTTGATTGGTATTTATATAAAGACTATTGATTAGTATCTACATAGAGGCTGTTGATTGATCTGTAGTGATGTAACCCACATTATAGTACTTTTTTCACACCGTAACAAATGTATAAGACAGGATTACAGGAAATCAGAGGAGTAGAAAATGAAGTGGCAGTGCTCTGATCAGCCTTCCAATTGACTGCCCATGCACATAGGTATTTGATGATGGCCAATTGCATGACTCCACAGGAGCTACATGGAATGATATTGTATTGTATTGTATCACCACCAGCTATATTAACCCCATGAGGGCCAGAGGATTGTGCAGTGTATTGCTCCCTTCTGATCCTCAAGGGGTTAACATGGGCTACATCACTATAATTGACAATAAATCACACAGTATACTAATCAGAGGCCGAATTTAGCAAACTAATAGGATAGTTTCTGGAGCAAACCAACTATACCTTAAGGGAAAAATAAGATGTCCATTGATGCAAAAGCTTTTTTAAATCATAACACGTATGATAAGTCGCTCTAAGAGGACTGCACATTAGGGAATTTAAACTAACCATCTAGAACGTTGAACAGCCTTATTATACCAATGGTCTTAGCTGACATCAAAAAATGAATATAAGTTTTTATATAACCCCTTTAATGCTTGGGAGATCTTCAATAGATTGCTAAAAATGGTGATATGGAGAATTTCTTATGAATAGCTTCTTGAATACAGCCGCTGGTTGGGGATTAAAACACCACCCTAACCATCCTATTACCTTAAAAGATGTAGAAACACACCCTGGTGCTGCCTAAAGTTTTTTTTTGGGTGGGGAGCTCTGTATGCCAAATTGAGCCCCCCCACTTTAACACCACTGCTACTCAAAGTAGCAACCAGCTTTTGGGCTTCCCATCTTCATGATGATGCATGGTCAGTTTCTGTGTGACTAATGCATCTCTGTGGTCTGGCTCTAAAAATTTGCTGTATATCCAGGAGCACATTGCTATTTTTTTTTTTTTTTTTTTCAGAAAATAGAGAGGAGGCATTTTAAATGGCAGGCCCATCTCCAAGGCAAATGGTGGTTTCGGGGTTCCAGAGGGCAGCTCCTTACTGTGCATGGAGCCCCACCAGAAAACTTTAGCAGGTTCAAGGGTGCAGCTCTGCTTATGTTTAGGTAATAGAGACACCTTTGTTATTAAGTGTGTGTTTTTTTTTAAACACATAATTGATGTCCGTCACGCTGTTTAAAATGCAGCCTGTCTAAAATTATCAAAGTGTTATTCCCCTCTCGCCTTCCTCTTTCTGTAGGATCAGCTAATGAACAACCACAGTGGTTAAACAGACCAATATAAAAGTACTTAAAGGGATAGTAATACTTCATTTTAACTTTATTTTATTTTGTAGGCATTAAAAAACATGAAGAATGATATAAGTCTTATCTCTCAAACCTTTATGGTTTAAGAGATATTCACAAGCAAAGTTTCCCCCTCCCGCCCCTTTTACCTAGTGTAAGCCATCTCTTTTCAGATGTGGAATGTAGTCCATAGACCAGACAGATAACAGAAGGGGACACTCTTATTCCTATGAAAACAATGAAATCTCTTCCCACCCTGACAAGCTTTTCAGGTTTTTCCCTTATCTTTATTGAAGATTGTCCCTCTCTGCAATCTACCTGGGCACCTCCCTTCTGCTTTGGCTGAGCAGTGTTACATCAGTAAAAGGGGCGGGAGGAGGACACTATGTCATTGAATTACTCTTGAACTACAACTCTGACAGAATTGAAATAACACTCTCCAAAGTCCAAATACTATGATGATTAATTACAGCTGCTTTTATTATGAAACATTACTATGCCTTTAATCAAGGTCAGCTTCATTGTAAGTATATAAACAGAGGGAACTCCATTTAAAACTTTGAGTGCCAGAGAGGGATGCAACATATTGCTTTGCAATGCACTGCATACCCCTCTCCACTCCAATTGTTAAATGGAGGAACATTCTCTGAAGGTTAATAATCAATATTATGCCATAAATTCCTTCTATTAGAGAGAGAAATTTCCTCTCTATGAATTATTTTACTGTGCCCTGACCACTAGCTGTATTTCATTTAGTATTCAGGACATGCTAAAATGTATCAGAGAGGAGGAATTTCAGTCTTGGCTGCTAATCAATAGGGTTACAATGGTGACCCTTTTCAGTGTATTCAGTGCTGAAAGAACTGACCTCCACAAAAAGGGGAGGAGAACAAAACTTACAAAATATCAGAAGGGCTGGAATTTTTAACAGAGTGACTTAAATCGGTCTCACTCTTAAATGTTGAACAGATTTAAATAGTTTCAAGCATTACCATTCAATCAATATACTTATTAATTTAGATGATATAGAAATGTGTTTTAAACACATACAAATAAATAGAAAGCCATATAGATACATATTACAGCTCTTTTCCTGCTGATTAAAATAGATCACGTGTACAGCTGGGAGGTGCTTCATGAAAAAGTTATGACAGATGTCTACATTAACTGCAATAGCAAAACTACCACCACTATAAAATGGGGTTTTCACAAAACCTTTAAAATCGAATTGATAAAATGCACGTTTGCTCTGTAACTTTTGCAGTGGGAGACAACGCTTACCTCAACATAAAGATCCGTAAAAAAATAGATATTTTTGTTTTAATGGCAACATTTTTTTGTTTCCTTTTAATCCTTTCAGAGCCAGAGGGGCTATTGGTGCTGGGTCAACAGAGGTGGTGCCTGTGAATGGATACTCAGCCTGTGATCCATGGCCAGGTCTGCTAGGGGTGAAGAATCCAGTTCAGTTCAGTTCAGTTCAGTATGAATCTGGACTCAATACTTGGAAGTTCACTCCAATCCCTGTAATGTGGCTAATTTTAATGGTCTTTATATCAAAATCACCATGTAATTTCCCACTGATTTTGTGCTGAATAAAATTAGTAGAAAAAAAAGTAGAACATTAACGAGCCTTGATTAGTCAGTAATCAAAAACTGCCTTTTTTATTTTATTTATTATCCATTTACTAAACACTTCTGTTCTCTGTTTGTTCCTGAGATGCCGGACTAATTGTCACTGTATGTTTGGGATTGGCAAACTGAGGCCCTCAAGTGGTGGATGACTACATCTCCCAACATTCTCAGACAGTCAATATCTGGCTGGAGATAATTACAATTGTAGTCCTCCACAACTGAAGGACCTTGTGTTGCCAATCCCTGCTGTACATGTTTGCATCTGGTTCATAATTCTGTTAAAAAAAAACATGTCCCACCTTAATGTTATTGCTTGGAGAAAGCTTTACAGCAAATCTTGGGAGGGCGATTTTACTTATCAATACTTCCTCATTGAAAGTGAGTGCTGAAAATTCACTCTTCTGACAGAAAAGATTATTTTCAGTTATATTGGTGTTTTGGGACTGTATTTCCAATATTCAATCCTCACTGTATGTTAGTTAATATATCAAACTTGGTACTTGGAATGTTTCTTACACAAACATATTTCAAAATTATGAATGTGAAACCATATCCTCTCACTGGTTTTTACCCCACCCAAGTATTTTCTGGAGTGAATATGCATTTTCTTTGGCATTAAAGTTTTGAGAAGTACAAGTACTTAAATCTTACATGGATTATGGAAATTATGTTAGTCCTTATAAGTGGAAACACCAGTGGCTTGTATTGCTAAGCTTATTGATAATGAAAGTTAAGCAGATATGAACCTTGTACTATATAGTAGCAGTCTGTCTTCATATTAGATATTATGAAAAGCAGATAGTGTTTGTATAGACTTAGAAGACCTTACATATTTCCTATACAGTTTAAATGACTCTAGCTAAAAGAGTAATTTGTAGGCAGGTTGTCTTTTCAACTTAGTTGGGGAGGGTTTATTATACATTTAGCTGTAACTTCAAGGGATAGTAATACTTAAAATGTAAAAAAAAATGTTGTAGGGTTTATCCCCCTGAGTAAAACAAGAGTAATCCCACTGCTGAAAGGTGTTTCATTCAAAAGTTATTAATTTTCAAATTTGATTTTTTTAGGTGCAATATCACAGTGGCCTGAAATTGTACAGTGGCGCTGTTGCTACACCATCCTATGTCGATTTATGGTCCCGGGACCAGAGCTGTCCATAGGATTGTGTAACAACAGCGCCACTGTGCAATTTCAGGCCACTGTTTCTTCAGGGCAATGTGTCCTTGGGTCCTCTACAAAATAGTCTATCCCGTAAAGTATCAGTCTGCCCCAGTCACAGCTTACGTCGGGGGGGGGGTCCCTGCCTGACACGTTACATACCAATTTCTTATTTTATTCATTTTATTTTATGTATTTATTATTACTGTCATCCCCAATCCCAGTCAACAACCCCCTCCCCCCAAAAAAAAATGTCCTGTTCAACCGATTATTTCCCCAGACTCCACCAACACAGGCACTCTCCTCAGACCCTTTTTATACCATGTCTTATTTTTTTATTTTTATTAATTGTCCCCCCAATCTCAGTCAAAACCCCCCCAAAAAAATCCCCTGTTCAACTGACCCGCACAACACTTTTATACAAGGCCTGTTGGAAATAAAATAATATTTGCTATGAGTTGTGTTTAAATTCAATGTTCCCATTGATTTCAATGCAATGGGCTAGGCAAAAGAAGCAGAAAAACTGCACTTTTCACAGGAAATTATTTGCCAAGTGGGAAGTACCATTATTCACCGATTTTGGTTTAAGGCTAAAATTTTTGCCCATCCCTAGTCAGGACCCACCCACAAAATGAATGCTGGCTACTCCATTGCCACAAAATAACGCGTCATATTCTACCCTACACTGTCTACAGGAAATATAGTTTCAGTCAGGAATAAACACAAGTAACTTTAAATAAAATGTTGGTATTCTAACAATACTAGCTTAAAGAAACCTAGTGATACGTGAGAAATTGAAAATAATACCTGTGTGATCGATAATTCTAGTTTATCCTCAGATACTATGTTTGTCCACTCATTCGCACACATAAACATGTCTATCTGTAGTGGAGCACCTCCCACAGTTTTTCTGCTTTTTCTATCTCAACTGTTCTCCCTAGACCTCCTCACCACCACACATCATGTACTTCTCTCATTGCTGGGTCTTTAGGTGGCTATATAAAACATAGGCAATTGCTAGACTGGGTATTGTCTGGAGAGTGGTTCATAATAGGACAGGTGAGTGAGAACAGTTTGCACTGAGTTAATCAAGAAAAGAGAGGATGAACCTTCAGAACAACTGTCCCGCTATCAATGGCTGTCTCTGTATCCAGCTTTCTTTACAGTTGTGTTTCTGCATGTGTGCAGAGTGCATTCCATGAAATGGGCATTTACTAGTATCAAAGATAACAGCACAACTTACTTTCTTAATAAGCAGGTGAAATTTATTTGGCATGTCTCCAAACATTGATTTTCTATACCCATTTCTTATGCCCATGCTCATTCTGTTTGAGCAGCTTAACTTCTCTTCAGATAATTTAGAATACACCAAGAGCTTATTGTATCTGTGGTGACTTAATATATATTGTATATAGAGGAAATATAAACTTAATATCCAATGGAAAATGCATCATTATAAAACTGACAACTAGTAAGGTAAATAAGGACAATGCACTGTTATAGGACATTTTCAGAACTTAAATCAGTCTATATTTTATATATTTTGTAAGCAGCCTAACAATAACGAACACCTAACTCTTGCCTTGCAGGTAGTCGAGAGTCGGCCTTTATTTATGCCATCTCTTCTGCTGGTGTAGTATTTGCTATAACTCGCGCTTGCAGCCAGGGAGACCTGAAGTCCTGTACCTGTGATCCTAAGAAGAAAGGCTCTTCCAAAGACAGCAGAGGCACGTTTGACTGGGGTGGTTGTAGCGATAATATAGATTATGGCATCAAATTTGCCAGAGCATTTGTGGATGCCAAGGAAAGAAAGGGTAAAGATGCCAGAGCCCTAATGAATCTTCACAACAACAAAGCTGGAAGAAAGGTACCTCTTTTTTTATTGTTAAGGTTAGACAGCTTTAAAATCTACATTTAGCCCTTTGAGTGCCAGAGGGGTACGCAGTGCCTTGCATAGAAACAATTGCACAATTGCACAGTAAAATTAAACAAGAATGGTGTTTAATTGTTTCTTTTATTGGACAAACACACATTTGAAATGTAAATTCAAATTTGTGTCAATTTTTTCTTATTTCATATTTTGATCCTGCTCAACATTGACTGAATATACCATAGATGTCATTTAATACAATTATTTTGTTTTTAATCTATCTCAAAGAAACCTATGAACCTATGGATGTGACCTTAATGAAGACTTCAGATCATTAAATACTTTCACACACCAATGTAAAAACAAAAAGCAAATGTTATATAAAGTATCTTAAAGAGGGTGTGAGTGCTTTCAAATGAATATGGATTCCTACAGCTAAGGAAAAAACACAATAGGTGCACACAAACACTATCTATGCAAGGAGACAGAGGGTTGCTCAAGCTTGAACGCACACAGCTTCTTCATTATCATTCTGAGCAGTGTTCAAGAAATATAGAAAAATGCTAAAAGAATATTATACAACACCGAAGACAGACAGCCAAACATGTCTTATGCAGTTAGTCTTCAGGTGTATGTCATTTGGAATAGTGCCTCTGAATAAGAGTACAGAAAAAGCTGTGTGTGTTTTTAGCTTGAGCAGGAAAGTCTCCTTCCGTGGATGGAGTTTTTCCCACCTGTTGTGTTTTTCCTTTGTTGAGGTAATCTCATCATAGTAAAGGGGTTGCTCTTCCAGAACCTGCATGTTCCTTTCCTTTAGAGCACTGGAAGGTCCATGGAGGCCCTACTGTGCAGTAAGTCTTTTAGTCTATCCCAGAGATTCTCAGTCATTTTTATGCTGGAGTCCTCTCTAACAGACAATGTGCAATTGTTTGGTGGTACACCTAACATTTTATAGATCATTTGTCAACAAGTAAGAAATGGTACACTAACATTATTATATAGTTATTTTAGGTCTCACATTCAGGATAACAAAAGAAAACATATTGTACATAAATTCCATAAATATATATTTGTAGGTCAACATTCACATTTTTGTGAATTTTTGTATAGAAATAAGTGAGCACCCTTATTTGGTGTCTGTGGTACACTATGTGCCAATGCACCCTGGTTTAGAATCACTGGTCTATATTATAATCTTACAGATTGATTTTCAAGTCCATAGTTACTCTTTTTATTCTTTGCTTCCCCATTGTGCTATAAACCAGAATGAAGCTCTCATAATAAACTATAGGTATGTTAACTCCAAGGAAGATCTTCTCAGCAATACTTCTGTGCTACTAATAATTAGACCCTACACATAACAATTTATTATAAAATGCATCAATGTTTTGTTAATAAACTACGTAATTATTAATATAAACACCATTTTGACTATTATTATTATTATGATTATTTATATAGTGCAAACGTATTCAACAGCACTGGTTTTATATTGGTTTGGTGCCACATTGTTCGTCAGGGTTACACCCATTGAGGCAGATGTACTAAAGATAATTGGAGCAATTTTAGAGCAAATCAACTTCTCCATGGGGAACAAATAAAAATTCCTCAACTTCACATTGTTAAAATGAGAATTCAAAACCCTGAATGATAAAGATGTCTCCAAAACTTAGCATAGCATTCTAAGGGGCTCAATGTGATTTGCTATGCAACGTGTTGCACATTCCTCTTGTGCTTAAATCAACAGGAATTGTTATGTTTCCCCTGGGGTACATTTGGTTTGCCCCAAAATCGCTCCAATTCTTAGTGCATAAGCCTCAGTGAATGATTTCCAGATAAGCAATTCATTGGGGTGAGTCAGATTTTCCACAATCACATACGTACAGCATTCCATAGGTTTGGACATTTTTATCCCAAGATATTTTCTCAGATTAGTATACTTGTATGCTATGAGATAGCTTGGCATTGGAAAGCAATGTGCATTTATAATTTGGCTATATCTTGAATTAAGGAATAGTTAAAGCCAAGAAAAAGAGTAATACTGAAGGACATGTTCTCTAATTAAACTGATCTATAAAGCATGTTAAATTAATATTTGAGTTAATATTCTCCTCTTATTCACTCTGCACTTGAGGGTCTGATTAATATCACCAGAATTTGTAATTTTCTCATTCTGTCTAGCAGTATGGTGGCTTATTCAGCAAGCTAAACTGAATTTTATATTATAATGTTATTGCTTTTTCTATAAAGTGTCAACAGATTCTACAATGTTTTACAATAGATAAACAACAAAAGAGCAATGTACAATGGGGTAAAATATATGCCGTAAGTATATTCACAATCAACATTACAAAGCATTGGGAACAGTAGGATAAGAGAGACTTGCTCTCTAGAACTTACAGTCTATAGGACATGAGTGACTGATAAAAAAAGTCGTATTGCTTGGAGCTGCAGAGTCGTCCAGCCACAGATTGTGACACAATAGGGAGAGGGAAGTGGCAAAATGCTATAAGGAACTGTGAAGTGGAATACTCAGCAGATAGTAAAATGTCTTGTCCCAGTGTTAGAGTAAAGTAAGAGTGCAAGGAGGCATAAAGCAGTATGGAATGAGAGAGGGATAATGGTACAGGGAAGGGAAGGGAAACATGGCTATGCTAGCTGTTGAGGTTAAAAAATATTCCCCTGTAAACAGACCCACTCACTTCCCAGACTTTAGCTTGCTGAATAAGGACTTGGCTTCCCTCTTTCCCAAACACCATTATTGTTTTATGTGTGCTCATCTCATTGCCTTGCATATAATACAATGTGCAAAATATTTTGATACTAATTTCTCTGGTCTTCGCATATTAGAACAAATGCAATAGCAACTTAGCATGCAAATGCTCATGCACAAATCTAGCATGCAGTTTTAGCTTGGACGTTTTTTTCCTTAACTTAATGGCTCCTAATTTTCACTCTCTTTTGCTATTACAGAACAAAATGTCCATATTCATATCTGTCTGGTCTAGGGATTGGCAACATTTTTCACCTCAAACTAGAAAAGGTGAACAATGGCACTTCACTCAGAGGGATACATTTTCAGTGAAAACTGAGTTTCGCATTTTTCCACCTTGCTCATTACATTAAAGGGATAGTATTACTTCATTTTATCTTTATTTTATTTTGTAGGCATTAAAAAAACATGAAGAATGATATAAGTCTTATCTCTCAAACCTTTATGGTTTAAGAGATATTCACAAGCAAAGTATCCCCCCCCTGTTCAGCCAAATCAGAAGGGAGGTGCCCAGGTAGACTGCAGAGAGGGACAATCTTCAATTAAGATAAGGGAAAAACCTGAAAAGCTTGTCAAGGGGGGCAGGGATTTCACTGTTTTCATAGGAATAAGAGTGTCCCCTTCTGTTATCTGTCCAGTCTATGGACTGCATTCCACACATGAGAAGAGATTGTTTACAGTAGGTAAAAGGGGTGGGAGGGGGAAACTTTGCTTGTGAATATCTCTTAAACCATAAAGGTTTGAGAGATAAGACTTATATCATTCTTCATGTTTTTTAATGCCTACAAAATAAAATAAAGTTAAAACGAAGTATTACTATCCTTTTAAACTCAATGATAATACTGAATTTCCCCACCACATGGAAGGTTTCCATTCTTTTTCTCCCAGAATAGTATAAAAGGGGTATCAGGTTCCAACACCATGTCATTCTGTTTTTGTTAGAGAGAGAGAGAGAAAGAAGCACAATTTTTCAGCTAGACGATATAATAAATAAAGTGTAGATGGAATTAGTTTACCACATCTTATAGACAGGCAATTTGTTAGGGGAGTCTGGTGGACTGTTTTGGGAAGTCTAGGGGACTCTAGAGGAGTGTGAAGGGAGAAAGGTGATTTATCCAACATACCCCACAATCTGGTTTAACTGAGAAGAGACAGGCAAGTGATTAAAGTTCTTTCCTGAGCTGGCTAAACCTCAGTGTTAGGGGTGTCTGAGGGATTATGAAGGGAGAAAGAAGATTTACCCCAAATACTCCAACATTTTTTGACTGAGAAGAGTCATGCAGGTGGTCCAAGTTCCTTCTTGAGCTGACTGAGCCTCTGTGACTGACTGTCTTCCTGCCAGAAGAAGAGGGTGCATCATATTTAGTAAGGTCCATCATCATCTGTGGTGTCACTGTAGTGTCATTGGGAGAGAGAAAGAAATCAGCAGTTAAATCTTCTTTACATCAACTAGAGGCAAATGGGAAAGAACCAGTTGCACAAAAAAGAGTGCTTTCTTATTTAATTTTTTTATAGCTGGTGATAAGAACAGTTAAAAAAATAGTTTGACGATAGATGATAGGGTCCCCGACATGAGTTATGTCTGAGGCTAACAGATACTAGAAGAGACAGAGACTTACTGTATATGACAGAGTATTGTAAAGTGTAAGAATACATCACAAGCAATCAGTTATTTGGTCTAAGTTACAGTTTAAATCTACAATACTTTAATTTACTTTAATAATATCCAGCAAACATACTAGGGTCATGGATAGGGAGAAAGGAGTAGGAGCAGCATACGTACTTCTTAGTAAAAGGGTAGTCCAAAATCTGACTGAAGCCATTATTCCTGCACGTGTGCAGTAAATGATGAAATTATGATTATCCTCCTCCTGAGGAGTCTGTTTGTGAAAATGACATAAAAAGTTCCTCCACCACCAGCAGCAGTATTAAAAAACCATTTTGAAAACCACTGAAAATGACGAGTTACATTCTAGTGTTGATGGGATAAAAGAGGAAGATGTAGCAGTTCATCCGACTGCTGCATCAGACAGTGAGACAAACAAGTACAACAGCTGTCCTGAATGTAGTAATGAACATTCTGAAAATCCTTGTAAGGGTAAAAGTAAATTGTTTGAGACTTCAAAAAGCATGGAGGAATATAAAATTAGTGGGGAGAAAGCAGAATCTGCACAGGAAATGTGGGATATTGCTAATTTTTCATTAAAATTTCTCTGGAAACATATTTGACTTTTTGCCCATTCGTGGTCTGATCCTAACCACACAGATAGTTCATAGTCCAAAATGTTAGGTAAACCTCCTCTCCACAAGAAAACAACACACACCCCAGGTTAAAAGTTTTGAGCTTTTTGTGATTTATATCAGTTTGGTCCCACCCACATACAGTCCAGCCCATTTGTATCTAGGATAATCTGTGTGATGAAGAAGGGCAAAAAGATCAGAACAGATTAATTTAAGGACCCTGGAGATAATGGTAAACATATAAAAAATGGAATGTATATTTGTTTAGGTTTCTGACGCCTCTGCCCTGATCTTTTTGGAAATTCATCTCCCCTAACAGTAGCTATGTGATTGAATATTAATCTTAAAACAATTGAGGTTATGCACTAAGGCGTGATAAAGTGCTGATGATCTCTCCAGTGAAATCACTTCTCCAATTCCAATGTTATTCTATGGAGCCAGTGCATTAAGATTCCTCCAACTTTAGAGATCTTCGTGCACAGGCTCCATAGAATGACATGGGTATTGAAGGAGCGATATCATTGGAGAAGTTATTTCCACATTATTACCTCTTTATCATGCCTTAGTGCATAAATTCCAATATGTATTATATGTCTTCACTTTGATAAAATAATCACCTCATATTAGATGTGAAGACAAACCTGAATTTGATCTAAAAATCAATATATAGTTCTTAAGTTCAAAATGATATCTTTCTTGATGTAGGCTGTGAAGAGATTCATGAAACAAGAGTGCAAGTGTCATGGTGTAAGCGGATCCTGTACTTTGAGGACTTGCTGGATGGCTATGGGAGATTTCCGAAAAACTGGGGACTACCTGAGAAAAAAATATAATGGAGCCATACAAGTAGTTATGAACCAAGACGGGACTGGTTTTACTGTGGCCAACAAGAGATTTAACAGACCTACTACCAATGATCTGGTGTACTTTGAGAATTCCCCTGATTACTGCATCAGAGACCGGGATTCAGGTAAGTGCTCTGTCTATGGGCCTTGTACACAAAACAGGAGAGCAATTTTGAGGTAAAGCAGCTGCAGATATTCGCCAAATCGTCATTGATTTGAATTGGGCTTTTAGACCCTTGAATACTAGAGGGATCTTTAACACATTATGAAGCAATGCATCAGGACCATTCTAGAACTTAGGGTGCTAAATTCCCCATGTCATTCAATGGGAATTTGGGAAATTTGCTTTTGTCCTAGAACTACTTCACTTTTCTTTTAAACATAGGAGGGTTCTAAAATAAGTGAAAATCTTATATATGGTAATGAGATTTCAATAGTTAGACACACACACTATATATATATATATATATATATAGATATATATATAGATATATATATAGATATAGAGTGTGTGTGTATATATACACACACACAGTAATGTGCAAACTTTTTAGGCAGGTGTGAAACAATACTGTAAAGTAAGAAAGCTTTCAACAATAGACATGTTAATTGTTTATTTGTATCAATTAACAAAATGCAAAGTGAGTGAACAGAAGAAAAATCTAAATCAAATCAATATCTGGTGTGAACACCCTTTGCCTTCAAAACAGCATCAATTATTCTAGGTACACTTGCACAGTTTTTTCTTGGAGAACTAATCACAGTTCTTCTGTAGATTTAGGGAGCCTCAGTGGCTTCTCTCTCTTCATGTAATCCCAGACAGACTTGATGATATTGAGATCAGGATTCTGTGGGGGCCATACCATCACTTCCAGGACTCCTTGTTCTTCATTACGCTGAAGACTTTGGCTGCATGTTTGGGGTCGTTGTCATGCTGCAGAATTTCTGGCCAATCAGATGCCTCCCTGATGGTATTGCATGATGGATAAATATCTGCCTGTTATTCTTGGCACTGAAAATACCATTAATTCTGTTCAAAGCAGAAATGCAGCACCAAACTTGCAAGGAACCTCCACCACGCTTCACTTTTGCCCGCAGACACTCATTCTTGTGCTGTTCTCCAGCCCTTCGGCGAATAAACTGCCTTCTGCTAACAGCCAAATATATCAACTTTTGACTCATCAGTCCAGAACACCTGCTTCCATTTTTCTGCACCACAGTTCCTGTGTTTTTGTGCATAGCTGAGTCACTTGGCCTTGTTTCCACATTGGAGGTATGCCTTTGTTAGTCGCAAGTCTTCCATGAAGACCGCTTCTGACTAGACTTCTCCGGACAGTAGATGGGTGTACCAAGATTCTACTGTCTTCTGCCAATTCTAAGCTGATGGCACTGCTGGACATCTTCCAGTCGTGAAGGGAATTAAGCATGATGTGTCTTTCATCTGCTGCTCTAAGTTTCCTTGGCAGACCACTCTGTCTACAATCCTCAGCGTTGCCTATTTCTTTGTGCTTCTTCAAAAAAATCTTGAACAGCTCATCTGGAAACCCCTGCCTGCCTTGAAATATCTGCCTGGGAGAGGCCTTGCTGATGCAGTATAAGTAACTTGTGCCTTGTTGCTGTGCTCAGTCTTGCCTCGGTGTATGACTTTTGACATTAAACTGTCTTCAGCAACCGCACGTTTGTTAGCTGAGTTTGGCTGTTCCTCATCCAGTTTTATTTCTCGTACACAGCTGTTTCTGTTTCAGTTAATTATTGTGTTTCAACCTACATATTAAATTGATGATCATTAACACCTGTTTGGTATAATTGTTTAATTATACACCTGACCGTATACCTAGAAAATCCCTGACTTTGTGCAAGTGTACCTAGTAGAATTGATGCTGTTTTGAAGGCAAAGGGTGGTCACACCAAACATTTAGATTTTTCTTCTGCTCACTCACTATACAATTTCTAATTGATGAATACAATCTATTCACATGTCTATTTTTGTAAGCAATATATACATATACAAACACAGAATGACCCGGCATTGCCTGGGGGTTGTCTCTCTGAGAGTATGCTAGTATGTGTGTGTTTGTGTATGTTGGGGATGAACAGTGATTTGGACAAGCGCTGTCACTTGGTGTATCTGTCACATCCTCTTACACTGTGTCTGTCACACTTGGGGGATTTATGCACTAAGGTGTGATAAAGAGGTGATAATGTGGAGATAACTTCTCCCGTGATATCACTTCTCCAGTTCCTGTGTTATTCTATGGAGCCTATGCACTAAAATTCCTCCAATAGACTGTAAGCTCTCATGAACAGGGCCCTCTGATCCCTTTGTTTTCCATGTTCCACTTGTATGATTCAATAGCTCTGTATGTTCCCTATTGCACAGTGCTGCAGAATAATAACAACTTTGGAGGTCTTAGTGCATAGGTACTATAGAATAACAAAGGGATTGGAGAAATGATATCACTGGAGACGTCATCTTCTCTTTATCACCTCTTTATCATGCCTTAGCGCATAACCACCTTGGTCTCCTACTGTCTGTCACTTTCTCTCCCACTGTCTCTTTTACTTTCTCTCACTCTGTCTCTCATTGTCTCACTGTTTCTATTACCGTCAAGGTCTCTTGTCTGTCACTGCCCCCATTTCTGCCTCAGTTTCTCTCTGCCTCTGTATCGTTCACTCTGTTCCTGCTGCTGTATCTCTTTTTTGTCAGTATATCTATCTGTGAGTCCCTCACTGTCTGTTTTTCATCATCTGTCTTTGTTCTTTGTTTTTCTGCCTCCCTGTTTCTCTCTTTGACTGTCTCTGGCTGTCTCCCTCCATGTGCCTCCATTTGTTACATTGTGGTCTGTCTTTGTTTCTCTATGTCTGCTTTTGTCTTCGTCTAAGGAACAGAGTGGTGCACGTCACATTGAAGCAATGCATTATGGTCCTTAACCCATTTAATACATTCAAGGCATTGTAAATTAAGGCGTTTGAGACATGTTTGGCATTGAAGAGGTAAAAGTTCTTTTAAACCCTTGTGTGCAGCAGACTGGTTTTACTACCTTGGAACGCACTTACTCTGTGCCCATGGTGGAAGTAGTGGAAGTGTTCTAACAATGTCAGACATGTCATTGTGTGGGAGAGGCTGCACTGGGAGTGGGTGTTTGGGAGAAGGGAAGGTAATATTTGACCTGCACATGGGCAGAACTGGTGAGTGTTTAGTTGGGTAAGTGTCCAAGCCAGGACGGATGTGAAAGTTAAAAAAAAAAAAAAAAAAGAAAAAAAAAAGGGTAGAAATAGGGGGGGGGGATACATATGACAGTGGCATTTTCAGGGTATCAATAGTGACAAACTTAACTCTTTCATGTTGTGGGAGGTGATTAAAGGGTCAGTAATGTCCCAAAAACATACTTAGAGTTTTGTAGAGATTCAAAAAATAAACTCTATGGCACAAATCCTATCTCTCAAACCGCTATGGTTTGAGAGATATATGCATTCAAAGTTCCCTCCTCGAGGAGGCTCTTCAGCAGAGCCGAAGTCACATTATTTAAAAAGAATTACTTTGGAAAGGTCTACAAAGTGTGCTTGCAAACCAGGCACACTTTGTAGACCTTTCCAATGAAGTAATTATTTTCCAGTAAAGCTATATCGGCTCTGCTGCAGAACCACCGGCTGATCCCCGGACTGGGATCTCCTGCTGTCAGCGCAGCGCTGACGTCAGGAGAAGGGGAGGGGGGAGCTTTCAATGCCTCTATCTCACAAACCATAGCGGTTTGAGAGATAGGATTTTTGCCGTAGAGTTTATTTTCTGAAGCTCTACAAAACTGTAAGAATTTTTATCGGGACATTACTGACCCTTTAAGCCTAAGGCTGGGCTGTCATGAATTGAGTCTGATGTAGAGAGACGTGGTAAAATGGGGGCATGTAAACCGGTACTGACTGTTATTTGTTACAAATTAATTTGTTATTGAGTGGTTGATTACTGACTGTTATTTGTTACAAATTAATTTGTTATTGAGTGGTTGATTTAATATTGGTGAATATTTATACCGAGTGCCTTCAGAGGCGGTATGAATATTGTGTAAACAGGTGTAAAGTGTTGGGTGTTGTATATTTGACAGATGCTATTTGGAGGTGGAGTAGAAAAGTTAGGAGTCTTGTTATCCAGAGGAGGGAGTGGATTAGTAACATGGTTGAGCCTTCGTGCAGAGATCTTCACAGAAGTAGCCTAGGGAGCTTTGTCCACCTGGCCACTCCTCTGAAAATCAAACCTCCCATGAAACTCCTTGCATAGATTTCACAGGAAAGGGCAGGAGGGCTGCTATAAAAGTAATCCCCCTATGCTTTCACCAGTGGGAAAGGCAGTATGAAAAAGGTTTGAATAACTCCTCCTTCCTGCCATCCCTGGGTGAGTGTGTGTTCCAGGTACTCAGAATTTTGGTCACATGATGTGATTCTTTTATATCTCTATATATGTACTTTTTTGTATTTACTTTTTTATATATAGTTTTTGGCGGTTATGCAGTCTCTGTATCATTTTGCAATTTAATTTTACAAAGTACATGTCAATTCTCAGATCTAGGAGGTTTCAAGGGACCTCCCAAGAAATTAAAAAATTGACAGCAGAAAATTAAATTTTACATCTATAGCAAGTGAGTATTAATATTCAGCATGCAAACCAGTGACATAATGCTTAGTACTCAATGGATATATTTTAATGAACAGCTATTATGTACAAGAGCTTCTGTGCAGACGGAGTGACGTATTTATCGGCACTAATGGAAATAGCTGTTTCTAATGTTAGATAACACTGTGGTGACTTCATTCTAAGATTCTACATCTTTCTCTGTACCAGAATTTGAAATATATTGATTATGATGTCAGATTTACATGGAATGAGCTGATGCAAGGAGAGCACTTAAGGAATGAAATAAGCAAAGATGCACTTAACCTGATTTTATAATGTTCCTCTCAAACTGTGCTATTTCCATAGAATTTCAATTGTATGTCTGATATTGACTGTTGGTTTAAGGTCACATTGAAAAAAATGACGTCTTCCTAACGGAAAGCTTAAGCTCTTAACCCTTTGACTGCCAGAGGGGTACGCAATACTGTTAGTACCCCTCTGGCACTCAAAGGGTTAATGTCAGTGCTGGAATTGAAATTAGTTATGACTGGATGTTGGTTTGTTTTGTCCAACAATATGGTTCATATAGAATGCAGGGAGAAATGGCTTTCTTTCACCCCTCAATAAAGCAGCATTTTCCATTATAATAGTTAATATCTTACTTTCCACTGGTTGAAGTGATAACAAGAAACATATCACATCATTACATGCAAAAAGAGGCAAAAGCTATATATATATATCACTGAGGGTAAATGTAAGCACAGAGTTTACCTCAAAACACTAGGGCCACTTTAAAGGAGCAGTCACAAGGCTGTATTTATATCCCAAGCGCCGCTAGGCAAGACACTTTAGGCACTCTTAACTCTGCCAATAGCCACACTCCCACTCCTCACACAATATGCCACAAGTCCCATCCACATTTCCTGACAGAAAATACTCTTGACGTATAACAAGCAAAAATGAAAAGTGCTTTAAACCCTTGGTTGCTAGAGAAATCTCCAAGGCATGGTATAACAATTTTTAACTGAATTATAGTTTGATAAATATTTAGCTTTATTTAATTATCAGTCTATGCAAGCTAAACAGTAATTGCTGGCACAGCCGTGTTCTAAGCACTACCATTCCATACAACTCTACCTCCCAACTGCTACTCCGTCATGCTCCTTCTTATTCTAATAACCGGAGAAAGGAGGTTCATAAGACACTTGTTTATAGTCAAAAAATGATATGACTAAATTTACTGTAACCCTAAGGGAGTGGCAATTAAGAAGAAAGCAGTGTAGACTATAAATATGTCGCACACGGCCGTGCCAGGCAGTGATGTGCATAAACTGACAAATAACTAAAGTTAAGTATCTCATAAACTATTATTTTAAATAAAATATGGCTAATATAATACATACCATAAGTGATTTTTAAATATCTTCAAAATAAGCTTACTGTAAGTTGTTATACATTTTAGTTTCACTTTAATGTTTCTTTAAATATTATATTATGTAGACCATTTTATTAGAAGTGGAATACTGATAAACAATATCATTTGAAGACAGTTTCCCATAGGTCATGCTTTGGAGTGTGTGTTAGCTGAAGACAAAACAAATTAGTGTACGTTTTGGTTTTGTGAGGAAGGGTCTCTACTTTTGAGTGTTTTTTTCCCCAACAGCCCAACTTAGTCATAAATTTCTAAAAACATTGGCCCATAATTATAAAAGCAAACTAGAGTTATTCTGGAGTAAACCAACTGCACCTCTTGAATGCTAGAGTGGTCTTCAATGTATTGGAGACTTCTATAGCATTTGAGGGGTTAAAACACTCTAGTGAAGTGCATGAGAATGTAGGATTTTTTATTTGTCCCCTACAGGATATATGACTTACTCCAGAATAACGACACTTTTCTTTTATAAACATAGTCATAGGTACCAGGACACATAATTTTTCCTGTTAATATATTACCCAATGTGTTGGCCACAATGCATTGCTATGTATTTGTTATGTATGCTGCAATATAAAGCACGCAAGAGAAAGTGGAAAGTGGACAGAGACAGACACTCCAATGGCAGATAGACACAAGCAAGAGGTGTAGAAAGGTGGCCCAGCAAAAAATACACCAATATACAAGCTATGTGAGACCAGAAGAGCAATATATAAAGCATTACATGAGACTGACATGGCAACACAAACTTTCTACAGTCTATAAACTTAAAAATATCTATTATCAATAGACTTAAAAGCCTCAACAGAGTTCTTCAACTCCATTTTGCAAGTGGCCCTAAGGCTTTGCTCACATTGCATGGGACTGTTTACAATGGTGACCATTAAAGGAAATGTGGTACATTTCAACTTTCCACAGTTCAACAGTGCATTAAGTCCAGATATATAGTAAGGATTACAAGGGATTCTTGTAAATATTTTAAGCCGTTGTCATTTCCCTGCAATGTTGTGACTGCTGTATATACCAATAGACATGGATGCTGGAAGAACAAAAACTTCCTACACAATAACAGTAAAATTGTGACAATTTTTCACGAGTACATGTAACAAACCCATTCTTCCAAAAAGCAGATGGGGATCTTCTTCAGTGTGCACTGACAAAGTCCATCTTTCTTGCCCTTTTCTGTGCAAACACAGTGGTAGAAAAGGGAACTTTTGTTATTTAGTGTTTATTTTCTTAATGTAGTGAAGATTAGGAGCAAAGGTGTCAGGGGTCTCCACTGGAATTCAGTTAAAAAATTAAGTGTTTGCAATTTTACTTTTTCAGTAAGGTTATGCTTCTTTTCATCTGAAGACCTAAAACGGATGAAGGGCATAGGTAGAATGCTCCATCCCACTGGGCAAAGGTCAAGGGTTGTATTGCACTATCCCCCACTTTAGCAGTTATATATATTGTTCTCATGGGTAGAAGGGGTGTGGAAGCCATACCGTTCCTTTCCTGCTTTGGCATTGTTTTGATATTGCTTGTATTAACCCAATACATTTCAATTATTGCTCCTTTCCTTTTGACAATGGTTGAGGAGAAAAGTGAAGGAATATAACCATCCTCGCCTCCCGCCTCAAACTTGTTTCCCGTGTGCTATTTGTGTACCCAAGCAGTACCAATGATGTTTCATATTCTAATTAAGCTTTTCAGCAACATTTCCTATGCCAATGAAGCATTTTCATACGTTAATGATGATTTCAGTGATGTTTCATATGCTAATGAAGCTCTGTGCAGTACCAGGAAACTTTCACTGTTCCCAGAAATAAAAGCGTGAATATCTCTTTAACTATGCATCTTCTGGATTTTTAGCTAACATGACACACAGGCAGTTTTGAATGAAGTTTTCAGAGATGTAAAAAAGGTTAAAGGTGATAGGTCCACTTTAAGAAGACAATTCCCGTCCATTCATGGGTGTAAATCTGCTGGAGAGATTTTGATAAATATGGACAATGACTTGCTTTAAAATCTGACTAACAGAGAAAAATAGGGGACAATGCAAATCAATTAAGTGCCCGGAGACATTAACCCTTTACGGACCAAGGCGTGTATGGAGCATTACAGAGCAAAACATTACCCACACACCCTGGTTGGTAAAGGTTTAAGAATGTTTGTACATGACCCCCTTAGTTATGTTCAGGTAGTAAGCCTGTACTTAAAGGGGGGAATATAATAATAAGTAGGCCTTGTGTATTAAAGCAAATGGGAGAATTTCAGGGGCAAACCAAGTGTACCATAGGGGCCGTATAAACATTTCTATTGTTTTAAGTGGAAATTTTAATCAAATACATACATTTTGATGGCAGATAAGAACCAGTTGTCCCATTCAGTCTTAGCCAGATAAAATGCACAGTCTTACATAGTTCCCATAATAGACTTATGTCAATCCCAGCCATTTTTAATGCCTTTACTGTATTAGCCCCTACCACTTCTGCTGGGAGGATATTCCGTGAATTTATCACCCTTACCCTAAAATAGTACATATGCACATAACGTCTGAATCTTCCACCACATAACTTTAGACCATGCACTCTTATTCTAGTATTTCTGTTTTTCTAAAAAATGCTTTCCTCCAGAAGCTTATTAAATATTTTTATGTTTAAAGGTTTCTATCATATCCCCCATTTCCTCCTCTCTTCCAATCTATACATATCTAAATCTTTGAGTCTGTCCTGGTAAGTTTTGTCATAAATGCCCTGCACCATTTTAGAGGATTTTCTTTGCATTGCTTTTGATTTACTAATGTTCCCTGGAGATGTGGTCTCCAGAACTGTACATTCTGCTCCAGGTCTCACCAGTCTCACCAGGTCTCACCAGTGATCTATACGGTGGCATTAAAACTCACCCTTAAAAAATCACACGGATACTAGAGAGTTCTCCAGTACATTGCATATCAAAATGTTAGAGACTTCTCAAGCATTCAGGAGGTTAAAAGTCCCATTTAAAACAATAGGAATGTATTTATTCCCTGTAGGCATACATGGGAACCTTCTCATCCATGGTTCCTGGAGAAGCACACAGGGCTGGGGATGGGAGTGTCCAAATGGCATCATAATGTGGGAGGAGCTTTAGAGTGACACAGAGATGGAGTTTAAGAGGCAGGGTTTGCATTTAAAGGGACAGAAAAGTGGGAGGAACAGTGTGGGAAAGCAGGAGGTCTTACCATCGAACTCACACAGCTGAAGAATCCTCCTCTGTCCCTAGAGGCTCAGTAATTCATTCTGAGAACTGGAGTCTGCAGGACAGATTAAGAGAGTTCCCAGGAATGCCTACAGAGCAATTGCATTACACTTATACATAAGGCCCAGCGGCTCTACTTGTTTAACAGAAAGGCTTAGCTAGATATGTTTTTTTCATACAGCATCAGATTGATCTTTTTATTTTTTCTTGCTGTGGATCCTTGGTGTAGTATATAGCTGAATAGTGTTATTTTACTATCTGAACATGTTTACATAGTCCTAAAGAGCCCATTTGGGACTTTTCTCTATAGAATTTGTCATTCAGACTGACAAACTATTTTGCCCATCTAGGGAAAGTGTGATCTAAAGTCTAAAATGAAGCTCAGTAGATACAAGGAACTACAGAAACTACAAATAAATCAGGAGACTGGTAGAGGAAAAAAATATGATTTTTTTGGCTAAGTGGCTACTTTTTACCTATAAATAAATGGAGCTGACTAATGTATGAAGGATCTAAGTAACTCTTATTAACCCTTTAATTGCCAGCAAAGTTTGCAACACATTGTGAAGCTATGCATCGTGTAACTCTCTGGCATTCAAAGGGTTAAACAAAGTAAAAACCACATATTCTATAGGCATAGTTCTTTTCAGTGTCATGGTTAAAACACCCGGACTCAAACCAACATTCTGTATTTTAATATATCTTGAGAAATAAGTAGTATTTTCATATTCACTGTATTTTATTTTAGTTATGCTTCCAAGTCAAATATATATACATGGGGACTTTACCCATGTTTATATTTTTTGGCCATATTTATATTTTCTTTTAAAAAATGTGACTTACATTAGTAGTGCACTGCATGCATTATTGGCTGTGTAAAAAAACAAGGTAAACTAAACTATATAGAGGTTGCTTTACATTGGATTCGATATATATTGTCTCTGGATGGCCAGTGGGCCCCGCAGGCAGATTTGAATTGCTATTACACTTATTGTAAGTCTATAGTGCATTGTGATTTTTATAGTGCTTTTCTCTCCTGTCACTCACGCTATGCAATCATGCGCAGTAGAAGCTGCCCGAAAGCGGACAGTCTCTACTGCGCATAACTGCATCGTGACAAACATCCTAGCTAATTATTATGTTGGATATATATATATGTTTATTTATTTATATATTTATATCCTATATTATAATTCACTAAGGATGTTTGTCAGAAGCCATCAGTCATGCGCAGTATAGACTCCCAGGAAGGTGCGCAGAGAGGACTCCAGTCTGAATTCAGTGCGCCCCGCTCCGTATCAGCCATGGCACAGGCAGTCTGTTTGAAAATGCCTCTGGCTTATCTAAGTGTTGTGTTACATACTTCAGACGTTGACTTAAGTGATGAGATCGTAGTTAGTTTCCTTCTGATGACTCTTCCATGAAGATCATGTTTGTGCAAACAGTGCTACACAGTTCACTGGTGCACCACTATTCTTGTGTCAGATAAACTTTTTTTCAGGTGCTTTGCAGTGATATGGGGGGTTTTGATTTGCATTCCTGACCAGTCTATGAGCAGTTCTATTGTACATTTTTCTTGGTCTTCCAGCAGATTGGACTTCAACAGTTCCTCTGAATTCCCATTTTTTAATGACATTTCAGACACAAGAAATTAGGGAGTTTATTAAGTTCTGGGATTAAAATCACGTAATTAAGGTATAACAAGTCAATTAAGTTCTGATAAAAAAAAAAAAATGGATTGACTGGAAGTGTGCCAAAACATTTTCCCATGCCACATTTTCTGTTTTATTTTTTCATTGTGTTAAATTCAGCAAATAAATAGTAACTGTGCATTACAATATGCAAAAACAATAGGTTAGTTTTCTGCAGAGGTTGTGGTAACTTCTTTTCACTTAGAAATATGATAGGGCAATAGGGCAGTGCACGAGCATTTGGAAGCACTCTTTTCGTCTGTGCCTTGTTTAATGCCATGTACTAAACAAAATGCAGAGGAAATTGGCATAACTTTATCCCCTTTTTCTGTACATGTGACAGAGCAGATGTTCAGGTCTTTGTGGCATTAAAGTATTAGGGAAGGCAGAGCGCATGCGCCAGAATGTACTACAATGATCATACTCTCTAATACATACCCAGGGTGCAGCTGCTGGAGTTGGAGGCTAATTCTAGTGGGTTTTTACATTCCCCCCATTGTCTTTATCAGATTGTAAACTGAAAGTGACATAATTCAAAACAAAAAGTATATAGATACACATGGTCACTATATGATGGATGCATTCATATGTATTAGGAGGCCCTTATGCTAAACAAAGTAATAGACACATAGGTTTATTTTTAATTAACCAAAGTTTTGTATTCCTGCAAAAGCCAGTATCTGAACTGCAGTCTGTAATGAATATATACTCAATATTTGGACCTTGGGGACTACAGCTCTCAAACTCAACCAGCCATTGGTTGATTGGGGATGATAGTAATTGTAGTTTCCAACAGCTGGTGGTCCAAAGATTGACTACCAATACTCTAATGCAGGGCTCAAAATTTCCACTCGCCACTAGCCAATGGCAAGTGAAAATTTAGCTCTGGCGAGTAGAAATTCAGCCCTGGTGGGTATGTTTTGGCTTGCAGTGGCGAGTAACTTTTCAGTTCTGGCTATTAGCAAAGGACTTAAAATTATAAGCCCTGCTCTAATGCATAAATTCAAGGTATGCCTCTCAATG
Organism: Rhinophrynus dorsalis; assembly: GCA_037306005.1. Lineage (NCBI taxonomy): Eukaryota > Metazoa > Chordata > Amphibia > Anura > Rhinophrynidae > Rhinophrynus > Rhinophrynus dorsalis. Next base: position 268,932,993 of record CM074721.1, on the reverse strand, counting down.
GACCAGGTGGGCATTTTCACTATAGACCAAGGGTGGGCAAAATATGGCCAGCAGGTTGATTTAATGTGGCCCTTAGGTCTGACTGGCTATACACAAACAGCAGTTCTTCTTCACTAAGAAAATATTACTTCTGAGAATTTCTACAGAGGTTAGAATTATATAAATTAAGTGTGCAGCTGTTTGATCAGAAGCACAAGGAAAAGCCAGGCATAAAGAGACACGATTAACCCCACGCAACATGTGCTACTATTAAAGAGCACATTGTGCGCTTTAATACTATGGTTGTCTGATAGCTAGCAGTGCTATCTTTTAATCTTTTTGTGTTCTTTATCTGGCATCCTAGAGATGGGGTGGGCTTAATTTCACCACTTCCGAGCTACAACACCACTGAGAATACAGCTCCTATACCCTTGCTGGTGTCTGTTCTGAAGGTGTCACTGCCTTCTACATTATGTCATGCACTGCACATGTGCCGAGTGGTGGTGTAGAAGAACTTATCCATTCTAATGTATGTTAGTAGTAGTGTGTGGTTGTGACCTTCCAAAGTACTCAAGGCTTCCACCAACAGCTGTTGATAAACTGAATGAATGTATTTTTATATAGCGCCATAAGTGTACGCAGCACTTTACAATTTAAGGGTTTAGACAATGCAGGGTTACAAGTTCTTTGTGAAATGAACACTGGAAGTGAGGTCACTGCCCAAAAGCTTACAATCTATAGTGATAATAGGAGACATACAGAGTACATAAGGGTCAAGTGCAGAATACAGTGCCAGAGTTCTGGCTAGGATAAGGGACATAAATAAAGTAAATAATTTATAAAGCGCCTAAGTTGTACAAAGTTGGTGCCTTCTAGTATGTATAAGTTTTGTTAAGACCATAAGAGAGGTGAAATGGCTCAGGGTGGGAGGAAGAGCATTCCATAGATAAGAAGCACTGCGATACACACACAACATACACACACAACACACAATGCAAACAGGACAGTTGGTCATCTGCCCTCAAATGTTTTGTTTCTATTGGAGGAAAATAAGGAAAGTATTGATCTTTGGGGGGGCATGGGAATGCATTCATTGCTATGCTGTTCTAGATAATGTTTTTTATTCACCAAGGTCTACTGTGTCATTAATATTAAATAGCTAGAGAGATCATCATATGTCTATTTTCAAATATGAATTTATTTATTTTTTATTAAAGTGTTGTTAGCCCCTTTTGGTGCATTGCCTCAAATATCACTGTCCCTTAAGTTCTAGGGTTAGTTAGAGTAAGCTTGGAATTTTCAATATAAAGGTTAAAATATGTTTTTTATCATCAATAACCCGAATAATGATAAGTATCATTATATATATTATTTATACTGGTTTCTTCATTTTTTGCCCATTTTACATGGTGATTTATGAATTACACTAATCTTTGTATTTGTGTATAGAGCAGTAGGGTTGGTTGAAAAAATAATATCCTTTCTTTAATCAATCAAATCAGGTCACACCTCCTGACAGAATATACAAGATAAGAACATTTCCTAATTACTGCCCTTAGTATGACCTCTTTTGCCCTGGAGGTGGGACAATAGACACATTAAAATGTCACTGTTTAATAGCATGATGACATTTGGACCTCAGTCAACAATGTGGTTAATGGGAATCTAGTGTAAATATATACATTCTGACTATGTTGTAACTGGAGTAATTATCAAGAAAACCAATGTACATTCAACAGTTGTAATTCTGGGGAAACCAACTGCATCAAAGGGGAGAAATGAAAATTCCCACTGAGTGAAATGAGGATTTAATCCCTTAAATCAGTGTTTCTCAACTTCAGTCATCAGGACCCACTAACAGGCCAGGATTTGATGAATTCCTTGTTAGAGCACAGGTGAGTTAATCAATGTGAATGAACCTCTGATCACCACACCTGTGCTCTAGCAGAGAAATCCCTAAGTCCTGGCCTGTTAGTGGGTCCTGAGGACAGGAGCTGAGAGTTGAGAAACACTGCCTTAAAGAGACAGGTCTCCATTGCATTCAAAGCAATGCATTGAAGATGTAATATTAAAGAAGTTAAAAACCTCATCTCAATCAATTGGACTTTGGCACATTTTATTTGTCCCCTATGGTGCAGATAGTTGGCTCCAGAATTGCACCTCTAGCTGAATTGCACCTAATTTGTGCAGTATATTTTAGAAAAGTACAAATATAAGTATATTATGCACAGGATATTCAATTAAGCTGCCGTTTAGAGTATCTAATTGTGAGGAAAGCCTCCTCAGTGCTTACCACACCCACCATTGGTCATGTGGTTAAAGTGGAACTGTCACTTTGTAATAACTAGCTGGTTTTGAAAAGAGCATCGAAATTACCCATATTTGTCATTTTTTTAATTTCAGACAGTGGTTTCTGAGATACTTAGCTTTAGATATATGTCAGTTTATGCAGCTTAGCTAGTACGTCCTGGTAGGAAATGGCTGTTGGTAATTCAGTTATGTGGAATGTTTAAAATAAAAAATGCCTAACATAAATAAAAATAGTTTGCTTTTGAAAGCTCTGTCACAGTCACCTAGTTGTTACAAAGTGACAATTCCGTTTTTAAAATTTCTAGTCCTTAAGACACATACTGGCTCATTTTTGAGCTGCTGCTTTTCACTTCAGTACTATGCAGTCTTCTTATGCCTGAAGAGGAGACCTAGTTGTCTTGAAAGCTTGCATCCAAAGCCACTCCTTTAGCCAGTAAAGGTATCAAATTTACTCTACTAGTCTCATGCGGGGGATATGCACTCCTTTTCTGACGAGCGCTCAGTCTAAGATTGGAAACTGATTTAACCGAAATCTGCTTTGGAAATTACTAGCAATCAAATAATATTTATCACGCAGCAACCTATATAAACACACAATGTGGGAAAAAATCCCTCTTAATTTAAGGCTGTTGTACTAACTAAACGTAAAGCAATTCTGTGGCAAGCCATATGTGCTATAGGGAACACATACAGATCCCAATGAGTTAACTCTTTGAGTGCCAGAGGGGTATGCAATGCATTGCAGAGCGTTAAATGGTGCTTTTAAACCCATGAATGTTAGAGAGGTCTCCAGTGCATTGCTTTTCAATGCATTGGATACCTCTGTAACTTTTAAGGGGTTAAAAATCTAATTGAAAAAAATAAATAAATTTGGGTAATATTTAGTGCAGTTGGTTTGCTCCCAAATTTTGCCAGTAGAACATCAGTCTCTGTATGTCTTCGGATTCTCTATCATGTACTATATTATTCTTTTATAAAGTAAAAGGTTTTTTTTATCCAGATGTACAGCTTTTATGGATACAATATAATATCCCAAATTAAAGGCCAAAAAAGCAAAGTTTTTGTTAGAGACAGGAAGTCCAGAATCTCACATTGGGGAATTAGTGCATTAGGCCCACGAGCCAGTTAAAATGCTGAATCATTAATTCTCTGGGTTCTAGGTTTTCCAAAGTTACTAGAGCATGAACTGATTTTGGTAGGATAAGACATTTACAGATATTTATACAAACATTTCTATTCCTGAAACAGGGTGTGTGCTTCTGTGAATATGATGTACATTTTTATGAACTGTAAAGTATTAGGTGCCAAGTCCCTCTGTGAAATCCTTTAAATAAATTGTGCTTGCATCCCTCCCACAAATTTTGGACATAATATAGCTGTTAATTGCCTGTGTACGTCACTCTAAATGGTGGTCCCATTTCAGCAACTGTATGATTTTGTAAAAACAGTATAAAAAAAGCCCCTGTGGCTCTCTTCACTGTATATTGTTGGAGCCTGTGAGCAATGCTGGTGTAGAGTTGCCAACTAATTCATTAAATACCAGTCACTTATGAAGATACATATTGCATGGCATCATAGGAACCACTGCATCCCTAGAGCATGGCTAGGCATTGTTATGGCTTTTCAGATGCTGTTAGATTGCAATTCCCATCATCCTCAGTCAGTCTCAAGCTGTTGTTGGACTACAATTTCCATCATCCTCAGCTGGCTGTCCTATAGAAAAATATGGTAAATGAGTTCAGGGATTATTTTATAAGTGCATTTTCAGTCATCAAAAACAATGCCCTAGTGTCCTATAGTGCAGACCCTTAAAGGGATAGTAAACCCCCCGAAAAACTTTAAGCCACATGATAGGAATAATAAAAACATACTTAACACCCTCATTCCCATCTCTCAAACTGTTATGGTTTAAGAGATGTAAGAAAATAAAGACCTTCGCTCCCTCCCCTTTCTGCCTGACGAGCTGTAAAGCTGTCAGAGGCAGAATCCGGTCGCCCGACTGTAGGCGGCTCTTCAGGAGTGCTGACATCGGGATATCTAACTATAATTACTTCATCAGAATGGTCTACAACATGTGCCTGGCTTGCAAGCACACATTGTAGACCATTCCAATGAAGTAATCATAGTTAGATATCTCGATGACAGCGCTCCTGAAGAGCCGCCGTCTGGTCCCGGAAGCAGGATCTCATGATGTCCGCTATACAGGGAACCCATACTGTATACTATAACTGTTTGAGAGATGGGAATGAGGGCAGTAAGTTTGTTTTTTTTATTCCTATCATTTGGCTTAAAGTTTTTTTGGGGGGTTTACTATCCCTTTAAATGTAACCCCTTATGCAGGTGTGGCTCTAGGTTTTTGGGGACCCTAAGAGAAAAATTGACACAAGAGCTCCCCTTTACTCCTGAATCAGTATTTCTAATAAGACATTGCCATCTGATTTTGTTTACATGCAACGGCTTTATTAGTTGCATACCCCTCTGGCACTCGAACGGTTAAAGGGGTAGGATACCTATAGGAATAAATGGAATTGAGTTTGTTTAACCCCTTAATGACTGTAGGCTGTATATATGTTACAGATAAAGCGGATCATTTTTATTTCATGAAATAACTGTCCATGTTTTATTGTGAAATGAGAAGAAAATGTACACACTTTAACTAGTTATTTAATAGACTAAGTACTTATTCCATAAACTACCAATTATAAAGCAGTTAAATGGTAAAACAACACCCAGAAAATGATGGCATACTTTTGAAGTATAAAACAGCTGTAAATAAAATGACTTATTTTACAGGGTGATAAATACTATTGATTTAACATTTAAAGCATTAACTAGCAATAAATCAAAACACTTGTATAGCATATAACAAAGTTATATTGCAGATTGTCATTTAAGGATCAATAAAGTTTTATTTTGAAAAGAAAAGGCATGTATTGAAGGGCTTTTCCCTGTTCAATAAAACAAAGAAGGTACTCCCACTGCTGCCTGTGCTTTATTCCAAAGGTATAATCGATCAAACTGTATTAAGGTGATGGACCTATTATCATATTATATGGAGATCTTTAGTCAGTCACTGACCATATTTTGTGTCCATATTTGTTCTTCCAGTGAGTACACTTGTGTTTATCTTGGTTTGGCAGCAAAAGCCCTAGTTTTAAAATGGTATGTACAATAGTGGTAAATTTTATACTCGGAAATACAATAGTAAATGTAATGATTTCACTATCCAATAACCATTGTTATTGCAATACAAAAGGTTTTTAACCCTTTGAGTGCCTTAGAGGCAGGGGAGGGCTGGCAACATGTGGCCCAGGGGGAAAATTTAATTGAGTGGTCTGCTTCTACTATCATTCAAGCCCACTATCCCAGACCACTCCTTTAGTTGCATTTAAAATTGTCATTATGTTGTGAAGTAAGGCAAGTGATACCACAGAGCCTACAGTTAAAATGGGGCTGCACTACTGATGCATTGTACACTGCATACCTCCCAACATTTCAAATTGCCAAAGAGGGACACTTGTGTTTAGGGGGTGTTTTTGGGGGCGTGGCCGGAGGGTGGGGCATTACCAGGAATTTTTAAGCTATTTCATGACCTATTGTCACCTCCTTGTGTTACCTAATAAATGATTTAGAACAAGACTAAAGTATTTTATTTACACATACTAATTTATAAACACATATACTGACATTTAAACAAACAATAATGTGAGTATTATTGCTGTAGAGCAATGCGATACACTTATATACACACCACACAGTCTGATCTCCATCAGGGTGGGAAAGAGGGACAGGGGGATTTCTGTCTAAAAGAGGGACTGTCCCTCCTAAAGAGGGACACTTGGGAGGTATGACACTGTGTAGTAAGTAAAGCTACACTAGCGATACCATAGAGCTTACATGGGAAATGTGTTATGCTTGGATTGTAGCTCTGTGGTATAATTTGTGTAACTCCATTTCAGTTGTAAGCTATCACTAGTGTAGCACCATTTACAGCATCAAGTGAGAGATTGAGTGAGACAGTGGCCCACTGGCCCAGGCATATGACTGGCCCAGGGGGCAGTTACCCTTCTGCCCGCCTGGCCAGCCCTCCCCTGCTTAGAGGTATCCAATGCACTTCAGCTCTTTTTGCCACTCAAAGGATTAATCTACTTAAAAGAAAATAAAAACAGTTACAATAGAAGAACTAGCTGATTCAAATGTGTTTCTGGGCACTCCAGCCTTTTCATCTGTAAGCCTGGTATGTAGATCAGAGTTCTGTGCATGTGAAGTGGGACAGGCCCATTACCCCTGCTGTTATGAACTGGTCTGTGCAATTTTGCTTGCACATACAGGTATGATTCAAACGTGAGTACAATTCCCACGTGTGTTACATGTACTACTGCTTTTTAATTTATAAAAACACCCCCCACTGTTTGTATCTTGGCTGTTTGACTAGCTAGATCAGAGAGGGTCAGTTGATGTTAGGAAGAAGGCAATATGGGCCAAGAAGAGAGTACCCAAGCATTGTCATTTACCTTGGTCTGTTCCTGCAGGGTCCAGTGCAAGCTTAGGCTGAGCTCTAACACCCCATGTTCCAGATCTATTCCAGCTTACTGTTGAATGCTGTAATATTGCAAAAAATGCTAATGTATTTTTGTAGCCAAACCTTTAGCAAGCCTTTACAAACTAAGGACTGTGCTACATAAAGAAGCCATTCCTAGATCTTATCCCTGTTACTAAATGTAAACATTTGTGAGGCACTCCTTTTATTCCAAAGCATTGCTTCACACTTAGTCGGATTGTAACAGTATTTATTTCCAGGCAGATCTACTTCTAATTTCCTGTGTATTCTGCTGGGTCATTTTAATAATACACCCAGTGAAAAAAGTATTCGTAAATTCAGAGGCAATAGAACCATAGTTCTCCAAACCTCCATTCAGCTATAAACTTAATCTGAGATAATCCATGGGTGATTTCACTAAACCATAGAGAAGCAGCTATCATTTTTATTGTGACACTAAAGGTCAAACAAAAGATTAGCAGAAGGAGAAAAAGAGAGGTATTTTATGGATATCTCTTTAGCATTAAGCACTTTACTGGTAGAAGAATAGATTTATGATTAACTATTTTAGTGGACTACAATGAATTAATAGGTTTAGCCAATTCATTGTACACTGTCTAGTGTAAATACAGTTTTAAAATACAGATATTACTACTGTGGTTACTAACAAAGTGGGTTATGCACTAAGGCGTGATTAGGGTTGCCACCCAGCTGGTATTTTACCGGCAGGCCGGTAAATAATTGGCTTCTTTCCAATGTTAAGTCTATGGAGGGAATGCCTTGGCCGGTATTTTTTTAAAGAAAAGGTGGCAACCCTAGGCGTGATAAAGTGGCCATGACTTCTCCAGTGATATCAACTCTCCAGTTCCTATGTTTTATATGGAGCAAATGCACTAAGATGTCTCCGTTTGGAGATCATAGTCTCTACAGAATAACACAGGAACTGAAGAGATGATATCATTGGAGAAGTTATCTCCACTTTATCCCTTCTTTATCACACCTTAGTGCATCTCCTCAAGCATACAGATCTCTGTATACTAAGGGCCATATGATGAAAGGAAGTTCTGGAGTAAACCAACTATATAAATAAGGGAAAAATAAAACCTCTCCAAATCCCCATAGAATTAAGCTGGGCTTTTAGCCGCTTGAATGCAAAGCAGTGCTTTGGAGACCTTTCATGCAATCAAGGGGTTAAAAGGCCAATTGGGTAGTTGTGCTGTCCCACTTTTCTTCCTACGTATGGCCCTAAGGTTCTTATTCATCAAGCTATGGAGGTGTAATTTTGGAGGAAGACAACTGCAGCATAGAGGGAAACTGAATATTCATCAAAGTCCCATTAATTTCAATGAGGATTTTAAACCCTTGAATGCTAGACAGGTCCCCAGTGCATTGCTTTGTGATGTTCTGTAAACCTCTCTAGCTTTTAAGGGGTTAAAATCTAATTGAAATCAATGAGAATGTTCATTTCTCCACCATGGTGCAGCTGGTTTGCACCTTTACAGCTTAATGAGTACAGCCCTAAGAGTAAAAAAATTGCCTTGAAGCAATTTTTTCTCTACTGCTCCAAAAATGTTCATTTTACTAAAATATAATTTTTATTTTATTTTTATCATTTTGTAATACATCTATTTAAAAATCGAGTTTCATTGGGGCTGGGCGAGCAAAAAATATCATACCACAGGCAGCCCCACCATAGTAGATGGGGTAAACTGCCCCCCCCCCCCAATCCTGTAGACTTGTCTGGGTGGACAATAAAAAGGATGGAATCCTTAGACCCAGTAAAAAAAATCTTCTTTGTAAACAGAGCTATATGGGAATTGACAGATCATTATTTTGTTCAACTCTAATATTTTAGTTAAAGAGAATTTTCCCCTTCAGTAAATACCACTCAATATTGTCCATAAGGTCCACTCTCACCATTCCCCCCCCTTACATTTCCCTCAGCCACCAAACCATCATCAACAACTAAACCAACCCCCCACCCCCCTTTCCCTGAAATAAACACACTGACAACATAAATAAGATGGCAAATTGTGAGGTCACAGCTTTTATTAATTGGGTTTTGACCTATTTATAGGACCCCCAGGAGTACCCTCACCCTTACTACGTGGCGCGCCCAGGGCCCCAATAGCTCGGCCATGCCCGCACCAAGCTTGTGGTCATTTGACGTAAAGGGCAAGACCTTTCAGGCAACCACTGCCTCCCCACCTCTGATCTCTCTCCATGGCCGCCTCCAAACCGTACCTGGGGAGGCAAACAATGCCCCAGTGTCAATCTGACATGACACTACCTACATGCCTCCCCTCCCCCCAGTGCTTTGAGGCAATCGCCCGCCCTTCCTGCAGGCTTACCTCGCGGCACAGCACAAGCCCACCTTCACCGATTGGCTATGCCACACTGTTGGGGCCTTGTAAGCGCCTCACCTGCTAAGGGCCTAAGTGAATTGCTATTGCTGTCTCCTTCCAACTCCTTCTTTGGCCTAAGCTTGAACTCTGTATGGCACCACCACTGTGCCTGAATGACCTGAAATGAAACAAAATAAAAAGGGAGGGATGGTGGGAAAAAGCACACTTCTAGGTAAGCTCTTTTAAAGTTATTGCCCCACCCCCTTTTTTCCCTCCTCGCAGAGTTACCTGCCTCTGGGGGGGGGGCATTTCTTTGTCCAGGGCATGACTCTAAACTCCTCCCACTGAAGAAATTTTAGGAAGGCTTCAGAGGGAGAGTTTGGGTTTCTAATACTACAACAAAGAAGCATGTCTGTCTCCATTCATTGTGAGACTGATTTACAGTGACCATATGGATTTCTGTCCAGAGTAAAGTGAACAGGCATTTCTTACTAGATGTTTGTTGTCCGCTAACCCTTTAAGCACCAGAGGAATGCTTGATGTGTTGTATACCTCTATGGTCCTTGAGGGGTTAATAACAAAGGATTTACCTCCCAGATGTTCACAATAAAATATTTGAGTCTTGCCCTTAGAGGTCCAGTGATAATAAGTGACAATGGAGCTCCCTTCACTGTAAGTCATCACCACAATGCAGTTTTATGATCATAGATACATGGCACATGAATCCCTAAATAAGTCCTAAAAAAACCTTTACCCTCTGAGTGCCAGAGGGGCATGCAATACATTGCCTCTGGCACTCAAAGGGGTAAATACACTTTTAAAACATGCCTCTGTTATTTTTATTCAACATTAGGTTTACAGCCACAAATTCATTTTATATCCATAACTGCCAGTTGCTATCTAAATCCGTCCACATTTTTCTGATGTTTGTAATACAGTAACAACATAAAAATCAGATGTGTGTGTTGTGAGCAGTCTTTCTGTGCTAAATTCTGGCTTTTCTACCTCAGCATAACTTTCTTTAATTTACTCAGGCATTCCCTTGAATACACCTCACCACTGCAAACACCTTGCTGTCTTTATTGCCTGCAGGACATAGGGAAAGTGTAGTCCAGCATTGTTATGTAGCAATGGTATGTCTGCAGGGTGCTGCTGTAAATTCACAGTAATGATGTGAGAAAGTACTCTTGTGATTGACTTCATATTACTTAGACATGAGATCATTTACGTACTTAAAACATGGGAATGCATTGTTTTTGACACCAACTGTATCATAAAGAGGTAGATGGTTTAATGTACTAACAAAATTAGGAAACACATTTGTTGAAGGGAACATTGTTTTCTCCATCAGATCATTAATGCCAATGTGTTTGCAATGTATTCCTGTGAACTTGATGTTAGTGTAGATTTGTTGTTTTGTGTTCAGTTTTAGAGCTTTACACCAATTGTGAATTCTACCAAGAGGAAATTTCCCATTAGGCAAAATAGGAAACCTTAACTCTGCTGACCTCTCTCTTTGTGGCCAGTTTTCCATGGTTCTGTACCACCTAGCTCCTGCACTATAGTGGGCATTCTAGTTGTTCACTTTATATAATAGGTTAGTGTCCCCTCTAGAATCTAGTGGATGTGGCTGGGGTCTTGGAGCCATGGGCAGAACATGCTTCTTGTCTAGTGGTGAATGAGATGTAATGTGACCCTGTTTATACCATCTGTACCTAGCATATGTGGTCATGTTATGGTCAGAGAAAAGGGTATTGCACTGCACAGTGAAATGCCTTATAGGAAAACGCTAGAGGGTCAGAGAATTAGATGCAATGTAAAACATTTTTACTTCAGTGAGAGGGTGGTAAGTAAGTGGAATAGCCTACCAGCAGAAGTGGTAAATGTTAAAATAGTGAGGGAATGTAAGCATGCATGGGATAGACATAAACCTATCCAGAACCTAAGACAAGAACAAGGACCAAAAAAGGTTTGAGGTTTTTACAATAGGAAAATGGGCAGAGTAGACAGGCCCAATGGTTCTTATCTGCAATCAAATTCAGTGTTTGTAGCATTCAGGACCAGATTTCCCAATAGGCAGAGTAGGCAACTGCCAAGAGCTCCAAATTTTGAGCGGCACTTTAGCTGTGCTGGCCACACCCATATTATATGTTGTGAGTGTGGCCAGAGCAGTCTGTGTCCCTGTACCAGTTTATATACCAAATTGCAGGCTATTATTTAACACCTTGGATGCTAGAGAAATCCGCAGTTCACCGCAAAACAATGCATTGAAGATCTCTCTAGCTACAAAAGGGTTAAAAAGCTTTTTTTGTGCTTGTGCTTTATAAGATGAGCGTATTTCTGTACAAGGGAACAATGGATGTGGCTGTGGGCGGGGGTCATGTGAGGAGTGGTTTGTGGCCATGGACAGAACTAAGGGGCCTAGGGTGCATTGCCTAGGGGGTTCTGGGATGCACATCCAGCCCTGCAACCTGGGATTTAGCTATACTTAAACCTTTGATGGCTAGAGAGGACTCCAACTCATTGTGAATTACAAGTCTCTCTATCATTCAAGGGATTAATAAAAAAAAGTAAAAGTAAATGAATACGTACATGTAGAGCACAATTGTTCCAAACAATAATGTGTGGAGACACCTAGCATACAAGGAGTTAAACATGTGCAATACTGTTTCTCACAAAAGAGTACTGCATTACTGAAATGTATACCTTTATAATATTCTGTACTTTCAAATATATAGGGACTTTCTGGTGCCTGTTATTTAAAAGGGATCTGTACAGGCTTACAGATCTGTTTGTATGGTTAGATATTGATACAATGCTCTTGGAACACGTTTTCTTTTACCCAAGTAGGTTTTAAACCTATTCAAATGACACCTAGTTTATTAACTGTATGAATCCCCAAGGTAGATATAAAATGTCACCTTTTAAAACACCTTTCATAAACTGCCTTCATAATCTTCAAATTGAAAGCTCTTAACACTTGTGTAATTTTTCCAGTATAAATCATTTGGCAGTTTTCGCAAGGTGTTGAATATAAAGCAAATGTAATGATGTGAAGGAAGAGCCTTTAACAGAGGCAGACTTCATCCCCTGTATTTAATCTTTCCTACATTTTTGTATCCTTCAGTTGCTCACTGGGATTTGGATGAAATCTTCCCTTATTTTATCTTTTTAGTACGATGAGTCATTTTATGACTTTGAGTCTCTTCTTGTAGTAATTGATGTCTACCAGATTGCTTCACCCACAAAATGTCCTTCCAAAGGAGAAGCACAGTGATGCGATCTGTATTACACTGTGTGATACAAACGCAAAACACGGTGACAGCTCATTTATAACAGGATAAGGGGAAATATCAAATATCAACACTTAGATTTAACCCTTTGCATGAAGATGAGACCTTTTTAACCTAGAAGGAGTAAAGGTTTCTACCAGACACATGTGGCCTTCCGTGTCCAAAATGTGTCCTGCTCCCCTGTAGTTGTACTCACATTTCGTAGAGGCTTCCTCTGCCTCTCAGTTGGTAAAACAGACACTGGATTTAAATCACTTCAGGCTAGTGATTCTTCCCCGGATCTCATTTTTCTCATGTATTGCTCATGATTAGGTGGCAGATTGAAAACGTTCCTTTTTTATTTACCTCATATATATCAAAATATGGGCTATAGGCCAAAAATATGACTTAGGGAACATTATCAAGGAAAGATCACTATAGAATAAGGGGCAACAGTCAAGTGGATATCAATGATATCCACTTGATTGTTGCCCCTTATATCTTACATTTATTAATCAAGCTCTTAAAATTAGATATAAAAATTGGTCTAAATAAAAATCCAAGGTATTAGATCAAATATCTGTAACAAGTACCTGTAGATGGGACAATACAGGATAAGATACTCCTAATAAATAAGTGTCTAGCTCAACACATTTTGTGGCCTATATACTCTAATGTCACTTTGTCAGGAGAAGTATAAAAAATGGTCTTAGATCACTCATCTGAGAACTTACTTTCAACCTGAGCATTCCAGAGATGGAGCATAAGTTTGCCCCATCCTTCTGGTGCATCACACATCTGATTTCGGTTTCTTTCAGATTGAGAAGGAGTTGCAGGTGGATGGACTATCACGGAGCCCGTGATTCCAGTGACATTTTGACAGACTTATTTCATGGTGCCTTTTCATTGGCTGCGCTGTACAGCTCCTCCCAGTGACAGCCTTTATATACTCTGGGCTGTCACTTATGGGTTGCCCTTTCGTGGTGTACCTGATGCCTAGCGCTTGTTCCGTTATATTGATACCAGTGTATGACCTGGACTTACTGACTACGCTATTCTTTACTGTTCCTGCTTCTGTGTACCGATTCGGATTGGCTGACGTTCCTGCTTCCTGTTCTGACCTGGCCTGGCTGATGTTCCTGCTCCATGTACCGACCCGGCGAGACCGACGCCCCTGCTCCGTGTACCGACCCGGCTTGGCTGACGTTCCTACTCCGTGTACCGAATCAGCTTGGCTGAGGTTCCTGCTCCGTGTACCTTCCGGCGAGATTGTTGTTCCTGCTCCTTCCACGCCCATCTGGGTGAAGATCCTGTATAGTGCCTGTTGCTGTTCTTGCTCAGTGCACTGTGCACAACTGAGCTACGGTACTCTGTTACCTCCTTGTAGTCCAGTCTGTGATTTGAGTCTCATTGTGCCAGTGTATCTTCCATACCATTACACTACGATCACTTGGTCTTCTGCTCTTGGGTTCAGTTGGGCGCATCTGGTTGCCTTCCGCATTTAGACCATAGCGTTCATTAACCCCTCCTGGGGTGGTGCCTTTGTGCCGTTACTTATTCCACCACTGTTATCCTCCTGGGTGTTAGCTCTCCGTTTGCTTGGTCTCCTACTCTTGGGTTCAGTTGGGCGCATTCGGTTACCCTCGGCATATAGACCAAGGCGTGCGTTAACCCCTCCGAGGGTGGCACCGGGCACACGGTGGTGGATAGTCTCCGTTGGGCATACGTTCTGTGGCACGAGCACTGACTCATGCTGTTGTAGTCTCCTGTGGGCATCCACCATGGCAACCTCCCGCTCAGGTTGTCTTGCCTGCACTCCGCTGACATCTTGTCACTGTCGCTATCACTGCCTGTGACATTGGGCCTCCTATCTGGGCAGACTTAGTCAGTGGCTCCACTGGTATCTCTGGACTCTCTTACACTGTATCAATTCCAATTTACCCAGGGCCGGATTTACATTTCAGGAGACTGTAGGCACAGAAATCTGAAGAGCCCCCCCCCCCTTGCCCATTTGCCATCTCCACTGGACACCTCCACAATGCTACAAATCTCCACATTACCCCCCCATATCCATATTGCCCTCACATTGCCTCCATCAGCTCCATATTGCCCTCACATTGCCCCCATCATCTCCACATTGCCCCCACTTTGCCCCCCCCCCGTATCCATTTCCTATCTCCCTGGTGGTCCAGCGGCAGGAGAGGTCTGTGCCTCCTTCTGCACAGACCTGTAGCTGCTGTTGCTCCCATGTGGTCTTCTCTTTAGAAATGCAGAGCACTGGGAGATGATGTCATCTCCCAGCGCTCTGCATTACTAAAGAGCCGAAGAGGGAGCAACAACAGCTACAGGTCTGTGCCGAAGAAACCACAGACCTTACCATGCGGCGGGTTACTGTTGCCACTGTGCGCAGCGCTGTGAATAAAAATATATTAAAAAATATGATTTCAATGACAGGCGCCCCTCTGTGGGGTGCGCCTGCAGGCAGATGCCTACTCTGCCTTATCGCAAATCCGGCCCTGGTGGTAACTGACAAAGCTATACATAGCCCATAACAACAGCCCCATGAATTGGAAATACCGTAAAAATATATTGCTTAATAAAGTGCAAAACTGCATTGTTTGGGTCAAGCTGAGTGCAATATTTTATGGACTTTTTGCTTTATAGTGTTGGTGCTTTTGCTGTCTATGGCTAGCTTTAAGCTGTGTCTAGACAGCAACAATGCCAATGCATAATGAAAAGTCCATGTATCCATTACAAAAAAGTGCAGCTTTTCCTTATAGTATTTTACCTCCTCTTTTGTAATAACTTTAATTGAAACAATTCTCAGTAGATGAATGTGTTTGTTTTAGTTTGTGCATGTTTATATATAAAGATATTTGCATTATATTTTGTATATCTTTTCCTTAATGTGTTACTACTGCTTTAAAACAGTTCCATTTGCGTAAAGATTTCTAAATAAATAAAAAATAGCTGTAAAATTATTTTGGAAAGTCCATGATCACACAGAACCTGGCAGCTATTTCTAGAAAGACATCAAAGCTATTTTTGATATAGCAATGTGTGTAATTTCTAATTTGACATGCAAAAATGTGTAAGATTCCACAGAGGGATAGAACATATTGTATTCATCTAGACTGGAATCGTTTGTGGCTCAGTGCATCCAGCATATTCATTTGAGACATCACTGCTTTTTTTTATTAGATTTTCTGTTATGAAGTTGAATGGAAATTATACTTTTAGCTAAGTGGCTCTTAAAGTGGACCTGTCACCTTACAATTAATTTAGCTAATGTTATTGAGGATTAACCCTTTGAGTGCCAGAGAGGTATCCAACATTACCTCTCTGGCACTCAAATGGTTAAAAAAAAAAAAAGCTATCTAGTAGCCGTTTGTAGTATTAATAGTTTTGAGAAACAGGTTATTATTGGTGGCACAGTGTGGAACTTTATGCTAATTATTTTCTGTGCTGGGCCAGTATTACCACACATTGTGCTATGGATGATTTTAGACATTCACACGAGTTGCATAGTGACTGATACGTTGAACAGGACTGATAAGCATGTTGTGCAGAGAATTAGCATAGAGTGCCACTCTGTGCCATTAAAACAAAGGTTAATTTCTCAGGAACAATTTATTTTACAGTGACGCGGGCAATGCGTTTCTCCTTCAGACTGTTGAAATCTATTTACTTTGAGAAAATGTTTATTTAAATACACTGTAAAAAAAAAACAAGAAACATTTAGGCCGATTCAATTGCCAGCCAACAGCAGTTTTTTAACCCTTTGAGTGCCAGAGGTTGCAATGCGTTGGATACCTCTCTGTCACTCAAAGGGTTAAGCATGGTAAGTCATTCAGTTAGCCATCTACAGCTAACGGTAGTTTTAAAATCACAACGGATGTTAATATTTTACCCAGTGAAAACAATGGAACAGCTATACCCAGGACCCATTCAATCCTGTGCGTAGCGCCAACAGAAGATAAACTGATACATTTAACGGGTGAAAATCTGAGCCCAGTCTTTGTGACTGTACAGCACACAATGGACAAAAAAAAAACACTGACGGACAAAATAAAGCAGGGAAATGTCAGCTCACACAGCACAAGTACTCCAATGGCAAAATTAACCCCTGCAAAGCCAAGCAAACACAAGTAAAATGGACATGTCCTACAAACAAGTCATGGACAAATGATAAAAACCTATCAACCCCCCAGAGACAAGGGATTCATACAACACAAGATGCTTACCTGTCAAGCCCAAAGCAACCCAAAATCACCTGCACAATATCACCAACCAATAGAGACACAATGTGCACCTGACAACGTCTCACACACACACACACACGTGACAATACACAGCAATTACAACAAATCAGACAAACAACATCCACACTGCAAAACACTTACCTGGACAACACACCCTCCCGTTGGTTGCTCCCTGCCTCATGATCGTGCCTGGGCAACACCCCACCATTGTCTTAAAGGGTGTTTATCGTGAGACCACTCAGACAGAGACACAGAGAGAGAGATTCCGACCAGTATGTTTGCTTACCTATTCCTGCAAATACACTGGAGGCAAAGGTGGGCGAGGGCTAGGGTACACCATCAACCCCCAAGCACACCTGCTGAAGAGCCTCCATTTGATCCAAACGCTGATGCTCAGGCTGGACAGCCAGACAGGAGCCCATCTCCACCTGGAGGACCACTCTAGGCAGTAGCACTTCAGCTGCCGCTACCAGATCAACCACAGCTGCCATAGTGGCCTGTAGAGCAGCACAGGGATGACAGAAGACTGCACAGACCCAGGATATTCCGCACAAGGGTCACGCTCCTCGGACTGACAGATGCTGAAGTTGACATCGCACAGCATCATCGACCTTTATGAAGTGATCAAAGATTATGTAGACCCCATATATAGCACCAGCCCTTATATATATGGCTTGCAGATGCTGATGTGTGCCATACATTTCATAGTAAGTAGATCCTTATAGTTCACAGAAGCCTATGCATCTGGCGCATCCCAGCCCACATGTTCTGCGCTGGTTCAGGTGTTGGCAGCCCTCAAGTGGCAGGTCAGGAGGTATATCCACTTCCCTTTCAGTGACATGGAGTGGCCAAATGTAAAACAGGGTCATGGGTGCTATATATTGCACACGTGCGCATCAGAGCTCCAACACACGAGGGACATCTCTCCATGAATAGGAAGAATTTCCATTCTATCAACATACAGATGGTGTGTGATGCTAACATGAGGATAACCCATGTTTTTGCCTCCTATCCCTGCAGCTGTCAACAAAGCAAACATCACACCACATCCACCGGTGCAGTCACACAACAAACGTAAACACATCTTAGCATGGTCATGACACAGAAGTAGTACGTCCCCCTCACACAACATCATCCACAAAACATGTGGTCCCTGTCTCACAATTTCACTCTCTTTCCGCAGGTGATGCCAGGTATGGATGTAAACAGTGGCTTCTAACACCACTACCGAATCCACAAACACCTGTCCAGGAGCCCTACAATGAGACACGGCATGCCATTGAGTGCACCTTTGGCCTGCTCAAATCCAGATTCCAGTGCCTGGATCACTCAGGGGGAGCTCTGCAATATGCACCTGGCAAGGCATGCAACATCATCCTAGTCTGTGCCATACTACACAACATAGCCGTTGATACTCATCTAATGGACGAGACTAAGCCACTACCTATGGTGGATGTACCTGTTCCACTTGCACAGGATGAGGAGACCCAGAGAGGGGCTGAGATAAGAGATAAGCTCATCAGGGACCACATCACCTGCCTTGAGTATGATCCAGGAATAAAACACAATGCATGTATGTCCATGATTAGGCCTGGGGAATGTCTGCAAACACACTCACACAACATATAATGATCTGTTTCACTCCATAGGATAACTGACACACACAACCCTGATATTGCCTGCTACAACATCACAAACACATAGCTGCTACAGTATATAACCCATGCAGCAGTTATTCCATGGATATGTCATATTGAGGGCACAAATTCAACAGGCATCTGCCATTTGTTTAGCCATGATGATTTTGCCACTTCAAGGATATCATCCATCCCCCTGCAAATAAAGGTACACCACATTGCACATGGTCATCACATCCTTGAGTTGAACTGACAGCAAACAACATATATTGAGTTGAACATAGCCATATCACCCAGTTCAATGACATGCAATGCATTTGATACCACTCTGGTATTCCAGATATTAATGGGGTTGTGCATTGCTTAATGGAGCACAATAGGGATGGATATACTGTGTTAGTGTTGTCTACAGTATCGGAGTTATTCTTTGGGATTCAGGTTGCAAGGCCCACCATGTTGACGTGTGTGTGTGCTCGCATGCAGCACAATGGCATTAGCACGCCAACACCCTCTTTTTCATGGTGCTTGGATCATATACTAGATTATGTATTGCTAGAATGTCCTGTTCACATATACATGTGGCTGGTTAGCATGGGATAATGATGGTTCATCCTTTGCATAACAGACAGTTAGATGGTCTCATATCTAGTCGTCCCTTCCAAAGGCATCCATGGCATGAACCATTGTGGAACAGAGGAATATCCAAGTGACCTTGATGAAATGTTGACTGCACATCCATGAAGCTCACCACTAGTCCTGGTGTTTAATCATTGTGAAACCTAATGTTGTTAGCAACCACTGCAAAATCTGTCACATATGCAAATAATGCTCAAGTATATGTGTATGAGTTGGCTATGATCTAAGAGGAAAAACCTGTACAGCAATACTGCTCTTTTTCAGGGTTCAAAGGCCTTTTGGATTACCTATGAGCAGTTCAACTTGATTTTCTTACTAGGCTGTTTTCATCTTATCACCATCAAATATGTGTGTTGATTTTGATGTTGTATTAGTCATATATTTAGATAGCAGAATAGCTATGAGTTATGTATCCGTCATACTTATGAAGGCATGTCTCTAATCTTAGGGATCTATAAGTTAGATGAGTAGATTTGAATATGTATTGATTCAAGGAGATGATGTTCTCCCTACATTGTGTAATCACTTGACACGACTAGTGACTTCTTCAGGTCCCTGTCCTGTAGCCAAACACAACATTCCTTTCAGTAATTAACCTTACATTACTAAGTGTCTGATGGATTTTCCTCATCAGATTGCTGAATCCCACCATATGTTTGTTCTGGAAATCTATCCTGCCAATGAATAATTACCCAAGAATATATAGTTGGCTAACACCTTAATAACCACACCAGCAGATTAAACTAAATGGGTACATTCTGGCACCTAGTATGCTAAGGGGTAGTTGTCAGCTGTTCAAGTTGAACTCACAAAATGGCCAGACAACACCTTCATGTTGTTTTGCTTTGCTAGGTGGATTGTGAGTTGAAATTGGACAGTAGTGTATATGCTATGCGTGTGTGCTTACCCATGCTCAGACACCTTACAAACAAGTAATATGTGTAGGAGTTGTGTTCACTGCAATGCACTGGAGACATCTCTGCCACTTAACTAGTTAGGAAACAGAAACATTCACAGACATAAATGGGATGAATAAGCGCTTTTTAATTTGAGGAAAACATCAGAAATGGGGCTTTTCTATTTTTCTTTGTGGGGGGTCTTTGAAAGGGACTGCAGAGGTGGCTGTCTCGTGACTTTGGGGATTCTTGGGGATGGTGCAGGGGTCACACTTGAGTGGGAGGTGGTTGCAGTGGACCCCTCCATGGATTGGTGCTCCCTCTCTATCCACAGGTTCTCCCTGTGATTGTGTTCCTGCATTTCTGCGTGCATCTTGGCCATCATGTCCATCATTCCTGTGCGGAATTGCCGGATCTCCATTGTGAGTATGGCCTGCTGGGCTTCCATTACATGAAGGGTGTCTTTGTTCCTCTGCACATGTCTCTGCACCTTCCACATGTTCCTGGCTAATCACATGGAGTCCCTGAACTACCTCCTCCATGTGCTCAGGCACTCTGTCTCCATTCCCATGCTTTGGATACCTGTGGACGGGGATGTTGACGGAGATGTTGGACTATCAGGTGCTGGTGGTGGCTCAACAATGTCCTCTGCCACCTCCTGCTGGCCATTGGTTCCTGCCACCTCCTATTCAGGTTCTACTGGTGGTGGCGAGTTGTGCTGCGGTGCTGTTGTCAGGGGTCCAGCATGTGAGGAGCCTGAATCCTCCTGTTGTTGAGGGGCTGTGGTTCTGTGATTAGGCCCAAGTGTTCATAGTCCAGTGGCCATGGGTCATACTGTGGCCACTGGTATCCTGATCCTTCCCAGCTGGGTGTGGGGCCACGGGTGGGCTCCTGCTGCAGATGCATCCACATGGGTGGCTGTGGTCTTGCAGTGGGGATATATGCCTCTTAATGTGGTGTTGTCAGCATACCTGGCATCCAGTGCCTTCCTGGTTGTTGTGGTGGTGGGGGTTGTTGATCCATCCAAAATTGGCCTGAAGTGTACAGAGGCATGAGCTGCAGTAACTTTTTAATAAAACATCTCTCAGCAGTGGGAGTACCCTTGTTTTACTCTGGTACTCTGAAGGATAAACCCTACAAAATACATTTCTCAAACTATAGATTATATATATATGTGTGTATATATATATATATATATATATATATATATATATATATATATATATATATATATATATATATATATATATATACACTTTTTTTTTTGTTACTATCCCTTTAAGCGTATTACACTGGATACCTGCCTTATACTCAGAGTTAAATTAGTATATACTGCAGGATTAAAATATGTCTTTGGGTCACTCTTGTAATATATGCTTTACAGTCCAGTGCATCTTTGAAACTACAATTTAAACAAATGTGATTATATTATTGCTTCCTAACTGCAGATTGTTTGACCCAGATGTGCCCCATTTAGTCTTTGTACATTTGGATTTCTGTGTTCTGGAAAATGTTCTACATTTATGAGCGGTCTCATTGGCAGAGATCGATATCTAGCCAATATCTAGCCAATGAGACTGTTCCAGAAAGCCTCCGACATCTGAGGAGGCTGGATAGAGGGAGGGGAGCAGAGGCAGAGTGATGGACTGTGGTACAGAGCAGGTAACCACAGTCTATGCAGAAGTGCAGGGCAGCGTTTAATACTTGAATTTCGACCAAACAGAGCTTTAAAAAAATAGAAATCAATACACTTTTACTCATATTCGAAATATAATCTAACTATTCAGGCTAACTAAAAACAGACCATATGTTGTACTAGCTATCTGAAATAATAGTTTTTGAGAAATTAACCTCTGGCAATTTATGTCAGTTAAGATCTGTGTTGGGCCAATAGCACTATAAAATGTGTTATGAATGAGCCCACACTCTGGGGGCATTACTCATAGCGAGCAAGTCTGGCATCAAACAGAACTAATTTGCTTATTGTGCAGGAAAATATCACTTGTGCCACCACAATAAGGTTAATTTTTTAAAAACAATTTATTTAGAAGAAAAATATCTAATACAAAATGTAGGCAAATTTTATTCTCTGTAAAACAAACTAATCTTGTTTTAGGATGACCAGTTTAAACAACTTCAAGGGCTAATGACGTCTTTGGAGATGTTGTGGCTTTTTTTGCTGGTGACATCTCCCCAGAGGTCATTGGCTCTCAGGGGTGAAATCTGGGGATTTGGTGGCAAAGGCTATTTATCCTGCCTCTAGTGCCTGGTCCTCCTCCTTCCTCTGAAGAGGGATTTGGCACCACCTCTTGACTTCATCACTCATTTCCATGGCGATGTCATAACCAGGAAACCCCTGGACTACCAGGTACAATAGGTTTGATAAAGGCAGATAGGGGCTACGGATTCTGGAATAGATATTTTAAGCCCCCATGATCCTATAAACATCTTGATTACACTGTTTGAAAGGGCATAATATCCTCCTTCCAACAGTACCTGGCATGATGTTATTCATGTCGAGTGATCACCTGATTGCTCTCCAAAATTAAAGAAAAACTAAGTAGTAGGGAGTGGGTCACTAGCAAAGCCACAATTGTGGCCCCCCTTGTTCAAATATGTGTGGCAAGTATCAATGGAAAGGGGAAAGTCTCCCCTTTCCAATTATACCAAACGTGATGGGGTACATGCATGCTTGTCATTAGACCACTCTACACACACAAATAAACAATTGCATTTTTTAGAAGAGCTCATGTGGGTACAAGTGTACAATTGAAAAAAACTATATGTAACTAAAGTGTACACTGTTACACAATAAATATGGACAAGTTCAAAAACAGTTGCTATAAGATAAAGCACTCCTCTCACCTAAGTGTTAAAAGTAATACACAACACCCAAAAAAAATCCTAGAGCTATATTCAGTGACAAATCCCAATGAGATAATTTAATACACGAATAATCCAATCCCGAGAATGTGTCAACTTGCAAAAAAATTTTTAAATCTTTAATAATCTGGGAAAATGTAAAATATACAACCAAATAAAAAAAATAAAAAACATTTGAAAAACCCGTTGAAAATGGGTCGCTCACACCCACACCATCCCCAACACACCAGATCAAATCCCAAATCTGTATACTTTACTGTGGATCTGAAGGCGTCAGAGGACACAAAACCAAACAATGAATGAAAGCGTTACAATCTGTTAAACATATAAATTGGTTATATTGCATCTCAGTTCGGTACCTGAGGCCTCACGCCTCACATTGACCCAGGAAGACACCTTCCCAAACCTTCTTGATGAACTGAGGGCAAAAGAACGTTCCCAAAATCTTTTGATGTTGAACACAGATGCACGCATGCAGCAAGTGGTGGCGCTTCAGGGGCCCCTAAAAAAACCAACACTATTAACGATATCTAAACTAAACGTGTGTGCACCACTGAGCCAACCCCAATAATCTAATATGTACAATCACTAATTAATAATACAAAAAACAAAAATAAAAAAAAAATCAATATTGTAAAGTTAAAACAGTACTGGAGAGTTCCTCATATATAATGACAAGATAGGAAACAACTATATATCTTTTAACTGTATGTAAGAGATTGTGTTCAGATTTTCTTCAGGCAACACTTTTAATATTTCCGAGGCTTTTTAGGGTCAACAGGATAGGTTCATCTGTACATTGTATAACAGTTTTACCCTCAAGAGCTTTAGGAAATGATTCACTTGGTTATTTTCATTTAAACGTTCTCTTTAATATCAAGACTTTAAAGATACGCTCCAGGGAATTTCTTGTTTAGTTCTCTACTGAACAGTGTACTTACCGTTGCCGTTTTAACTTGAAACAAAAGTTTTAACTTATGATGGTTTGCACACTTAGATCGACTGTATCCTCTTTTTCCAAAAGGTGGATCAATTCACAGGTGTTATCGTAGAAAATTGCGCTGTCACTTCAACTTGACCCTTCTGCTGTATTCTAAGTTCAAACACAGGTGATTCCAATTTCTTGTTATTCTTGTAGACTGGTTCAATCATATAAAATATATGCGCTTATATTGTATTAATTCCTCTCCCAGTATTTGATCAAATACAGTGTTAATTTTAACCATAAAAATGTCTACTAACAATAAACTTCTGCCAACAATAAGGACACATTTTGGAAAAGCTGTGTTTCCTTTCTCTTAGAAGTAACAAACAATTATGAATTCCCCTTCTTAAATGGAGTCATTTATATAGCGCTAGGATATTTTTACAAATGTAAAATTGTCTGAAAGAGGAGCGTTTCTTACTTGAAACAACGGTACTCGTAAGGGTATATTATGCCAAGGATTAACCTGATTATTTGCCAACAGGGTAAAAAAAAAAAGAAAAAAGCATGTTGCAATTTGGTTCTGTCAAATGCTGATACTCATAATGATCATAATGATAACTCACATGATCACCCAATGTTAGTACATATGGAATGTTCATTGGAGATGGCTGGAATGAAAACCTATTAAGAAGTATGCTTTCACAACCCCCAACCCCTAGCGCAACTAACATTACTTAATTTTCAAATTAGGGTACTTGTGAAAGTACTAATGTAGGGGGACCACATTATCAACCAACAATAGTACATAGGGTATAATTATTGGTGACAGCAGAGAAATAAAGAAGCCTCCAGAACTATTGGGATTAGGGTACCCTTATTTCAAAGGGGGAATTGCCCATCTTTCAAACAAGGGTACACATGCTTGCTTTATCCTTTCAGGACATTTAAAAAAAGAAAAAAGTAACATTACAAAATACAGTTAAAATTCTGCCAAAAGATATGTGCTGTACAGTTTTGTACTCCTGACACCCCTACAGAATGCTAACCTACATCATGGGGTAGCATGTTTCTCAGGATGGCAGCAGCTACTGAATACAGTAGACAATTCTTTGGTTTTCCAAGATTTTAGCATTTTTGAAGAGGTGATATGTAAAACAAACAAAAAAAGCAAACAAAAAAACAAAACAAAAAAAAAACTATGTTCCAATAGTGCCACCTTCTATGAAAGCTTGTACACACCAGACAAGGCATATAAAGGCATGTAACCCTTCATTTGAAAATGTCAGTTGTCTACTTTCCAAAATAATGTGCCTTGTCTAGATTATATTCTTATTAAAAGATCGGGGTTCAAAATATGTCTACTGAAAGTTGCCTGTGGTAGGTGCTTATGGCACTTTGTATGGCTTGTCATCCCATACAAATAAGGTACAATTGTTCTCTGGCAGTATGAACTTAATACAAAGGAAATGTAAAAAAAAAATGTTCCTATAGCAACATCTTCTATACATATTTGTGCACACTAGCATATGTCCAGTTATAAATGTATACCTTTTCCTATATTTGTTACAAGGGTGTAACCACCGGGGTGCAGCTGTATAAGGGCCATGTCTCATCCTGCAACCCCTCACAATCAGATTACTCTCCTGTTTTGGCTGGTGGTCAATGATATCATCTTACACTGCCAGCCAGTAAGGTAAGGATAGCATCAGTAAGCTCATTCTCTTTGGTTTGTTAACCTCTTGTGTAACAGGGAGGTGTCCAATACATTGTAAAGGTTTGTGTCAAGACGTTAGTCAGACTTGTGTGTTTATGTGGGGAGGGGAGCAGCCCCCAGATTATACGCAATGGTCAAGTTACTCCCTCTTGTTAAAACTATTTAGTGCATATATGTCATTTCAGAAATAAGAAAAAAAAAACTCAGATTGTGGCGAGTGCAGTTTAATGCTTCTGGAACCCCCACAGATATGTCAACCCATACCAATTGTGTTTCTCAGTAGGTTTGTCACTATTTAATACTGTAGGAAATTGCATGATTTTTAAAGATTGCTGCATCCTTGAAGAAGGTGAAATATAGTAAAAATCCCAATGTTTCATTTACAGCTACCTCCTGGAATTATCTGTGCTTATCAGTATAGGGGTAGGAAGGCAAGATATGCTTCATTTTATGCTGCCAGTTGTGTAGTTTCCAAAATGGTATGCCTTGTTCACCTTTTCTGCTTGTCTCTAAGTGTTGCAGCAATTTTAGCACATATATCTCAAGTATCAACTAAGGGCCATATGTTCAGAGAAGTAGCAAAATAGCTTTTGTCGTCTGTAATGACATTTCAAAGTACAGTGTAGTTGGGCTCATTAATATGTTCAGAGAGTGTTGGTAATGACTGGAAATATGTAATTTTGTCATTGAAGTACGATTCCTGACTGAAAGACTAAAGATAAAAATGTCTGTATATAGGTATGGTAATTGTGCTTATGTTGTGTTTCCTTCAATTATTATAGGTTTCTTACATTCAGAACTTCACATTCCCTCCACTTTTTTCTTAACCCCTTAGTGACCGGCAGCACACACGTGGCTGGCACTTAACGGCTGCCGAACATTTTTTTTTATTTTTTTAAAAGAATCCGGAGTCCCTGAACGGCGTACAGCTGCGAGGGGACCCCGATTTCCAGAGCGTACATGTAGGTCCTCTGTCCACAAGGGACATCCACTCAGGACGTACATGTACGTCCTCGGGTGGTAAGGGGTTAATGTACAAATTTTGCCTTTTGCAAGCCTTTTTTTTTTTTTTTCTTTGTATACAAATATGTTCTTTTCCTCTATATGACACTGGAGAATAGTTTAGCCACACCCTTGTCCCACCCCTTTGCCCGGCAATTCTGGAGTTCTGTCGTACACAACGGACATTACTAGTTATTTGTCGTATACTCTATAGAAAATATGTCGTTCGTGCATACAATTACTTTTTTTTTTGTCATAATCCCTTTGAACATACGGCCCTAAGTGTAAGAAAACGGAATGTTGTTGGTGTAGTTTAACCCCTTAGTGACAGGCCGAGCGCACACGCGGCCATCACTTAATGCCCGGCTAGGACATTTTTTTTCTCGCTAATGTACATCCCAGCCTTCGGGATGTACATGTACATCCTCTGTCACTAAGTGACCGTTTCTGCGGGATGTACATGTATATCCATTGTTGCGAAGGGGTTAATGCCCCTGACAACACTTACTGTATTCTAACCCCTACCAATGATGTGCTGTTTTACACAGGAGGAATTTAGTTACTTGATGTGAAACCCCACATATTTCTGAGAGTTCACTGGTAATGAAGTAGGGAAAAGTTAAAAGTCATTGTGTTTACTCTGTCAGTTACTAATTACTGCAAATTAGAGAAAACCGCATATTACTAGCAGATTTGACATTTTTCCTTTAAGAACATATTGGATTATGAGATAAAGATCAGGTCATGTTATGATAAATGATGTTTGATTATTTTCACTTACAGTAAGTCATTCTTTAATTCACTATGAAAAATATATAATGTAATGTGTCTGCTGAGAAAAAATAGTATTACCGCTGTTGAGAGATTTTTCATTCAAAAGTTATTCAATGCGTTGGCTACCTCTCTAGCACTCAGATGTTAAAAGCGCCATTTAAACTAATGTGAATTTGTAGTTGTCCCCTTTGGTGCAGATGGCTTTCCTATGGAACTTCTGAGGTTTTTTGCCTAACATACGACCCTTACTGATGGGGAAAAAGCACATTCCAGTTTTTAGAGGCCCAGTAATATCAGCAGGTAAATATTGCTTGCATGATCTTATTAAAGCAATGTTATCACTAAAATAAGCATTTTTATGGATTAATATACTGATTATATGTGGCCTATTCCCACTGTTGGAGGAGGCATAGTTGAGAGATCTCCCGCTGGCAAGAGCATCTCTTCTATTTGCTACTGGCAAGCCCTGTCTCCTTCACTGACATCACCTCCTTAGCGGAGGGCAAGCATGCCCATGGTGACCTCACTAGGGTGACCACATTTCCAATCTGCCATTCTCTGGCACTCAAAGGGTTAAAAGGATCTGCAATGCAGGAAAGAGACTGTCTCAGGGTGGTTGTTCACTTAAGCTTGTCCTCACACCACCTACTGAGTGTTTTGATGAAACAAATTTCTCCCATGAGTTTGTTTCAAATCTGTGAATTACACATGAAAAGTTATTTCACAACATCCCACTCCCACCATCCCCAAAGAGCCCATCTCATGCCATGGACTGCTTCACATATCAAGCACCCACCCTCACAGTTCCCATCGCTCGCCATACATGACTCTGCATGCCAACATACCATTACCTAGGTTGCTAGGTGAGTGGGAACTGTTACTCTGTGTCTGGCTCAGCCTGAGAAAGATAGTCAGCACCAGCGGGAGCCTCAGCCGCCAGACTTACTCTCACTTGCAGCGCCAGTGTACCTGCGCCATCCCAGCTGTCTCGCCCGCACCAGCCAGTCAATGAAGGTCCTCAATGGCTGGCTCAGCCAGCCAATGAGGACCATATAGCAAATACATTTAATTGGCTGGTGGTGCGTGCTGCGCTATAGGCTGTGTCATTGACGTTGTGTGGCCTCAGAGATTGTGTGTGCTGTGGGTCACAGGTGCCGGCTTTGTTGCTCTTTTCCGGGACTCTTTGTTGTCCTGGTGGGGGGTGACCTGGGACGCGGGACACAGACCTCCAATAAGGGGCAGTCCTGGGCATTCTGGGACATGTGGTCACCCTAGACCTCACATACTTATCTGCCTGACCAATTGCAAGAGGTATGTGACATTCCTGCCCGATACACCAAAGCAGATGTACTAAGAAATAGGGTGGAATTCAGTAAAAAAACAGTGCAACCATAGAGGACACACAAAAGCTCCCATTGATTGATATGGGGTATTTAACTCCTTGAATGCTAAAGAAGTCTCCAAGCATTGCTTCCTAATATGATGGAAACATACCTGGGAACTTCATCCTCTTGAGCCCCTGGAGATGGCTAAAGTGCTGCCACCTAAAGTAATGTGATTTATGTCATAAAGGGCGTGGGGCTTAATTGTGTGGGTAGAATTTGTCGTCATTTTATCATAAAGTGGATGGGAAGCGGGCAGAACAGGGAGGGAAGGAGGAGAAGTGGGAGGAACAGGGTGGGAAGGAGAAGAAGTGGGTGGGAAGTGGGAGGAGCAGGGTGGAAAGGAGAAGTGGGTGGAAAACGGGAGGAACAGGGAAGGAGGAGAACAGGGTGGGAAGTGGGAGGAACAGGGTGGGAAGGAGGAGACTAGGTAGAGTGTCACAGGAAAATCACCACCACAGAATCAGCCTTTGTCCCCAGAGACCAGAGTTCTCCGGGCAGATCTGGAGACTTCTCAGGTATGGTTGGAGACCTGTCTAGCATTCAAGCAGTTAAAAGCCATATTTAAATCAATGGAAATCTTTATTCCTTATGGTGCAAGTGAACATTTTGATCCCCGCATGCTACATGAAGAACAACAAAATTAGAGCAGTTCTGTGACAAACCAAGTTCACCCCACAGAACAAATTAAAATCCCACACATTTCCACCAATTAAAATGGGGCATTTAAACATATGACCTCTAGAGAGGTATCACCATATTGCTTTGCAATGTATTGGAGATCTCTCAGACATTCAAAGGTGTAAAAGCACCATGTAAAATCATTGAGAATGTTGATATTTCTGTGTATGGTTCAGATGGTTTGCCACAGAATAGCTGCACGTATGCTTTATACATAGGCCCAGGGAATAATCCGGTAACTGAACATTTGTATCTAATGAAATGTGAATATGGGAGCAATGTAGATGCCTCTATAGCCTAAGGATAATTTATATTCGCTCTTTAACCCCTTGAGGAAAAGATGGGTGAACAAAGCATTGTTTTAGAATGCTGTGCCTACCTTCTGGTCCTCAATACATGTTTATGTGGTTTACAATCTGACCTGCAGTGCAGAAATAAGTGAATGAAATATTGTTGCTTCTACTGTTGAATGGTAAATGTGTGTGTCATAAATCCCTATTTAAATGCATGGGGATGGAGAGTAAGCCTAATGTGGTGTGATAAGGAATTCCAGATGTGCAGTGTGCACTTTGCAGTTCCACAGTTGTCAGTGGAAGGAGCTGTTGAGTGGAGATGATGTGCACTGTATATCTGGGGGAAAGCAGAGAACTAGTGACTGGCGCCTGATACTTCATTCTGACATGCAGAGGACAACTGAATGTGGACTCAACAGCTGAAATGGGATAAGCTAATTTGATGTTTACCAGAGGAAGAGCGATACCTACTATAAATATGTGTATAGGAAACATAGTTGAATTATAAGGAAGTAGATAGGTAACCAAGGGCAATATTCAGAAAGAAAAGCAGCATTTCCGGAGCAAACCACTGATCCCATTGACTTACATGGGGCATTTAACCACTTGAATGCTAGAGGAAACCCCAGTGTACCGTTGCACAATGCTATGTGAATCTCTAGCATTCAGAGTGTTTAATGCTATAGTCATATATAAAGTGCTATCATTTGTCTCATATGGAACTGCTGATCTTTAGATTCCTCAATACAGCCCTAAAGAGAAAAACAAAGAGAGATTGATAGAGATAGAAAACTATATAGAAAGAAAGAGGAATCAGACAAGATGCAGATACGGGTGGGGGGGACTTGTTTTATATGAAACATTACAATATAATTACAGTTTTAGCCAAGGATAAATTCTTTTTCCGGTTAGCTGAGCCAGTGAAAGGGGTACTTGGTGCCCCAGCGCAACCTTCAGGATCCCCACCCCGCCCAAATTTGCTTGTTACAATCCTTCTAATATAAACCCTTTGATTGCCAGATGGGAGTCCAATGCATTGTGTAGAAATGCTCTGGATTAACCAATGCATCCAAAGGATTAATGACCTTCCAGAAGTCAAAGGAATGGAGAGGCTACTGACACCAGTAGAGTTTGCTCACAGGCTGTCAGTATCAGTCCCATAGGCTGCTGCACTTCTAAAGAATGTCCATGTCCTCTGTAGACATGTATAAAGCAGATGAATAAGTTAACCCTCTGAATGACAGAGAGGTACACAAAGTATGACAAAGCATTGTGTTGCACACCCCAAGGGCACTCAAAGTGTTAAGCACCAGTTAGAAATCTTCTAAAACCAAATCTTTAGTCATGTATAGACAATACCACACTGCTCCTCAAGGCTGATCTAACACACAGAGTGGCAACCACACTCTTGATCATAGATCATAGACCTTTAACCCATCTGCTGATTAAATCCTTGAGTTAGGACCAACAGCTATGTACTTCCAGAAAGACTTAGTATAAATAAAAAGGGGAAAAACTTAATTTCTCAACAGTGGTTTAACTACAGGGGTGTAACTGTGACAGGGCCTGTCGCCTGTGCACCTTGCTGTGATCCCTGTGCATTGGAACAATAGCAGTATAAAAAATGCAAAGGGACAGGTTTTCCCCCTGGGCCACACTGTGGCAGCTTGTCTAGTCGTACCTCCACTACTGATTGTCCTACACACCTCAGTGTATGAGAAGCAGCAGGGAAAGAGAGGGGGAGTAGGAGAAGAAAGTGAAGGATTTCCCAAGTAGGATGAAAGAAATCAAAGGGAATTAGGAGAATGCTAATTTTCTTTGGTGCAGCTGACTGGCTCCAGCATTACTAAAGAAGTTCTTTGTAAGTCGGCCACGATGTGGGCTGGATTCCACTGCTGGTGACAAGTTTCCATCTGGTTTTATTTCTACATTTCCTCATAGACCTCAGTGGGAATCTGTGAGTTAAAACACTTGTTAACATTTATCATATGCAGCGGTGGCACTATCAGGGTATTCGTATCTGTCAACTGTCCGTGGGATACGTTTCTATGCATTACTTTACTTTTGCATGGAGGGATAGGGGGCAGTCTTAGATTGCAAGATAATATTAAATCTAAATGCGTTTTCCCCCAATGAGTATTCCTAGCCATATCTTAGTTTCATTACAAAAGGTGTTTTCTTTATGTTTAATCTCAGTCCCTTGGTTCAAATATACATTTTACAGCAGATTTGCCAGTATATTACTTCTAATTTGACAAAGTACCATAAAATCTTGGGTATAATACGCACCTGTACATTATACCCAGGATTTTAGGGGAAAACGAGTCCCTATGTATAATACGCACCCTTGTTTTCCCCTGTCACACACAAACAATTTCCATTGAGCACTGCTTCCCTCATTTACCCACTAACCCATATCCTCCTCTGCAGTGCTATTTCAGCAGCCTGACAGGGTCCCAGCTGGTGGTTGAAGAGGTCTGAAATTGCACTACAAAGGGGCAGAGGAAGATATGGCTAAGCAGAGATGGAGGGAAGCAGTGATCAATGGAATTTTTTTATTCTATGTATAATATGCACCCCACACTTCACATAAGGTGAAGAGTGGCAAAACTGTGTGTATTATATGTGAGATTTTACAGTAAATCAAAACCGAATTCATTTTCATTGGGGATTTTCTCTAAGGATTAGTACTACTTTGTAAGAAAGCACAAAAAATAAAAATAGTTGGTGAGTATTAAGTCTATTAAACAAAAATGTAAAATTATTTTTAATTAAAGGGCACCCAACATGAAAAATATACATAAATATATGTCAATGCTCAGTTTTGTATTAACTGGTTAATAGTTGCCATTCCCACCTATGAACTTAGCTGCATACACTTTCTGATCTTAGTCTGGCTTCTGCTTCCCGGAGAAGGTGCTGTGAACACCTGTGAGGAAGCTGATAATTCCTGTTGGCTGTGGTTATATTATTCCCACCTGTATAGCCAATAGGAATAAAGTTGCAACTGATAGCTTTAGTTTCTGGTGAGACCAAAAGCTAGGGGCAGACATGTACAATGATGGATGTAACTGAATAATGCTCAGAGTGATATTTTTCCCTATTAAATTGGAGGTCACAATAATCAGAATTACTTTTCTTTATAATACAGGTTCACTTGGAACAGCTGGCAGAATCTGCAACCAGACCTCCCGAGGAATGGACAGTTGTGAGGTTATGTGCTGTGGGAGGGGCTATGATACCGCCCGCATCACCAAAATGGCAAAGTGTGAATGCAAATTTCACTGGTGTTGTTCGGTACGTTGCAAAGACTGTGTGGAAACTGTTGATGTGCACACATGCAAAGCACCCAAAGGTGCTGTCTGGAGAGAAAAGACATAATGAGGTTAACTTCAGACACTGGACTTTTTTCCCTACTGGTGAAATACAGTAACAGGAAATAATAAAAACACGCCTTCACAGGAGCTAAGAAAAAAATCAAGTCTTCTTCAATTGTTTATAAAAAATAAATAAATTATTATAAATTATGTTGTCCTATTGTGGCAGAACTGTGCTGCACTGTGGAAATATATTTGCTATGGTGTAAAGTATTTGTGATGTATTGTGAGAATTATTTACTGTAAATTAATTTGACAGTACTAGGTAAGATTATATGTACAGTAGCTTACATTCATAAGCACCAACAAAAATACACTGTGGCAGATAATACAAAACTCTTCCATCTGCTCAAGTGGTTCTCATAGTGTTTGCAGTGTTTCAAAGAACACTAACAGAGAAGTCTTCAACACAATCAAGAGGTTATCATTGTATCAGTATTAAATGTATTAGGATGTTAGCTACTACAACTAAAATGTATTTAATAAGAGATAACATGTAATTGTACCTGACAATATTATTTTCCTAGAAGGGAGTAAGTTATACGGCTTTATTACAAGAGCAATTTCTGTCTTCCACATGTTCACCTCCAGTTACAGAACCACATATACAGTGTTTGCCACTCCAACTTTGTTCCCTTGTCCACTGTCACTTACATTGGTCCTGATGAATCCCAGGGTTCCATGGAACACAGTCTGAGAACCACTGATCTAGTATAATGGGACCTAATTCAGCAAGTTGAAGTGGTACAATTCAGGAGCAGACAACTGCAAACAGGGGACAATTAATACTCCCCTGCTTTTAAATAGGGCTTTAAACCCCTTCTATGTTAAAAGCAATACGTTGGAGGCCTCTCAAACATTCAAGGGATTGAAAACCGCACTTTAAATCAATGGAAATTTCCGTATTTTTAATTTGTCTCCTATGGTGCAGTTGGTTTGCCAATTTGCTGAATTAGGCCAATCGTTCCCAAATGTATCCTGTAGCCACACTTTCCCTCCATAATGCAGGATATCAGGATCTCCTGATATGAAACACACATGGATCAATCAGTGGTTCAGTGACTCCTACAGATCCGCCCCTATTCAGTCAGGATGACCTACAAACCTGCACTGTGGAAAGGCTGGAGGATAGGTTTAGGAACCACTGATCTAGCACATGCAGAAAAACCTTAAGTGAATCATAACAGTGTGTCATATTTCCATTCTGTTAATCCACTCATAAGTATGTCTAAGCAATGCCAGTGTTGGAGTGTATTTACAAATGTTAATCTTCAGAATGGAACATTTTAACCCTTTAAGGACCAGCTTTGTTGCATACCCCCTCTAGGCTTTAATAAGTCAAGAAGTCTATTTAAGAGATCATTGAGGCATCTTTTTATGCTGCTATTTTTACTTATCTTCTATCATGACACATCCATGTCATTTGGATAGCAGACCAGAGTGGGCAACCTGCAGCCCTCCTGCTGTTGTTGGACTCGCTCAAGAGGATTGGAGCTATAGTTCAACAACAGCTGGAGGTCCTCAAGTTGCTAGTCTGTACACTAAATTGATGAGGCCCAAACTGTGCAAATAGAACAGTAAAATGTTATTATTTGGGGCTGGGGAGGGGCACATGTTGCAGGGCTTTTTCTGCTAAGTAGTATGAGGGCACACCCATTGCTGGGAGAGGATTCAGTCAAAATGTATTACATGTCAAATTTTCACAAAGTGGTGGAACTGTTATAACTTTCAGTGGAGGACTGTAGCCTAAGGCTCACCTCCCCATAGTAACATAGTTGATAATACTGAAAAAAGATATGTGTCCATCGAGTTCAGACCATTACATATCACTACTATTAATCCAGAGGAAGGCAAAATCCAACTGAAGCCATTTCCATTTAAGCCTCAAGTGGTTAAAAAAAAATAACGGCTCACTCAAAGATGTCATATATTTCTCTAGGTCAAGATCCTACCTGCTTTTAAACCAATTGTCATAATTCTCCATACTGTTCTGAGCAAGAAAGTTATCCATTACTTTTTGAAAGCAATTACAGATTCTGAAAACAATGAATCCAGAGGTGAAGAATTCCACGTTACAAACAAAAAAACAAAAAAAACAAATCCAAGCTGTAGTTTTAGCAGAAAGCACCTTCCTGTTGTTGGCCACTTTTTTTTTTTTTTTTGCTTATCTCTGAGTAAATAATTCCTTAGAAAGTTATTTGTACTGATCCCAACTATATATCATACATAAATATATAAATATATCTATATTATATATAAATATATCTATATTATTTATATATATATATATATATATATATATATATACATACATACATACATACTAGTATGAAAGCCCGTATACACGGGCTAAAGTGCACCTGGCTGCTGCCCCGGAGCCGGTAGCAGAGACATGACATGAGCCATCTGGAGCGGGGCAGCACGTTCAACAAGTCTCTACTGCGCATGACTGATCAGCGGGGAGCTCCAGATGGCTCACAGCGAAGCTCCCTGTGTGTGAAACCACACATGCGCAGTAGAGACTCTCTACTGCGCATGTGCAGTTACGGCTCACAGATCACCCCTTAGAAGTCTCTTCTTTAATGAAAGCAAATCCGGTTTGGCTAGTCTCTGTTTGTAACTCAGACCCGCTAATCCTTTTATCAGATTTTTGCATATCAATGCACTTTTTCCATTTCCAAAATAACTTTTATAAGAACTGGTGACCAAAGCTGTACTTCATATTTGAGATGAGGCCTTATTAAGGATTTATATTGCGTTAAAATCATATTCCATTCCTGTGCATATACCTATTTTTTTTAGTACATGATAGTATCCTATTGGCTCTTGCAGAAACTGAGCGACACTGCACACTGCTATGAAGTCTACTGTCTATCAGTACTCCTAAATCTTTTCTAACAAGGGTTCCCCAAGTTGTCTCCCATTTAGTATGTATCATATTTGTGTCTGCAGCTCAAATGCATAACCTTACATTTATCTATATTAATCTCATCTGCCACTTTTCCTCCCATTCACTCAATTATCCAAATATTTCTGCAAAGAAAAAACATCCAGCTCTGTATGTATTCAATAACACAGTTTAGTGTCACCAGCAAAGATTAAGACATTACTTCCAATACGCACTTCTACATCATTAATAAACAAATTAAAAATAATTGGGCCCAGGACTGAACCCTATGGCACTTACAAATTTAAACCAAAATGAAAAAGTTCCATTTACAATAACGCTCTCCAGGCTATCATTTAACCAGTTCTTTATCCATGTACAGATATCAACTTCCAAGCTGAAGCCTTTTTCATTTATGTAGTAACCTGTTATGAAGTATAGTATTAAAGGATTTTTCAGAAGTGAAATATACTACATCAACAGCAATTCCCTTGCTCGTGTAACTACTTACCCTTTTGTAGACTACAAGTAGATTACTAGACTGACCATGTCTAGTCTTACGCTATTACTAAGAACAGGGCCGGTGCAAGGATTTTTGTATACACAGGCGAAGGTGCATTTTGATGCCCCCCTCCCCGACCCGGACACAATCCCCTGCCCCCGCCCACATATTTACCTCCACATTGCCCCTTCCACAATGCTCCCTTCATCTCCACAATGCCCCTTCCACATTGCCCCTTCATCTCCACAATGCCCCTTCCACAATGCCCCCTTCATCTCCACTTTGCCCCTTCCACAATGCCCCCTTAACTCCACATTGTCCCTTCATCTCCACATTGACCCTTCCACAATGCCCCCTTAACTCCACATTGTCCCTTCATCTCCACATTGACCCTTCCACAATGCCCCCTTAACTCCACATCGCCCCTTCATCTCCACAATTCCCCTTCACAATGCTTCCTTTATCTCCACAATGCCCCTTCCACATTGCCCCTTCATCTCCACAATGCCCGTTCCACATTGCCCCTTCATCTCCACAATGCCCCCTCCATATTGCCCCTTCATCTCCACATTGACCCTTCCACGCTGCCCCCTTAACTCCACATCGCCCCTTCATCTCCACAATTCCCCTTCACAATGCTTCCTTTATCTCCACAATGCCCCATCCATATTGCCCCTTCATCTCCACAATGCCCCCTCATCTCCACATTGACCCTTCCACAATGCCCCCTTAACTCCACATCACCCCTTCATCTTCACAATTCTCCTTCACAATGCTCCCTTCATCTCCACATTGCCCCCTTATTTCCACAATGCTACTTCCACAATGCCCCCTTCATCACCACATTGACCTTTCCATAATGCCCCTTCATCCCCCTACCTTGAGTCCCTGGTGGTCTAGCGGCGTGCCACAGCTTAGAGCTCTGTGCCTCCTTCGGCACAGAGCTGAGGCTCCCGCGCGCTGCTCTCAGTAATGCAGAGCGCTGGGAGATGATGTCTTCTCTCAGGGCTCTGTATTACTACAGAGCCTGGGTCTCTCTGCGGTGTGTAACATAGACACTGCGAGAGAGCGCTGATTTACACTACCAAGCGCTCCCTCGCGGCAGATATATATATTATAAAAAAAAAAAAAAAACAACTTCCCTCTTTTCGGCGCCCCTCCATTGCGGCACCCTAAGGCAGCTGCCTGTTCTGCCTTAATGGCAGCGCCGGCCGAGACTAAGAATGTTGTTGTTTATCACATAATCTTGTATATTATCAGTTAGTAACATTTCTAATAACCAGGGCCGGACTGGGAATAAAAACCAGCCCTGGAAAAAATTGCTGATCAACCCCATAGCATTGCGTCTTTATACCAGCCCCATAGCATAATGGCATTTTTTTCTTGTTTATAAACGGGGAAAACATGCATTTTAAGAGACATCTGAATGCCACCACCAGAACAATAGAGTTATATGTCACCACCAGAGTAATAAAGAGATATATATATATATATATATATATATATATATATATATAAAATATATACACACACACACCACCTCTTGACTCGATTCCCCTCTTTTTCCCACTCTTCATTCCCACCTTTTGCTTCTTTCTCCCCCTCTTGAGCCCCCTACTTTTGCCTTTTTCTCTCCCTTTTGATCTCCCTTTCTCCCCTTCCTTGACTTTTGATCCCCCCTTTTGCCTCGCTCCCCTTCATGCCTCTTTCTCCCCCTCCTGATCCCCCCCCTTCTTTTGCCTCTTGGTCCCTCCCTCCTTTTGCCTCTTGATTGCCCCTCCTTTCACCTCATGATCCCCCCTCCATTTGTCTCTTTTTCCCCACTCTTGACCCCCCTCTGCCTCTTTCACCCGGTCTTGATTCCCCCTCTTGTCAAGTTGCCTCTCTTTACCCCTCTTGATTTTTCTTTCGCCATTCTACTCCTCTTGATCCCCCTCTTTGCCTCTTTCCCCCTCTTGCCTTAATCCAGGCTTGACTCTTGTCTTCATTCCCCTTTTGCCTCTTTCTCCCCCTCTTGACCCCCCTCCTTTTGCCTTTTTCTCCCCTCCCCCCACTTTCCTCTCTTGATCTCTCCTTTGCCTCTTGATCCCCCTTTTGCCTCTCTCTCTCTCCCCTTCCTAACTCTTGATCCCAACCTTTTGCCACTTTCTCCCCCTCCTGATCCCCCCCCTCCTTTTGCCTTTTTTTCTGCCTCTTTTACCTGCTATTGGTCCCCCTTTTGCCTTTCTCCCCCTCTTACCTCTATTTAAACCCTCTTGATTCCCCCCTTGCCTGTGACCGTGTCTTGCGTCTGCTGTCTCTGCTTCCAGCCTCCTGCTCAGCTCACACATGTTTAAGGTAGGCGAGGCCAGCCTACCCGGCTTCTTAAATAAAAGTGCTATTTTTTGCCAGGCCTGCAGGCCATCACTCAGTAGATGCGACCAGCGGTTGTTCACATCTCGCGGCCACGGGATTTTGCCCCAGTATCCCGGTAGGCCAGTCCGGCCCTGCTAATAACGTAACCACTACAGAAGGCAAGCTCACAAGTCTATAATGTCATGCCTCTTTTTTTTTTTTTTTTTAATTTTATTATAATAATCTGCTTTCCTCAAATCATAGGGCACTATGCCTGATAATAGTGAATCAATAAATATTAAGTTTAACGGTCTTGCTATTATTAAGAGGAGTTCAATCAGGTCCAGGTGCTTTATTCACCATACCCTTTTCCATTCTTCTCCGAACTTTGTCCTTTGCAGGTCATGTACATAATGGAGGAAATGATGTGATTCTCCCTCTTTGCCCATAGCCTGCCACTGTTGACTTTTTTGTATAGACAGAAAAAAAGTGTGTTTAAGGTATTAGCTGTTGCCTTATCCTCACTGCTGCCCAAATTAACCTTTTCAGAGTTGATCTGAGACTACAAAGTCCAGAAAGGCCTAATTTCTTGTTGGCTACTCTACTAGTTGGGACATGAAATTATCAGTAAACATCCGTAAAAAATTATTTATCTTTATTATTTTCCTAGCCTATTTTAGGATAGTTAAAATCTCCCATTAGGATTACATTTCTTGGCTGCAAAGACTTTTCCATTTGTGGTAACAGTTGTGTTTCTTCAAACTCAAAAATATGGGACTACTGTAGCCCCCTACAGAGACTGCCGCACTCCAATATAGCCTGAATGCTGCTGCCAGACTTGTACATGTCATTAACCGCTGCTGCTGCCTCATTGAGATAATCCCTACAGTAGTTTCTTGTTACTTCTATAGAACTCCTCAAAACCTCTTGCCTTCCATATATAGGCTCCTTTCAATTATTCACAGAATCACTTTCCAGTGATCTCCTATTCTGCACTTTCTTCATAACCTCCTTTGTCACAGTCCTCCTAGACTGAGAGATGCACCTATCTCTGAAACTCACTGCCCTGCTGACTCCCACCTAGCGTCCCATCCTTTACAGACTCATTTCATTATAGAAGCCAACCTCCAAATAACATACAATCTTCCCTTACGGCCTAGATATTGTCTCAAATTTACCATAACACAATTTCTGCTCTATGCACTCGTACCTTCCCCGTGACCAACCTTCCTACTGACATAGCTTAAGATCCACCCCTGTTAGTTATTCTAATGTATAACACTATCTACTGCCTTCACCTCATGTTTTATTTTATAACCCAACTCCAACTAGATTGTAATCTTTCACAAGTAGTTCCCTCTCTTCACTTGTTTCGATCTGTACATGTATGTGTTTGATTGTATATTCCCTCTCCTTTTATATAACAATAAGGTTTATAAATAAAAGAAACTGATTGAAAGGCAGGTGGCATTTTTGGTTACAGTTTAATTTGAATACCAGAGGGCAATGTGTTGCATCCCTCTGGCATTCAGAGGGTTAATATAAAAAATTAGCTGTAATAACTGTAGAATGAAGCATCTACCTTCAGGGAGAGCAGTCTTGTTCTGGAAAGCCCTGCTATATAACATTTCATATCACAAATATACTGATTTTTTTTTTAACCCCCTTAAGGACCGGCCGCTCACACGGCAGTCACTTAAGGACCACGGAGCATTTATTTTTTTTTCTCCCATCGGACTCCGGACTCCCTGAACAGCGTGCAGCCGCACAGGGAGCCTGGAATTCCATTATAGTCCAGAACCGTCATGGGTCCTTAAGGGGTTAAATGCATGTAGCTTTGTTGATTTGTTTAGAATATCTACAACATCAAGATCACAAAATGCACTGTTGACAAATGATGCAGACAGGAAAAAAACAAAATAAAAAAGTAGATTACAAACACTCAGACCAGATAAGAAAATAGACAACCACCCTACTGCCATTTAGTTTGCAGGGAAATGCGCTGTGCACCTCTTTGGCACTCAAAAGATTAATGCTGTATCCAGTTTGAACTGTACATGTTTCCGGAATGTTTCGTAAGCTGAATTGCCACTGAGTTCAAGTGGATGCGGTCTTCTGCAAATGGTATTAAGACATTTTCTTTTCTTTAAAGGGATAGTAATTGTCTGTATTAAAGTTCAGCTCCGAGTCTTCTATATGTGTTTTTTTATAACATGTAGCACTATGTCTAATTACTTCCAGTTCTGTAGTTCAAAAGATAATCAAGCTGAAAGGATCCCCCCTCCCTCCCCTTACTCTGCTCTGAGCATGGTCCAGATGGAGAGTGGTGAGGGACAATCTTCAGTAAGCAAAAGGAAAATCCCGTCCTCCTCCATCATGGGGGCAGGGTTTTCCTTATACTTACTGTGTGAAGATTGTCCCTCGCTGCATCTGTCCGGTCCCACGACCAGATTGCAGCTCTAACGGGAGGCAGGTGGGAGGGGGATCCATTCAGCTTGAATATCTTTTGAACTACAGAACTGTAAGTAATTAGACATAGTGCTACATGTTACAAAAAAAAAAACCATATACAAGACTCGGAGCTGAACTTTAATATAGATATAACTATCCCTTTACATTTTTTCAAGTCACTTTTAAACTCTCATTTTACCACAAACACATTGTTAGCTAATACATAGACACATGGGGGT
Source organism: Rhinophrynus dorsalis (assembly GCA_037306005.1). Classification (NCBI taxonomy): domain Eukaryota; kingdom Metazoa; phylum Chordata; class Amphibia; order Anura; family Rhinophrynidae; genus Rhinophrynus; species Rhinophrynus dorsalis. The sequence continues at coordinate 268,891,669 of CM074721.1, read as the reverse complement.
GTTCACTTACTAAGCAATTCTTATTTGTAAACCTTTGAGAGCCAGAAAGGTATCCAACACATTGCAATGTGTTGGATACCTGACACTCAAAGGGTTTCTTAAAGGAGTGGTTTCTTAAAGAGGCAACAGTTACAATTAAACTGGTTCTCAACTAGGGTGTCGTAGGTACCAGCTTAGGGTGTTCCCTTGTTCTATGACGACACTGGTAAAAATGTGAATATTGATTTTTAAATGTAAATTTAAAGAAACTATTATGCAAAATATACTTGATTGATGATGTCATTCTGATTATGCATTTCCCCTTTAAGAATATTTTATTAAAGGAACAATATATCTTCCAGTGATAAACCCCTACTTTTCTTGAGCTGTTCTGAAAATCCTAATGCCCAGAATGAATCAGTTCTACATTTTTGGTTCTCCAAAATAAATCTTTTCTAATAGCACTTCATATTGTGTCCATAGGCTGGCATGATTCGTTGCTGTAGGGTCCCAGGATTGAAAGCTCCTCCCACTGTGGGTTTCTTAGGATGGGACATTTCATTAGGAGGAGTGTGGAGTCCTGCAGCAAAGAATCATGTCTGCCTCCTTGGAAATGAAATTGAGTACTAATTAAAGATACATTGATTCATAGTGGCCATTAGAATTTACAGCCCACATCATAGTTAAGTAGGTGGTTTATTATTTGAGAGATGCACAACACATTGCTTTGAAGTGTGTTGTACACCCCTGTGGTCCTTAAAGGGTTAAAAATATTATGAAGACTATGTTAGGGCTCTGAATTCCATTTCATGTATTAACTTAATTGGTCTGCACCTTCATTACAATAAGCGTTATGTGTAATCCTGCTGTCCAGTTTATATACAGACTTGCCTTTCATTGTTGTAATGCACTGCTATGTAAAATTATTGCCAATGGTTATATGTGATGGTCATTCCTGTGACACTGTAGAACTGGGGGGAGCTACTTGTGTAGTCTAGGACAGGGGTAGGCAACCATTGGGTCTCTAGATGCTAGAGACTACAAAATGGACTTCTCTGAAATGGTTTCACTATACCTCTTCTCTCATGAAGTAATCATGTGCTAGGTTACCTCTAAGTCATTATAGCAATGCACTTTACCTTTAAACCTTTAAGGCCTTATGTGTAAAAACAAAATGGAGAAATTAGGGGGCAAATAAACCATCATACTATATAATAAGTCGCTAGGATGTTTGTCAGAAGCAGCCATGCGCAGTAGAGACTGCCAGAACGCACAGAATGCTGGGAGTTCTGTGCTGGGAGCATTCTGTGCTTTTGGGCAGTCTCTACAGTGCATGACTGCGTTGGTGGCAGGATGCAGAGTAGGACCAGCCTCTTAACCCTTTGAGTGCCCGAGGAGTACACAACACATTGCAAAGCAATGCGTTGTGTACCCATCTGGCACTCAAAGGGTTAACATCACCAGGACCTTGGCCCGTGTGCACGGGCTTTTACACTGGTACTACATATTCCCCTAATTCACATTGATTCATTGCTAGGGAGTACACCAAAATGCATCTCTAGCATTTTAACAGTTAAAAACCCCTTGTCAATAAATGGAAATAATTTTATTTATCCCTTATAGGGTGGTGGATTTGCCCAGAATTGATCCCCGTTTTTTATTCATAAGGCCATTTGGATACCAGAAAGGTGCATAGAACATTGCTATGCAATGTGTCGCACACTTCTCTGGCAATCAAAGGGTTAAGATATACCAATGTCTTACATCAGTCTGTGTGTTCCTTTAATCATACTTTCATTGTGATTCCCTCCATAAATAAACAATTAAAAAGCGGACATGTAGTTGCAGTTATTATCTGAGGATAATTATTTTCTTCAGATCTCCACAGTTTGTGGATGGCAAATGGAAATGTGATGGCAAATGATAACAGTTCACTTTCTTGCCATATGTTTCAATACCTAGTTATAATTCATTGTGGACCTGTTACCCAAATATAAGGGGACTTCTAGGTAAATCATTTTTTCTTAATCAATTTGGAACACACGAACCATGGGGGTAAAGTATCCTCTGGCAGAAAGGCAGGGAACCTGCCTTAAAAGCTTTGCGGAAGCAGAGACCCCCTCCCTACTCCACTTTACCCCCCCAAGACATGCTCAGCTTTAATGTATGGCAAACATCAAAGAAAACAAAAGAGAGGCAGGACAGGGGATCATCTAAACTAAAGGAACCCTGTGCCTGGAACTGAAACAGCTATTTTTATCCAGGAGGGGAATCCTGTGAAGGACTAAGAGAAAAGGATGTATTGGTAAGTACTCAAAAATCCCCTTTACTCATAAGTCCAGTGTGGGTCATAGGAACCATGGGGCTATACCAAAGCATCGACCAATATTTCAGGGAGAAAGAGAGAGGAAAAAAAAACCTTCAAACATAGACCAGTTTTAACAGAGACAAACTGAAACAACATGAACCTCAGGTATCAACAGATACCAACACAGTAAACCAAGGGACAGGAAACCAACAGGTTACTGGGGGGGGGAAGCAAACAAAGACAGACACTTACATATGCACAAAGTCCTGTAGGACCTTTCTACCAAAACTGGCTTCAGCTAAGTTTTGTTTTTAAATTCTAAAAAGTGCCAGATTATCCTTTTACCAAAGCAGGCCACTTGAAACTGATGGGAGGGGGTAAAGCTGGAAGGGAATCTCCACCTCAAAAGCCCAGCCTTTTCTGAAGTGCCCTGCCCTCTGGAGAAGGGAATTTTAACCCATGGTTCCTGTGTTCCACATTATTTTTTTTGTAGAAATTATGATTATCCCTCCATTATTGTAGAAGTGGGATTGCTGTGATCAAGCAAATGAGCAGTTAACAGTTGGTGGCAGGGATACTGGGAGGGTGCTCATGGGACGTGGGGATCAAGCAGAAGCCTGACCGGGCTATTGTTGTAATCCCACCCCAGTTTCCCCTCCCTGTTTCAGTGGTTGGATATCAGAAGCTTTCCTTGGGCTTCTTAGTCTCACTATGGTGCTATTTTGAAGCATTTTTCAACACTACAGAAATATTCCAATATGAGATTCAGTTAAAACTTTGGCAATTTGATTGCAGGGTTCAGCAGCTGGAATAATCTGCTGAAGTTAAAAATAGTAATCTGGCAAATATTTCCAGCTGCAATGAAAGGAATCCTGACCAAAGTGTGGATGGGAATTTACTTATAAAAGCTGAAAAAACTAAGTGCCACATATAGGCCGTCTAACAGAGAAAAGAGGTCAAGTTTTTAGCTATTCTTAGCAGGAGTAGTAAATATTTTGACCTTCAGCTGTTTGGAACCACAGCTGTAATTATCCATAACCAGCAATTGGCTGGTTGAGGATGGAAGAAGTTGTAGACTTTAATACCTGGAGGTCTAAACACTAACTACCCAGGCACGGGCGTCTACAGACGTTTTTCCAAAGCAAAGCTACAAATCACGGTAGGGCCTAAATTCTCTCAGATACCACAGAGCTTACAACTGAATCTGAGCTACACTAGAGATGCCAAAGAGCATGCAATTGAAATTGACCTACAATAGTGATACCACAGAGCTTACCAATTTAAAGGAGCTACTAGTAATACCACAAAGCCTACAATTGAAATTGTGCTAAACTATTGATACCACAGACCCTACAATTGAAATGGAGCTGCACCAAATAGTTTACAATTGAAATAGAGTTACACTAGTGATACCACAAAGTTTACATCTGAAGTATCGTCACACTAGTGATACCACGGAGCTTAGAAATGAGGTGGAACTACACTAGTGATACCACAGAGCATTCAATTGAAATGGAGCTACACAAATGATACTGTAGAGCTTATAATATAAATGGAGCTACACTAGTGCTACCACAGAGCTTACATCTGAAATATAGCTACACTTGAGATATCACATACTTAGAATTTAAATGCAGTGATTACAAGCTAGCACATAGCACATCTGATATAGTTAGCATGAATCTAGTATGGCTGCAGAGACCACAGCCTCAGAATAAGCTTGTCACTTACCTTGTCTGTGACTTTGAGCAAGGAGAACAAGGATTTCCCATCGATGGAGGGAAGGAGACCTTAATGCACAAAATTTAATAAGAGACAGCTCCAGCATCCGAAGGGCTAAATTGTCATGGCTGCATATATAGTTTTATGTGCAGAAGGTGATTTTGTAATCAATATGATCAGAGGTGATTAAAGTAACGGTGAGCAATGCACTGTACAACCCATTGGCACTCAATGGTAACATTATTAATATTTTAATCACTTTTGATTCCATCGATTACTAAAATGCACTGTTACTCCTCTGGCCTTTAGAAGCTCTCTAAACTGTTGCTCCATGCTATTCCTTTGGTGCTAGGACAGCCATGTAACAAGTTATTTGGCTAAGTAAATTAACCATTTAAGGACAAGAAGGGTATACAAGTTATTGCCTTGCAATGCACTGTACACACTTTTGGTGCTTAAAATGGACCTGTCACCTTCAATTTCTGGAAAAATTTTAAAATTTCTGAGTGTAACACAGAGCTTAATTAGCAAATGAAACCTCACTGAAAATCTTCATTAGTATATGAAACCATATGGAAAGCTTCATTAGCATATATAAGCATATGTTACCAAGTATGAATAGCTCCTAAACGCTACATTTCTTTATCATTTGGCTCACTTGAGCATAGGCAGTTTTTAGATATGAAAACATTACTCAAGGTGATAGGTTCCTTTAAAATGATTAAAACAGCTTAACAGTATGGTAGCATAGAGCACACAACACTGAATTCCAATTAAGAGAGCAACATATTACAAAGCAAAATGTTTCTCTACCCTCTATTGGTTGAAAAGCTGCCAGTTTCCACTTACTTACAACTTGTGTGTCAGTCAGTATTCCTCAGTTGGTTGTAAGGAGCTCTAAAATACTGTAGCCATCACGTGAAAAACTGTATTAGCCCTAATGGCCCACTTAGGGGGCATGATACCAGGACATAGAAAGCTGATGGGGGAGAAGAGAGACAGCTGATCCTATCTTATGAAAACAGTTTTCTCCCCTTTTGCAGCTCACTTTCTTGTAGTGTAGACATTGCTATGTTATGCTACCTCCTATTACTACTCTGATCTGATCATGGAACAGAGCAGAGTAACTATTTATGTTCTCCACAATACAGTACGGCAATGTGCAGGTCTTCAGTCTGCCGTTATGACCATATTAATTCTGTATTTCCGAGCACAAGTTTGTCATTCAGGGCCAGTTGCTTGCTTACTTACTAGTCTCTAATAACTTGGCCATAACAGCAGATTGAACCTTTACGCTTTGCTGTAATTGCAAAGAGCAGGAATAGCTGTAAAGTGGAATTTCCTGAAACTGATCTATAGTTTCATTTTCTTCTTCTCACTTGCTAAATGCTGTCAGGACTCACCTTCTGATTGGCTCATTTTTTTGGTAATTATGGACATGACCCAGGTGCAGTATGGTTTATTATATGAAATGAGATCCAGTAAGGTGGTGGGGGAAGAGAGAGAGTATGATATGAAATTGTGCCATATCTTACAGTCATTATCAAGTCCTCATGAGAAAGTCTCTAAGGAAGGGATGTCTAAACTTGTTCTCAAGGGCCTTATACAGGCCAGAATTTGAGAATATATTTGATTAAGTACAGCGATTTGTAACCAATGGCTCTATAAAAAGAATCTCCATATAGTAGTTAAATTATACAACCCTGAAGGACAGGCTTAAACATATTGACTACCTCCTGAGGAAATGATCAGTATGGCCAAGAAACCCACTGAGGTATTACAAATGTTACTTATTTTTAATTGGTTTTATTTGATATTGGTAGTTTTATTAAAATATTAATACTTTGGATCCATTGTGTGTCTGCAGAGAAGAAGACTAGCACTGATTCCCTACAAATGCATATACTGTTAACTTGGATTTTACAGCTGAGACTGGTTTATAAGAGGATTTTAGTCTTACCTGTTAAATCCTTTTCTTTTAGTCCATATAGGTTACTGGTAAGTTTGGGTAGACGGCCACCCCTTTAAGTAGACAGGAACATTTCTTGAAGAGAATGATGGGTGACGCCTACCTCCTCCCCTTAGCTGCATTTAACCACTTCTCTGCAGTAAGATTTGAAACACTAACTAGTGACTAGGTAGTAAGATGGGAAAAGAAGACTCCTGTGAGCATGAACCCAAAAGGACACCCACATTTGGTCACAGGAGAACCAAGCATGGTCCCTTGAAAGGGTGGGAGACCAGTAACCTATATGGACTAAGAGAAAAAGATTTAACATGTAAGACTAAAATCCTCTTTTCTCTGTCGTCTAATATAGGTTACTGGTAACTTTTGGATGTCCAACCATTGAGTTTTCCAGAGGCGGGAAGTAAGGCAAGGACCAGGCGCAAGGCCACCAAAGTCACCAGAGCAGATATGAAACATCAGATCAAAGACAGCCCAACAAAACAATGAAGTGTCAACGGACACTGAACAGGGGTAACAACACCCCAGGTACTGTTACACAGAACACTGAACTAGAGCAAACAGGAAGCACCAAAGAACCGAAAAAGATCCTAGACAGGCAAGACTGCCTCCAGGATCTTCCTCCCATAACTGGCGTCAGCCGATGCCAGCACATCAACACTGTAGTGCTTTGAAAAAGGTGTGCACAGACGACCAAGTGGCAGCCTTGCACAACTGATCAGCAGAGGCCCGATTCTTGTGAGACCAAGAAGCCCCAATAAATCTTGAAGAATGAGCCGTGACCCAAAAGCGGACAGGCTTCTTCCTCAGCTCGTAAGCCTTACGAATAGTGAACTTGATCCAAGAAGCAATAGTCACTTTGGATGCAGGTCTTCCTGCCCTGGGACCCTCAGGAATGACGAACAGCGCGTCAGATTGCCTGATAGACTCAGTGTGATGTACATAAAACTTGAGACAACGCACCACATCCAACTAGTGGAGATCCCTCTCCTTGTCAGAGGTGGTGTCAGGGCAGAAAGAAGGCACCACAATCTCCTGATTAATGTGGAACTCCGAAACCACATTCGGAAGAAACTCCTGAGAAGTGCGAAGCACCTCCTTGTCCTTGTGAAACACCAAAAAAGGTGGTTTACAGGACAGAGCATGTAACTCTGCAACACGGCGAACTGAGATGATCGCCAGGAGAAAGGCCATTTTCCACGCAGCAGGTGTAGAGAAATAGTAGCCAAGGACTCAAATGGGGGGAGCTGAAGAACACCCAAAACCAAATTAAGATCCCACGGAGGAGCGGGATTCTTGAAGGCAGGACAAGTATGAGCAACGCCCTGGAAGAAAACCTTGACATCAGGAAGGATGGCAATGCGCCTCTGAAAGAAAACAGAGCAGAAGTCTGAACCTTAAGGGAACTCAAACTGAGGCCCTTATCCACACCATCCTGCAAAAAGGCCAGGACCATAGGCAGATCAAATTCCTGAGACAGGTTCTTTTCAGCACACCAAGATAGGAAAGTCGACCAGACACGATGGTAGATCTTAGAAGAAACAGGTTTGGGGGCACTGAGCATAGTAGCCACCACACCAGAAGAAAAACCTTTCTTCTTCAATATTGAGGATTCAATCTTCAATCAGTCTTCCAGCTGAGATGTCCAATGATGAAGGGCATGAAATATTGCCCGAAGCTCCAACACGTTGATGGGAAGGAGAGATTCCTCCGGAGACCACTGATCCTGAGCACTCAGGTGACCCAGGACGGCTCCCCAGCTGGAGAGGCTGGCGTCCGTCATCACCGTGGTGCAGAAGGATACCTGGAAGGACTGGCCCTTCAGCAGATTGGAGAGTTCGAGCCACCACAACAAACTCAGTTCCACATGAAGAGGGAGGAACACTGACATCTTCAGAAGGTCCGGCTGACCCTTGTACACCTGGATCACAAACCACTGGAGATCCCTGGTGTGTGCCACGGCAAACAGGACCGCTTCTATGGTGGAGATGAATTTCCCCACTAGAGAGGGCAGCTTCTTGGCTGGAACTGGATCTTGAGCCAGAACCACAGAAACCCTGTGGGAGATCTGGTGAGGTACCTCGTCCGTTAGAAACACCATGCTCTTCTGAGTGTCGAAGAGAAGGCCCAGGAAGACCAGACGCTGGTATGGGACAAGATGACTTGTCCATGTTGATGATCCACCTGTGATGGGTGACAGCAGGAATGCATAGCTGAACCTGCTGATGAAGAAGTTCCACAGAGGGGTCTTTTAGAAGCAGATCGTCCATGTATGGAGTAACTCTGATGCCGTTCTGGTGGAAGACAGACACTAAGGCTCCCAGGACACGGTTGAAAACTTGAGGAGCTGTAGTTAGACCAAAGAGAAGAGCTGAAAACTGAAAGCGCCCTCAGTCGCAGGCAAATCTGAGATACTGCTGGCTCTCTGGATGAATGGTGATGTGTAAAGATGCATTCTGAAGATCCAGAGAAGCAAGGAATTCCCCCGGGGACACAGCAGCAATCACCGTCTGTAGAGAATCCTGGTGATAATGAGTCCGGATCACAAAGGAATTGAGAGCCCTCAAATCCAAAATGGGGCGACAACCGCTGTCCTTTTTGGAGACCACAAAGAGGTTTGAGTAAAAACCCATACCTCTGTCCTGAACTGGCTCTAGAAGGCTTGTCCAGAAGAGCCTGAATAGCGCAGTTGAACAGCCGGCATTTCTCTGCGCCCTGAGGGGTGTGAGAAGGAAAGAAATGAAAGGGAGGAAGAGAGCTGAAAGGTATCCTGTATCCTTCCGCCACCACCTGTAAAACCCATGGGTCCAGAACTGAATCCTTCCAGACGCTGTGGTAGTGACGCAGACGGCCACCCACAGCAGAGTGGGGACCCGGGTTCGGTGAGTCATGCTGATGAAGGCTTGGAAGCTTTGGGCTAAGAGGAGAACTTGGGCTTCCATTGCTGTTTGGGCTTGGAGGAGGTACACAGAGCTGAGGGAACCGTCTGGTTCGCCGGACATGTCTCAGTCTGAAAGGAACGAAAATACTGATTACGCTTAAGCGGCATTTTCTTCCTGGGGGCCAAAGGCAGAAGGGTACGTTTACCCCCTGTGGCCTCACTAATCAGATCATTGAGATCTGGCCCAAACAATGAAGTGCCTTGAAAAGGCAAGGAGAGCAAGGCTTTCTTGGACGCAGTGTCAGCAGACCAGATCTTGAGCCAAAGAGCCCGTCTGGCAACCACAGACATGGTGGAAACCCTAACCACCAAACAGATGACATCAAACAAGGCAGTAGAAACAGAGTGGTGGGCCTCAGAAATGTTGGCAAGAAGCTGCAACATATCCGAAACAGGAGGACCCTGACGGACAGCCAGGGTGAGCTGTTCAGTCCAGACCGCAATGGCCCAGTTAACCCATGCTGCAGCAAAGGCTGGATGCATGGCAGTACCAGCAGTGGCAAAAATGGACTTGAGGGAAACCTCAAGTTTCTTGTCAGTCCAGTCTTTCAGAGCTGACGCATCAGAAACTTGCAAGGCAGTAGACTTAGATAACCTGGAGATAGGAACATCCACTTTGGGAGGATGAACCCACTGAGCAAGCGCTGCCTCACAGAAGGGATAAAGCTTGGCAAATTTCATGGACACAGAAGGTTTCCTGTCTAGAGATTTCCACTCTTCAGACACAAGGTGGTTAAGAGTGGGGTTAGGTGGAAAGTAAGGGGCTTTTTAGGCTCCTGAAACACATCAGAGAGATCAGAAGGAACCTCTTGAACTAAGGGAATGTTTAGGGTAGTCAAAACAGCCCTGATCAGGCCCTCAGCCGAGGGCTCAGGATCGGTCTCAAAGGGGTCCCCAAAAAACTGAGAGGAGCCCACAGCAGAACATTCCTCAACATCTGAATCCACCAGCAGTTCCTTCTCAGAGGAATCCGATACGTCAAGAAGTCTTGACGGAAGAGGTGGTCTGCCAAGAATGGAAGACCCCCTGTAACTGGGATGGAAAGAGTTGCAATGTAGACCTAAGGTCCCTAGTAGCAGCACTGAACTCTTGCACCCAAACTGGCTCTAATGCATGGCTGGAGGTCCCTGGGAGACCCTCAGGGACATTAGAACATACTGGGCATAAATGACCTGAGAATTCTCTAGGTAACCCTGAATGACAGGAAGAGCAATGCGCAATGGGGGATACAGAGACCCCAGCATCCTTAGTCTTAGGTGTGGCCTCAAGCCCCAAAGGATTAAACATTCTCACAGTGTCAAAAACTTTACAGTATAAGAAATCACCCAATTACAGTGTGTAGGATTAAGTTTCACCCCAAAAATCACTAAAACAGACTTATCTGGCAGGCGAAGGGTTAATCAGCAGAGGAGAGAAGGAGATTCCAAGCCCTGCATAGGATACTCATTCTGGAAATGGCACAAAATGGCTGCCGCAGCGGGAGCCAATCAGAAACAAGAGTGCAAAGCAAGCGCTAATGGGAAATGTAGTTTTCCCAGAAAAGGTACCCCCAACAGTGCCCGAAGCTCCATGAGCCCCCCGACACACTAGAAACATGAACCGGATGATAGAGCAAGGGCAGACAATAAAAATGAGCCATCTCTGAAGTCACTAGGTGAAGCGGTTGCAGAGATATGTCCCAAAATGCATATTCCCATAGGAGTGAATGGATCAATGGCGCCTATGTGGTAAAGCACGCCTTTAACTCAATTTTACAAAATTGAAACAGTAAAATAAAAATGCATGAAACAACACTAGAACTTGTTAGGATACCCAAAAAACACTGAACTAGTAGGAAAAGTGTCAGAAACCCCCCCCCCCAAAAGATGTGAAACCAGCAGCTAAAGGGTTAAAGTACCACATAAACCTGCTCCAAAACACCTAACAGACATACAGATAGACCCAATGAGTGCAGGAGTGTAAAACCCCTGTGCGGAGGGGCACTGTGGGACATGTGGACCTGAAGCACTCAAAGGGTTGCTCACCTTTCCTGCAGATCTTCTGTTTTCAGACTACCATGTATTAAGAAGAAGCCTCGGTGGGCAACTCCTGAGGAAAGAACCAGTAGCCAAGTTTTTCCACCCAAGGCTTAAGATCCACAAAAAGCACCTGGTTACTGAGCTAGCCAGTAAGGGCATTGTCAGTTATGGTAATCCGCCTAATGGTGGTATTCCATTTCTAACAGAAAAATAAAAAATAAATTCTAAAACTATAGCAGAACTGTTCTCTTGCCTGTGTCTTCACCAAGGAACAAATATTTCTGGAGCTGGTTGGCTAGCTGCAGCCAAGGAGGGAAGGTAGGCTCCACCTCCTGCATACAATTCTAGAATTTTTCCTGCCTACAATTAAAGGGGCGGATCGCCTACCCAAAGTTACGAGTAACCTGTATTGGACGACAGAGAAAAAGGGTTAATTTACCACATAAACACTGCTCCAAACCCCCAACAGACATACAGACAAACCCAATGAGTGCAGGAGTATGTATTAGGAACTCCAAAGGAGACCTCTGTGCGGAGAGGAAGCACGGGACAAGTGGACCTCAGCACTCAAAGGGTTGCTCACCTTTTTAGCAGGTCTTCTGTCTTCAGATTACCATTGATAAAGAAGAAGCCTCAGTGGGCAACTCCTAGGGAAAGAACTTGCTAAACAAGATTTTTCCCCCAGGGCTAAGAGGTCCACCATAGTGCCTGGAAACTGAGCTATCCACTAGGGAATGTCAGTAATGGTAATACCGGTGGTATTTCATATCTAACAGAAAACAAAAATAAGCTAAAACTATAGCAGAACTGTTCTCTTGCCTTTTATCTTCATCAAGGAACAAATCTTACTGGGGAGAAGTGGCTAGATGCAGCTAAGGAGAGGAGGTAGGCTCCACCTAGCATTCTCTTCAAGAATTGTTCCTGCCTACTTAAAGGGGTGGTCGCCTACCCAAAGTTACCAGTAACCTATATTGGACGACAGAGAAAAGCATATTCCCTCTCCTCCAATCTTATTTTGATATCCAAAGATGTCTGGCTGATTTGGCACAATGTGTGATCCTTTGTGCTTGTGCTTTATTCAGTGGGTACCAGCTTCTAGGAAGAGGAGTTTGAATATTTTGTGGAAGCTGCAGTCACTTCCATTTTCCAGCTGGAGACAGTGTTCTTACCTGTGTGAAGGTAGGTTCCTCCTGAGGTTTCTCTGAAGATTAAAGTGATCAACTTATTTATGAGCACCCATTTTGATGCCATATGGAAATTATCTTTAAGGGATAGTCTTTTACTATCCCCCCATCCTGTAGCCCTTAAAAAACTGAATTAAATGAGCCAAGCGGCATCTCTCAAACCTTTATGGTTTGAGAGATATCCACTTTCAAAGTTCCCACTCCCCTGACGTCAGCGTTCTAGCTGACAGCAGGGGAATCCGGTCCCAGGGCCGGTGGAGGCTCTTCAGCTGAGCCGAGATCGCATTATGGAAGAAGAAATCCTTCACTGAGATGGTCTTCTACGTGTGCTTGCAAACCAAGCACACGTAGAAGACCATTTCAGTGAAGGATTTCGTCTTATATAATGCGACCCCGGCTCTGCTGAAGAGCCTCTGCTTGCTCAGGGACCGGATTCCCCTGTTGTCAGCTAGAATGCTGACTTCAGGGGAGAGGGAACTTTGAAAGAGGATATCTCTCAAACCATAAAGGTTTGAGAGATGCCGCTGGGCTCGTTTAATTCAGTTTTTAAGGGCTACAAGATGGGGGATAGTAAAATTGAAGTATTATTATCCCTTTAAGGTCTTACATTGAATATGCTAAAATATAAGGTACCGCCATCTCTCTTTTTTTTGAGAAAGCCAGTCATTGCTACAGTATATCACCATACACCTTAAGTTCATTACGCTCCAAATAGAAAACTGGAATCATTTGGGGGCACATCACCTGCACCACAAGGAACAAATACACACTGCCCTTTATTTAAATGTGGCGACCAACCCCTTAAATGATAAAGGGTTTAGCAATGCACTGGCAACCTTGCTAGTATTCACAGCGGTTAAAAGCCCCATCTAAATCAATTATGTATTTATTTATTTTTTTATTTCCCTGATAGTGCAGTTGGGTTGCCCCAAAACTACTTTTCATTTTAATGTGATGACGTAGATGATTTTGAAACCAAAAGTTTATTTTTAATTTTTTTCTTCTTTTTTTTTTCTGAAGGCAAAATATTATTAAACTGATTTTTTTCTTTTACAACAAAAACAGTTTGTATATGAGAACAGACAGTCCATTCGTGTTTAGGTGAATGGCTTCCCTTTTTATCATGCTTTGTTGTAGTCAACAAAAAGTTGGCAGATAAGATGGTCTGGCAAAGTTGTCATGCTGCAGGACTCTCAAATCCGGGTGAGTTGGTGCCACAAACTGGAAGGGAGGATGCTTTCAACTTTCTCCATTACAAAGTTTAAGGGGGCAAACAGGGTGCTCAGGAACTGTGAAAATACATTAAACAGCATTAGAAGGTTAAAGTATATTCCCCAGCATACAAAGCTCAGAATGAAAGGAATAGTAAACCCTAAGCTCTGGTGTTTCAGTAACACTAAGGAAACTGCCATTTCTACAGAATTCATTGACGTACTATAGTACAACATTGCAAAAGTACATCCATTTACTTGTGCGTGAAATTTAAAGGAATAATAAAGCCAAAGTCTAAAATTGCTTAATTGAAAGGCTATGTTGTCCTTACTAACAGTATGATATTGAAGCAGGTAAAAAGTTAATTCTTAACAGAGTTGCTCATCCAGTCTAGTGCCAATTACTGTGGGATTGGGTTAAATCTATTGGCTTGATTGGCAACTGATAATACAGGGTCTGAGCAAGTACAAACTTCTTCACTACTCAAACCCATTATCACTACTGCTCATGCAGAATAGTGCACTTTGCATCCAGGTTTGTATTATATTCCAGGCAAGTTTTAAATACATTACTTCACTGAATAAAAGAGCCACACAGTAGTAAGTTCTGATTTTGTGTGTTTGATTGAAAATAATGTAATCTGCAGAAGAACAGCTAAATATGTAACCTACAGAAATAGGATAATGACTTCTATTACAACTAGGGAAAATCTCTCTTAAAACAAAGAGATTATATATGCAGCAAAAAAATACCAACAACAAAAAAAGGGAGAAAACTAACTGCACTACAGGGAACAAATGAACATTCCTATTGGCTTAAGGTCTCTAATCAACTGTGCTGTGAGCTTCGTAGATCAAACTAAAATCTGAACTATGAAATCGATCAAGCATGCTTGATCAGGCATAACATTCACTGTGATCAATCAAGCACTCTTGATTCATTCCTAAAAAATGACAAGAACAAATTAAAAAAGTAAAAGGCAAGTAAATTTACAGTTAACGTTTTGCAAATATTACGGCCATTTCCCTATACTTTGTTTTCATTGTATTAATTCTCATGCCATTAACAAAGCAAAGGGATAGTGCAGATTTAATGTTCTTCTAGGAACTTTAATCTTGAATTGAAATGCTTTTGTTTGCACAAGTGAGAACATTAACATTAGTTCAAACGAAAGTTTTTTTGCATTTTAATGTTTGTATATAATAGATTGTCTCATATATGAAGTGAATGACATACTCACAGCTTTTGCAAAAACTCCCATGAGCTCTGGGAACTGGTGTGTGAGGAGAGCTAGCATAGCTGTGAATGAGCAGAGGCCTGCAGTGAAGAGGATGAAGAAAGGAAGTTCCTTCTTTGGATAAACTGAAACTTCATGAAATGCTACAAGATAAAGAACAAGATAATGAATAACATTGGGAGTCAAATGATTTTCAAAATCATTGCATCTTACATGGTTGAGAGTTTGCAGTCAGGCCTATAATAATGATCTTAGATTTGGCATTGCTTCTCCAGTCAACAGTTGTGATTACATCCTCCTACAGATAATGAGTTTGGTAATAGGAGACACTGCAGAACAGGTAGATATATATATATATAGCCTCATTCACACTGATACACTCTAATCTGAATGCTTAGGTCCCACACAAAGGGCAGGATATTAATCTATGGATAAATACTGTTTGTTGGAGGTCAGAAAACTCACCTCTTTTGCCCCTGTTCAAAGGAAGACACCTAAAAATAATTTGTGGTTATGCAAATAGCATGTATTTCATGCTAGCATCTGTAACACTATTCCATTAGTTTTCTAAGGCCTAAAATCTACTCTTAAATATGCTCAGTGGGGCATCCCATTACCATAGCAATCTTGATAGGATGTCTAATAAGTGTTTATGCATTGTGTTTAAATTGATTAAAAAGAAGAACAGGTGGTTATAATCTCAACAGTAATATCTCTGCACTAACAAGTAACCAAAATGTGTCTATATAGGATAGTTAAAGGGACAGTAATACTTAAAATGTAAAAGAAATGTAAATGTAAAAAAAAGGGTTTATGCTCCTGAGTATGACAATGTGAATCCCACTGCTTTTATTCAAAAGTTATTAGCGCTCAAATGTGAATTTTCTAGGTGTAGTATCACAGTGGCCTGAAATTGTACAATGGTGCTTTTGTTACACCATCCTTTGAACAGCTCTGGTCAGTTACCCATAAATCTCCATAGGATGGTGTAGCAACAGCGCCACTGTATAATTTCTGTGATACTGCACCTGGAAAATTAAAGTTTGAGCTCTAATAACTTTTGAATGAAAACATCTTTTGGCAATGGGCCTACTCTTGTTTTACTCAGGGGATCAACTTTGCAACATATTTTGGTTTACATTTTAAGTATTACTATCCCTTTAAGGATTGAATTTTAGTGATCTAACATAAAATAACTCAATTTTACAGACGCCAGCTGAAAGTGCATGATATGTAAAGTGATGTAAGTTAGTTTCCCTTTACACTTTACTTTATTAAAGGGATACTTTTCATCTGAGATAGTGGTTAGCAGTCTATATTGTCTTAGAGACTGTTTTGTGACCTCTTCCCCCATGTATTTCAACTCATACCAGTGAGGTACCATTGACATAGTGGGTCGACATGACATTTCATGTTTTACTAAGGTCTTAATATAATTTAAGTTCATTATTAAACATTTCCAATTAGTAATTATTATAGACCGACATATGTAAACTCTGAATTTTGGTGTTGTATCTGCCTTATTTATGCTTAAGCTATTCTACAAATAAGAGCTTCCCTATGTTGTAACACATAACCATCCCACAGTGACTTGAAAACAATTGTGTGCTTTACCAGAAAAATACATTTGAAACTTACATGGCAATAATTCTCTGTCTGCTGTTTCTGTACAGATGGGGTATGGGTAGAAAAGGTGACCTTTTTCCAATGGATAAGGGATCATTCTGAATGCTGGAAATCAAACAAAATCGCAGTAAGTAACATTGATCAGATTTGTAGATATCTTGTAAAGGATATAGGCATTTGTGTGCCATATTCTTGAAGAAGAAAGACGAGCCATTCTGAAGTACCATAAGGAATAAACAAAAATACTCAAATTACCCAAAATATTGAATTGGTGGGACTTTTATACCACTTAATGCTAGAGAGGGCTACAATGAATTGTTTCTGCAGTTTAAAGCCCTGTTTAAATCAAATGGAATTTTAAATTTTCCCCTATGGTGTATGGTGATGGGTTGCATCAAAATTGCTCATTATTTACTTTCTGTATACAGTCTCTAAAGTTTTGACATTTTAGCAGTTACAGTAAATGGTCTCATCAATATTGAATCTGTACAAAGAGAGAGTTTGTAGGCCTTGTTTATTAGGTGTAATTCCGAAGAAAACCAAAAGCATCACAGGGCTGAAATGAAAATTCTGCAAATTTTCATTGATTTAAAGGGTCAGTAATGATTGTATTTAACTTTATTTAATATTGTAGAGGTTACAAAAATAAAGTATTTGGAGAAAGTGCCATCTCTCAAACCCTTACGGTTTGAGAGATATTCACCGCTAAAGTTTCCATTTCCCTGCTGCCAGCTGTAAAGCTGACAGCAGGATATTCATCGGCTGACTCAAGGAGGCACTTCAGCAGAGCCAAAATCGTGTTATTTAAAAAGAACTACTTCAATGAAGTGGTCTACAAAGTGTGCTTGCAAACCAGGCACATTTTGTAGACAGTTCCAATGAAGTAATTCTTTTTAAATAACGCAATTTTGGCTCTGCTGCATCGCTGCCAGCTGGTCCCAGGACCGGGATCTCCTGCTGTCAGCAGATCGCGGACGTCAGAAGAAGGGGAGGAAAGGGGGAACCTTAGCTGCGAATATCTATCAAACCATAAGGGTTTGAGAGATGGCACTTTCCCCAAATACTTTACTTTGTAACCCCTACAATATTAAATAAAGTTACATACAGGCATTACTGACCCTTTAACTGAGGCGTGTATTTCCTTGAACTCTAGAGGTTTTCAATGCATTGTGAAGAAACGTGATGGAAGCCTCTCAAACATCCAAAGGCTAAATAGACAGCAGAACGATCATTAATCATGTTTATACTGGAATGGGAATAGTAAAGAAACAAAAACAAGGTGCACTTTAGTGTATATAAAATACCAAAATCTGTTGGTAGCATTTATAAACTGTACATAGGGTGTCTTTCATTTATTACAGTTGCTTTGTTGAATTGGTGATTAATATGCAAGATCATTGTTTTGATTTTCATTCTGTAATTATAAAAGCTATCACATGACAAGGGGGGAGACTAAAACAGACACACAAAAACTCTATTGCTAAGGAGGCTGATCTGCATATGCATATAACAATACAATGATCTGTAAAACAGAAAACGCACATCCAACATTATTTAAACCCAAACATTAAATCAAGATTGCTCAAACTGTCTTGTATTTAGACAAGACTTTTTGGGTTTTATACTCTTCATTTAGTTAGACACATTTCAAGCAAACGAATAATCAATGTTTGTTTTTTTAGATTAACTATTAGGGCTATTCCACATGGTCAACAAGATATGATGTTCAGTGACCAAAGCATTAATCCAGAGTTTAACAAGTCAGAGCTTGAAGAAACCACTCTAGGCTGGTGAACATGTGACTGGCAAGAGAATCAGATATCAGCCAGACATGACTCTCCGATGCCTACTGTATGTGACTGGACATTGCAATGTGCATTGCAACAATGCAAATGTTCATGTGAACATTCACTGGAAAGATGCAACATGGTGCATCCAAGATGTCTATGGTCCATCAGAGTCAACTAAGTGAAACCCCTAAGAGTGGGAAAGGCACTCTATTTATCAGCAACAGACTACTGAGGCACAGTTACAGCAGCACAGCCATGTGTGTGCATGATCCCTTATTGAACAAAACTTTATCAAATTTACACAGAAAAAGGGAAAACAATTTACACATATCTTCTACTGCTCTGTACAATCCATCACTTTTAAACTGGAAGTTTATGGTAACAAATGAGGGAGGGTTAATAGGACATTCAGATATTGGAATCCTCTGTGCTATGTCTTAAACAATACCAGTTACATGTCTCAGGCAATGTGGTAATATGCACATCAAAACTGTCAGCAGATATATTTGTTTTAGGCTTACATATAAAAGAAGAACATAGGAATACAAAATGATCTATATGATGCAGAATAGTAAGGTCCTGCTAACACATGGCATTTATTTTGGTACATAAATCACTGATGTCTGAAGTATATTTAAGAAATAAAAACAGCATGTATAAGATTTCATCATTTACAGCTAGATAATCTGGTATAGCAGAGGTATTATTTTGATCATACACAATGTCTTGTCATTCTGGAAATCAAATTATTGGAACAATCACACACAAAATATATGGCCTTCAACTGTTCAAAATTTTCCACTAAAATATTTGTTACTGGCATTTTTAAGTATAGTCATGGTGGCTTTAGAACTAATCACAGAGTGATTGCCATGCAAATAACACATTACATCAGAAACTCTGTAATTAAAGGCAGACAATTACACAGCCAACTTAGAAAATCTTTACATACGTTTTCATTTTAAAGATTTCATTCCTAGATCAAGGTCAGATTTTATATCAGTTATCACTTAAAGGGATAGTAATACCTAAAATGTAAAAAAATATATGTTGTAGGGTTTATCCCCCTGAGTAAAACAAGAGTACTCCCACTGCTGAAAGATGTTTCATTCAAAAGTTATTAATTTTCAAAGTTGAATTTTTTAGGTGCAATATCACAGTGGCCTGAAATTTTACAGTGGCGCTGTTGCTACACCATCCTATGGAGATTTATGGTCCTGAGACCAGAGCTGTCCATAGGATCGTGTAGCAACAGCGCCACTGTAAAATTTCAGGCCACTGTGATATTGCACCTAAAAAATTCAACTTTGAAAATTAATAACTTTTGAATGAAACATCTTTCAGCAGTGGGAGTACTCTTGTTTTACTCAGGGGGATAAACCCTACAACATATTTTTTTTTACATTTTAGGTATTACTATCCCTTTAAGACAGATATTCCCATTGGTGTTTTTACCTTACCCACTATTCTAAAAGTACATCACAAGTTTTAGTGCAGTAAATTCCTTGTGTATACTAAATCATACAGAATCCTTTATCATTAGTAATGATGAATATAGAATCTGACCCCCATTAATGTTCCCACAGTGGCTAACACTATAGTACAACTTTCTTGCATCTTAGCCCTACTGTCTCAGCTTGAAGACTGCTGTGTGGTCATGCCACTTTTTTCACAACATATTTCCATAACCTACTTTTTAGGGTTGATTAACAAACAATTAATCACTTAGTCACACGGCTGCATATGTAAAATAACAGAAACACAGCCAATCCAGAATGGAACATAGCACTGATTTAAATGGGGCTCTTAACTTGTCTGCTAAAGAGATATCCAATACATTGCTTCATAATGTGTTGAGATCTTCCTAGCATTCAAGGGGTTAAATATCCCGTTAAGCCAACTGAAACATTTCTTTCCCCACCTATGGTGCAGTTTTTATGCTTCAAAGGTGCTTATCTTTTGCTTTCTGTATAAGTCCCTTAGCAGGAATAAAACAGCCATTTTTATAACCCATTGCACAATTTAACCCTTTGAGTGCCAGAGTGGTACACAACACATTGCAAAGAAATGCGTTGCGTTCCACTCAGGCAATCAAAGGGTTAATAAACATGCATATAACTAGTTATCACTAGCATACTCCTCTGCTTAGGGGAACATACCTCTGTGAGGACACATTGCTAAGAACGTATGTTGTAAAAAGCAAATTAATCATATTGATGTACATGTTTTTTGGTATAAATGATAATGATTTCCATATGCATTCCATCTAGGTAATCTAAACAGAACGTACCTTGGCAAAAACATTTTGGAGAACTGTCTAAAATGTTACTAAATAACAGGAATGCCTTAACAATATTCAGAAGCGTGTCACTGCTTTCCTCTTCAGTATGATTAAGTAAGGGTATTATTGCTCTTAGTTGCTTAAAAGGATGACAATTCACATGTGGAGGAAACCATTATACTGGAATTCCTTGCTCGTCTCTAGAGCGCACCAAGCAATTAAAAACAGCAGAAATGGGGATGAGTTTGTACTTTGACGGCAGAGGGCTAGATGCAAATAGGGAAACAAAAATGGTTGCAGCTCTTTCTTCTTTTAAGGCTTGTGGTGCAAGACATTAGGTGAACACGCACTGAAGGGCAAGAGGCTAGCTGACAGTATCCTGCCATTGAGTCATGCTGGAACGTTTCCATTTTGTCCTCAGAGATTCAGGACAAGAACATTCGTTGTGCTGTAGTTCAACTCCCACTCACTGCAGGCAATACTCCATTGGCAAGTTATATGAAGCTTATGAAGACCGAACACTAGTGTTTCAATTTGGAATGCAGAAAATGTTTGTCATTTTATATGGCAAACTGATATTAGTTAGGATGTGTTTTCATTTTGGAAGTGTTGATGTGGCAAACAAGTTTGCTCATATTTTAGCCAAATTATGAAATCAAAATATCAACTTGAAAAATTAAAATGAACATAATATGAGGGTATTATATGTAATATTGGAAAATAAATACCGTTTCACCATGAATAAATTGCTATATGAAGCATTTTTTTCTGGAGAGCACAAAGCTATGGAAAACAATATATGTTAGGATGTGTTTAAAGAGTTAACTATCACAAAGCAATGTGTTGGAGACATCTACAGCATGCAAAAGGGTTAAATTATTCTGCTTCCACTCTCCAAGTTTAAGGGGAAGTATCACCTTATACATTTTTTTACCATAGCTTTTATTATTACATCTTCTGTGCTGTGCACTTCCGCATAATGTGCACAGCACAGCTGCTCTTCTCCTCCCACCTCCCTCCCAGCTTCCCTTCGTTGTGCTGTGAATAGCTTCAATCGTTATATCAAGCTCCGATTAGGATTATATTGCGGTAGCCTCAGTATAATGCTAACTGGAGCTTGATATAATGATAGAAGACATTCACAGCACACCGAAAGGAAGCATGAACGAACTCTCTGGGGCAGCAGGGAGGGAGGTGGGAGGAGAATTAGGCAGTGAACAAGAGCGTGAATCAGTGTGGTACATTATGCTGACCAGCAAAGCTTGAAGCAGCAATATCTTTTAAAGTACTTTCATAAAAGAAAAAAAAAAAAAAAAAAAAAAAAAAAAGCTGGTTTCCTATTACTCCGTTATTAACAAAAGCGTTGACAACATTTTTTTTTATAAGGTGATACATCCCCTTTATTCCCTTGTAGAAATTGTGGTAAAAGGTTTTTACATATTATGTAGAGAAATATCAAAAGAATTATTCCCAACTTACAATGTAAATAATGTCTCTCACACAGACACACACACAGATAACTTTAAAAACCTTGCAACCATGGATTTCAGACTGATTTTCTTCAAAGCCTGATCCGACCATATAAATATAACTGGATTATAAGCTTAGGTTGGTATAAAGATACTATATGCTTCTAAGTGAAAAAAAAAGTTCCTCAGTAATCTGTAATAACCCCTTGATCCCATAACATTCCTTAACAATGTACTGAAGACTTCCCTAATATCCTGGGAAATAAAGTGACAGGCAATCTCCTTTTAGGCTTATATATTCTGTAAGTGCATAATATAGAAAGTCAGAGTATATACTTTTAATTTTTTTTCACTCTTCATCTACCTATTTATTTACACTTTTATGTCCCTGACATTGAGTTTCCTGGACTTCTGTTTCCAGAGAGCTTTCTTTTGGGGAATGTAAAAGCCGTGATAATTATACAATTTAGCACTGTCTTTTAAATTGTATCTTTTTTTTTTTTTTAAATTGTTGCACTTTCTCAGTCCCAGACAGAAAGCCCACTGAGAAAAGGTAATAAATAATTAAATAAATAAAAATCAGAGTGCTCCTTATCAGGGACATAAAAGTATAAGAAAATATGTGAAGCTTAAATAAATAAATTACTATATAAGGTTAGGCAATTAACCGAAATAGCAGAGTAGAAATCTCTTATTTACCAAAAAGTGAATATGAATTAGTATATGTGTATTGGCACACAACATTTTTTTTGGGGAGTTGTCTTCAAGTAAGAAAGGTACAAAATTCAACTGCAATTTATTTTCCTGTCAGCAGGTGGCACAGTCACCATCATCCTATATAATAATTTGCTAAAACGTGTGTAACGATGCAAGCATGCGCAGTAGAGGCTGCTGCGAGTGCTGCAGTCATGAGCAGTAGAAACTGACAGTGACGAGGCTGATACAGAGCGGGGTGAGCTCCGAAGGGTCGTCCAGCTCTGTATCAGCCGTGGCGCAGGCAGTCTCTACTGAGCATGACTGCGCCACGACCGGCTGGCACTGTATCAGCTGTGATGTGGGCAGTCTCTACTGTTCATGACTGCCCCGCGACCTGCTGACAGTGTCACTGTGGCCCATGTAACGGGCTCTTCAACTAGTTTACTATAAAGAGCTTTAAACAATTATTTTTCCTCAAGGTTCAAATTTCAGATACGAACGTTAGAGGATTTCTTTTTGCTTATATACCATTTATGAGTAACAGGGCAATTACAGTCTTTTCCCCACTACTATCTCCCCTCTCCTCCTCTCTCTACCAGTATTCCCTTTCCTCCTCTCTCCACCAGAATTCCCCCTCCTTCAGCCTCCACCAGAATTCCCCTCCTTCAGTCTCCACCAGAATTTCCCCTCCTTCACTCACTACCATTATTCAGTTCCTCTTCTTTCCAGTAGTATTCCGCCTCCTTGTCCTTACCCCCAAGTATTCTCCTACCTTCTCTCTCCACCAATATTTTGTCTCATTCTCTCTCTCCCCACCAACACTCCCCCTCCCTTCTTCTCCCTACCCATATTCCCGCTCCCTCTCTCTTTCTAATCATATTCTCCCCTCCCTCCCCCTACCGATATCCCCCTTCCATCCCTCTATCTATCCATATCCACCCTCCGTCCACCTATCCATATCCCCCTTCCATCCACCTACTCATACCCCCCCTCCCTATCTTTCCACCAGTATTCCCCCTCCCACCGGTACTCTCCCTCCTGCTCCTTCCATCAGTATTCCTCCACCATCTCACTAAACCACCCCCTCCTCTCCACCAGTATCTCCCCTCTCTCGACCAGTACTTCCCTCCTCCTCTCTCCACCAGGATCCCCCTCCTCCTCTTTCCACCAGTATACTCCCTCTCTCAACCAGTACCTCCCTTCTCCAGGATCCCCCCTCGTCCTCTCTACACCAGGATTCCCTCTCCTCCTTCCACCAGTATCCCCCCTCTTCCTCTCCCCACCAGGATTCCCTCTCCTCTCCTCCTTTCTCCACCAGTATACCCCTTCCTAATCATCCTTCCACCAGTATTCATCTTCCTCTCTCCACCAGTATTTCTCATCTTCCTCCTCCCCCCACCAGTTTTCCCTCTCCTTCCCCTCCATCCACCAGTTTCTCCTCTCCTCCTCCTCCCCCCTACACCAGTTTCTCCTCTCCTTCTTCTCCCTCCACCAGTTTTATCTCTCCTCCTCCTCTCTCCACCATTATACCCTCCCTTCTCCTCTCTCCACCAGGATCCCATCTTGCCCTCTCTCTACCAGCATCCCATCTTCTCCCTCCACCAGTATTCCCCCTCCTAATGCTCCCTCCACCAGTATCCCCCTCATAATGCTCCCTCCACCAGTATTCCCCCTCATAATGCTCCTTCCACCAGTATTCCCCCTCATAATGCTCCCTCCACCAGTATTCCCCCTCCTCCTCTCACCACCAGTATCCGCTCACCTATTCCTCTCTCCACCATTATCTCCTTGCCTCCTCCTCTCTCCACCAGTACCCCCTCGCCTCCTCCTCTCTCCACCAGTACCTCCTCGCCTCCTCCTCTCTCCACCAGTACCCCCTCGCCTCCTCTCTTCACCAGTATACCTACCCTCTCTGCTCCAGTATACCCCATTATCCTCCTCTCTGTACCAGTATTCCCCTCTCCACCACTACCTCCCCTCCTCTATCCAGTGCAACCCCACCTTCTCTCTTCAGCACTATCCCCCTAGCTTTGCATTATTTGACCATGCAACAACAGTGATCTACAGATCTGTGCCAAAGGAGGCATTGCCTTGTTTTCCTTATAGATTACAATTTGGTGGGATGGGTAAGGAAGGCTGTGATCTTCCCAACTGACCATTTTCATCAGGTTCCAGACAACATAGGCTTGTGGACCAGATCTGGACTGCTGTCTGCTTACTTGCTACACCAATATAGAGTCTCTCCCACAGACAACAAAAGAAAAATGCTCAGTTGGTGCTACTGCAAGCAGCTTGAATTGAAAGTGTGTGAACTGTAATAACATTTGAATGAAACATCTCCCAGCAGTAGATGTATACATGCTGTATATTAATAAGCAGAAAATGCCATCGCACATATGATCCACTTGTTGTACCCTCTACCTCACTAGCCGTAACTTTTAAAGTGGACCGGTCACCCACTATACAGTTTTGATCCCTTAGAAAGGTTAGTGAAAACTGCATTTATGTTATATTACCCACTTGTTGTTATGAGCTATATATTTACTTTTACTTAATTTGTGATGTTGCCTGGGGTCCCACATACTAATGTAAAGTACCACAGGTTAATGACCACTGTCTGGCCATCCTTCACTACAATAATTAACTGTGAAGGGAATGATTTTACAAATGTTATTGTCATGCCAAGGCATGAGTTGGCCTTTCCAGGCCTCTGGTATGTGCAATTTGTTTGTCTATTTTGTATGTGTATTTTATTAAGCCTTTCAAAGTGTTAGCAGTACACCAGTCCTAGGCCATAAATTGGATGAGTAAATAACACCAGAGCTGGGCTTAGGGTGTCATAAAATGTACTGGGACATCTGCTCTGAGGTGGGTTATCCAGGGGACAGCCACATAATATGAAATAGAGAGAATTTGTGTATATACTGTAGAAAGGATCAATACAAAAAATATATATACCATCTCCTGTATTTTCTTCTCTTTCTCCCCCCCCACACTCTGCCTTGCACAGGCTATTTACAACCCTCTGAAAGAAGAGTGGATTTTCTCTTGGTCCCTGTCTTATCAGCAGTCCCGCTGTGTTAACCCCAGCAAACAACACAGCTTTGAATTCAATGTATTAACTGTTTTAACTGTGAATTCTATATCCATGTGCTCAGAAATGCTTCAGACTTGAGAAAGGGAGCTTATCCTGAAAGCTTGTCAATCCAAAATTCTGTTAGTCCAATAAAAAAGGTATTACAAGATATTAATTGTGTTTGTTATTTTACATCTACAGATTATATATATATATATATATATATATATATATATATATATATATATATATTTAGAAAGCCCAGGTTTTATCCTTTTGGTGGATACCAAACCCCAGGGAAAGGTGTTCTTGCGGTGAGTTACAAGAATGCCCACTTTGCAAACAGTTAGACCCAGCATATTTGGTGTCCAGATATTCACACAAATATGAAGAGTTTGATTATGATAACATTATGGAGGTGTGCTGTAAATTACATGTTTTTCAGGTTAAACTCTGCAGTAGCTTCCTTGACAGGTCTGATTAAGTGGGCCATAAACTGTCATTCCAAACCTCTGATCATCCCAGGTAACACCCAGGGGGGGTCTGGCCTCTTAGAAACAACTGTAGTATCTATATAATATCGGTCTTGGATAATAAAGGGTGATTTTCTTTTTAACAGCTGGAAGGAGATCTTTTACCATCTGAAGTTCCCACAAGGACTCTCATATATAGGTAATTGTATGTAGGTATTTCTTGCGTTTCTCCCATTTTATTTTATGGACTGTTTTGACACTTTGTAATCTTTATTTCTGAATGTCCTTTATTTCTGTATTTTTGTACACAACACTGTGAAACCTTTTTTCAGATTAAATGTTCAATTAATCAGCTCTGGTCTTTGTTCTCTAATATGAACTCACTACTCTGAAGAAAGCTCAGGTAGAACACGTTACTAAAGACACGTTACTAAAGGGTTAATTTTATATGTGATTATTAAGGCGATTGCTTTCATACTGTAAATCTATTGTGTTTGGGGTAAACTAAGATGCCCAAATATAAAGTTTTGGTGGTGGCAGCAAATTATAGTACAGGGGTGATAATGCAGGAGGGATTTCAGGGGTTAATTTGGTGGTTGCTGGGAACAATAACAGGAAACCAGGGATCTGGTGTTAACCCTTTCACTCCCACACTCTCCCCACTGTCTCAGCCAGGCCTATAGCCCTTCCCTGTGAAAGCCATGTTTCCATGAAATACCTTTGATAAAGAATTGGCAGCATTATTATATAGCACTATTATATTGTATCACTAAATGTACAGGCTTTAACCATTTGAGTTCCAGAGGGGTACGCAATGCATTGCTTTGCAATGCATTGCGTACCCCTCTGGCTCTCAAAGTGTTACACATATCCCTACAGAGCCAATTTACAGCCATACCATCAACCTTGTAACTTTAGTTGGAACCTTTCACTTTAGAAAATTACCCCCAATAACCAAGTCTTAATTAGGGTCAATCATTCAGACTAATCCAGACGTAACTAAATAAGAACAGCCTGCAGTGTTAGTGGTATTCAAGGACTGAGGTTGAGAAATTCTATAAAAAAGATAGCACATAATGGAGATCAAATAATATAAAGGTGCCATCAAGTGGTCATTTGTGAACACTGCAAAATGGGTTTTTCTCTAAAGCCATTTACCACATCAATAAAATAATACTACATGCTATATATTTCTTATTATGACTTTAGTTAAAAGGGTATCCTGCCCCCCCCAAAAAAAAATCAAAAAGCAAAGACAACAGGTTATGCAACAAAAAACCAGGAATGCAGATGTCTAAATTTCTTCAGTACACTAAACAATAATTAATTTCCGTCATACATAAAAACAAAACTTTTTTTTTTCTCTCTCTCGTACTACTGATATTACTTCAGTTTACAATCCATATGATAAATATTTGTCATATGGAAAGAGAAGGAAAGAGAGTGAATTTTAGGAGAAAGGAGGGAAGGGGCAAGATGTGGCTATATAGGAGGGAATGGATTGTTGTGGAAAGATTAGAGGGAATCAATTGTTGTAGAAAGAAAGGAGAGAAGGTACATGTGAGGAAATATGTTAGAACGGTAGTGTTGTAGAGAGAGGGGGAAAAGTTTGTATGGGGATAGGGAAACTGGTACAACTGGGCATGTTCTGACAATGCAAAAGAGAAAATCTCATACCTAAAAGGCCCTGTCCTAAGAACCCCACTCAACACACTATAACAGATGGTATGCACAGCAACTAGGTACCATATCCTCAGAAAAGCTATGTAATCATCTTACTGCAAGCAGAGATCTGGATCCTCAAAGCACTGATGGGAACAGACACAGAGGACATGGAAAAGATACTGCAGCTATACTACAGGAAATTAAAATACTTCTAGTAAAAAATAAAACCAAGAAACTACATAGACTAAGGCAGAAGGCATGATATTTAAATGAAATAACAACAGGTTTAGAACAAAAATTATGTTGTCAAATTCTGAAAAGATAACCCAAGCACAGAGTAGTGATCTCTACTGTCAACAGGACTTTCCCTCCTGCCCAGCTATACCTATGGATAAAACATAACTCTAGTGATATGGAGGAAATTTTCAGAAAACTTAGGCTCAAGGAATTTTTTCATGACAAAGAAAACTATGAATCATCCCAAACAACACAACTATCCTACAAAATCATCCACGTGGACCTCCCAACCAGGTAACAAGCCCACTCTGGAATGGTATACAGCTTAACTACCAAGGAACAAGAAACAATTCAATCACTAAAGGCTAACAAAATAAATAAACATCAAACCGGCAGACAAATGCAGAGCAGTAGTGCTTATAAACACAGCTGATTATATAAAATAGGCATGGATGAAAGACACTACAGCAACATACAAAAAGATCCCACACCTGACTGCACAAAAATGCTTAAAATAATGAAAAGGCTCCCTTCTAATAATAATTTTTAAAAAAATCACCTGTAGGGCCTTATTCCTGGAGACCCAAGGATGGAATGTTTGTATACATTTTCTAAAATATACAAGGAAGGAAATCCTGAAAGACAAGTGATATCTGGAACTGGCATACTCCTAGAAAATATATGTGGCTAAATGGAGAGAATTCTGAAACTATGGATTAAAAAATACCCAGTTACATACAGGGCACTACCAGTCTCTTAAACTGTCTGACCTTGGCTCCATCCCAAAGAAAACCATTTTAGGTACTGTGGATGTGGAATCCTTCTATTCCACATGAACATGGCATTGCAACCTACAAAGTATTCCTAAAACAAGTGGGTCTACCCACTAATGCCTATTTATTTCACATTTGGGCAAGTACTCTACATACAAAATATTGAAAAAGCCATGGCAAAGAGAATGATGCCACAAAACACCAACCTATTCATGATGAAATTGAAAGAGGAGTTCTTGTCCACATACCAAATAAAATCTCTGGTCTTCCTTCACTATATATATGATATCCTAATCATTTGGACTGACAGCATAGATTAACTTTTGTCATATCACAAAAATTACAAAGCTTTCTATCCCACATTAACCTTAAACTCAACCATCATCATTGCCACACACAAAACTGTATTGTTCACAGTCAGGTCCTTAAGATATAACAGCATATGCTCTGAGACTTCTGACCAATATAAACATTTTAAAAATCTCAGGAGAGATTTTATCTTTCAGGGGTATAATGCCAACACTGCAGACAACCAGATTCGGAGAGCCACCGATATACACACCAATATCTTGGAATACAAACAACCACAGGAAGAGAACAAAGTACTGTTAGTAGTCAAACACAACCCTGATCTTGAAGTTCTAAACAAAATCTCAAATGAGTGTCAAACAATACTATAAACGGATGAGAGATTTAAAAAAAATTCCAAAAACCTCCAATTTTCAAGGGATGAGTGTGAACAAGAAGAAAAAGATCCACCTGTGGGGGAACATTTTTGTAAAAATGGACACAGGGTCACTGTACTGATGGGAATCTTTCAGACATAGAGACAGAAAGATATGGGTGTACTGGAAGTATACTCTGAAGACAAAGCCTAAAGAGTAATATAGACAGACCGGTAATAAGATTCTCTCCTTCAGTTGAATCAAAAGTAATCATAACTTGCATTTCGTGGTATTTAGCTTTCATTCTGTAACATGCTTGATGCAGAGACCTAAGTGGTCTTAAAACTTGCACGCTAAAGCTACCGTGTTAACCAATGAACATATCTCTTTTACTCTCCTCAAGGATAGGGAAGTAAACGGTTTTACAAAGAAAGGAAGGCGCGGTTAAATTCTGGAAGTTGGAGGTAAGGGGAAGTGAGATGATATAAGAGGAAAGAAGGGTTATGTTCCGGGGAGTGTGAAATGTTCTAGGAAAAAAAGAGGAAGGGCGGGCTTCGGTAAGAAAGGAAGGAAGGACTGGTTTTTGTGGTTAAAGACGGAACGGGGATATTAATGTTCCAAGACTAACAACAACAGGTATGTTTAAGGGATAGGGATCATAAGTGAATCCGACCATAGTCTGTAAGACACACTAAAAACATTTTACTCTGTAAGCATTAATCACATTCTCATTAATTGACCTTACAGTGTTGTGTTGCATAAAGGGATTATAATGTTATACAGTATGCCCATAGCAACTATTATACAGTAGATGTCTGTCTGGATTCCTGGCTAAAAAAATTATTGAAGTGAGAAAGCAGTATACAAATATTATCCTTGAGTGAGTACCCCTCAGACACTCAAAAGGTTAAGAAGTGATCCTTTATGACATTAATAGTCTTGAAATGTTTCTAAGAAACAAAAAAAAAATACTTACTCCCTTCCCACGTACAATGTAAGAGATTTAATGCTCCCTCTACCCTTTTCCAGTGCTGAAGGTGGAAGAAAGCATATGCTATTGCTTCACTGTCCCCCCTCTTCAGAATGTGTTCAGGAGGCAGTATTAGACTTTTCATCTCTAGAAGATACTGCAATAGAAAACAAAAACACCCATTCATAAAAAAAGACTGGACTACAGATAGTACCATCCACATGTGTTCTAAAAATGCTAATAATTTAATCAGCCACAGGTGGTACGGTTGCCATTAATTCCTTTCCTTGGATACAGAGATATTCCCAGTTCGTTTCCAAGGAATACATTGGAGACATCTCAAACATCCAAGGAGTTAACCATTTTATATAAATATTTTATTGAGAGAAAGCAGCAAATAAAAATGTTACAAGTAATGCATCAGTCATGACAATAATGAAAGCATAAATACAAATGGGGAAGTACATTTAAATTTGTTCTTGAACAATTAAGGATTGAATATGTTAGCTTCGCTTACGTTGTGAAAGGACCGAATAGAGAGAAAGATAGACAATAGGAAGAAATGAGGGAGAGTGTGAGATAAGGAGTTATCTTTTTTAAAGTGTTAGTAATGTCCAGAAATAATTTGTAATAGATTTGTAGAGGGTAAAAAATAACAGCATTGCCACAACCCCCCATTTCTCAAACCACTATGGTTTGAGAGATATTGGCAGTCAAAGTTCCCCTCTTCCTCCCCTTCTCTTGAGGTCAGCTGTAAAGCTGACAGAAGGAGATCAGTGTCCTTCACTGGAAAGGTCTACGAAGTGTGCTTGCAAACCAGGCACACTTTTTAGACCTTTACAATGAAGTAATTATTTTGCAATAACAGGATTTCAGCTCTGCTGCAGAGCTGCTGGCCGATCCCGGGACTGGGATCTCCTGCTGTCAGCTAGACGCTGACGTCAGGAGCATGGGAGGGAAGGGAGAACTTTGATTGCAAATATCTCTCAAACCATAATGGTTTGAGAGATGGGGTTTGTGGCAATGCTATTTTTTTACCCTCTATAAATCTTTTACAAATTATTTCTGGAAATTACTAACACTTTAAGTGTCAGAGATAATGCTCTGGCACTGAAAAGTTTAAAGGAACAGTCAGTTTAAAGTGATAGTAATACTTAAAAAAAAATTGTTTATATTGTAGCCATTTACAAACCATGAAGAACAATAGAAGTATTATCTCTCAAACCTTTATGGTTTGAGAGATATTCACAAGCAAAGTTTCCCCCTGAGTGACAACACTTTTCTAGCTGTCAGATTTGGAATTCGGTCCGCAGACCGGCTGAGGCTCTTCAGCAGAGCCTAGATCGAGAGATATAAAAATAACTACTTCATAGTAAAGGTCTACAAAATGTGCCCGGTTTGCAAGCACACTTTGTAGATCATTACAATGAAGTAGTTATTTTTATATCGCTCGATCTCGGCTCTGCCGAACAGCCACCTGCTGCTCAGCAGACCGGATTCCAAATCTGACTGCTAGATGGCAGACTTGACCGTTTTGGTCACTGAGGGGGAACTTTGCTTGTGAATCTCTCTCAAACCATAAAGGTTTGAGAGATAAGACTTATATAATTTGTAATGTTTTTTCAATGGCTACAATATAAAATATTTTTTTTTGAAGTATTACTATCCCTTTAAATAATGGAAGAAAACCATACAAACAAAACAAGACATAAACAAAAAAATTGCTGAATAAAACAGGGTGCTCCCACTGCTGGGGAAATGATATGTTCAAAGGTTATCCCCAGGAAAATCTTGCCACTTTTTCTTCCGTAACATAGAAAAGGTCATTCCCCTTCCTCTGTTCTTCCAGAGAAAAAATTCTTACACAAGCAGTCATCCTATCCCACATGGACTGCTGTAACATTCTTCCTGCCTCCCAACTCCAAACACTTCAATCCATACAGAATTCTGCAGCATGAATTATTTCACTGTTACCTAGGGTTGTCCCCTCCCCCCTCCAATCACCCCAATGGCTGCCCATAAAACTCTGGATATCTTATAAAATGATGATTATCTCATTCAAGACTCTTCTCTTCTCTACCCCTGTATATTAATCTCCTGCTATACCCCATACGACCTCCTACGTGTCTACGGCTCTTTCATATCAAACTCTTTTCCCTCATAGCTCCGTATCTCTGGAATGCTCTACATCCCAGGCTGCACCACTGTACTTCTTTTGAGGTCTTCATGTTTTGTTTAAAATTACACCTCCTCAAACAGGCTTCAACAAGCAAGACTGAACTGACTTCATACATCCAAGGCTCTTATAATTTACTTATTTATGTTCCACTATCCTGACAGAAACTGAGAATTGTATTCCGCACTTAACCTTTATGTTCTCTGTATTTCTCCCTTTAACAGTTTAGAACAGGGACCCCACATACAGTGTTTCATTTTCCTTTTTCATTCACACTGTAATGTCCAAACCCTGAAATTGTAAAGGGCTGCATAAATCTGTGGCGCTTTATAAACATATTAGTTTATTCATAGGTTATTATAGCTTAAATGGGTTTAATTTTTTTTTTCTTTAATAGCAAAATTTAATTTATGAAAAGTCATTGTCGCTTTTTTCCTATGGTTAACTTTTTTCTATTTATTGATTTAAAATTAAACATATGCTATAGATCGGGATATTGGCTGATTTGTGCTGGGCTGATGATAATACTTCATAAATTCATCTCACAACTCCATGGGCAGGACAACTTTTCTTTTTTTTTTTTATAAGTGGTCATGTCTATTGTACACATTGTGCAGTAGTAGGAATACCTAACACCTGGATTTAAGTTTGCAAATGTGTGCTCTTAATTTGAAACTGCCTTTGCCTCATATTAGCCACAATTCCAGAGAATAAATAGCTTAAGAGATATTAACACTTGTATCTCTCAGTGAAGCAACATGCAACTCTTAGTTGCACCATGAGGCTCTGTGCCTGTTCACATTGCAAACAAGTTACTGCACAGTGATTCCTATTAGATGTGGAAAGTATTGTTTCAATACAACAGCTGAAAGTGCTAAATGAAGACACCAATAGCCTTATCTAAGCTAAAAAGGAGCGTTTCTGGAGCAAACCAACTGCACAATATAGGGAAATGAAAATTCCAATTGATTTTAAAGGGTTTTTTACCCCATGAATGACGGAGACCTGCAACATATTGTGAAGAAAAGCACTGGATACACCTCTAGGATGCAAAGGGTTAAAAAGCCCCATTTAAATCAATTTGAGAAATTACCAGTTCAACCCTATGCTGCAATTGGTTTGATCCAGAACTGATTTTATTTAGCTTGTTGAATAAGGCATAGAATCCCAGATTAATTTATATATCATTTTAAAGGGACAGTTCAACATTATTTTGACTTTACAACTGAATAATATGTAAACTCATTGTCATTATTTTTTTTCCATCTTCACCTATTTTATTTACACTTGTAAGCCTCAGACATTGAGTTCCCTGGGTCTCTGTGAGCTTTCTGTTTGAAGACTGTGAAAGCAAAGATATTTATGCAATGCTGAAGTCGCCCTGAAGAACTGATTGATCTGTATGCTGTACAGACTGGATTTTTTTCTTTAACAGAATAATAATTTTTCACTTTTTAAATTATTATTATTTTACATTTTTCCCCATTTCTGCACTGTCTGCTTTTACAGTCCCACATAGAAAACTACCTGGAAACACATTCAGAGAACTTCCCTGTCAGTGACATAAAAGTTTAAAAAAATAGGGGATATAGAAAAAAATTAATACAAGTATAGGCAATTTGACTTCACAAACTATGCATGTGCATAATATAACTCGTCAAAAGAAGGTGGAACTGTCTCTAATTGATTTAACTTGTGCCGCCACTTTTACCTCTAGTCAGAAATGCACTATTTAGCTCTCTGAACACCAGTGGTCCCTTCAATTGACTGCAAAGCAATGCACAGGAGACCTGTCAAGCAAAGGGTACTGACTGAATTATAAGAGTTGATTTGTGTTATTGTTGTGTGTAATATATATTTACACCCCCCCCCCCAAACTAGACTTGTTTACATTACAAAGGAGACATGTAAGGGTGATATGTGATAAATATATTTGAGGTCAATATAACTCTATAAGGAACGATTTACTTAACCCATTAAGGACTGGCCGTGCACACACGTTGCGGTCACTTAAGGGGAGCCTGGAATTCCATGACGGTCCAGGACCGTCATGGATCCTTAAAGGGTTAAAGAGCTAAGCAAAAATAAGACATCATCTATGAAAAGTAGAGGAAAGTTCCTTTTGACTGAAACAAAAGACAGGGATTTCACTGCCACGAGATGCTGTGTTTGTAGATAACGTAGTTGCTTTCAATAAATTTATGGATGCCCTTTTAACTATGAACGATATGGAGAATAGTGACATCTTGTTTCAAAGCAGAGGGGATGTTGATCCAAAGAAATATCAGACTGCCTTTTGTAGTCAGGAATGGAAGATTTTACTTACTTAATGTATTCAATAGGGTTTTTTTCCTTCCTCTGGATCAAAAAGGCTGAGACATCGGCTGATATTCACGAAGCATGTCTTTTCAGCCTCATTAACACATTATAATATTAGAGAGAGAGAGAGAGTGAGAGAGAGAGAGAGAGAGAGAGAGAGAGAGAGAGAGAGAGAGAGAGAGAGAGAGAGAGAGAGAGATGGAGAGACATAGCATACCCCCCTGGCAAACAAAGGGTTATCAGACTGTAGATAGATGGTGCTCACATAAAGGAGTGTGAAAGAAATAGAAGAACAGAAATACCCGATTAATACACTGAATAAAAGAACCCCACATAGAAACAAAATTATTTACCTACTAAAATAATACAAGATAAAACAAGCCATTATTATTCTGTTAAAGAAATGAGCACCAGTGAAACAATGTTAATTGTTCACAAACTCACTTTTGGCACGTGTGGATTGAACTCCACCGCTCTGTGTATGGCCTCTACTGCATTCATTTCTGCTGTGCTGAGGCCTCGCCGCGATGCAGCTTCTGGGGAGAATCTGTAACACAAAAGAACAGCAGCAGGGATCAATGAAAGTGCCGGGAAGCAAACAGATCATCAATGTGAACTCAATAGATACAATAACAGGATATTGGGACAGACTATATTACTCTTGTATTACATTTCCATTCTACACTCACTACCTTACATGTATCTTTATAAAGAAGGAGAAATTGTTTCCTTAAAAATAAATATAGTGTAAAAATATTGTATTGTAAATATTAAGGACATTTTAATGGAATATCCCAAAATGGAAGCTTGGTACAACAGGAGTAGACGCTTCCTACTTTATACTGTACCAGCCCACGTCACATGTAGGCCAGGAGTGCCCAAATATAGCCCTGAGGGTCATATACAAACCAGTATTTAAGTACTTTCCATTGTGAGCACAGTGGGTCAGTTAAAATGTGGAATCAGGGATATCTTTAAGTACTTGCATGTGTACAGCACTTGAAGACAGTTTGGACACCCCTGGTGTACACAAACCATCTGCCCTAAGATATGATTAAAAAGAAAAACCAGACCATGCAATCTCTTTCTCACCTCACACCTCACTGCTAACTCCAGAGCTGTACTTGGCAGGCAGACACCACAGGGAAAGCTGTGACAACCATTGCCTTGCCCTCCCAAGCTGGAGTCGCTGTGTAGGGAGGAAAGATGTTGCAGTAGGTACTGGAGATCTACAGGACAAAAAAAAATAGAATGAAAAGAAAATTATTTGTACTTTCAATTGAGCACACATTTTACAACATTCTGTAGCTTCTGAAAGCAGCTAGCACTTGCTGCCGTTGTTCAGGTTTATGGGACATCCTACTATTTACTGTGACCTGGGCTGGCTTTCCCACTATGCAGAGGTGGCAGCTACTTGGAGTGTCTAATTGTGAGGGGTGCCTCAGCTGCACAGGCCACACCCACCATGCTGGATTATGGGCGTGGCCTCCACAATCCTAGTATGTAATCGTGAGGGGCACCCCAGCTCTGCTAGCCACACACTAGCATTCTGAAATATGGCCACGACAGTACAATCACTGTGCCCCTACACTAAATATCCAGTCTTGTTTAATATGGCCAATTTATTTCACACTTTATACATTGCTGTAATTCCCAGTTTATATACCAAGTTGATCAGTTTTATATAGAAAAAAATGAGGGCAGCACAAGTGGGACTTTTAATATAGCAATAGCTTTTATTGAATGGCCAATGTTTCGGTCCAAGCCTGGACCTTTATCAAGACCGAAACGTTTCCCATTCAATAAAAGCTTTTGCTATATTAAAAGTCCCACGGGTGCTGCCCTCATTTTTTCTTGTATGCTGCTATATGGGATTGTGCACCTGGGCCAGTTTTCTTGGATGAGTGAGTGATTTCACCCACAAAAAGTTTGTATACCTAGCTATCTATATATATATATATATATATATATATATATATATATATCCCCATATTCCCAACTGGCAAGTCTGTTTAACCCCCTTGGATTCTACAAATGTATCTAAAACATTGTGAAGCACTTGGTTGGATCTCTGTAGCATTTAAGGGATTAACTGAATGTAAAAGAGGCAGATAGCATCAGTCTGATAGCTGATACTCACAGTAACGCTAACGGGCAAGATAAAGAATATCATGTTAGTTACAGGACAAAGTAGGCAGAACTGTATGTATCTGACGTGTGAGGGGAAACCTATTTTGTAGGAGCAGTAAAGTATTCTCATAAAAAAAAAATACAAACAGATGTTATAGTTAATTTTCCTACTTAATAAAATAGGGATGCCCACTGCTGGGAGATTTCTCAGATCAAAGTTATTACCGCTCAAGCAATTTGTATTTTTTTTTAAAGCAACAGCTCTGACTGATGTCTACAAGGTAATGTTTTTGTTGTTCTGCACTCTATGGGAGAGCTTGAGTCACCCACTAAGTATGTGATTGCTAACAGCACCATGGGGTGACCACAGCAGAATACTCTAGTTTAACCCTCTGTCATAACTTTTGACTGAAAACTCTCCTTGAAGTCAGAGTCATTATTTTAACAGCAGGAAACTAATAACATGTTTTTCTGTTTGTTTGTTTTTTTTTGTTTTTTTTTTAGTAAAACAAAGAAAATCACTCCTCTTTAACCCTCTGGGTGCAACTGAGGTATCCAATGTGT
This sequence comes from Rhinophrynus dorsalis, assembly GCA_037306005.1. Taxonomy (NCBI): domain Eukaryota; kingdom Metazoa; phylum Chordata; class Amphibia; order Anura; family Rhinophrynidae; genus Rhinophrynus; species Rhinophrynus dorsalis. Next base: position 268,854,192 of record CM074721.1, on the reverse strand, counting down.
TGGGTAACTCATTTGCACTCAAAGGTTTAAGGGCCAGCAATTGTAAAGCACTTACTTGTCTGACACCGCTCTTGCTTTGAGCAATGCAGCTGTGTAGCATATTGTGGCTGATTTTGGTAAGCTTATATCTGCAAAGAGAGAGAAGAGAGTTACACAAGTAATTCACTTGGGTCAATTCCTCCTGATCATTAGGCTTTATAAACATGTATTGTCTGTAGTAGCTCAGTTGACAATCTAGATTGCTAATATAGAGCAACACAGCTTCACCAAAAAGATGTGTGTTCCTGTTAGGAATGAATTCTAGGAGATAGACCAGAGTGGGCAGCTTGAGTTCCTCCAGCTGTTCCTGGACTACAGCGTCCATCATCTTCCAGCAACTTCTGTCAAAGGATGAAGGAAGTTATAAGCCCAGCAACAGCTGGAGGGCCTCACAATGCCCACCCTGAGGAGGACACACACACTCTGTTACTTGTTGTGTCAATCAAGGACACAATATTACATGTAAAACTTAATAGATAAAATATATATTATTGGTGATCGCTACCAATAATAATAACAACAGTAACTTATAACTTACAATATGATGTAACATACAATATGCAACATTGTGTTATATATATATACAAAAAATATAATAACAATACAAGTACTCACAAACAGGGTAGTGATGTGTGAATGGGTGTAATATATCAACCAGTTGTACAACCCATTGATATACCAGTTCACGCATTGCTACTTTTTGCGAGTACTTGTATTGTTATTAAATTATATGTTACATCATATTGTAAAGTATAACTTACTGTTATTATTATTATTGATAGCGCTCACCAATAATATATACTTTATCTTTTAACTGTATGCACTTTAGGAGTTTGTGGTTAGAGCAGCTTTTAAATATCTGATTTGAACACAGTTTTTTTTTTCTTTTATTTTCACTACAGGAGATAATACAATGGTGTTTATTAGAAACAGTGTCTTTATTTGTTTAGCGCCTCTTATGATATTTAGAGATATAAAACTTGCGCTTGTTTAATCATTTGTATATATGCCAGGCCAATGACCCTGTACCATTTTTATCCGGTATTAAATGAGACCAGCAGAGTGATACACCATTGCTATGGATAGACTTTACTTTTCGGGCTATATGTATAAAACAAAAGTATAGCAATTCTGTGACAAACAAACAGCACCATAGGGAGTAAATAATTCCTAACATTTGCACTGATTCTAATGAAGCTTTAAACCACTTTAATTCTAGATGGGCCTCTATAGCATTCTAGGGGTTATAATCCCTATTAAATGAATGTTTTTTGGTTTGTCCCCTGTAGTGCAGTTGGGTAGCCCCGAAATGCTCCACTTTTACTCTGTGCATATATCAGTATGTATTTTTATGTCTCATTGAATAAAGTTTTCAGCAGTTGAAAGCTTCATTCAAGACTTCCTGTGTATCACTGTCAGTCAACCCCCAGCACAATGCCAACCTTGGAAGATAGCACTACTTACTGTCACAAGGTGATTTCACCCCATATCTATCAGAATAATAATAATAAAATTTAGCTTGATGAATACAGCACTCAGTACCAAATAGGTACAATTCTGGGAGAAGGAAAATTCCCAGTGATTCAAATGGGATTTCAACCCCACTGAAGACCTCTCCACATTTCAACAGGTTAAAAGCCCCATGAGAATTTGAAAAATTCTCCCCCCACCCATGGTGAATTTGGTTAATACTTATTCTAGAACTCTGTCAATTTGTATGGATCACTGTACACAGAATTTTTCAGGCATAGCTAACCCCTACATACTCCACAGAGCGTACAATCTAAGTCAGCATTCCTAATCTCTGGTCCTAGGGGGACACCAACAGTTCAGGTTATTCCTGCTTAATAACAGGGAAATAATTATTGGTTTAGTCATTGTGTTTGTTTGATCCACCTGTACTTATTTAGGGTTATCCTGTAAACATGACCTATTGGTGTGCCCCAAGGACTTGAGATGAGAATCACTGCTCTAAGTTTCTGGTTCCTGAGGAAACAGGGAGGTAAAGTGGTTCACTTCAGGTCACAAAGAGCTGAAAACAAATTTACTGCTCCTTTAAATGGTGCAGCAAGACATACTACAGTGAAGTAAATCCTTGTAATGTTCCAGCTTACTACAGTTAAGCAACATACTGTTCGTCCTAAAATGTATGTAAAATCTCATATTCAAACAAATACTGTAGTGTGTAAACACAAAAACAATGTGTTCTTCGATGGAGCTACCCTTTACATGCCAGAGGGGTGCGCAAAGCATTGCAGGGAAATGCTTTGCGTGTCTATCTGGTACTCAAAGTGTTAAAGACCAGAAGGCTAAGCAATGCAATGCACTAAGTGGGTTAAAACAGTCAGATTTGGGTGCTGCTAACCCAAATACTAGTGAATATTAATCACTGATTTGCAAAAGCAAAATTTTTTAGCATTTACACATCCTATTTCAATTTGTAGGGACACATACTGATTATTTGAATTTGTGAATTAGGAAAAAAACCTTTTGGTAATTTAGTGAATACATTATTGCAAACTACTAATATAAATAACCCTTCCAGCATGATACACTGTTTATAAACAATGTCACCTTTTAACTTGCAGTCAGATTATTGTTACTATTAATACCTGACTACAATTCACAAACGTAACAAAAACACATCTTCAAGTATCTTATGACAATGAGAAAAACAATGTCAAAATAGTGTGACACATATAAAGAACATGTTTGGAGTGAAGACCAAAATCAACCACTTAGATGCTAAACACATCTGCAACATATCTAGCATTCAATGGGTTAATACTGTGGGACAGCAGATCAGGGGCTGGATTCTATTACAGGTGCTAAATGTTAACACCAGTTTTATCAAACATTTTCCTGTTGAAGTCTATGGGGAAAACTTGAGGTAAAAGCAGTGATAAAATTAGCACCTGTAATAGAATCCAGCCCTAGAAGTCCTACAGAGATGACTCACAGACCAGTGTGTATGTAGGTTTGCAAACTGGCCTAAAATTCAAATGCATTAAACAAGATAATACTTCTTATATTCAATGTACTTAACAATGCTGCCATCTACTGTTTGCATGTGGTTTTGCAATATTGGACCTGTGAATGCTAAGGGTTATTATCATCCTTTATTTTTATAAACTACCAAATTATTATACTGTACAATAGTACATAGACATGCTGGGGTTCTGGAAATCAAGCCAGAGTACCTAGTGCGTAGCCCAACCAAGTACATTATTACTGCACCATTACTAATAGGATGGTTACCACAATTACATGTTCCAAGCTGACAACTGGAGCTTTAATCCAAGTGCCAGAGGGGTACGCAACGCTTTGCAGAGCAATACGTTGCATACCTCTCTGGCACTCAAAGAATTAAAGGGATAGTGATATTTAAAAATATATATATATATTGTAGGGTTTATCCCCCTAAGTAAAACAAGTGTACTTCAACTGCAGAAGTTATTACAGCTCAAACTTGATTTTTTTAGGTGCAGTATCTCAATGGCCTGAAACTATACAGTGGAACTATTGCTACACCATCCTATGAACAGCTCTGGTCAGTTGACCATAAATCTTAGTATGATTGTGTAGCAGCAGCACCACTGTACAATGTGAGCCCACTGAGATACAGCACTTTAGAAATTTTGAGCTGCACTAACTTTTGAATAAAACATCTTTCAGCAGTGGGGGTACCCTTGTTTTACTTAGGGGATAAACCGTACAAAAACAGGATTTTAGTCTTACCTGTTAAATCCTTTTCTCTTAGTCATACAGGTTACTGGTAACTTTGGGTAAGCGATCAGCCCCTTTAATAGGCAGGAACAATTCTGAGAAATGACTGCTGGGTGGAGCCTACCTCCTCTCCTTAGCTTGCAGCTAGCCAATCCCCATCCAGTAAGATTTGCAGATTAACTATTGACTAGGAAGTAAGGAGGTAAAGGAAGACTCCTGTGAGCATGAACCCAAAAGGACCTCCACTTTCTGCCGCAGGAGGGCCAAGCATGGTCCCTTGATAGGGACGAAGACCAGTAACCTGTATGGTCTAAGAGAAAATGATTTAACAGGGAAGACTAAAATCCTCTTTTCTCTGTCGTCCAATACAGGTTACTGGTAAATTTGGGATGTCCAACCATTAAAAAAGGATGTATCACCTATGCACAACATGCCCTAAATAGTTAGGTGACACATCCAATAGCATTAAAACCTTATTATCATTATTATTATTTTTTAAGCTTCCGTTTGGTTTAAATGTAACTTACACAAGTATCTGCTGCAGCCACTTCCGGGTGACTGTGGTTCTCTGCGGTTACAGAGCTCTGCCTCTGCTCCCCTACCTCTTCCGATGACAGAGGCGTCTGTCAGTAAACTGGAGTGGTCTCATTGGCAGAGATTGAAATCTAGCCGGTAAGACTGCTCCAGCTTACTGACAGAAGCCTCCGTCATTGGAGGAAGGAGGAGAGCTGAGGCAGAGCATTGGGCTGCAGCCCAGACTTTTATAAGTTACATTTAAACCAAACGGAAGCTTAAAATAAAATAATAATAATGTTTTAATGCTATTGGATGTGTCACCTAACTATTTAGAGGATGTTGTGCATAGGTGATATATCCACTTTAAGTTCCCCACGGCGGGAAGAAAGGCAAGGACCAGGTGTAGGTCCCCAAAGTCACCAGAGCACCTACAGATCATGAAGAGCTCAACACTAACCGTAAAGTGTAAATGGACACTGAACTGGGGTAAACATTAACCCCATAAACTGTTGCACAGCACATGAACTAGAGCCAACAGGGCTCAAAAGTGAAGGATTACTGAGATGCCAAGGAGATCCTAGACAGGGAAGTCTGCTTCCAGGATCTTCCTCCCAAAACTGGTATCAGCCAATGCCAGCACATCCACACTATAGTGTTTAGAAAAGGTGTGCACAGATGACCAAGTGGCTGCCTTGCACAACTGATCAGCTGAGGCCTGGTTCTTGTAGGCCCAAGAAGCCCCAATAGACCTTGTAGAATGCACCGTGACCCTGAAGGGAACAGGCTTCTTCCGAAGTTCCTAGGACTTATGAATCATGGACTTGATCCAACAAGCGATGGTTACCTTGGAAGCAGGCTTCCCTGTCCTAACACCCTCAGGAATAACAAAGAGTGTCAGACTGCCTCAAGGACTCAGTCTTGAGACAACGCACAACAGATAAAGATCCCTCTCTTTGTCAGAAGTAGGGTTAGGACAGAAGGAAGGAACCACAATCTCCTGATTGATGTGGAACTCGGACACAACCTTCGGGAGAAACTCTTGGGAGGTGCGAAGGACTGCCTTGTCCTTGTGAAAAACCAGAAAGGGTGGATTACAAGACAGGGCATGCAGCTCCGCAACTCGGCAAACAGAAACAATCACCAGGAGAAAGGCCATCTTCCACGTCAGCAGACGTAGAGGAATGGTAGCCAAAGACTCAAAGGGAGGACGCTGGAGGACTCCCAAGTCCGGGTTCAGATCCCACTGAGAAGCAGAGGACTTAAACACCGGACGGGTATGAGCAACCACATGGAAGAAAACCTTGACATCAGGAATGATAGAAAGACGCCTCTGAAAAAGGACAGAGAGCACAGAAGTCTGAACCTTGAAAGAACTCAGACTGAGACCCTTATCCACACCGTCCTGTAGGAAGGAAAGAACTGTAGGAAGGTCAAAATCCTGAGACAGGTCTCTGTCAGCACACAAAGCCAGGAAGGTAAACCAAACCCGATGGTAGGACTTAGGTGAAACATGCTTGCGGGCACTAAGCATAGTAGCCACCACCCCAGAAGAAAATCCTTTCTTCTTCAAAAATGAGGATTCAATATCCAAGCCGTCAAAGCCAGACAATGAACATCTTCTTTCCAGAGGTAACCTTGTAGAAGAAGATCTAGACGGGGAGGAAGTGGAAGAGGTTCCACCACAGAGAGATCCAGAAGCTCCGGAAACCAAGCTTGTCGTAGCCAGTACGGAGCAATCAGAATGACTGGTCAGCACTCCAGTCACAGCTTCCGAAGAACTCTGTTCAACAGAGGAACAGGAGGGAAGTTGTAAGACAGAGAAAATGTTCATGGTATCGATAAGGTGTCCACTGCCAGAGCCATGGGATCCGCCCAGCGAGAGCAGAAGGTTGGAACCTTCCTGTTGTGTCTGGTTGCCATCAGGTCGATGCATGGTAGACCCCACTGCTGGATGATGAGGTTGAACACCTCTGGAAGCAACTACCACTCTCCGCTGTCTACTGTGTGCCGACTGAGGAAATCTGCCAGGATGTTGTCTACACCAGGAATATGAACTGCGAAAATGGCAGGGACATGCTCCTCTGCCCAAGATAAAATAGCCTTGACCTCTAGCCAAGCTGCAAGACTTCTTGTGCTGCCTTGCTTGTTGATGTAGGCTACTGCTGTGGCATTGTCCAACTGTACTCTGACCGGGCAATCCTCCAGTTGCCGTGTCCAGTAATGTAGGGCATGAAATATCGCCTGAGGCTCGAAGACGTTGATGGGAAGGAGAGATTCCCCCTGAGACCACCAGCCCTGAACACTCAAGTGCCCCACCACCGCTCCCCATCTGGAGAGGCTGGCATCCGTCGTGACTGTGGTCCAGAAGGGCACCAGGAAAGGTCTGCCTTTCAGGAGATTGTTCAGTTTGAGCCACCACAAGAGACTCCGCTCCACTTGAAGAGGGAGAGACAGGGATCTTTCCAGTACTCTGGACGGCCCTTGCAGGCCGGGATCAAAAACCTCTGAAGTTCCCTGGTGTGAGCCATGGCAAACGGAACTGCTTCTATGGTGGAAATGAACTTCCCCACCAAGGAGGACAACTTCTTGGCTGGGACCGGATCCTGAGACAGGATAGCTTGGACCTTCAGTGCTATCTGATGAGCCACTTCATCCATGAGAAATACCATCCCTCTCTGAGTGTCAAAGAGGAGGCCCAAAAAGACCATCTTCTGAGAAGCAACAAGGTCTGACTTATCCAAGTTGATGATCCACCCATGATCCCGAGACAAGGCCTTCAGGAGAATGTCATCCATATATGGAGTCACTCTGATGCCATTCTGATGTAGGACGAAGATCAAGGCTCTCAGGACTCTTTTGAAGACTTGCGGAGCCATGGTCAGGCCAAAGGGGAGGGCAGAGAACTGGAAATGCCCTCGGTCGCAGGCAAAGCGAAGATACAGCCGACTCTATGAATGAAAGGTGATGTGCAGATAGGTATCCTGAAGGTCCAGAGAGGCCAGAAATTCCCCAGGAGACATGACAGCTCTCACTGTGCGCAGAGACTACAGGCGGTACTGGGACCTGACCACAAAGGAGTTGTGGTCCTTCAGATCAAAGATGGGACAACAGCCCCCATCCTTTTTGGAAACCACAAAGAGGTTGGAGTAGAATCCTAAGCCCCTCTCCTGAGGGGGAATTGGCTCCAGGACCGCCTTGTCCAGAAGGGCCTATATAGCTTCTTTGAAAAGGCGTCTCTTTTCTGCTCCCAAGGGAGAACAAGAAACAAAGGTCCATGGAGGAGGAAGGGAGTTGAAGGGAATCCTGTATCCCGAGGCTACCACCTGTAAAATCCCATGGGTCCACCACAGAGGCCTGCCAAGCTGAGAGGTAGTGGCGTAGGCAGCCACCTACCTGTGGGTGGAGACCCGGGTTCGGCGACTCATGCAGAAGGAGGTTTGGAAGCCTTGGGCTTCGTGGAGGACTTGGCTCTCCATTGCTGCTTAGGCTTGGATGAGGAGCGTGGAGCGTGAGGGACCGACTAGGTCGCTTGGCGCGAGTCTGCTTGAAAGGAACGAAAAAGCAGATTCCTTTTAACAGGTGCCTTCTTCCGTAGGACCACTGGCAGGTGAGAACTTTTCCCTCCAGTGGCCTCATTGATGAGATCCTTAAGTTCAGGCCCAAACAGGGAATAACCTTGAAAAGGCAAGGACAGGAGAGCATTCTTAGAGGCCATGTCAGCTGACCAGATCTTAAGCCAAAGAGCCCGTCTGGCTACTACAGACATGGTAGATGCCCTGGCTAACATACGTACAGCATCAAACAAGGCAGCAGAGGCATAATGCTGAATGGCTCCTTGACGGACAGCGGAATTGAGCTGTTCAGTCCAAACAGCCACAGCCTTATTGACCCATGCAGCGGCAAAGGCAGGGCGAAGGGCAGAGCCTGCAGTCGCAAAAATAGCCTTGAGAGAAGTCTCAAGCTTCTTATCAGTCCAGTCTTTAAAAGCAGAAGCGTCAGCCACTGGCAAGACAGTTGATTTAGAAAGCCTAGACACTGGGGCATCCACTTTAGGGGGATGAACCCACTGAATAAGGGCCATTTCAGAAAACGGATAAAGTTTGGCAAACTTCTTAGATACAGAAGGTTTCTTGTCTGGAAATTTCCACTCCTCTGACACCAAGCGGTCAAGGGTGGGATTAGGTGGAAAGCAGGCATGGGGCCTAACAGGATCCTGGAAAACATCAGAGGGGTCATAAGATGCCTCCTGTTCAGGGTGGACAACACAGCCCTGATCAGGCACTCAGCTAAGGGAATGGGGTCCGCCTAGGAGGGGTCCCCAAAAAACTGAGATGAAGGAACAGCTGAACAGTCATCATCAGAGTCCACCAATAATTCCTCCTCAGAGGAATCAGACACATCAGGTACACCCAGCAGTTTAGGCAGGGAAGATCTGATGGGGGGGGGGCAGGGGTCTGCAACGGAGTGAAGACCCCCTGTAAGGTGGATGGAAGTAGTTGCAAGGTCCCTGGTAGTAGCCTTGAACTCTTGCATCCATATTGGCTCTAGTGCATGGCTGAAGGCCCCAGCAGGGGATTTGGGAGCAGCAGCACATGCTGGGAAAATATGACCTGAGTATTCTCTAGATAACCCTAATTGACATGAGGAGTAATGAGCAATGGGGGACACAGATACCCCAGTATCCTTAGTATTAGGTTTAGCCCCAAGGTCTAACGGAGTAGACATTCTCACAGAGTCAAAACGGTCAAAGTATCAAAATACCCACAATAAAGCGTGTATGATAATTAATGCACCCCAGAAATACTAAATTAAGACTTACCTGGTAGACAAAGGGTTAAGCTGCGGAGGAGAGAAGGAGAGTCCAAGCCCTGCATAGGATTCTCGATCTGTGAATACACAAAATGGCTGCCGCGATGGGAGACAAATCAGAAACGACCGCGCAAAGCGGGAAAAGTAGTTTCGCTGACAGAGTACCCCCAACAGTGCACGAAGCCCCCAACATTCCCAGAACATTGACTGGATGACAGAGCAAGGGAAATCCAACACAATGAGCCATCTCTGACCACGCTACATGGAGTGGTTGCAGAGATATGTCCCAAACTGTAAAGTCCTATAGAAGCGAATGGAGCAATGGCGTCTATGCAGTAAACGTGCACCTTAAAAGCGTGGAACATAAGGTTAACAAGGTGAATAACAACACGTAAAACAACACAAAAGCCACTCTAAATAAAACAGTAGACACAATAAACACTAGTCCCAGTAGGGAAAGTGTCCAAAAACCCCACTAAAATGTGCTAACCAGCAACAAAAGGGTTAAGTTACTGCAGAAACTTGCTCCAAACACCTCACAGACATACAGAATAAACCCAATGAGTGCATGAGTATGTAATAGGAACTCCAATAGAGACCCCTGTGCGGAGGGGAAGCATAGGACATGTGGACCTCAGCACTCAAAGGGTGCTTACCTTTTTCAGCAAGTCTTCTATCTTCAGATTACCATATATCAAGAAGCCTCAGTGGGCAACTCCTGGGGAAAGAACTTGCAGCCAAGATTTTCTCCCCAGAGCTTAGGTCCACAAAAACACCTGGTAAACTGAGCTATCCACATTTAGGTGATGGGAATTGTCAGTGATGGTAATCTGCCTAATGGTGGTATTCCATTTCTAACAGAAAATAATAAAAAGCTAAAACTATAGCAGAACTGTTCTCTTGCTTGTGTCTTGACCAAGGAACAAATCTTACTGGTTGGGGATTGGCTAGCTGCAAGCTAAGGAGAGGAGGTAGGCTCCACCCAGCAGTCACTTTTCAGAATTGTTCCTGCCTATTAAAGGGGCTGTTCGCCTACCCAAAGTTACCAGTAACCTGTATTGGACGACAGAGAAATATACATTTTTTTTTTTTTTTTTACATATTTAGTATTACTATCGCTTTAAAGGGGGAACTACCACCTCACAATAACTTTACATGTATTCAGTCTTCATCTGGCGACTAGCTGCTTAGTAGCGCTAGTCGCCAGAAATATTACCTGGTTCCAAAGATCTTGCAGTTTTTCCGAGGCTCACAGGAGCAGGAAGCACGGACATCTCGTCACAGTGACGTCCGTACGCCTGCGCGGTCAGTCCCTTTTGGAGCCAATTGGAAAAACTGCAAAATCTTTGGAACCAGGTAATATTTCTGGCGACTAGCGCTACTAAGCAGCTAGTCGCCAGATGAAGACTGAATACATGTAAAGTTATTGCGGGGTGGTAGTTCCCCTTTAACCCCATCCTGACAATTGACTTACCAGGTACGTCCCACAAAAACTGTCACTTAGTGACAGAGGACGTACCTGGTAAGTCCCGGAAGTCCGGGTCTCCGTGCGGCAAAGAAAAATTGCATTTGTTAGGGGTTTAACATTCTTGGCAGATACAGGAGAAATGTAAAAAAGTAAATAAATGTTTGCTTTAGAAACTAAATAAAAACCCAGAAGAGCTATAACAGATAATTTCAACACAGGTTAACCCTTTGGGTGCCAGCACTGTAAAATTCACAAATTTGGCAAAGTGGACTTGAGAAGCCAACCTTGTGAAAACTATGAGGTCCTATATAGAAGCTTCTTCCTGCAATTCAGGTGCAGGGAGAAGATTCAACCTGAACCTGCATGAAGGGAAGGACCTTCAATGCCCACATGTGTCATTGATGACCCGGAAGTTCATGAAATGTAGGGTTGAGGAGGGAAAAGAAAACAAAGATAGTGAGTGCCTTCCAGTCAAAGTATTGGTCATCTATCTGACTGGATAGATTATCAATATAAGGGTGGCATCAGGAGGGGTCCATATGCCCCCACAAGGTAATAAATGAAAATAAAGTGTGCCGGAGGGGTGCCCAGAGAATTGCTTTGAAATGCATTAGACACACCTCTGGCAATTACACATGCATCATCTTTTTATTCATCCTCGTTACACTGTACACAGAAGCACACAATATCCCAGTCTTACACCAATGCCCACTGGTAGCCATAGAGCTACACATACAATGACAGTCTTCCTGAATAGTTCAGATGTCCCACTGGTAGTCACAAAATCACGCAAACACAGTCTGCCACCCCATCTTTTTTCCACTGTTCCACTAGTAGCTATAGAAGCATACATACAATGTATGCTTCCCATGCCTTGTTCCACTAGTGGCCATGCGCCTGCCACCCTTATGTTGTTATGTCAGTCTAAACTAATGGGGTACCTTTTTTCTCCAGCTGGCAATAGGTACTGAAAACACTGGGAAGTTTCATGGTGAAATCTCTTTGAAATGATTGAAGTATAGATAAGGATGTTTTTCCTATAGTACCACATTCTGGAAACAGATGTGCACACTAGTCTAGGGGTTGAAATTCAAGTGATCCCTTACTTTATGCTGCTGGTAGTCCAAGTTCCAAAATGATATGTTATGTCTACCTTTTCTTCATTTTAGAGATTGTTGTTAGTTTAGTTTTGTTCTTCTGGCATTCCCTACAGTATATCAGCTCATACCCACTGAGTGCCATTTTTCTCAGAAGAGTAGTAGGCAATGAATACAGTACGAAATTCTACAGTTTGCAATGATATCATATTGTTGTTAGTTTAGTTGTGTTCTTCTGGCATTTCCTACAGTATATCAGCTCATACCAACTGAATGCCATTCTTCACAGAAGAGTAGTAGCCAATGACTACAGTATGAAATTCTATAGTTTCAATATATAAACAGAAAGTTACCTAGGGGAATTACACCTAAACAGACTGAAAATATGTTGTTTTTAAAAAAAAAAAAAAAAGCCTAGCTTCTACACAGCAAACTATTCTCAGTGTCGTATAGAGGAAAAGAAATTTTGTCGTAACGACAAAAAATGTCTTGCAAAAGACAAAATTTGTAAGTTAAGAAAAAAGTGGAGGGAAAGTGAAGTTCTGAATGTGACAATTTTTGTCTTTAGTCAAAAACACTGTACTTTGAAAAGTCGTTTACAAACGCTATAAGCTATTTCACTACTTTTTTGAACATATGGCCCAGTGTGTATAAGGCCCAAATATCATAGGTTTATAGCTTATTTGTTATATGCAGTAAAATGCGTGTATTATCCTGACTGCCACAATAATAAATGCTATTTTAGACAATTTATCAGCCAGTTGTGATTAAAATAAATTGTACCTGTCTGGCAAGTGAGATCTGGTATGACAGAACCAGGTCCATTGTTTCAGAGATGTAGTACTGTCACACTCAGATTACTGAATCAGTTACTGACATGTGGAAGATGTTATTTTAGAAACACAAAATATAGCACTCACCGTCATACTTTGCTAAGACTGCTTGTACATCTGCGTATGCCTGTAGCTCTAACAGAGATTCTAAGAGGTTCTCATGAATATTAAACATACTCAGCAGTGGGAACTCTTTCATTAACTAGAAGAAATGGAAAAGAGCAGCGTTATCTTAGCAGAAACATTATTCATTTACACATTAGAACAGGGATGGGCCTTCCATCACTTGCTGGACTACAATATCCATCCTTCTAGGCTGGCTAATGAAAATTGTGATCCAGCAACCTGTGGAGGGCAGCATGTTGTCAATATCTGCATTAGTAATTACAACACAGGGTAAAACAGGATTTCCAATTTGAACTAAAACTATTTATGAAATATATTCTACTAGTGTAAAAGCCCGTGTAAACAGGCCAAGGTCTGGGCAATGTGAACCCTTTGAGTGCCAGAGGGGGTACACAACGCATTGCTTTGCAATACGATGCGTACCCCTTTGGCACTCAAAGGGTTAATGTGCCGGTCCTGCTCTGCATCTTGCCAACGACAATGTCACGCACTGTAAAGATTGCCGTACAGCACAGAATGCTCCCAGCATTCCTACACCTCCCAGCATTCTGTGCATTAAGACAGTCTCTACTGTGCATGACGGCTTCTGACAAACATTCTAGCGAATTATTATATAGGATGGTTTGTGTGCTGATTGAACATAATGGTTATAATGATTGAATATTACACTAAACTCTGATGAAGAATGCAGTGTTCATGAACAAACTGGTTACTAAGCCCTTTTAATCAACTTCCTATACTGCTGTAGTCACAGAACTCTACCACCCCAGTCTTTCACCCACTGTCTGCCATTACTAAAATGTATTCAGTAGAACCAATTGCATTTCTTCAAAGAATCCAGTTTGTGAACACCAGTTTTATAAAATCACCCTTCACCAAGATGTGCTGTTAGAATTCTGTCAAAGCAGTCTTTCACCCACTGTCTGCATTACTAAAATGTTTTTCAGTAGAACCTATTGCATTTCTTCAAAGAACCCAGTTTGTGAACACCAGTTTTAGAAAATCATCCCTGACTAAGATGTGCTGTTAGAATTCTGTCAAAGCAGTCAATAGTATTTTTCCTATAGGAGAATAACGAAGGCCAGGAGAGGCTTAGCCTCACCAAAAGGTGCAGCCACATCAACAGGTTATAGTAGTACCAATCATCCCACATAATTCACTTATTATTATTAGTGTCCCCGAGGTTACCCTACTCTTATGGATCTCCCTCTAGTTTTCAGAACTCTGTTGAGTTTCTGAGAAAGCACAGAGGTCATGTGACTTAGCCTGTACTGCCCCAACAAAGCTGAGGATAAGAACTAGGATGCTCTCATTACGGTTTTGTCTGTGAATTGCAGAAAGGAAATGTTGTCACCCTTCTCAAGTGTGGTATGCTAATGAAGCAATCAGTGTAGCACAAAGCTGAATTAGCACATAAAATGCACATAAAATATCCAAACCTATGTATCTGGTGAGATTTTGGTTGACTTAAGACATAAGCAGTTTTTTTTCCAAATAAGCAAATTTAAAATGACAGGTCCACTTTAATTGTTGCTTTTCTGATTAATGTGTAGAATTTTTTTTTGTAATACAGAAGAATTATACAGTTACACTTGACACAAGCTTTCAATTATCGACAAGATTTAATGCCTAGGATTCTAGAAAGGCTTCCGGCATTTTGACACACACTGTGTTGAAGACCGACCCAGAATCCTGTGGATTAATGAAGACAACGGATAAAGAAGGGCACTATTCATTTTCTATTCAGATTATCTTTTCCTATTCATTACTTCTGAGATACTCATTACCAGCTTGAATAACAAATTATGGCTCTGCAGTGGCTTACACATTTAATCACATTTTAAATCCAGATTACAGGGCTAAGAGACCCAAAGAAATGGACGTCAGGTAAGCTAGCTGCAAATACAACATATGTAACTGCATGTCGCATGTATTTTCATTTGTATATTCCTTTAAAATTTCATGAAGTCAAGCAGCAAGGAAAGATAACACTTTAAAGACCAGAGGGGTGTACAATGCATTGCTTCTAAATGCGCTGCACACTCCTCTGGTACTTTACCCTTTGACTGTCAGAGTGGTATGCAGCACTTTGCAATGCGCTGCATACCCCTCCGGCACTCAAAGGGTTAAAAGGTTATAAAAACCCGGAGACTTATGACACCCCCCATACAGGCTGATTTATTAAGAACTGGGGCAAACCATCTTCAATACAGAAACAAATAAATATGTGCACTGACTTGAATAGGTCTTTTAACCCATTGAATGCAAAAAACAAAAATGGCAACAGATCAGGTGCTTTGCTAGGTAATGGCAGTAGATGCTAAAGTCACAGGTCTCATTCTTAAAGCCCCAAGACTTATTGCCAGTTTGGGACATTTAATGGTGCTGATCTTAATCACTTATAATCACAAGACTTGAGCACTGGGTTTAGTTATGTGCTGAAAGGGCTCCAACAAAAATACATTACCGCAAGTGAATGGCATTTCACTAATATATGTGATATAAACACTCATAGGAAAGCCTCTTTACTAGAAATCCTTTAAATCAGACTGATAACATAATAGAGAAAGATAATAATTTATCCTTTACATTATTTGTTTGTTCTTCCATAAGAATTTAGATCAAGTACTATATATATCAAGGGTGGGAAGTCTCAAGCAGAGCTGACAAAGAGAAGGAAGAACAGTCTCCTGAAATTCAGAAATCACTATGGAAGAAACCCAAAGAGAGTACTCAGAACCACCTTATCTGCATGAAAAATCAGAGAGGGGAATCTACAAGACAAGTCCTGTAGTTCAACCACACCCCAGACAGACACAACCACTATAAGGAAAACTGTCTTGAGTATCAAACAGCAAAGAGACTCAGAAGCCAAAGGCTCAAAAGGATAACTCTAAAGCACTCAAAGGACCAGATTTAAAGGGATAGTAATACTTAAGTATTATTAACCCCTATAGCAAAGTGCTACTAAAAAAAAATGTACTGCCCCCAGTTTCATCTCTCAAACCTTTATGGTTTGAGAGATGATCGCTTCTAAAGTTGTCCTCTCCCTCCCCCTTCCCCGTAGTCAGTGTTGTAGCTGACTGAAGGGAAGAAAGTCGTACGACTTTCAGGCGGCTCTCCAGCACAGCCGGATCGCGTTCCTAAAAAATACAATTTTCACTGAAATGGTCTTCTACATGTGCTTGGTTTGCAAGCACACGTAGAAGACCGTTTTAGTAAAATATTTTTTTTAATTAACGCTTTCGCGGCTCTGCTGCAGAGCCGCCTGATGATTTATCACCGGATTTCCTTTCAGTCAGAATGCTGACTACAGGGAAGGGGGAGGGAGAGGGAAACTTTAGAAGCGATCATCTCTCAAACCATAAAGGTTTGAGAGATGACACTGGGGGCAACACGTTTTTTTTTTAGTAGTACTTTACTATAGGGATTAGTAATACTTAAGTATTACTATCCCTTAAAATTTCAAGGAGGAGTGGCATCCTGAAAGACAGGGTAGGCATGAGTCACCCCTTGCACAAAAGTCTGAACATCTTTTGGGAAAAAAAAAACAACAACAACAAGGCTGAAATCAGGACCTTATTAGAACTAAGGGCCATATGTTCAAAGGGATAACGACAAAAAAAATGTCATATGAAAGACAAAAATAAGTAATTGTGTGCATGAACGACATATTTTCCTATAGAGTATACGACAAAAGACTAGTAATGTCTGTTGTGTATAACATAACTCCAGAATTGCTGGGCAAAGGGGCAGGGAAAGGGTGTGGCTAAACCAGGGCGAGTAGAGATTCAGCCCTGGTGGATATGTTATGGCTTGCAGTGGCGAGTAACTTTTCAGGTCTGGCTAGTAGCAAAGGACTTCATATTTTAAGCCCTGGCTAAACTATTCTCCAGTGTCATATAGAGGAAAACCTCTGGATGCAGCTCCCACTCTCCGCTGTCCACTGTGTGTCGACTGAGGAAGTCTGACAGAATGTTGTCTATGCCAGGAATATTAACTGCGGAAATGGCAGGGACATGCTCCTCTGCCCATGATAAAATAGCCTTGTCCTCTAACCAAGCTGCGAGACTTCTTGTGCCACTCTGCTTGTTGATGTAGGCTACTGCCATGGCGTTGTCCGACTGCACCCTTACCGGGAAATCCTCCTGTGGTCATGTCCAGTGATGTAGGGCATGAAATATCGCCCGTAGCTCCAAGACATTGATGGGAAGGAGAGATTCTTCCTGAGACAACCGGCCCTGAACACTCAAGTGCCCTAGCACTGCTCCCAATACGGAAAGGCTGGCATCCGTTGTCACAGTGGTCGAAAAGGGCACCAGAAAGGGTCTGCCTTTCAAGAGATTGTTCAGGTCGAGCCACCAAGAGAAACTCTGCTCCACTTGAAGAGGGAGAAACAGGGATCTTTCCAGTAGATCTGGACAGCCCTTGCAGGCCAGGATCAAAAACCTCTGACGTTCCCTTCAGATCCAAAATGGGATGACAACCCCCATCCTTTTTGGAAACCACAAAGAGGTTGGTGTAGAATCCCAAGCCCCTCTCCTGAGGGGGAACTGGTTCCAGGACTGCCTTGTCCAGAAGGGTCTGTATAGCTTCTTCGAAAAGGCATCTCTTTTCTGCTCCCAAGGGAGAACGAGAAACAAAGGTCCTTGGAGGAAGAAGGGAGGTGAAGGGAATCCTGTATCCAGAGGCCACCACCTGTAAAACCCATGGATCCACCACAGGGGCCTGCCAAGCTGAGATGTAGTGGCGTAGGCAGCCACCTACCTGCGGATGGGGACCCCGGTTTGGTGACTCATGCAGAAGGAGGTTTGGAAGCCTTGGGCTTCGTGAAGGACTTGGCTTTCTATTGCTACTTAGGATTGGATGAGGAGCGCAGAGCCTTAGGGACCTTCTGGGTCATCTGGCGTGAGTCTGCTTGAAAGGAACTATTCCTTTTAACAGGTGCCTTCTTCCTTAGGACCACTGGAAGGTGAGAACTTTTCCCTCCAGTGGCCTCATCAATGAGATCCTTAAGTTCAGGCCCGAACAAGGAAGAACCCTGAAAAGGCAAAGACAGTAGAGCCTTCTTGGAGGCCGTGTCAGCTGACCAGACCTTAAGCCAAAGAGCCCTTCTGGCCACCACAAACATGGTAGATGGCCTGGCTAACATATGTACAGCAGCAAACAAAGCAGCAGAGACATAATGCTGAGCCTCAGCAATGTTATCGAGAAGACACAACATGTCAGAAGTAGTGGCTCCCTGGCGGATAGTAGAATTGAGCTGTTCAGTCCAAACAGCCACAGCCCTATTGACCCATGCAGCGGCAAAGGCAGGGCGAGGCAGGGCGAAGGGCAGAAGTTGCAGTCACAAAAATAGCCTTGAGAGACGTCTCAAGCTTCTTGCTGGTCCAGTCTTTAAGAGCAGTAGTGTCAGCCACTGGCAAGGCAGTTGATTTAGAAAGCCTGCACACTGGGGCATCCACTTTAGGGGGATTAACCCACTGAGTAAGAGCCGTTTCAGAAAATGGATAAAGTTTAGCAAACTTTTTAGACATAGAAGGTTTCTTGTATGGGAATTTCCACTCCTCTGACACCAAGCGGTCAAGGGTGGGATTAGGTGGAAAGCAAGCATGGGGCCTTCAGGCTCCTGGAAACAAAGGGGTCAGAAGACACCTCCGGAACCAAGGGAATGTTCAGGGTGAACAACACAACCCTGATCCGGCCCTCAGCTGAGGGAACGGGGTCTGCAAAAAACTGAGATGAAGGAACAGCTGAACAGTCATAATCATCAAAGTGCACCAATAATTCCTCCTCAGAGGAATCAGACACATCAGGTACACCCGGCGGTTTAGGCAGGGAAGATCTGATGGGGGCGGGGGTCTGCAATGAAGTGAAGACCCCCTATAAAGTGGATGGAAGCAGTTATAAGGTGGACCGGAGGTCCCTGATAGTAGCCTTAAACTCTTTCATCCATATTGGCTCTAGTGCATGGCTGGAGGCCCCAGCAGGGGATTCAGGGGCAGCAGTGCATGCTGGGCAAACATGACCTGAATATTCTCTAGGTAACCCTGAATGACATGAGGAGAAATGAGCAATGGAGGACACAGACACCCCAGTGTCCTTAGTCTTAAGTTTAGCCCCAGGGTCTAACAGAGTACACATTCTCACAGAGTCAACATGGTCAAAGTATCAAAACACCCATAATAAAGTGTGTATGATACACTAAATTAAGACTTATCTGGTAGGCAAAGGGTTAAGCTGTGCAGGAGAGAAGGAGAGTCCAAGCCCTGAGTAGGATACTTGATTTGCCAATCTGCCGTGACGTGAGCCAATCAGAAACGAGTACGCGAAGCAGGTGCTCATGGGAAATGTAGTTTTCCTGACAGAGTACCCCAACAGTGCCCGAAGCCCCCTAAAGCCCCTAACATCCCCAGAACATTGACCGGATGACAGAGCAAGGGAAAACCAACAAAATGAGCCATCTCTGACCACGCTACGTGGAGCGGTTGTAGAGATATGTCCCAAACTGTAAAGTCCCATAGAAGAGAATGGAGCAATGGCGTCTATGAGGTAAACGCGTGCCTTAAAGGCACAGAACATAAAGTTAACGAGGTGAATACCAACACATAAAACCCCACTGAAATAAAACAGTAGACCCAAAAAACACTAGTCCCAAAAAACACTAGTCCCAGTAGGGAAAGTGTCCAAAACCCCCCCAAAACGTGCTAACCAGCAACAAAAGCGTTAAGTTACCACAGAAACTGGCTCCAAACACCTCACAGACATACAGAATAAACCCAATGAGTTTATGCGTATGTAATAGGAACTCCAATAGAGACCCCTGTGCGAAGGGGAAGCGTGGGACATGTGGACCTCAGCACTCAAAGGGTGCTCACCTTTTTCATCAGGTCTTCTGTCTTCAGATTACCATATATCAAGAAGAAGCCTCGGTGGGCAACTCCTGGGGAAAGAGCTTGCAGCCAAGATTTTCCTCCCAGGGCGTAGGTCCACAAAAGCACCTGGTAAAAGAAGCTATCCACATTTAGGTGATGGGAATTGTCAGTGATGGTAATCTGCCTAACGGTGGTATTCCATTTCTAATAGAAAATAATAAAAAGCTAAAACTATAGCAGAACTGTTCTCTTGCTTGTGTCTTGACCAAGGAACAAATCTTACTGGTTGGGGATTGGCTAGCTGCAAGCTAAGGAGAGGAGGTAGGCTCCACCTAGCTGTCACTTCTCAGAATTGTTCCTGCCTATTAAAGGGGCTGATCGCCTACTCAAAGTTACCAGCAATCTGTATTGGATGACAGAGAAATTGCATATAATTACGTGTAACAACAATAAATGTACATCATATTATAACTGAAACATTCCAGAATCTACATAGGATTAAAAAACATCCCATAAAAGGTTCTTAAAACTTACTAGTTACTGGCAATTCTGATTGTGGAACCCCAGCATAACTGGGCCACATATGATCATCTCTGCACACACAGGCAGCTCCACTGGAAACAAATGCAATGCCTGTGCAGAGATGGATTACAGTAACTACATGTGCATAAACAGCATTTCATATAGGGGACATGGAAAGTTTAGGATGAGAAAATGGCGAGTGTGCTCGAGACCTTTTCCCACTGCCCAAGTTCAAACATAAATAAGGTGAGGTGACAATAACTTCCATTCTGTCTCTCACAGCAGCAGGATAAAATTGTTCAAGCTGGAAGCCACCTGAATGTGCTGGTAGAGGGTGCAGTCAAGAAGCAAGAGAGTTGTAGGCTACTCAGTAGTGCAGCAGGGTTTATTAAACCAGAGAGGTTAGAATTGCATTGGATACTTATCTGGGTTACATTTCTGTAAAATATATTATTGGTAGGGTACATGCTGGTTGATAATAAAATTCTGTAAATTTGTCACTCAGTGACCATCAGCAAAATTCGCAAAAGAGAGGAACACTACATATGCAACACTATGGTCGAATATAGGTGGATAGAATATATAGACTTTTAGTACAGCTATGGAGTAGCAAACAGATAACGAAAAAAACAGTACCACTCACATCTCTCATCATTTTCACGGCTTCCCTTGTCCTTCCCAGCTTCCGCGCACACATTGCTAGCCGCCTCTTAATGTACACAAGTACATTTGTGTCCCGTCCTAGAACAACAAGTAATGAAGTTGCATACATTTTATAAGTTATGCAAAAATAAATATAAATGTAACTACTTTACTAAATACTTCTTACCTACTGTCTATAAAATATATTTATAGTAATTATCAAAACGAAAAGATGAGGGGTGAAAAAAAATTTGGTACAACACTGACACAAACACCACTCTGGGTGTTAATAAAGAAAAAGTGGAGTACCTGATGAAAAAACAACTGCACTATAGGGGACAGATGGAAATCCCCGTTGCTTTAAATGGGGATTATTCTCTCCCCCACCTCAATCCCGAATTCTAGAAAGGTCTCAAACATAGTGCAAAGCAATGTGTTTGAGACCTTGCTAGTGTTCAAGGGGATGAAAGACCAATTTAAAGGGTTAGTAATGCCGAAAATAGTGTATTTTATATGTTAGATTTTACAAAAATAAAGTATTTGCAGAAAGTCCCATCTCTCAAACCTTTATGGTTTGAGAGATATCCTCCGCTAAAGTTCCCCTTCTCATGATGTCAGCTATGAACCTGACAGCAGGAGATCCGTGATGGCTGACACGAGGAGGCAGAGCTGAAATAGTGTTATTTAATAAGAACTACTTCATTGGAACAGTCTACAAAATAGGATTTTAGTCTTACCTGTTAAATCCTTTTCTCTTAGTCCATACAGGATACTGGTAACTTTGGGTAGGTGCTCCGCCCATTTAAGTAGGCAGGAACAATTCTGAGAAGTGAGTGCAGGGGTGGAGCCTACCCTCTAACCTTAGCTGCAGCTTCCTGTTAGCAAACTTCTTAGACACAGATGGTTTCTTGTCTGGAAATTTCCACTCCTCTGACACCAAGAGGTCAAGGGTGGGGTTAGGTGGAAAGCAAGCATGGGGCCTAACAGGCTTCTGAAAAACATCAGAGGGGTCAGAAGACGCCTCCTGCACCAAGGGAATGTTTAGGGTAGACAACCCAACCCTGATGAGGCCCACAGCTGAGGGGATGGGGTCCACCTCGAAGGGGTCCCCAAAAAACTGAGATGAAGGAACAGCTGAACAGTCATCATCATCATCATAAGAGTCCACCAACAACTCCTCCTCAGAGGAGTCAGACACATCAGGTACACCCGGTGGTATAGGCAGGGAACATCTGATAGGGATGGGGGGTCTGCCACGAGTGGAAGACCCCCTGTAAAGTGGATGGAAGGAGTTGTAAGGTGGACCGGTCCCAGGTAGTAGCCTTAAACTCTTGCACCCATACTGGCTCTAGTGCATGGCTGGAGGTCCCTGCAGGAGATTCAGGGGCAGCAGCGCATGCTGGGCAAATATGACCTGAGAATTCTCTAGGTAACCCTGTATGACATGAGGAGCAATGAGGGACACAGACACCCTAGATTCCTTAGTCTTAAGTCTAGCCTCAGCCTCAAGTGGAATACACATTCTCACAGAAGTCAACCGGTCAATAAGTACACTGATCACCCAAAAACAATGTTTAAAAGTGATAAAATAGCCCAGAAAACGTTATAATAAACTTATCTGGTGAAGAAATAGTTAAACAACTGAGGAGACAGAAGAGTCCAGGCCCTGCGTAGGATACTCGTTCTCAGAAAGGCACAAAATGGCTGCCGTGACGGGAGCCAATCAGAAATGAGCGCTTGAAGCAAGCGCTCATAGGATTTGCAGTTTTTCTGACAAAAGTACCCCAACAGTACCCGAAGTCCCCCAAGCCCCCCCAGCATGTTCAGAACATTGACTGGATGACAGAGCAAGGGCAGACAATTAAACTGAGCCATTTCTGAAGTTGCTACGATGAGCGGTTGCAGAGATATGTCCCAACTCTACAGTCCCTCTGAAGTGAATGGAGCAATGACGTCAGAGTGGTAAAGCACGGTCTTAAAGGCGCAGTACACAATTTCTACAAAAAATGAATGAAAGTAAATTTTAAGCTAAAATTATACCAGAACATGGAATTAAAGCATAAAAACACTAAACCCAGTAGGGAAAGTGCTCTCAACCCCCCACAACATGCCAAACCAGCAGTGAAAGGGTTACAGTACCTCAGAAACCTGCTCCAAACACCCAGACAGACATAAAGGTAGACCCAATGAGTACTAGAGTATGCAATAGGAACTCAAATGATAAAGACCCCTGTGCAGAGGGGTTTCATGGGACATGTGGACCTCAGCACTCAAAGGGTTGCTCACCTTTTTTGCAGAACTTCTTTCTTCAGACTACCATATATCAAGAAGAAGCCTCAGTGGGCAACTCCTGGGGAAAGAACTTGCAGCCATGATTTTCCCCCCAGGGCTTAGGTCCACAAATAAACACCTGGTAAACTGAGCTATCCACATTTGGGTGATGGGAATTGTCAGTGATGGTAATCCGCCTAATGGTGGTTTTCCATATCTAGCAGAAAATAATAAAATTCTACAACTAAACAGAACTGTTCTCTTGCCTTGTTGCTTGCAACGAGGAACAAAACTTACTGAAGCTAACAGGGAGCTGCAGCTAAGGTTAGAGGGTAGGCTCCACCCCTGCACTCACATCTCAGAATTGTTCCTGCCTACTTAAAGGGGCGGAGTGCCTACCCAAAGTTACCAGTGACCTGTATTGAACGACAGAGAATGTGTACTTGCAAACCAGGCATATTTTGTAGACCTTTCCACTGAAGTAATTCTTTTTAAAGATCTCTATTTCGGCTCTGCTGAAGAGCCGCCACTTGGTCCCAGGACCGGGGGTCTGCTGCTTTAAAATCAACCATATACAATACACTTTATTTTGGGCATTACTAACCCTTTAAATCAATGCTAACTAACAGAATTTTCATTTCTCACCTATACAGCTGTAGGCTTGATCCAGGATAGCATAATGCATAAGGCCCAGTGTAAAGAATCTGACAATATATATTTTCATACGTCAAACAAAATAGATATTATGAGGTGAATCATACCTACTTCATAAAAGTTCAGTTAGAACAGAGCCATTAATATAGGTGACTTTTCAGACGAAAATTGATAATGATTCCAAGTTTACATGAAACAGCTAAACAAATACTAAGTCAAAATTTTCTTGAAATTTGCAAACACAATTACTAAGATGACATCTCTAAAAGAAGTAAGTTAATGCATAACTGTGATAAACAGAAAACATTATACTAGTAACTTGGTTCCTTGGTACATGTCCTCTGTCTGGCTAGGTAAATGAACTTAAACAAACTTTGGCAAAACTATGCAACAATATCCTGATGGTATCAACACAATGTTATAATATATACAGGGCTCACATTTTGGTAACTTGTATTTGTTTTGAGTATATCCTAGATAACTCTGAACACAGCCAGCGTGTTTAAATGCCAGGAGACAACCCCTGAAAATATTTTTTGCTGATCGTATTGAAAAAAAAATATATATTAACATCCACATTGTTACTGACATTTCTTTGAACCCCAACAAAACTTCTAAGTAATCAATTTAAATACTTAAAGGGCATTGCATTCTACTAATTTATAGTAAAGAACTTGGTAACAGTAAATAATGCAAAATACATTTATGTCTACATTATGTTTCATCAGTATTTTTACGGACATCTCAATTTTTTTTTTTTTTTTTTTAAACATTTAGTTCTAATTTGAGTTCATTAATAACCAATGCTTGGCTACCCTGCTAATTGCCTACACTTCCCTGTGCATGCAAGGTTTTTCCATAGGCCACTGTGCAATTCCCCAAACTGAAACACAGAAATCATTGCCAAACAAAGAAAGCTGCAGCATGCGGTGTTCACAGACCAATGTAGGCTAGATAGTCACCTGCTTAAATGGCTCCATATGAGCCATGCTTAACTAGCTCAGGCATTTGCTTGTGAGGTTTTCATTGATACAACATAAATATATGTGGGGGGAAAAAAGTTAAGATTTTAGTATCATTTACAGATGTATATGTATACATTTCTATATAGAAATATAAATTAAAATGCGTGTATATGCATTTTCCAGCTAGATGAGGGAAGTTATTTAGGATTGCACACTTCCTGGTAAAGAGCATTTGCCGCACAGGACACAGATAATGCTAATCACTAGAGGAAGAACTGAACTCTACTTCCTAACAACAAAACAAGGGATTGGTGGGATTTTATTTATTTGCATGTATACTGTATATGTGTCTTTTTATATCTATTTGCACCTATACATGAGATTAACGTGGATCCTGGGGTTTGGTACCCATTTTCTTGTAGCCCAACATGGGATCCTCGTAAAAACAATCAAACAGGCTATTCTCCCTACCGTTTTAACAACTCTGCAATTTTGCAAGACACAGTATCGCCCTGCTGGCTTAAATTTCATATCTTGGCCTCTGTCAAGGTATGGAAATATTTACATCTGTAACCAGCACACAATGTTCTTTCATCTAAATCAGGGCTGTCCAAGTTCAGTCCTCAAGGGCCACCAACAGGACATAATGTAATTCCTGATTAAGCACAGATGAGTCAGTCAAACTGAATGAACCACTGATTAACTCCCCTGTAATTAATCTCCTAAGTGTCAGTGGGGTACACAATGCATTGCAGAGCACTCAAAGGGTTAATCAGGGAAATTCTTACATCCTGGCATGTTGGTAGCCATTGAAGACTGAACTTGGACAGCCCTGATCTAAAACCAAGTTGTATTTTATCATTAGTGCCCTTAAATAAGTTTCCATTAGAACGTTTCCCTTGCCAGTTCATGAGCACAGCATCAGAGTCTGATTGTTATGCAGTGAGCACATTAGACATAAATAAAAAGCTCTTACTGTGCTGTGCTTCATATTGAGATCCGTGATGCTGTAGCTGTTGGCTACGTCTGTAACATCCTTCTCCAGCCTTGAGCGCTTGCTTAAACAGCTTTTCTGCTTCAACTATAGTGGTTGCTTCTTCTTCAGCCAGAAGTATAAACGCAGTAGCACATCTGTAACTCACACAGGAACAAAAGAAAATCTGTAGTGCATTACAGTAATATAATACTGCAGTTAGTGAGACAATTTTTGGCAATGCAACCATCTTTAAGGACAATATGTACAAAGGCATAATATATTGGAAACCTATCTGGCACTCAAAAGGTTAAGCACAGAAAATGCAGGGCTTTGTTGCTCCTATATAGAATGCTGTACTAGCTGGCCTTTCTTTCAGCATTTGGAAAATTGATCTTGGAATATGGATCCCTAACCTATAATACAAAGCATGTTTTAATAACGCAAGTGTAGAAGCTGTAGTGTCTTTTCTACATTGCATCAGTAGTCCTTCTTTCACAGTTCCTGGCAGAAAGTCCTCTGGAAACAGGTCCAGTGAGCTCAATGTCAGGAACATGGTGTAAAATATTTTGCAAAGAAAAAACCAAAATAAAAATAAAGAAGTTAAAAAAGTTCAGGAAAGTATACTTCTGTTTTATGCACTTACAGAATATGTTACTTCAAAATAAAGGGTTACTGTCCCTTTAATGAGTTAATTTCAGAAGAAACCATGCTCTTTTGCAACAAGTTCAGAATTGAAGTGGCATTTATCAGTCTTACTTCTCCATTGTTAACACTGGACTCTAATTGGTCCCTGGAGATCACTGTTCATGAATTTCTTGCGCATCTTCCTCAATGACATTTCTCAGCACATCACAATTTCACACAGGCATGCACATTTAACAGCTATTTCCTAAATGTACTATCATTATCAGACCGTCTGGGCATGTCACTTTCCTAACATCTTTATTTGCAGGCTAGTGAATGCTGAACTGCATTGCACGTTGGATTCAATGTTATGTGCACCTTGGGGACGAGCTGGACTGCTGCAGAGTTGGAAGCTGATGGCAGTGAGTCTCGCTCTTATGAATCTCACTACCCCCCCCCCAGCCTATTACTGTGAAAATCACCACCCCTGTGAATCCCCTTGTATAGATTTTGCCAGGAGTGGCGGGGGGGAAAGTGATTTACTAGATGCGGGTTATTTTGGCCCCCAAGCCACCCTGGGGAGGTACGGACATCGAGCCATAAACAGATTTATATATACTGCATATATTTTCTTCCTTAGTTCAAGTTAACCCTTTGAGTGCCAGAGGGGGTAAGCAATGCGTTGTGTACCCCTCTGGCACTCAAAGGGTTAAATATGAATCAAATGAATATACATTGCATATAAGGGGATACATGTTTTTCGGAACGTGATACTTTATAACTATAAATACGGGTACTCACTCATTTAACTCTAATGCTTCGTGTGCAGCTGAAATCCTAGCCTGTGGGTTTCTTTCCCTCCAAGCCTTCTGCATAACTGTTGAGCACAAAGACAGACGTTTTATTCAGTCCCCTTTCCAGTTCTTTCACACTGCAGCTATCAGTATTCATCCAGTGTTTAATTTACCAAGGGCCTAGAGTCATTCAACTATGCAACCAGCATTGTGTGACCATCATCTAAATATGACGAAAGTTTATATGCTATACAGACTCCATATACAGTACATGTATCAAATTCACAATATATATATATTTTTACCTCTTGAATGTTAGGGAGTTCTCCATTACAAAGCCTCGTAGGCCTCTCTAGAATCCAACAGGTAAAAAGTGATGGTTTAAATGGTCAATCCAAAGGAGAACATTGCACTGATAATCTAGATCAAATTAACAAACTGGTAAGGAAAAGCAGAGTAGTGCATGCTTTCCAGAATTAGTTGTCGCTTCCAAAGTCTACATACAAACCCTCTGGCAGCAACAAAACACGTGAGTAGTTTACCCATTGGATGCTATAGCAAAGCAATGCATTACAAATAACCAGCATCCAAAGGGTTAATCCATTTTCCACTGTAAGAAAGTTCTGGGTAAAACAAATCCCACTTCAAGTAAGCCCCTTTTCTTGAGTATAACCAACCTTGCACATGACCAAGTCGACACAATTTTAGGATGGAACCCCCCCCAAATAAATACAAATTAATTATATAAATAACAACAACAAAAACACAATAGGTGATGACTATCAAATACTTACTGACTACATCAATACTAAGACTTTGCATCAGCCAAGGAGCAGGCCATGTAACACAGTGATGGACAACCTAAGGCCCTCCAGCTGGTGCAGACTATATCTACAATCAGCCAAAGACAGCTGCTCCTTGCCTAGGGAGGATGGGAATTATAGTCTGCACTAGATGGTGGGCTTCAGGTGGTGCATATTTGATGTAACATTTAATAAACATGTGGAGTAAAAACCACATATTGTTATTTTGGATTTCACTATGACCTATAGCCCAGTGTCAAAGCATAAAAATGGTGTTCGGTGATATTTGCACCAAAATATTTTACTGTCAGTTTTGAAAGATATAATGTCACATTCTATGCTAGTTAAGGTCATACAAATAATTTTAAAGAAATTATCTTAACCCTTTGAGTGCCAGAGGAGTACGCAACGCATTGCTTTGCAATGCGTTGCATACCACTCTGGCACTCAAAGGGTTAAAAGTAGTCATGCTCAAATTTAACTTCAAAACATTTCAGGTGTTAAAAAATGTTGGTATTTACTCCAATTATAACTAAAAATGACAGCAAACAAAAGGTGAATGTTAAAATGTGTAATACCGCATTTGTATTAATAGCAGTTACATATTGATATATTTCTATATTTTTAAAGAATTTTTACAAAACTGTGCTAATACTGTAATTTTGAAACGTGACATTGTGCTTTTGATAATTATAGTTTAAAATGTGACTGAAATGAACTTTAAATTTAGATCAGAAATTCCAACATAGGGCTCTCAATCAGTTTATTCCTATAAGTACCACAAGGGTTTGAAACATTGTTTCACAATGCGTTCAGTCCTCAGCATGGCCTCTAGAGTATTAATACAGGTTTAAAGGGATAGTAATACTTGAAAATAATTGTATTTTTTATTGTAGCCCTTAAAAAAAACATGAAAAATGATATAAGTCTTATGGTTTGGGAGATATTCACATGTAAAATATAGTAAAATGCTCTTTTCCTGGCTGTTTCAGCCAAGTCTGCCATCTAGTGGACAGATTTGGAATTCGGTCCACAGAGCAACCGGCAGCTCTTTAGCAGTGCCGAGATCACGATATTTGAAAATAACTACTTAATTGGAACTATCTACAAAGTGTGCCTTGCTTGAAAGCACACTTTGTAGATCATTCCAATTAAGAAATTCTTTTTAAGGATGGTGATCTCAGCACTTCTGGAGAGGCACAGCCGATTCCAAGTCTGAAGGGTGGAACAATGACGTCACTCCAGGGGAAACTTTACTTCTGAATATCTCCCAAACCATAAAGGTTTGGGAGATAAGACTTATATCATTTTTCATGTTTTTTTAAGGGCTACAATATAAAATAAACTTATTTTCAAGTATTACTATCCCTTTAATTATTATTAAACCATTTCTGGTAAACTTTTCAATCTTTTCCAACTGCTGCTCTACTTAACCCTTTGAGTGCTGGATGTATCAAACGCACTGCAACTCAATGTGTTGGATACATTTCCGGAACTCTAGGGTTAGAAAAGCTCAAGACAATCCATTGTGCTTCATTTTATCCCACATTGTTTGGATTGGAGAAGAAAAAGGGCACAATCTACTGGATCAGTTTCAACTTCATTACAACTTTAGTTCATTACAACTTTAGATAAATGCCAAGTTCTTATCTAGTTATGTCAGTCTATAAGATGCAGACTATTCTTGTCACAACCATAAGAGAGACGGGCACATTAGCCAACTAGGTTTCCTGAATTGCCTCAAAATGAGGTTTTGCTAATACAAAAGAGAAGTAAATGCTCAAGTTTGAGACTCTAGCATGAAAGCTTTTTAAAAGCAAATTATCAGAAAAAATATTAGCTTGTCAATGCAAGGATGCACTTTATTAATGCAAAGGAAATGTGTGGAGAGAGCAAAATATAAAAGAAACTTCAGAACCATAGATCATTTTCACACCTCCCAACATTTCAAATGGAAAAAGGAGGACACTTTTGTTTTAGGGGGTGTTGCTAGGGGCATGGCTGATGGGTGGGACATTACAGATAATTTGTAGGTTATTTCATAACATATTACCACCTCTTTTTGTAACTGAATACGTAATTTAGATCAAGACCAAATAGTTTTATTCACACAGGCTTAACTTATAAACACATATACTGATGTTTAAACAAATGGTTAATAATGTGAGTTATTTCTGTGGAGCAATGTCATACATTTATATACACACTACGATCTCATAAAAAGAGGGACATCCGGGTGGGAAAAAGGGACAGAGGGATTTGGGTCTCAAAGAGGGACTGTCCCTCATAAAGAGGGATTCTTGGGAGGCATGCATTTTTAAGAGCCAATTATGGCAAGTCATAGGCACATGTGAAATACTCCACAAAAATTTCTGGAGCCAAAAGTAATAGGCTGAGGTTCCACACGGCTGAAAATATCCCTAACTCTGCTGAGGACTGTCACAGCCAGACAGTAAACATGTCTGATCTCCATTAATGAGAGGGCATTTAAAGGTTTTTAAGTCATATCCTTTAGTATACAGCAGGCACAGAAACACCATGTTTTATGTTACTTTGCTTATATTGAGCAATTATTTTGTTAACAAAGTCTGTTACAGTTTATTTGTTTGCCATTCCCTACAGTTACATCAACTGTGGGGAGGTATTTAAACATCTGGATACTTCTTGCCAACGTAGTAGAACATGCAGCGAGGTAAGCTAACTAGATTTACAACAGTGAGGATGTTGACTCAGGAAGAAATCAGATTTCCATTTGGAAGGGCTCATGCCATCTATCAATTTCAACAACTGTTTCCTAAAGGACACGGAGAGAACATGTTTCAGCTAAAAGTAAAGTTTTAAGACTGGTCCATCTTCAAACTCCAGAGAAACAAATTGTGACATTGGGGATCTAATAGAACATAACTATTACTGCCATGTCATGTGTTACTTTTTTCCATATGACTCATGTCAAAGATAGTGGAAGGAGAACATGGACTAACTGCAATCTTTACTTGTGGAATAATACTATAATACTATTGCACTGTGTGGATGACTAAGACAAATGTGCACAGTTGGTTTCTTTTTCAGGACATAAAATTTTGTGTTGATACACAATTGAACAATATTTTGTTAAAATAATTGACTCTTTAATGATATGATAATTAATGAAACTGTATCAAGAGAGGAGTCTAGGGAACCAAAGGTACTCCTGGCTCTGCTTATGGGCAAACCCCAACTTCTCAGATGACCATGCCCCAAGCTCTGTCCACTGTTGCTGACCCAGAAAATCTTAGCATGTACCAAATTACATGCCTGGAGAAGTAACTGAGAAGCAACACATTGTAGATGACTGAAGCATGTAAGGCTTCCTGCCTTCTCCTCCAGGGACTCTCCTTATTAGGAGCGTATGTCCTCCCTCCAAGGAACAGCAATCATGGAACCAGGGACGGATTGCCTATCTGGGGATCGGGCATCCCCCGGTGGGCCGTGTGATCATGGGCCACTGAGGAGATCGAAAAATCTTCCTTGCCTGGCCCACAATGTGCATGAAGGAGTGGAAGGTCTGTGCACTTGCAGACAGATCAGTGTTCAG
Source organism: Rhinophrynus dorsalis (assembly GCA_037306005.1). NCBI lineage: Eukaryota > Metazoa > Chordata > Amphibia > Anura > Rhinophrynidae > Rhinophrynus > Rhinophrynus dorsalis. Next base: position 268,822,878 of record CM074721.1, on the reverse strand, counting down.
TCGCCTATTCAGACAATGCATGCTTTCTATGTCCCAAAGAGAGCATACTGAACCAGCCATATATAGAAACAGAGTCCTGCTAAATCTGACAGCTGAGCTCATCCTTCACCGGTGAGTTCAGCTCATTCATAGATAATGTTGTGGGAGGCATGCGAGTTGCGGGGCAGGGGCTGGTTGGAGAAGAGAGTGAAAGCAAGCGTGGAATGGAGGTGAGGGGTTTTGGGAGGAATTTTGGGGGGAGGAGGAAACAAGATTTGTCTCTAGAAGAGCGAGAGAGATAATAATAAGAAGAAGACAGGAGGATTGATAGCTGGAGGGAGACGGAGGGACATGAGTGCAGGAGGAGAACATGAAAAAGAGATATGGGTATACAGAGGAGAAGATAGAGACATAGGTGCAGAAGCTAGACTAACATGGGTGGGGGAGAGGGACACATAAGTGGTCAGGAGAGAGAGAGAGACATGGAAAAAAAAATAAGATACATAGTTACATACAGTTCATGGAGGACAGGTGGCGCATCTCAGGAATGTTTTTTTGTAACCAGAGGTATATAAAATACAACACACAATGGGATACCAGATAGTGGGCCAGTTTAAAAAGAAAAATCCCCCGGGCTGGTATTCCACTACAATCCGCCCCTGTATGTACCCACCCAACATGCCAGGTTATTTAACATTGCAGGGTTATGCAATAAATGGCACAATCACACAGAGACTGTGTCTGCCAAGCTGTAAATAATACAGAACAATGCATACCTCTTCAGTGTGCATATGGGAGTGTGTGCTTTTGCTTGCTTATTATCCCCAGTTTCTGTAACCCAAAATATTTTCATGTGTCTTACACAATAGCCTTTATCGATTTTCACAGAGGACTTAAGAAATTCTTAAAACAAGGAAAGAAATATCCTAAAAAATGCAGAAATCCTGATATATTTCAGATGCAACATCCCTGTTTGTCGAATAAAGAACTAATCCAGGAAACAACTCCAGCATAGCTTAACCCTTTGAGTTCCAGAGGGGTATGCAACACATTGCAAAGCAATGTGTTGCATACCCCTCTGGCACTCAACGGGTTAATGAAGGAAGGGGAGAAGTATAAAATGATCGGGTGTGTGCACTTGCTTTATTTCCTATCAGCAAGTACATCATGGCCCAACAGTACATTGTACCATAAGTGATCTCTTGAGGAAACTCTGCTCCCCTGACACCAAAATACATAAATAAATACAAGGAATTACATTCTGTTGATTTCATCAAATAAAGCAGCATTTCTATTTGTAGGAAATATGGATTACATTTTCTTACTTGCATCAGCCGGTCGCACGTGATCTGTATCACACGTGAAAAACGTTTGATGATCTTGTGCTGAAAGATTCATATCATAATACGTTAACGGTTCTCTTCCCGTCACCCACGTATACCTGCAACACAACAGGGAACAACTGCTGTTCAATTGCAGCTGGTAGACAAATGGTGCAGTAAAGAGGGGGGCTGGTGCTGTTGCTATTGATACCTATAGTGAACTTGCACCTGCATTGTAAGAATGCCACTGTCCCCCTCCCCCCCCCAAAAAAACAGCTGGAACTCAAGCTATAAAAAGTGCAAGTGTGAACTGTAATAAGAATTAGATGGTGCATCTGCCAGCAGTGGAAGTACACTATTTACTCATCTGGGAAATCTCTGCAGCAGTGTGATGGACAATGTGAAGAACTCCAACTGCTGACAACTGCAACTCCCGTCATCTCCCACCAGCTGTTGGTTGGTAGGAAATTATGGAAGTTGTAGTCTGGCACCAGCTGAAGGGTCTCCTGATGCCAACAGTATGTATTTTTTCCATAATATGCATCTACAATGCCCTATGCATCTGTACAAAGTACAAATGAAAACTTTTCTTAATTGTAGCATTTTAATTCGTACTCACAGACTTGTAACATTACATACTATGTCCATTAAGACACTGAAGCTGCTGTACCAAGAGAGCTGGAACAATTATGGCGCAAACTAACTGTACTATACGGATCAAGTACAATTACCATAGACTTAAATGAGGATTTTAACCCCATGAATGTTAGAAATGGCTTCTTTAGCATTCATGGGGTTAAAATCCCATCAAACCCAATGGAAAGTTTGGGAATATTGCTTCGTTCCCTATGGTGCAGATGGTCTGCTCCAGAACTGCTCCAATTTCTTTGTACATTGGCCTCATGCTGTACTAGAGGAATGTGCAATGCGTTGAACACCTCCTGCCATTGAAGTGGTTACTGGATAAAATGGGATCTCTGTAGATTTTTCCCACTGCAGAGCTAGTCTATTAACCCTCTGAGTGCCAGAGAGGCATATGGATACCTCTTTGGCACTGACAGTGTTAACCTTGTGCAGGGAAGACATTCAGAAAAAATGCAGTAATAAAATTAAAGCTATGTAATCTTTAGTGACAAGTTCACTCTCTGGTGTAGCAGTTTAATCTGAAATAAGACAGGAAAAAAATAAAAAGGATTAGCTCTCACATTCCACAAATACTGAACAAAAGAGAATATTGATACGCTTTTCACTGCATAGCAATTAGGCACTTTAAGTTGTGCTCTGTAACTGTCAAAATGACAATAAAGTTCATCTCTGACCACACATATAATTATGCAAATCTGCATATTAAAAAGTAGAAATTGTTTCTAACCAAACACCTCAATTTCTGTTCCGTTTAATTAAGAAAAAAAATAAAAATAGAAACCACAGACCTTTGAAAATAAATGTAATGCATTGTTGAGCAGGAAAGCTCTCTACAATAGCTGCAGTGTCGACTGGCAGAAAACAATCTTCAAAATTCAAGTTTGCTCTGTAATATCTTTTGTGTTGAGCACTTTTCAGTAAGAGAGAGAACCCCTGTTTTACTCAGCATCCAACAAAATATTTATTCAACTTTCACTGGGCTAATGTCCCATTAGCAGGACTATTCCCCTAGAAGCAGATATGCCGATGAAGCTGGGGCTGTACTATGAACTCCGGTGGACCAAGAAAGAAGCACAACAGGGGGTCAGAAATTAAACCACTGGTGCAACCCCTTTGTTCTAGTAGGAAGACTGAACTCAAGACTAAAGTCTAAGATTTCAGTTTCATGTACTGCACAATGTAGGACCTATATCCCCTTCATCGCTGGTTTGAAAGCCCAACAAAGAGGGTCAATGGGGGGCTGCACATGGAACCCCTAAGTTTGTGGCTGAGAGACCTATATTTCCAATTGAGTCAGTTTTCTGACCCTAGGAATGGTTGATATGAGCCATATTGGTCTGCTTCCATAAAACATGATAACTGCACTTTAATGAGAAGGGTTTTCTGCCCCTTTAACAAATATGTTCCTCAGTATTACAAGAAATTCCCATCGTAGCAAATCACCTGATCGTCTACAATTCAACTCCTGCTGCTGTTTGGGTGAATATAAGGTGATGGCAGAGGGAACTTATAGGGATAATAATACTTGAAAATAATTTTATTTGCTATTGTGGCCCTTAAAAAACATTTAAAATGATATAAGTCTTATCTCCCAAACCTTTATGGTTTGGGAGATATTCAGAAGCAAAGTTTCCCCCTGAGTGACATCACTGTTCTAGCTCTCAGATTTGGAATCTGGTCCCGGGACCGCTGCAGCTCTCCAGAAGTGCAGAGATCACAATCTTTAAAAATAATATCTTCATTGGAATGGTCTATAAAGTGTGCTTGCAAGCCAGGCACACTTTGTAGACCGTTCCAATTAAGTAGTTATTTTTAAAGAGCGTGTATTCGGCACTGCTAAAGAGCTGCGGACCGGATTCCAAATCTGTCCACTAGATGGCAGACTTGGCTGAAACAGCCAGGAAAAGGAAACTGTACTTTATTTTACTTGTCAATATCTCCCAAACCATCATTTTTAATGTTTTTTTAAGGGCTACAATAGCAAATAAAATTATTTTCAATTATTACTATCCCTTTAACTCTTCTTCCCAATTTACCAAAGGCTAGGGCAAAAGGAGAAGCTCTGAAAGTCCCATGCAGCTGCCTGTAACTCACTACTAGTATAGCTAGTCGCATTATTGAGCCACTGAATCTTGGATAGCTCAGATTGTTATAGGAAATAGCCAGCATTCTGCTCATAATAATGAAACAGCTATTACTAGTCATGCCTCTAATGATTTTGTGTCTAGAATAACTGACTTGACCCAAGTGTCATACTATTAGTTATAGGCATTAAGTTTGTCTCACGTATACTGGTAATTTGCCATGTTTTCTAGAGCTCTGTGCTGCTGTCATACTTTAACTATTTGAAGCATGGTATACCTGCACTAAGGGAACCACTTTGGGATGCTGCTGTGACTCCGCTTTTTGGTGGGATGTCATCGCTATACAAGGATGCCAATTTTGGCACCATCCTTGTATTTGAGGGTATTTATGGATCTGGTGTGTGTACGTTTAACTTGTGTTGAGGAAGGCAAACCAAGCCTGGCCAAAACTTTGAATACAATAAACCTTTAACTCATTTACACTTCCATTACATGTAATAAGATTTATTCATAAGGCAAGCATAGTATCATGAACATTTAACCATCTTGTTTATGGCTTATAAAGTTACCAATCCAGTTACCTGTTATACTCTGCTCCTCGGAACAGATTTAATGGATTTCGCCAGACTTTACATTCTGCCAGAATGAGAAAGAAAAATATTAAGATCAATAAAACCACTCTAGAAAATCATCAGATTATTGTAAAACATTTTAAGATACATTAACATCTTGGATGTTGTGCTGCATTGAAATGCTATGTACTACAGACATACCTACTATTCAAGAGGTAAATAAAAATATATGCATATTTTGATTTCATATGATTTGTTTTCATTAAAGGGATAGTAATGTTTAATTTTAAGTTGCTTTAATACTGTAGACATTAAAAAAAAATTAACTTCAATGTAAGTCTTATCTCTCAAACCTTTATGGTTTGAGAGATATAACTTGGTAAAGTTACCTTTTCCTGGCTGTTTTACTCAAGTCTGCCATCTAGCTGACAGCTGCAGATTCCAGTCATTTGATCAGACAGAGGCTCTTCAGCAGAGCTGAAATCACACTATTCAGAAATAAATACTTCATTGGAACGGTCTACAAAGTGTGCTTGCAAGCCAATCACACTTTGTAGACCGTTCCAAATTAAGTATTTATCTTTAGATATCATTGTATCAACGCTGCTGAAGAGCCACATCCGGTCAAGTGACCAGAATCTGCTTCTGACAGCTTTACAGCTTGTCAAGCAGAAAGGGGAGCGACCAGAGAACTTTATTTTCCTATATCTCTCAAACCATAATGGTTTGAGAGATACGAATAAGTGAAAGTACTCTCTTTTAATTGTACATACCATACAGTTAATACTTTTTTTCTGCCATTACTATCCCTTTAAGCAATGTAACATGAAAGTGAACCCTGGGGATATGGCTTCTTTATAGAAATATATCCAAAAAAAATGACAATAAAACATTTATTATTTTACTGGTATATATTAAATAAATCTCTCACACACAGTCTCTTTAATTCCATGTAATTTTGTCAGGCATTATAGGTCCTGAATATTTCCCCTTTCAGTGATGTGAGCGCCCTCTGTCTGCAGTCTATACAGAGCAGTGCTTCTCTACCAGGCACTTTGGTGTGTCCTGAGAACTAACTTGAGGTGCCGCAGTTTTCTATGGAGACTTTATCACAAATGAGAATCTTGGTTTTAAAATCTATTATCAGGGATTTTTTTTGTACAAAATATGTTAGTTTTATCATTCTGATTGTGAAATATATAAATGACTATATATTTTGCATTCACACCAATTAATAGGCCATTAACAAATGACCTTTAAAAGTTAGAATTCCAAACTGCAGGTTTGGGGTGCCCTGATCAAAAAAAAGATTGAGAACCACTGATCTAGAGTGTACAAATGATTAGAAGAACTATATAAAAGCAAACAGTGGGCAAAAGAAGAATTCCTATTGATCAAAATGCACAACAGGGGACAAATGAAAATCCAGATTATTTTTATGTGAATGTTCCCCTTTAAAGCAAAGTTTGTGCATGGGCTTTAATCAGTAAAACTAGATTAGTAGTGTTTTGTTTTTTGTTTTTTTAATTTCACTCGACTACTATTGGCGATATGAGCACTTAAAGGGACAGTAATGTCCCATAAAAAATGGTTTTGGTTTTATAGAGCTTAAAAAATTAAACGATATGCCACAAGCCCTATCTCTCAATCCGCTATGGTTTGAGAGATATTTGCTTTCAAAGTCCCCCCCCCTCCATCCCCTTCTCCTGATGTCAACTGTAAAGCTGACAGCATGAGATTTGAGTCGTGTGACTCGAGGAAGCTCTTCAGCTGAGCCGAAATAGCTTTATTTAAAAATAATTAATTAATTGGAATGGTCTACAAAGTGTGCTTGCAAGCCAGGCACACTTTGTAGACCTTTCAAATTAAGTAATTATTTTAATATAACGCAACTTCTGCTGCAGAGCCACCGGCTGGTCCCCGGACCGGGATCTCCTGCTGCCAGCACAGCGCTGATGTCAGGAGAAAGGGAGGGAGAGGGGGAAGTTTGGAAGTGAATATCTCTCAAACCATAGTGGTTTGAGAGATAGGATTTGTGGCATATTGTTTAATTTGTTAAGCTCTACAGAACTATAACATTTTTTTATGGGACATTACTAAATAAAAAAAAACAAAAAAACGCTAACATAGTTTTATTAGTTAAAGCCCATGCACAGAAGTTCTTATAATGCATTGGATAGCTCTCTGTCATTCAAAGAATTAATTGAGGTTTTTTACTCCTAGAATGCTAGAAAGGTCTCTAGTACAATGGAAAGGGAGACTTTCCAGCAAACACTTTGAAAACAAAAGAAACCTCAAATGTATTCTTCCTGGTAACACATCTTCTAAATAAAGAAGTACATTTATATTTGTCCCCGGTGGTGCAGGAGGTTTGCCTGAGAATTACTTCACTTAAAAAATGTTTTTGCTTTTTATTTATTTATTTTTAAGTGATAGTAATGTCTACTTAAAAGTATTTGGTGGAATTGTGCTATATTTAAGTGCTTACTGTTGTGTAGTTCAAAAGTTATGCAAAGATAAAGATCTCCCGCCCGCCCCTTTCTGGATGCCTCCCATGGATTCTCTATTCGTGTTATAAAACCAAAAAATTCTTTTAGACAGAAGTTAGCACGGTTGCTATCAATTTGATTAAAAAAAACAAACTATCCTATAACATGTTTTCCAAAAAAAGTTACAGTTCCTTTAAAGTGCAACTTTAATTTACAGTTGTCCTATGGGCAGATCCCCTAATACAGATTAAGCACTGGAGCAGAACGTGGAACTGAAAGATGAACCCAATGCTCCCCTGTGCAGCACAGTTTCCTGTCAACTGTGATAAAGGTTCCCTCAGACTCTCTGCATTTGGCTTCAAAACCTGACACTTTGGGTCTATGGGGAATGTGCACAGAACATAGGACCTTGTGGATGAGAGCCACATACCTCTGGTTTGTACTCCAGCCAAGGCTCAGTTTTATGACCCCTAGAATGACTGAGAGCCATTTTTGGGATGAACAGAATTTTTTTTTTTTTTTATTATTACAAACACTGTTTCCATTGCAGACTTAATAAAGCATGCTAATTGTCATTCAGCCTTCCTAAATACAGCCCCGTCTGTGTCTCATTCTCTATTCACTTGCTTCAGCTATTCAACTGGAAACAGTATTGATAGTGAGACACACAGGGTGACCTTTGCTAATTGGTAAAGAAAACCTTTTACTCATAATAATAGGAAAATGAGAAGCAAGATTCTCAGTCACCTTGTTGCTCACAGCAATATTTTCTATTAATTTCTCAGGGATGGAGATGCTTTCATTCAACTATGCTCATGCCTCTGCCTCTTGGTAAAAACCATACAAGTCAATGGGAGCTGGGCTGTTAATGACAGTTTTCTCCAGGATTCTACGCATAGAGAAGCGTTTCTACACATAGCAACCTGCAAACACGGGAGGGGGCATTGAATTTTCCTTAAAAATATAATAAACCTACTATGCCTAATAGATACCAAAAGCTGTAATAACTGTGCTATGTTCATCGCTTAGCAAATCACAGATGAATCCTTTAGGATGTGCAAACACATTTGAGCCTCAGACTCTTTTTCAGACTGCAGGTTGGGAATCCTCACAGTACAGAAAGTGAAATAAAGAAGAGCTGAGGAGGTTATGCACTATACTCATAGCTGGGAACGCACTGGATTTGTCCCAGAGACTACGGTTTTTGTTGCTAATTATGCGTTTCTGGGGAAGAGGTTGATTCTCTGGATGTGGGAAGTTTCTAATGAAACTCTGCCTACTTCTCCTCCTTCCCATCTGTTCCTCCCACTTCCCGCCCACATCTCCTCCCTCCCCAGTCTATTCCTCAATCTTTTGCTATTTTTATAAGCCCCACCCGCACGCCTCTCCAAGGAGAACACAAGGAAAAGCTCCCAGGTATGACCATGATGTGGTGGAGGTGTGATAAAAAGGAGATAACATCTCTAGTGGGATAAACCGGCTAATTTACCTTATTTTATGGAGCCTATATACTAAGATCTATCAAGCTGGCATGATGTTTGTGCATAGGCAATTGGAGAATTGCTCACAATTGAGAAGTTATCTATTTTTAATCAGATCTTAGTGCATAACCCCCTCCCCTGGAATACACAAAATAAATATCCTCATGTAGAAAGCAAAAGATGGACCATTGTAGAGCAAACCAAGTAAATTACAGCAGACAAGTAACATTTTCCATTGATCTAAATGGGCCCATTTAACCCCTTGAATGCTATTGAGGTCTCAAATACATAGAAAAGCAATGTTCTGGAGGCCTCTCTAGCATTCATGGTGTTAAAACCCCTTTAAAGCAATGGTCTGCTCCAAAATTACTCATAAATGTACATAAGGTAATTCAAGAAAAATAGTCAGGTAAATTGATACTTATTGCAAAACCATGACTAGTTTAATAAAACATGACTATTCCTTTAATCAGTCCAATTATGGGAAAGGACCACATGCATGAAGTACAGTGAAAACATCATAAAGCAGCTAAGTGTCTTTGTGAAATCTACTGTATGGTATCTTATTCAATGTCTGCACTCTAAACCGAACGATGAGAACTATAGATGAAAAGATTTGAGGACTGTACTGTACAATAAGGACAGATGCTTGGTGCAAGGAATTTTAATGTTTCACACAGTATGAAGGCTGGTTGTGTCCTGTCAAACCTCTTCGTAGCCCAAGACCCATTTCTTCACCCCTCGTCACTTTTCTCTTTCCAGGACATCTCTTACCCATCCCTCTTTGCACCAAACTGTATGTATAGAATATCCCAATCATATTAATTGATAGACACTGTGTATACATGAACAGCATTGGACGTAGAGGTATCTGCATGGCCAGATTTACACTTTGGTTGCCCCAGGCAAGTCACATTTGGCACCCTTAGTTGCACCCATGACCACATCCATGTTTCACATGTGACCTTTTCCCCAGCCACATCCACTGCTTCTTGTCAAAGAAAATTCCCTTAGCCCATTGATTTAAATGCCTGAATGCTAGAAAGGTCTCAAATGCATTGTTCAAAGGGGTTAAATAACTGTAAAAGGGTATACATACTAGTCAGTTAATCAGCTGCTATAAAACAGGAGCTGGTGCCACTGGCCACACTCATAACAGCTGTCTAGGTTGCCTAATGAGAAACTGACCATGGTTATCAGTTGTTTGAGACACCAGTTATTTCAGTTAACTAGGTGGAGAGACGCCATTCCATGTCATGACATAACCATATTTCTGAAACAAAATAAAGAATACTTCTGTTTTAGGACCGTTTTGATTAATGGAAAGAAAATGTAATATTTTATAATTTTTCAGCTCAGGAATCATAGCTGCTCCAAATAGGCATCTCTTTTACACAATGAACATTCCCAAATTAATTTTCTTCATAAACCAAATGTTCTACTTTCTTTTAGACACTTGGAGGTTAGGTATTTGCATTGTTCCTGTGTCTTTTATGGGAGGGGCCATATAAACTGAGGGTGTGGGAAAGTGTGTAATGGTGGTGCATGCACTTGGTTGTGAAGGTCTGAATAAAACTGCCAAGTCAGTTTTCAATTATAGAGTACCATTTAGTAGGATATTAAACAGATCTAGCTCTACAAAGAAAAATAAAGTCTAACAGTTTCCATGGTAATATAAAAGTTGATATAATCCATAATCAAAGCTAATTTGGCATGTTAACCATAAAACCTCTTGCGCACCAGAACAAAGAAACAAACACATTTTTATGATTACCTATCGCATGTGAAAGTAGGAGCATGAAATAAATTTGTGGAAAATACAGTAAACAGTACAGGTGTCTTATTGAGGGAGACTCTAAGGACCCATGGATGATGTCTATGGGATGAATGGCCTGCTAGTGCTACTAAATATCTGTATGTAGAAGGAGCACAACAACTCTGGCAGTATTTCACCTTTCCAAGTATCTTAGGAAATGACATCATGATCCAAAGAATGAATATGAGAAGGGAACAAACAGCTCATGATCAGAGAAGAGAACTATAGAAGTCCAGAAAGTGTAACAACTAGGACAGAACACAGCACTGTGAGATAAAAAGGATTCTACTACAATACAGGATATGAAACCTTTTTAATATAGCTGAAATGGCCGTCAACCCTCTGAGTGACATAGGACATGAAACACCATGTTTTGTCATGAACCCTATAGAGCAAATGGAATGAAGTGATGAGTAGCACACCTGGAACTCTCCAGATCTGACCCTGAGACTCCACTATTTATACATAATTATTGGATTTCCAGGGACAGAGGTCAATTCTCAGGACTCAGTGAGCTCCTTTGTAACTCTGTCCACTTACTCTCCAGTTTTAGTCACTCTTTGCCCTGTTCTTCCCACTCTCCACTCATTTTAAAGTGGAACTTGCATCCGCTATAAAGTCGCCCTGCTATAATTAAGCAGGTAGCGATTAGCTTCTGAATATATAGTTTACCTTTCACAAGTAGCCCAATCTGAAGAAATCCATCACTGAAAGAGACCGGAACCCAAACTACAGCGCAGACATCTTGTCTGCACGCCTGCACAGTCAGTCCTGGTCTCCATTGTGTAGACTGCAGTGCACCATATGGTTACTGGAAGGGACTGATGGCGCAGGTGTGCAGACTGTGCTAACCCAGCTGTCAGTCTCCTTCAGATCGGGCTATATAAACTATATATTCAGAAGCTAGTCACTACCTGCTTAATTATAGAAGGGTGACTTTACAGCGGATGAAAGTTCTGCTTTAAGGCCAAACCTGCCTCCCCTCACACCAACCCCTTCCACTACAAGCCCAACCCAATTAATGACATCATTTGGACACTCCCACCCCCAGTGGGCCTATGAAGACTTGGAACAAGAAGGTTTCCAGGTATGGTGAAAGTCAGAGTAGTGACTGTCTGCAGGAGATAAACGAGAGGCAGAGAAAGTAAGTCTCAGAACTTAACCATTACTTTTAAAGTGGAACTACCAGCCGACACAATCTTTAGCTTCATTAAGTCCCCATCCGCAGGATGAAGCGCGGACATCTTGCCATTGTGACGTCCGTGCACCTGCGCTGTCAGTCACAGCCGAGTCTAGTAGGTGTTGCTAGGAGCCATTTGGCTCTGGCTGGGACTGACAGTGCAGGCGCGCGGACGTCACAATGGCAAGATGTCCGTGCTCCGTCTTGCCTGTCACCCATGGAAGAGAGCAGAAATCTATTAAATAAGGGAATTATTCTGGCGACTAGACCTACTAAGCAGCTAGTCGCCAGATGAGGACTTAGTGAAGCTAAAGATTGCGTTGGGTGGTTAAAAAAAAAAAAAAAAAAAAAAAATCTTCATGCACAGTGATTGTGTACAGTGGGAGATACTGGATGAGTATGTCTAAGCATATGTATTATGTAGACATATAGAAATATGTGTATTATGCAGACATATAGAAATAAAAGTCCATTGGGCACTCCCCAGTATAATTTACATCATATTTATTGAAGGATCAGCACATCAATTCATGTGGAATGACAGTGGAGTAGCGAACAGATGTTTAAACTTTAAGATCAACTACTTAACAGGGCCAAACAAGTCACAGAAGTCTTCTCCAGTTTTTGTGCATTAAAGTGAGTCATTACAGCTGCTAAAAACAATTACCTGCAGGTATGATTGTGAACCTGAAACAGAGCAGAACGTCTGGCCTAGGAGTGAAATGGTTCAAACTTAGGAACATGAAGTCATCACTCATTTGGCAGGAGGGGATGATCACTATTGAACTTGCTAGGCATGTAAAGCAAATTACTCACTCTGTTCTTTAATCAGTGGATATTAGAAGGGCAGCTCAATGTGCAGATAAAGTGATGAACACAAAAAACAGGGCTCTTGGTTTGACACAAGAGGTCTCTATGGGATTAATGTCAGGGGACAAATCCACATTGCTTTAGATTTCTAAGTGTGTCTGAATACATGTGTCTATGTTTGTTTATTTATGTCTACATATATGTGTGTGTTATACGGGTGCGTATAAGCGTGTGTGTGTATATATGTTTGTGTGTGTTGTTAGTTTGTTGATCCTCCATATCTGTATGGGGGATTTTTACCTCTTTTATATCACGGGTATGTGAACCACGGTCTGTGCCTCCCAAGCCCACCACATGTGGTTATAGGATGAGCCAGGTGAGGTCTCATTTACTGAACCAACAGAGACTGACCTCCAGAAAGGTTCATGGAGCTGCTCACAGCACTTGGACTTCCTACCAGTAGGACTGTTCCACAAAAAGGACAAAGTGGTTTCAGGGTCCTTATTATAAGTCTTGCCAGACAATTTTGTGCTAAGGTATTTAGACTGTTTCCTGTGACACAGGAGTCTGAAGAGGGCCCAGACAAGAAATATGTCTACTAACAGAAAAACGTGTCATTTTTGTGTAAAAGACACAAATTCCTTTTCATCATAAAAGGAGAGATAACATCTGCTCCCTAGTAACTTTTCTCAGAGGAATACAGAGGAAAATTCCAGGGAAATCTCAGCAGGTACCTGGCAGTTAGAGAACTGTGTCATTCATGTTCCCTGCTGAAATAAATCTGAAGTATGCGTGGCTCACATGATCAGGTAGTGTAGGTATGGCAACATCCATATCAAATGGGCTGCACCATCCGAGAAATAATGTCAAAGGAGCAGTATTAAAACCAAATATATTTATTGGCATCAAACAAAAAAAACATTTAGAACACACATGAAACACATTTGTACCATATGCTACTGGAAGACCTGAGAATGAAATCAGATGTCTGGGATGTAGTAAATGTTTTATTGTTTGATGCCAATAAATATATTTTGTTTTAATACTGCTCCTTTGATATCTTTTGTATGGTTCAGCCGAATTGATATGGATGTTGACATTAATTAGATGTTGAAGGGATGCCTCAGGCTTGCACGCCGAATATAAGGATTGGAGTTTGACACCCAAAGTCGGATATTGTTGGACCTGTGTGTTTTCCTTGCAGCAGCTTTATCTGATTTTCCTAGAAGTGCAGGTTGACACCAGGGTTGTATGCACAGCACATTATGTCTAAGGCAGGGCTCAAAATTTCCACTCGCCACTAGCCAATGGCGAGTGAAAATTTAGCCCTGGCGAGTAGAAATTCAGCCCTGGTGGATGTGTTATGGCTTGCAGTGGCGAGTAACTTTTCAGGTCTGGCTAGTAGCAAAGGACTTCAAATTTTAAGCCCTGGTCTAAGGTATTAGTAGGCAACCTGAGGCCATCCAGCTGTTCAGGACAACAGCTGGCTGGAGACCATGGGAGTTGTAGTCCTGAACAGCAGAAGGCCTTAGGTTACCCAGCCCTGCTCTAAGGCCCCTAGTCAGTGTGCATAACTTTTGAATGCAGTGCATGGATATTCTCTGAGGAGTCTCGACAGTTGCTGCTGGATGGCAATTCTGCCGAAGAACAAATAATAATTTAAAAAAAAAAAAAAAAAAAAAAAAATAAAATAAAAAAAAAAATACCATGTACAGGCACACTTCCCTCTGCAATTCAGCCAGTAAGTCACATTATATCTACTGTGTGGATTTCAATGTCCTGCCAGAGTTGTAGAGCGACTGAAGTACAGTGGATTTGCAGTAGTACATTTTATATAGTATAAAACAGATATGTCATGATATCTCCACTGAGCATTTTTTACCCTTACTATTATAAAAAGCATTTCTTGTTATGTGTTGTATATGCATCTTTTTATGCACAAAAATCAATTTTGCCAATACACCAGTCTAAATGGGCTATTATTAATCTGTATTTTTGTGTACATGTATCATGGTTACGTGTAGTGAAAATATAAAAGTAGTCCCCTTGTGCAAGGCTTTGCAAAGCAATGCACTACATACCCTTCAGTTCCTCAAAGGTTTAAGTATGTTACACTGTGGTTTTTCTATTGAGTGGTAAGACTGAAGTCTCTTTCCACCCAGATTCCTTTCATCAGAACCACATCAAAGGTTTCCTCCCTGTTGCCGTTTTTGAGCTATGAACTTTTGAGGTTAAGAATGAGCTATGGCATCTCAGATCGGATGTGACATTAATAGTATAAATAGGTGATGCACTGCACATAATCAAACTTGATCTGAAGACAATGTGTAATACAGAGCAAAAATATAACCAATAACCATGGTTCTCATGATGAGAGAATTCTAACATCGAAGTGAAACAATTACAGTAAGTAGAATTTAGAATGGTTCTTAAAGGGACATTGTCACCTAAATATATCTTTAGTAATTTTGAAGGAATGTTCAAAATTACATGTGTTGTACATCCATTTTTTGGAGATTTTTTTTTGTAACTATTTAAGAACTATACATTAAGCTAATTAAGGCATGCCATGCAGGCACTTCCTATCTTAGCACTACATTACTTCCCCACTCACATTGCACACCACCCCTAGCACTGAAAGGGTTACGTGCCAATGAGGGGGAGAGGTAATGTAGAGCTATGACAGGTAGGGCCTGCATGAAATGCCTTAAGTATAATCTATAAATGTAAATAAGTTAAAAATTGTTTCCTAAATAAAAGAAAATGCCCAATACATCATACAGATGATTCAGAAAGTTTTTTGAAAGTTACTATTTTGTTTTTAGGTGAAAGTGTCCCTTTACTTTATTAACGAAGGAAAGTTTCATTTTGAAAAATACATAGTAGAGCTTTTCATTTTCATTTACTCAAGTGACTTGGAGTGACAGGGAAAAAGCCATGCACTATACCTTTAAAACTTTGAGGGCCAAAGAAGTATGCAGCATATTGCAACACCATTAGCTGGATGCATCTCTGGCACTCAGCGGTTCTCAACCTTTCTAGTGTCGTGACCCTTTAATAACATTTCCCAAGTTGTTGCAACCCCCAACAGTAAAATTATTTTTGTTGCTCCTTCATCGCTGTAATTTTGCTACTGTTATGAATCGAAATATAAATATTTGATGGTTTTAGGCGACCCCTGGCAAATCATCATTCAACCCCCTAAGGGGTCCCGACCCACAGGTTGAGAACCACTGGATTAAGGGCTCGATCCAAATGTTGGAGATAAAAATGCTGGTAAGGCAAAATGGATACTGACCGACAAAATAAAATGTCTTGGTCGGAATTCAAATGTCCTACCAGCTGAAAGCACAACAGACGTTAGGCCTCAAAAAAGGTGTTGTGGGCAAACGTCCGTTTTGTGCGTTAAGTTCCCAAAACGCTGCTAAATAGCAGCAGTATTGGGAACATCAAAGGAAAAAAAGCTTATGACCGGTGCCTGACATACTGCCAAGCACCGATCTTTAACTAATATATGTTACACTTACCTGTCATCCACTGTCCTTCTCCTTCTGTCTTCTCTTCATTTTTCTTTTCTATCTTCTGCCTTCTCTTCAGTCTTTTTTGCTGTAAATATAAAAAACAGGTTTTAATAAAAGGAATAAATGATCCATCGTTCAACCTCTTGAGTGGCAGAGGGGTATGCAAAGCATTGCAAAGGGTTAAACAATGTATTGAGTGCCAAAGAATAAATCAATGTGCCCCCATGAAGTGTCCGAACATATGCCATCATAATAATAAATCGTGTGCAAATAATATATTGAAGACAAAAATATACATAATAATATGCTTCGCTTATTTGTAATAACTGTCTCCGCTGCTGTGTGTGGCCACAGAGGCGGCGGCAGCGGAGACAGTGCAGTGTGCCATGTGTTCCCCTACTCTCTGGCCCATGCCCAATCCACAATAGGGAATTTGAACAGAGCCTGCCCATATATAAAGGCAGTCTCTTTTCAGATTCTTTCACTGTGGATCGGGCATCGGCCAGAGAGGAGAGGAACCTGTGGCACACTGCACTGTCTCTGCTGCCGCCGCCTCTGCGGCTGCAGACAGCAGCAGAGACAGTCATTACAAATAAGCTAAGCTAAGTATATTTTTGTCTTCAATATATTATTGGCGCACGATTTATTATTATGGTGGCATATGTTCAGACACTTCATGGGGGCATATTCTTGGGCACTCAACACATTGTTTAACCCTTTTGAGCACAGAGAGATCTGCAACACATTGCTTTGCAATGCGTTGTGTACCCATCTGCCACTCAAGGGGTTAAACGATGTATATTCCTTTTAACAATACCTGTTTTTTATATTTACAGTAAAGAAGAAAGAAGACTAAAGACAAGGCAGAAGATAGAAAAGAAGAATGAAGAGGACAGAAGATGGCCAGGAAGCTGAGGACTCCGCCGGACAGGATTAATGGTAAATGTTACTTTTAAAGGGATGTTGGGGGTTTTTTTGTGGTTTTTTTTGTGTTTTTTTTTTTTTTTTTTACTTTTTTCATTCAAGTTTCTGCGTCGGCTGTTTGAAGAGCCGTTAAGGGACTCAAGTTAGAAAAAAAATTTGAGTCTTAACTTTCCCGCGATAACTTAAGTCCCTTATCGGGTTTTCATGGCTAACGCAGACATCTGAACTGATAATTACTGTGTTTTCATCACTTTCTATGGGTGAAAACACCTCTTAAAGGGATAGTAACATTTAAATTTTACTATCCCCCCATATTGTAGCCTTTAAAAAACTGAATTAAATGAGCCCAGCAGCATATCTCAAACCTTTATGGTTTGAGAAATATCCGCTTTCAAAGTTTTGCTTTTTTTCCCTCTCCCCTGACGTCAGCGTTCTAGCTGACAGCAGGGGAATCCAGTCCCGGGACCGGCGGAGGCTCTTCAGCAGAGCCTAGAGGGACCGGATTCCCCTGATGTCAGCTAGAACACTGACGTCAGGGGAGAGGGAGATGCTGCTGGGCCCATTTCATTCAGTTTTTTTAAGGGCTACAAGGAGGGGGATAGTAAAATTTAAGTATAACTTCCTTTAAACCGGAACTTTCACCCTCTGTAAAGTTGCCCTACAATAATTAAGCAATAAAAAATCCTTTATTGTAGGAGACTGGAAGCCAGGCTTCAGCTCCTGACATCTTGTCTGTGCACCTGTGTCGTCAGTCCTGGTCTCCACTGAGAAGCACTGCAGTTACCACAAGGTAACCAGAAGGGACTAACGGTGCAGGAGCACAGACTGCACTAACCTGGCCATCTGTCTCCTACAATAAAGGATTTCTTTATAATGGGCTACATTTCATAGATAACATATATTATAAAGCTAGTCACTACCTGCTTAATTATTGCAGGATGATTTTATAGTGGGTGAAAGTTCCGCTTTCACTTTACCTCACGACGGCTCTTTTTTTTGCCGGTATTTTTTCACAGAACAGGCATTTGAATAGCTTACTGTGCTTGAAAAAATGCTGTCAATAAAAACAGCTGTCTCCAACATTTGGATTGAGGCCTAAAACCTCTCACGCTCTGGATCAGCATTTAAAAAAAAAAGGAAAAAAAAAAAAGATTTAGTGCACTCTACACATCCATAATAAATGTAAATACATATTTTGATGCATATATCTACACACACACAAACATTTAGACAAATTCAGCATGATATTTAAATGGATAGGATTCTTTGTAATTTTTTTGAGGAATAATATGTTGCTTAATCTAACATGTACTTTTCCTGTAAATGTTGCCTAGAATGGCAAGAATGTTGCAACAAGAGGGATTTCTATTATATTAAACATCACTGCCCTTTCAGGTTTATATGATAATACTGTTATTGTCATATAAGTATTCCAGATAAAGAAAAACAAACAAAAACATACCCGATACACTCTGTCGATTCGAATCAGCATCACCGTTACTGGTGTTTGAGCTGCTTGGTGTGTTATTGTCAACACCTCCCAACAGAGGGCGCAAGTGACTTACAGAAACTTGCTCAATGAATGACGTCCCATACTTTCGAAAGTACCACCATTCAAATATCTATAAAAATGACACATAGAAGTCAGCATAACATTTGATCAAACAAATTCACCTTTCAAAGAAAATGTGTCAAAAATGTCAAAATTATATACGTATGTGAATGCTGTACAAAAGAATAAGATAAAACTAAGTTATCTATTACTTTTATTAAAAAAAAATAATAAAAAAATAAATAAATCACCAAACGCTATTAAACCTTAAGAATCAGAAAGATGCATGGTCTTATATTGTATAACACATTCAACTGCTAGAATCTCCTTAACCCTTTGAATGCAAGAGGGCTAAGCAACACATTGCTTTGCTGTGTGTTGCATACCCCTCTGGCAATCAAACTTTAACCTTCAGATAATACAAGCATTACACATAATTTGTAGCATTATTTCATATTTCCAGCAGATTATATTCACAAAGGGTATCTGACTTACATATATGGGCATTTCACTATTAAGCAAACAAGTCATTGTCATGTTTCTCTGGGTCAACAAATTCCCATTTATCTGAACTGCTGAAAAGAACCAATGGACAAGGTTCTTGGCTATAAAGGCAAACAGAGTTTGATGATTAAGACTGCATTTCTAGGTGTTAGTCCTTGGGGCTCACCAACAGGTCAGGTTTTACAGATATTCCTGCTTAATCACAGGTGAGTACCCCATGGTTCAAGTCATTGTGATTGAGCTACTTGTGCTTAATTAGCGATATATTGAAAACCAGACCATTTGGTGTGTCCGCAGGACTGAGCCACGAATCACTATACTAAGAAGAAATTGATAAATTATAAAGCAAACCAACTGCACCACAGGGGACAAATAAAAATTCCCACGGATTGAAAAACAGTAAACTTTGTTTTATGAAGAAAATGTATGTAACCCCTCTGGGATCACAGTGATTTCTGCTGCCGCCGACTATCCTGCAGTTCCTGTGGAGTGGCCAGCAGATGGTGAGCTCCTATGCACATGGATGGATATTCAGGACTCCATTTTAGTTTGGAGTTGGTTTTAGAGCTGGGTTGAAGGGAGTGAAGGAGCTTCTTCTAAGCAGGGAATGCTGACCTGGCTGATCCAGTGCTGGAGGATCCTGGAAGAAGCGTTCCAGCACACAGCTGTAACCAGACCAAGGCACATAACGGATCCTGGCAGGGAATGCTGTGAAGAGGGCAGGAATTCCAGCAGCAGTTAAAGGAGCAGGCGCTCCCCTTCCTGAACTGACCAGGTTGCAGATTGTGGAGTGGTAATCTTGAAACCTCTCCCCCTGTTTCACCACAGGTCACCCTGAATCTGGTTACACAATTAAAGAGACCTTGCTCTATATATTCTCTGATCATTGGAAGATTACAGCATGACACAAACCATAATGTGTATTACAATTACTCTGGGCCCCAACTATGTGCACCAACTAATGGTACCCAACTGCCAGGTGAAGCCTAGGGTGGGCCATAGTATATGTTGTGGGTGGTTGAATACCATATTGAACATTGCATTCATGATCTGTTTTATTGTATTATATTCATGTATCTGTTATATTCCTGCACAGGGTTTTCTTTCTGTGCAATACAAAGTTCTATTTAAGATAGTTCTGTGTCAGTTTTATTTCTCACTTAAATATGTTCCCAACTGGGCCCCACATCCATACCCTGGATGCTCAGCTGGGAGGAGACACTGCCGCAGTCATGTACTCCAACTCCCAGGTAGCGGAGGCTCAGGATCAGCCTGCAGAGCACAAGGAGGTTTCTGGGGTAAAGGATCACAGGGGAGTCTGTGGGCCTACGCAAAACCCCGTTACATGTATATATATATATATATATATATATATATATATATATATATATATATATATATATATATATATATATATTTTATCATATATATAGAGATGCACCGATACCGATTTTTTAAGACCGAGTACGAGTACCGATACTTTTTTCAAGTACTCACCGATACCAATTACCGATACCTTTTTTTTGCGGTCATCTGCCAGTTTTCTAAGTACCTATATGCTTTAGGTACTTGGAAAACTGGCACATGACCGCAAAAAAAAGTACTGGTAATTGGTGAGTACTTGAAATATATACACACAAACACACACATACATACATACATACACACATACACACACCACCTCTTGATTCTCCCCTTTTGACTCTTTCTTCCCCTCTTGGTTCCCACCTTTTGCTTCATTCTACCTCTCTTGAGCCCCCTTCTTTTGCCTTGGCTTTTTCTCTCCCTTTTGATCCCCCTTTCTCCCCCTCCTTCTCCTTGACTCACCATTTTGCCTCTCTCTCCCTCCTGATCCCCCCTCCTTTTGCCTCTTCTTGGCCCCCCTCCTTTTGCCTCTTTTTCTCCCTCTTGACCCCACTCTCTGCCTCTTTCACCACCCGCTGTCCCATCTTGTCTCCCTTACTCTCCTCTGCCGGGTGCTCACTGTTCTCTTGCGAGCCCCAGCAGAGGTCAGCATCAGAGTGTTGCCATGGTAACCCGCGGCAACGATCTGACGCTACAGGAGTGAGAGGTGACCGGGGAGCATTGTGAGCAGCTCCCCGGGCTCCCTCTCTGCAGCACCGACCCTGACACAGGGTATCCGTGCTGGCATCGGCCACATTTGCGCGAGTACAAGTACTCGCGCAAATGCTGGTATCGGCACCGATACCGATACCAGTATCGGTGCAACCCTAATCATATATATTTTTATTGAGGGTTCCTTCTGAGTAAAACAAAGTATTCATATTGCTGGTAGATTTTCCATTCGGAAGGTAGAACAGTCCATAATTTGCATTTTTTAAATTAGTAGCACCAGCTATTGTCCAAAAGGCAATGATTCTTATAATTTACTTAGTGGGAAAAGCCTGAGTCACTAACTACAGCTCTACGGTTATAAGAACAGAACCGCCTGGTGAACACAATAGAAAACTGCAGTTTATTATATTTAAAAAAGTTTGAGTTGTATTCTCTTTTCAATAAAAACCTCCTAGTTCTGGCATGACCCTTGATTTAATCAGCAGAAAATGCAGTAGAACATACTGTTGTCATACAAAAAGGCTTGCAACTCCTTGTAATGGGGCTTTTCACCCATTGATTCACAATGCATTGGAGAACTCTCTCTAGTATCCAAGGGGTAAAAAAAAAAACCATTTGATTGCACAAACATTTAGGATATTTAATTGCCCCTTATGGTCCAGGTGGTTTGTTCTACTGGTCAGCCTCCCTGTAGTTTTAAAGGGATAGTAATGTTTCATAATAAAATCAGCTCTAATTAATCATCATAGTATTTGGACCTTGGAGAGTGTTATTTCAATTCTGTCAGAGTTGTACTTCAAGAGTAATTCAATGACAAAATGTCCCCCTCCCACCCCTTTTACTGATGTAACACTGCTCAGCCACAGCAGAAGGGAGGTGCCCAGGTAGATTGCAGACAGGGACAATCTTCAATTAAGATAAGGGAAAAACCTGAAAAACTTGTCAAGGGGGGCAGGGCTTTCATTGTTCTCATGGAAGAAGTTTGTCTCCTGCTGTTATCTGTCTGGTCTATGGACTGCATTCCACATCTGAGAAGAGATGGCTTACACTAGGTAAAAGGGGCGGGAGGGGAACTTTGCTTGTGAATATCTCTCAAACCATAAAGGTTTGACAGATAAGACTTATATCGTTCTTCATGTTTTTTTAATGCCTACAAAATAAAATAAAGATAAAATGAAGTATTACTATCCCTTTAAGGGAAAACCTCTACCTTTATCTTTATATGTGGATCACAGAAGACTTGTGCCATTGTATTAGTCATAAGCAGGTATCATGCTGTAATATGCTGCTTTCAAAGACTTGAATCGTGAAAGGTTATCATACAAACTGACTACATATGTATGTGTTTAGTATATATTTAATATGGTGCCACCAGTGTACACAGTGGTTTACTACCAGTACAATTAGTCCAATAAACACACAGGCACAGGAGAGGAGGAAGTGGTGTAATTAGTCATTGGAGGGTCAAGGTGAAAAAAATAATGTTTGGCCTCTTAACACAAAAATATTCTCCCAGGCCCTGTTACAACTGCACCCTCTGTAGTTATGCCATAAACCCCTTAAAGACTGGCCGCGCACGCACGCGGCCGTCACTTAAGGACCACGGACCATTTTTTTTTTAAATCCGATTCCGGACTCCCCGAATGGGGAGCCCGTAATTCCATGATGGTCCAGGACCATCATGGGTCCTTAAGAGAAAACAAGCCATGACTGTCCTGGGTCCTTAAGGGGTAAAGAAATGTTTCTGACACCTAAAGCTTACACTCAAAGGGGCTTTTACCCCCTTGAATGCTAGATAGAACTTTCTTTCACCTAAGTCAACTCAAAGAACGAATGCCTCAAAGAACTGATAGACAGACTAGGCAACTGAGGGTCACACATTCTGTGTTTTGGGGTGACCCCACTGAGCCACTGACCCTTCAACAGACACCAGCTCCTGTTTAATGGTGGCTGATTAATGCATTGGAAACTTCTTTAGAATTCAAGGACTTAACCCTTTGAGTGCCAGAGAGGTATCCAACACATTGAAATGCAACATGTTGGATACCTCTCTGGCATTCAGAACGTTAAAAACACCATTGAAGTCAATAAGAATATTAGTCTCTGATGGTGCAACTGGTTTGCTCTAGAACTGTACCTCGTCAGCTTGTGAATATGACCCAAAATGTCTGGTACACTTTCCATAAGATTTTATCATTGAACAATCTCCATTATTATCAAATGCAAAGGTGTCCAATTTTAATTTTTTTTAACCCTTTGAGTGTGTTGCGTACCCCTCTGGTGCTCAAAGGGTTAAGTTGTGGGCCACATCATCAGAAACCCATATGTGAGAGGGCCACATGAATTTTTTTATTGATAACAAAGGTGAACTGTAGTCTGTCAATTGTTCAAAAACACAGACTTTTCCAGCATAGATACAAAAGCAGTACAAAATGAGCATAACTTTATCAGTACAGATAGAAGTGCTCAGTTATAGGACTACTAGTTGAACAGCCCGTTACACGGGCCACAGTGCATCTGGCAGCCGGTCGCGGGACAGTCACGCGCAGCAGAGACTGCCCGAGCCACTGCTGATACAGACCTGGACGCTCCTTCGGAGCGCCCAGCTCTGTATCAGCCGCGGCGCGGGCAGTCTGTACTGTGCATGACTGCCGCACACGCGCAGCAGTGTCTACTGCGCATGTCCGGCGTTACACACAACTTAGCGAATTATTATATAGGATTGCTAGTCAGTGTTGAAGTCTATGAGGCCGATACTCTAAGAAGGAATGTAGCAAATCTGGAACACAAAACAACTTCACTACAGGGAACATACACAAATATACATGGATTTATACAAGGTGCTTAATCTCTTGATGAAACAATGCACTGTAAACAACACTAGCATTCGAGGGGTTAAAAGACCAATTTAAATCAATGTCAATGTTAAGAATGCGTATTTGTCCCCTATAATCAGTTTGTTTGCTCCAGAATTCATTTAGTTCTTCTTACTACATCTTCAATGAGAATACAATACTGGTATTTAACAGACTGAATTATTCTTGGGAAATGCAGGTGTCAGTTACACAGTGGCAGCAGTGGGAAGGTGGGAAAGCCCAAATCTCAATGTCCCACCCTGTTGTCTCTCTTTTTTAGAGAGATAAGACTATGCGGAATGCATATAAGTGTATCACATTGCTCCACAGCAAAAAAACACATATTAATGTTTGTTTAAACTTCAGTTGAAATAAAATACTTGTTCTCTTTTATTCAGTTACACAAAGGGGTGATAATGCAATGTGTTGCGTACCCCTCTGACACTCAAAGGGTTAATAGGTCCTGAAATAACCTAAAAATTCTTGGTAATGCCCCATCCTCCAGCCACACCACTAGCAACAGCACCTAAAACAAAAGTGTCTATAATCTGAAATGCTGGGAGGTATGCCGTACTGTATTGTTTGCCAGCTACGTTCAGTTAGAGAAAAAAGTGTTAAGTTTAGGGTTGCCACCTTTTCTAAAAAAAACTACCGGCCACGGCATTCCCTCCATAGACTTAACATTGGACAGAAGCCAATTTTTTACCGGCCTGCCGGTAAAATACCGGCTGGGTGGCAACCCTAAAAACTTTCTCAGGTAGGCCGTATGTTGGAAGCCTATATTCTGTTTGATACAAATGCCATCATAATAAGAATTGTACTTCAAAGATGAAAGTTGTGCTTCTTTGGAAAAAGGTACAGACTTAAGAGAGCTGCCAATGAGCTATTATATTACATATACTGTGAGAGATGGGTTAATTAAAACGGATAGGGTGTGACTTTTTTTCTTAACTCCTTGAAAAGGAGGGGTGCACAACACTTGCTAAGCAATGTATTATACCCCCTGGTTCTCAAGGGCTTAACATGCATGTATCATTGAAGGTTACCATAGTTCTGTGCAGCAATGATAACATTAGGCTACGTGCAGAATGGGAAACATTTTCAATTCTTCCCAGAATTCATCACCTAAATGGAGAAAAACTGAGCAGTTCTGAAAAAATCATGATTTAAACTGGATAGTAATACAATTTCAGGCCACTGTGATATTGCACCTAAAAAATTCAACTTTGAGCTGTAATAACTTTGGAATAAAACATCTTTCAGCAGTGGAAGTACCCATGTCTTACTCAGGGAGATAAAGCCTACTACATATTTTTTTTACATTTTAAGTATTACTATCCCTTTAACTCTCTTGAGTGCTAGAAAAGTCTCCAACACAAGTCTGAAAGTGGCATCAGAAAAATATCCATGATGTGCATGTTCATGCCAGCTGATCCATCACCTGACAGGAACTGTCACCATTGAAAAAAGTGGAAATAGGAGGAAATGGGGGTGTAACTCTTTGCGTGCCAGCGAGGTACCTATCGCAATGGAAAACAATGCGCTGGATACTTATCTGGAACTGAAATGGTTAGTAAGAGCTCTCATTTCATCCCACATTCCCTCTGAATGCTCATAAGTATGACTGCAGGAAAGGGAAGAGTCTCCCCTTCCAGTAAATATACTCTACGCTTCCTGGGGCACAGTGCTTTTTAATTTGTTTAGTAATGATCTAGTAGTAACTATTGAAAGTAACGTCGCAGTGTACTTGTTTTGCTCTAGAACAGCTCCTTTTTAACTTCATGAATATAACCCAAAGTCTGTTACAAACAAATATAGAGCAGAAATATTAGCACAACATAGTGCAGTGAAAAGTACCACAGGAACTAATAAATAGTTTACTACACAATGAAACCTTTTTGGGTCTGTAGTGTTTAACCCCATAGGGACCCTTGACGTACCAGGACCGTCACGGTCCTTGAACTACTCAAGGACCGATGACTGTCATGGTACGTCACGTACTTTTTACTTACAGCGCTCTACCGGGAGCGCTGTAAGTAAAAATAGGGCATGAAATAGACCGCTCCAAGATCGGAGCAATCTCTTTCAAGCCCCATAGTGACGCGCCGATACACGTGACAGGTCACGTGTACCGGCGCGTCAAACTGCCCCTATGCGGAAAATGTCCCATAACCTCCGGTCCTTAAGGGGTTAAAAAAAAAACAAAAAAAAAACAAAACAAAAAAAACTGAAGGGTAAGCAAGAAGGTGAGTACTCCCGAGGGGCCTCATTAATATCTTCTAAGTTATATTGTCCTATGATAATAGGCTAAAAGAGCAGTCACATTTTTAACCAAATTCCCCTTTATGGTTTCTGCTGCTATTGATATCTTGGCCAAAGGCTCTTCATGCTCACCACTGCACTCAAGGACTGGTGCTCACAAAATTCAAGTTGTAAATATGCATACCCAATATTATTTAGTGTCACAGCTACAATAAAGATAACTGGGAAAGTTCACTAGGTAAAAGAAGGTTTAATAATACTGAAATAATAATATTCACTTTACACGTTTCATTAGGTAACATAGTTGACAAGGCTGAAAAAAAAGACATGTGTCCATCAAGTCCAGCCCATGACAAAACACACCTGTTGATCCAGAGGAAGGCAAAAATAAATAAATAAATAAATAAAAATACTAAAGCCAATTCCAATTAAGCCCCAAGTTGGTAAAAAAATTCCTTCCTCACTCCAAATGGCAGTCAGACAGCCCCCTCCTGGATCAACACCCTATCTGCACTGAAGCCATCTGTCATAATTCTCAGTAATGTTCTGTGCTAGATAGGAATCCATTGTTTTTTTTTAAGTAGTTACAGTATCTTCAAGCACAACTTCATCAGGGTTAAAACGTTATACACAACTATACACAATTCCATCTTCATAGTTATTAACCCCTTAGTGATGTCACTTAACGCCCGGCTAACTTTTTTTTTTACCAAATGATTCGAGTCCTCGAACGGCGTGCAGCTGCGCTGGGACCCGGATTTCCGGGATGTACCTGGTACGTTCATTGTCACTAAGTGACAGTTTTTGCGGGACATACCAGGTAAGTCCATTGTCCTTAAAGGGATAGTAATACTCCGTTTTATCTTTATTTTATTTTGTAGGCATTAAAAAACATGAAGAACGATATAAGTCTTATCTCTCAAACCTTTATGGCTTAAGAGATATTCACAAGCAAAGTATCCTCCCCCCTGTTCATCTGTAGCCTGATGAAGGATAGCAATGACCCCCCCCCAAAAAAAAAAATAAAATAAAATAAAGGTTGCATATATTGCACATCACGGGGCGGTGCCTCCTAGGACAAAATTGAGTTACATACAGTAGAATTTTGCTATGGTGAGAGTCTTTGCTTTCAATGTATTCTACTCTGGTGAGGTCAGTTGTTCAAATCCAACAGAGTCCTTTCTGGTCATGTTACTCCTTCAAATCGTCTTCAGTGCATTGGTTTTTGATCACCAGTAGCAAGTTCAGTCATTTAAGGACCAAAACACTATGCAAAGCAATGTGTTGTACACCCCACTAGGGTTAAAGCAAGTAAGAGGCATGAGGAAGAGGAACAGAAATTTATTTCAGGGGCCTTGAGATACCAAGAAAATTGTGAAAATATCAAAAACCCACTGTGCATTTTAAGGACTGTAAGGCCATTTACTAGTATCAGGGACAAGCTCCTAAATGCTGTTTTTATAAAGTATTTTTTTCTAAGAATCACTGTTCTTCCAAATAAATATCAGCAATAGAGGAGCTTTGGGCAACTCAACCTGAGTGTGTTCTCCATCTATTTACAGTATCTAATATATACTCCATATATACTTGGAGGGATGAATCTGCACCACAAAAGACATGGGCAAGCTAAACAGCCAGATACTTCCTGAGCATGCATTCATCTCTACCCTACTGAAAACATCTTCAGCCATAAGCTTGTGTTTCTGTAAGTGCATCTGTCTTCATAATCTCTGTACTTCATCTAAGAAGAACTGCTTTTTTGTTCTGTTATAAAATAATTACCAGCTTATAAAGGATCCATATATTAAGTAACGAAAACAACTGTAGGAAACCACTTGGTGGCAACTCTAATACAAAATAACACTGGTCATTAACATTAAATCGTTATCACTGTCAACACTAATTCTAGCAAGACTAATAACAGAGTAGTTTTATAGTCACAAGAAACGAGTAATGACCTTGGTCAACAGCTATTCAATATGTAGGTCACATGGAATAGTAAACAAAATGCATCACATACAAGAGTCATCAGTTTTTGAGCAATCAAACTTGAAAGGGACATACCCAAGACCTGCTGCTAATTGGAGCCTTTTAGTGCTTTTCTGCCATACCTGCCTGTCATGAAGACCTCAGTAATGCCCATCATGTAATTAGGGTGCAAGTTATATAATTTATAACCCTCTCTCTGCCGTTACACCCATTTTCTTCCTATTCACAGAGAGAAGACCGTGAGACTGACGTACTTAGAAGAATGCAGGGCAATTATGGAACATTCCAACTGTACCATAGGGAAAACAATATATGCAAACATATATCAAGGAGCTCATTATCATGGACATAAAAATCTGTGCAAAGTATTAATAAAATATAAGCAATTTGACTTTACATATTATTATGCTAGAGGTCTCCAATAGATTGCTTCACAATGAATCGGAAACAAAATGGGAGCTGTCAACTTACATGGTTCTTTAAACTTTTTGAATGCTATAAAGATTTATTGCTTTCTAGGGGTTAAAAGCATCATTTAAATTAATGGGAGTTTGGGGATTCCTTATTTGTCCCCAGTGCTGCAGTTAGTTCACTCCAGTTCTTCTCATTGCATCAACTCCTGAGGCCTGAGGCCCCTATTACTCTGTGAGTGCACTGTTCTGTACTGACAACCTGCTCTTGCACACAAACTCTAGAGAACTGATTTTATAAAAAGGTTAATTATAAATGTTATGCCTCCTAGCTAAAAGTTAACACAATGAGTGCCAGAGGGATGTGCAACATATTGCAAAGCAATATTATACATCCTACTGACTCAAATGGTTAAATAAGGCTATGATTTCAGGATATACAATTCTACACCAAGGGAACAAGGCATCAACATAAGCTATTCTTGAAAGTAAACTTGTACTGTTACTCATTTTAAGCCCTTGGATTCCAGGGGACCCTAGAGTCTAATAAACAGCTGATACCCATTTTCATCTAAATTATTCATTCAATCTAAATAGGGAGAGAATAAATGGAAGAAAAAAAAATCACTTTATGTATGTTTCTTCCCACAGGAATTGGTAATTTTCAAGCCGTGATAATCTTTGGGGAGCTGCCTGTTTTGCAGTGAAGGATATCCATGGAGAGTCAATTATAGGATGTTTCTTTTCCCTGCTTGCAAACAGTGTAGCTAAATGTCTGTCTGTACACTCTATGCAAAATGAGGTTACCAAATGAATGCAAATGTTAACCACTAATTCTTAAAGTCCAAAGTAATCATAGTGATTTATGTTGTCAAGATGGAAGATTCTTTAGGACCTTGCTCAATCAAGTAAGCCTTTACATCAGTTCGGTTTCCTCTGGCCTTAATGCTGCTAACCCCTTGGATTCTTAGGAAATCTCCACCGCATTGCTTTCCAATGAGTT
Source organism: Rhinophrynus dorsalis (assembly GCA_037306005.1). Taxonomy (NCBI): domain Eukaryota; kingdom Metazoa; phylum Chordata; class Amphibia; order Anura; family Rhinophrynidae; genus Rhinophrynus; species Rhinophrynus dorsalis. The sequence goes on along the minus strand of CM074721.1, from coordinate 268,793,404 downwards.
GGAAAGGTCTTTACCATACATGGTCCTATAGGAATTCAAGGCTCTTCTTTTAACAGATTGACTTAGCTTGGTAGGTGTCATTATTGCAACAGTCAGGTATATCTATGTATCTATTCCATTATATCTACAGTTTCCTGTATACAGTAATTTATATTTCAGCTTGCCTGTAGCTCATACCTCCCCACAACAAACAATAAGCTTAAATAGGTGTGAATGGCTCAAAAGAGTAACTAACAGCTGTCTATAAGAGACTGCATACTAATTAAAAACCAAACAAAAACAGTACACAGATACTGTTTGAAGGACATAGAGCCACTTATCCATGAAGTAAAGTTTCACATGCAATTCTGATATATATATATATATATATATATATATATATATTCTTTAATGTTTGGACTTAGTATTGTTAGGAACATAGATTCAAGTTTTGAAGTGCTCAGACAAAACATCTTCTTTATTTGTTTTACCAGAATCCGTAATTATAGCTACACTGTTTCTAATCCCTGGAGAGCTCAACCAGACAAGATAAAAAGTAAGATATTGCTATAAAACTGTAATCTGTGGTACTTTAATTAAAAGACTGCAATTCTGGCTATTGTAATAGTTTTTGTAATGCAATCTTCATGTTTATATACAGACTTATGTCAGTGGATGATACAGAAGGTAGCAGGCAGTTTAAAAGTTGATTGTCATGTACTTATTATTGAATGCTTTTTCTTAGTTCAGGTTTAACATATAGCAAAGCCAAGGGAAAAGCAAAGTAGAAGTATAAGAAGAAAAGCAAATCCCCTGAAGAGAGAACCCAATAGTGTGTTTTTTGTTTTTCCCACAAGGTAGTTCTGTGTACCACATGGACAAAGAGAAAACAGTCTTACAATAAGTAAACTAAAATCCTCTTTTCTGTGTTGTCCAATGTTAAAATACCTTCACTAAAATTAAAGTGCCCTCAAATCATTATTCACAGTGATATACATATCAACATTAGCATTATCCTGAATAAGTCCGGCATTATTGAGAAATCCAACTTGTTCCGAGACTCACCAGCAGGCATCTTGCTGTAGCAGCATCTGTGCACCTGCTCCCTCAGTCCCTTCCTGTACTTTAAGGTACAATGCAACTCCCCCTCTCCAATCCTAGAGGAGACCGGGATGGACAGCGCAGACTCACAGATGCCTCATCAGCAAGATGTCTGCACTGATGCCTGACTGCGAGTCTCAAAAAGCTTGATTTCTCAATAATACCTGATCTATTCAGGATAATACTAGTATTGATATCAATATCACTATGTGAATAATGATTTGGGGGGCACTTTAATTTTAGTGAACGTTCCTCTTTAAACACAGGAACCATGAGGATTTACCAAACCTGCCCACCAAGATTCCAAGGAGGGAAAAGGAGGAAAAGGAGGAAAAAAAAAAAAAACTCCATCAGAGACAAGTATCCATTAGGAAACAGAAGAAAAGAAACAGGAGGGGCGCTCCTAGTGTAATATAGCTTGGGTTTCTACACCTTCACCAATTCACCACTGTACTCTCAATGTATTAGACCACTACAAGTGGTCAGCTGGACAGATGAGGGATTCTAGACTGCCTCCACTCAGTCACTCCCAAATGGACACGGACTGCAGCTCTCCAATGATAAAAGGACCTCTCCAAAGATCCTTAAACAAAATGAAAACAACAGCAAGGAGGGGCGCAATCCACAATTAAATGGAAAATGAGGAATGAAACGATACTCACAATTCCTATCTCAATTACCTATTTATCATAGAACCGGTAGTAATCGCCTGCAGGGATTAACTATCTGCCCTGCTCTGAGTTTCACCTCCAGTGATAAAAATCCAAGGAGTCCACTCATATAAAAATTAAATTTTTTTGCCAAAATTTAAAAATTGTAATTTGTAAATAACAACCATAATGCTCCACGCATTTCAAAGCCCACTGCTTTTTCATCAGAAGCAACTTGGCTAAATGTACAAAAAATGTGCAAAGAGGTAAAAAAAAAAAAACCCTACAGGAATTCATAAAACTACCATGTCCAAGTCAAAAGCCAGAAAGGGAGGTTTACAAGACAAAGCCTGAAGTTTGTCACTGATCAGCCACAACAGCCAGAAGAAACATTGCCTTCAATGTCAAAAGATACAGAAAAACAGAAGATGGAGGCTCAAAAGAAGAATTCTGGAACATCCTAATACTAGCTTCAGTTCCCACAGAAAAATGGGATCCTGAAAGACAGGGTAGGTATGAGCCACCCTTAGATAAAAGTTTACCCCATCAGGGAGAAAAAACAAAATAGATACAGATCCTGAGGAGCTCTGGACAGGAAAAAATGGTTAGGGGTAACAGACTTGAAATCTATAAGATACCCTTCCAAAATTATGCACAACATTCTCTGATCCATCACAGAAATGGCCCACATGTGAAAAAAATGGAGGCAAAAGTCTATAGGCAGAGATGGACCAGGCCGCGGGGAGTTATGTAGAGGTGGAATTTTCAGTTTTAGGTTTCTGAGCAGTTTTCTTGCCTGTCCAAGCCAGCTTGGGTTTTGGGAAGGATGATCCTTTGCTTCTGGGAGAAGCGGTTCTCTAGAGGAGGTAATAAAAACCACATATCTTCCATGGAAAAAGGCATGCTTAGGAGTGACCTGCAGCAATAAAGTACTCTTTCCCCTAGCGGCAAGTCTGAAAGCCTTCACCAGTTCATGGTCAAACAATTATTTGTCAACAAAAGGAAGAGAAACCAGAAACGTCTTAGATGATGATCAGCTGACCATATCTTAAGTCACAGAGTGAGATGCACTGTGACAGACAAGACTGAGGCCTAGCAAGAAAACCTAGAGGCATGAAAGGTCACTTCAGAAAGATAAGCATTAACCTCAAGGACCTTGGACAGCAATACCAGCAATACCACCATCCCCATAGATGATGTCCAAGAGCTGATCATTCTAGATAGCCATGACCTTAATTAAGCGGGCAATGATAAGGATAGGAGGTAAGGCAGCACCGAAGGCAGCAAAACTCCTTTTCACCAGATACTTAAGGGTAACTCCATCTGCCAGCTCCATGTTTTCGGCAAGACAAGAAATTGGGGGAATAACCGCAAGAGGTGTAGTTCACAGTGCTAAGACCTCAGAAAAAAGGGATACAGAGTAGAAATATGCCAGTTAAGGAAAAGTCTTCAATCCTTCCAGGAGAGCCTGGTCCAAGGAATGGTGAAGAGGAAAGATGGGAACCTCCCCTCCTCCTAGCTTCTCTTAAAAATATCAGGAGTAGAGAAACTGGAATTCGAGGCCTCCGAGAAATGGAGTGGCTTCAGGGATGCCAGAATAAGCCCCTCCACTGAGTGGCTAGAGTCATCCTCATAGTAATCCCCAAGGAAAGAGAATTCTAAATTGTCACATTCAGTCACACTGTCCTAAGCAGATGAATGCCCAAAGATATGTGCGATACTCCAAATGCAGGGCTCAAGAGCATGCTGGGGGCACAGGTGTCCTGCAGACCAAGAGCTCAGGACCCCTTGTATAAATGCAGGGACAAAGGCAACTGAAGAGATAAGAGCCTTAGCCCAAGTTAGTTCCTGGTCAGTACATGAGGGCCCTGGAAGTGTTGTAGAAGCCATAGTGCAAGATGGACATAAGGCGCCAGAATATTCCCTAGGAAGTCCAGTTTGGAATGAGGAGCAATGTGTTAAAGGAATTGGGGGGGGGGCAGAATCCTTAGCCTTTGACTTGCCCAAGTGTCCAATAGGTTCTGACATAGTCAGAAGACCCAACAAAACCGAGCAACAGACAGTCAAAAATAGTAGAAAGTTACCTTAAAGTATGCAAAAGTACTTATCTGATTGCAAGGGGTTACACTGGCAAGCAGGAGGGAGAAAGAACATTCTCTGCGCAGCATGTAGAATCCAAAAAGGAACCAGATTATCCTAAAACCACTTCTTCCCATGCCAAACCCCTTGGAAGAATGGGTTTCTGGGAAATGTGGTAATTTCCCTTTAAAATGGCACAGTGGCACTCCAGCAGATTAAAAATGGCATCTAATGGTAAGGGGGGTTGCTAGAAGAAGCACAATGAAAATACATTACAATATGACTATTAAACCACTCTCACTTTTAAAGCAGAACTACCACCCAATAATAAGATAGCATCACATCATTGCCCATCTGGCGACTAGTTGCTCAGTAACGCTAGTTGCCAGAATTCTTACCGGATTAAAGAGAAATCTCTATTTTTCATGGACTGACAGCAAGACGGAGCGCAGATATCTTGCCCTAGTGATGTCCACGTGCCTGCACTGTCAGTCCCAGCTGGAGCCAAATGGCTCCCAGCAACGCCTTCCAGTCTCAGCTGGGACTGACAGCGCAGACGCATGGATGTCACTAGGGAAATATATCTGCTCTCTGTCTTGCTGTCAGTCCATGAAGAAGAGAGATTTCTCTTTAATCCGGTAAGAAATCTAGCGACTAACGCTACTGAGCAGCTAGTCGCCAGATAGGCAATGATGTGATGCTATCTTATTATTGGGTGGTAGATCTGCTTTAAGATTGGTTTTGCCCTTTGACGGAGATGGTGGCATCCCTTGGAAAAAACTATGGCAGGATATCTTAGAATTGATGGGTCATGACGCAACAACTTTTTAAAGGGATAGTAATGTTTAGGTAAAGGAAGATCGAGTCTTCTGTATACATTTTTATAATGATGTGTAGCTGTATAATCTTTGCGGTTTTACTTTTATTCTATAATAAAGTTTCCCTCTCTCCCACCCCATTTAAATATGTCAAGCAGCCTCCCCTCAGATCTGGAATCTGGCCATAAGACCAGACAGATCATAGCAAGGGACAATCTTCTTTCTTTCAGTATAAGGAAAACCCTGTCCTCCTTGACGAAGGAGGGCAGGTTTTTCCTTATCCTGAAAGAAGATTGTCCCTTGCAGCTACCAGTCCGGACTGGCTTGCTAAGGCTGCGTTACTATGTAAAAGAAGAGGGAGGGGGAAACTTTATTATAGAAGAAGGGTAAAAGGCAAAGTTTTGGAAGGTTATACTACTATACATTGTTCTAAAAATGTATAAAGAAGACTTGATAAACAATACTATCCCTTTAACACAAATTGTTTAACATCTCGCTCTAACAGTCCAACACTGCTCTCCTACCCACTTACCACTGCCTGATGGCCAGTACTCTCATTTGCATAAGCTGCCCAACTGACAAATCGTTCAAATCCTGTCACAGAAGTGAGAGTGTAGACAGGTGAAAGTTCCACTTTAACCCTTTGAACTCCAGAGGGGTTCCCAACACATCCTATATAATAATTCGCTAAATCGTGTGTAACACCACGACATGCGCAGTAGACACTGCTGCGCGTGCTGCAGTCATGCGCATTAGAGACTGCCCGCGCCGCGGCTGATACAGAGCTGGGCACTCCAAAGGAGCGTCCAGCTCTGTATCAGCCGTGGTGCAGGCAGCCTCTACTGCGCGTGACTGCCCCGCAACTGGGTGGCAGTGGCACTGTGGCCCGTGTAACGGGCTGTTCAACTAGTTGCTTCATAATGTGCTGGGAGCTCCTCTGGCAATCAAAGGGTTAAACTCAACTTAGACATACTTGCCATAAGGGAATTCAAGACCAGGTGTGGACAACTCAAGACCGTGTGTGGAGTCTCAAACAGCTCTTGTAATAAAATTCACCACAATGGTGACAGGAGTATGCTAGAAACTGTAATCTAACAATAGCTGGAGGGCTGCCCACCTGCTCAAGATAATTTACAAGGATATCAGTTTAGAACAGTTTAGCTGAACAGTTAACACCAGTCTTTTTCACTGTTTGCCAGCTCTGTTCCAGAAACAAAGTTGGAACGCATGAGTTGCTTGTCCTTGCTGAGCACCAGTAATGTGATTCCTCTCTGGTTTGTATAGCAGATATGGTGGCAGGAAGATTGAATTACAGCCCGTGTCAACAAGACTTTAATTTAGCTGCACAATTTGCCTGAGAGCTGTTATTCCTAAAGGAAATGAGAAAGGGCGCAGTCCCTAGAAGCAAATACTAATACGATATTTTGTTAAAACAAATACATACACAGCAATGTATTCAAAAAGACATGCAGATAGAAGCACTGCCTTGTATCTTTGGAAATGTACTTGTAAATTCTTGGAGTCTGGAGGGTTGCACTCTTTAACCCCTAAACACTTACTTACCATTGATAATAAATAAAGACACAACAACTTTAATGAGGGTGGAAAGGCCGCAGCATTTATTAAATAAATAATTATTAGAACATCTTTATTTTTTTTAAAACATCAATTATTTTCTAATAACCACAAAACCTTACCAGCCATACCAGCCTGATAAGCCAACATGTAACCAAAATGAAATGAGACTCCGCCCTACCAGCCAGGAGCCTAACAAAAAATTATAATGAATAACGTATACCTCCATGCTGCGACTAACATACAAATGAATACAATATCAATAAATATCTTTTTTTTTTTAATTGTTTTATTACTTATTCATATAAATATATATATATATATATATATATATAATTTTTTTTTTTATTTGCTAGGGAGGGAGGGGCAAAAATCAGACAGCTCAGAATGTCTGATAACAACTGAGGTAACTTAGCGCTAAAAGAGTACATATACCCCACTTTCTCGCTCAAAACAGGGCTACCTCACGCTAGGCAGGTATCTCACAGCCAATAGCCCTGCTAGGCAGGAAAGAGGGGAATCCCAGAAAAGATCTTAGCTAAAGATAGAAATATCTGCCCAGGATTTAAAGATATATCCCCCCTTAAAATTTACTTCAGCCCCTAAACACTTACTTAACATCGATAATAAATAAAGACACAACAACTTGAATGACGGTGGAAAGGCCGCAGCATTTATTAAATAAATAATTATTAAAACATATTTATTTATTTTTTTAAACATGAAGCATTTTCTTATAACCACAAAACCTTACCAGCCATACCAGCCTGATAAACCAACATGTAACCAAAATGAAATGAGGCTCCGCCCTACCAGCCAGGAGCCTAACAAAAAATTATAATGAATAACTTATAATACCTCCACAGCCAGCCCTTGTTAAACACAACAAGGGCTGAGCCCGCCCACTGCGCAAAGCGCTGATTCTATCAGGGCTTGTAAACTCAGATTAAAAAAAAAGGTGTACTCCGTCTGCTCTATAAAGGCCATTTCCACCGTCTTCCAAATCAACATGCCTATATGATAAACCACCCAATTGATGAAAATGTTTGGATAGCATTTTATTCAGCCGCTTTCTGGTTCTCTCTATTGGCTTCAAATTAACATCCCGTATCCAAACTAAGCCTCAGGAAAAATCTCATGAACCATAGCCAAATACTCTCTGATCAGAAAAAGAAGTTCAATTGACTTAATAAAACCTAAGTTGTTACCACCTAAATGAAAAATTATAATATCAGGACTTGGAAATTTATCAAAACAAACCACTAATTAATTCCCAACTTGGCTCCATGTCATGCCCCTTTTCCCATGCCACCAAACTCTACATACATTCAGATCAAACCCCAAATTTTCTTTATACGTACGCATCAAAGCCCTTTTCCAAGCCCAATAGATATATGAGTGTCCGATTATCCATATCTCATATGACCTGGAACCTGCAAGAACAATAACTTGTTACTCACACCTTGGCATTATCTAGCAATTGGGGGCGTATGTAGATTCAAAACCTGATTGATTTCCATCTGCCTAATTTCTTGATAACTTCTTCTGATGGACCCAAACTAAAAGCTTCTGTAGCTGCCCTTATTCTAAAAGAATGCAATGAAAACCTATAACCCTTTAAACCTAATTTGTCCAAACAAAAAGAAAAAATTCTATTGAACTGAAACTTTGAAACAGGCATACTATCCTCATGTACAAAGAAACTACCTAACAGACTTGGTCTGATCCTAATGAATTCCCTTCAATTGACAACTGGACACAACAATGATCCTGATAATGCCTTAATATGTATTCACTCACCCTTCCCTTCCTGATCTGTTTTTGATTTTTGTATAAAAATTGAAACAAAAGAATCTGAGATCTTAACATGTTGGAACAACAATGAACTATGGACTAACTTATTTCTAGCAACTATTTCACTTGCACGAAAAGCCCCAAAGAAAGCCAGTATAAATACTGCCTTAAACAATACTGTCTCATAAGCCGACTTACAAACTTCTGGTAATAATTATAACAAATCCTGCAGCAAAGGCACTGAAACAGGACGTCTATCATCCTGAACAGACTTATTCCTACAATAACCTTTAACTAACTGTTTAACCATGAAACTGTGTGAACAATCACTAAAACCCAAAAGACTAAAAAAAGAACTGAACGCCTGCCAATTGCTTTTTTAAAGATGAACCTGATAACTCGCACCAAATCAGTTCTTTCACTTATACCAAAAAATGGTTCTCGTCATACTGTAATGGATCCAAGCTATACTTAATAGCCCATTCAAACCATTTATTCCAAGCAGAAACATACCCAGCCCAAGTAGCTTTTGCTACTGAATTACAAATAAAATTACTTATATCACCTAAATCAATTCCCACAGGTACTGTGGGCAGGGATGTCCTTGCTGTTCTGCCGCTGGCGCCAGTTGAAAGAACCTGCCAAACTGGAGTTGAGATAAGCTGTCAGCCAAATTGTTCTCATAACCAGGGATATGCTTTAATCTCATCCAAATGTTAAACGATAAGCACTTTAATACCAAATACCTTAATAAATTGACCACTTCCACAGACTTAGCTGAGAGATTATTAACTGCTTGCACCAAACTCATATTGTCACAATAAACAGTAATTCTTTTGTTAGTGAAACAATGCCCCCATAATTCAATGGCAACATTAATTGGGAACAATTCTAACAAGAGTTAAATTCCTAGTGTGACTTAAATCTTTCCAAAACTCAGGCCAGGCCTGTGCCGACCACTTGCTGTCCCAGTATGCACCAAAACCTCCTGACCCTGCTGCATCAGTGAACAAATTTAGATCTGAATTATAAACCAGTTTATCTTGAAACAAAGTCCTACCGTTGTAAAGAGACAGGAACAAATCCCAAACTACAATATCCTCCCTCATACTGTTAGTAATTTTCATGTGGCAATGGGGAGACTTTAACCTCGAAGTCGCTGCTGCCAGTCTCCTCGAGAAAACTCTCGTTGCAAAGTTTAACAAGCCCAATGTTGATTGTAAAAACTTCAAATTTACTTTTTTGCAATGCCTCAAATAGCTAATTTGGTGTCTTAACTTACAAACTTTGTCAGAAGGAAGTCTACACTCCATTTCTCCAGAGTCAATTGTTATTCCCAAGAACACAATCTCAGTGGGCCAGGGGATCCCAAAATCACTTGTGACTTTATGAAACATATCCAACAGCGAACCACAAACTGGTGACTCCCCTGAGCCCACAAAAAGAAAATCATCCAGGTAGTACATAACTGACTTATGTCCACTTCTGAATTTGATAACCCACTCCAGAAATCCTGCAAATTTCTCAAAATATGCACATGACAGCGAGCAGCCCATGGGAAGGTATTTATCAAAAAACAGCTGGCCTTGAAACTGAAAACCTAGAGAGTTAAAACTATCCAGATGAATTGGTAACAGCCTAAAAGCTGATTTAATATCTGCCTTTGCCATGAGCGCTCCTCTGCCACATCTCCTGACTAACTTCACAGCCACCTCAAAGGATGTGTAAGATACTGAGCTCAATTCATCACCAATCTGATCATTAAGAGGATCCCCTGGAGAGAAAGAAAGATGATGAATTAGCCGAAATTCCCCAGACTCCTTCTTAGGCACTAAACCTAAAGGTGACAAGAGAAAAGAACTAAATGGTGATTGATGAAATGGACCCTCTACTCTGCCTGCATCAATTTCCTTCTTTATCTTCTCCTTGACAATCTTTGGGAATTCTTCCACTGACCTCAAATTTCCCACCCATTGAAACTTCCTATCTTCATAAACCGGTAACCTGAAACCTTCCCCAAAACCATTTTTAATTGCAATTGCCATCTCCTTGTTTAGACAGTGGTCGAGCCATGGTAGCATGTTTATCAGGCTCACCGGCGTTACGGCTTTTGAAAAGATTCCTTTTTGTGCTAAACTGACTTGCTGCAAGCTGCTTCTTGTAGCAGCGAAAATTAGGATGACTACCACAGCAAGTCAGGTACTCGTGCTTGGATTTGCAATTGTTAAGGAACTTACATTGAGAGTCGTTGAAGGCCCAAAATACTCCTTTTTTATGCCCTGGGCTAGAAGATGGCAATTGCTGTCTATGTAAACTGCTGGTACTCTCTCTCAATGCTGAAACATGCCAGAGCAACGCTCTGCATGTTTCTCACCCATAATTGCAGCAAAAATGCAAAAAGCCTGTAACCAGTTCTGGAAAGTCCTAGGAATTGGCCTTCTTCTATCTATATCTGATTTATCATCACCTATTTTAATAAGAAAATCCTTGGACGCTGGCAAAAGCAATAACAGGTCCAAAAATTCTCCTTTCCAAATGTTTTCTTTAATTTGGGGAGACAAATGAAACCCAAGAGGAGAAGGGCTACATGTTAAAGCCTCTCTTAAACAAGCTTCTCCCATACTGTGCACATTTTCTCTTCTAATCAAATCAGTACTATTCACCTCTGGTACAGATATGATATCATTAGCTACTGTAACATTTAAATCACTTGTATCCCAAGCATTATCCTTAGAATTACTACTTTTAATTTGCTTCAATACTTGTGTAAGGGAGCTCAACATTTCCTCTAAAGATACATTAACATTTGCACTACCAGTGCACTCACCAGTGTTCCTTTGCATCTGCTGTTGTTGTTGCTGCTGTGCTTGAAGCTGAAGCTGTTGAAGCTGCTGACTCGGAGGCTGATTTTGCGGATTATGCTGTCCCTCTTGCTGTATAGCATGCTGATCTATCTGCTGCTCCCTGTGATGAACCTGCTGCTGTACCTGCTGCTGAACCTGTTGTTGAACCTGTTGCTGTTGAGCCTGTTGCTGCTCATGTTGATGGACCTGCATTGGCATCCTCTAAGATGCTTGCTGCCTCCGCTCTGGAGCTTCTACAATGTGCCTGTCCCTTGATCCTCTTCTTTTTTGGGGTCTTTCCTCTGGGGAGTAAGGTCTTCTGGGAGTCATCTTCCTGCTTTGCAGACGAGCTGGAACGAAGGCATCAACATGCATTCCAGCAGTGACGTCACTCCTCTCTGCTCCAACTCCCCCTGCTGGCCACAAAATTAAAACTGCAGTCCTGTCAACAGAACTGCTCCTGGCACCTCCTCTTCTGCTGATGTGTGATGTCTTCTGTCATCCTCCCGAGCTTCCGGCTGCTAGAGAAGCTGTAGATGGGACCGCGCTCAGGCAATCTCTCAGCCAAGCGCTATCCCCGCACTCCAGCTCTTTCTTCCACAGCTCTTCTACCAGACACTCCATCTTCATCATCATCTAGCCACCCAGGATAAACTCTTTTGCAAGGGGCAAGAATCAGACAGCTCAGAATGTCTGATAACAACGGAGGTAACTTAGCGCTAGAAGTATATATATATATACCCCGCTTTCTTGATCAAAACAGGGCTACCTCGCACTAGGCAGATATCTCACAGCCAATAGCCCTGCTAGGCAGGAAAGAGGGGAATTCCAGAAAAGATCTTAGCTAAAAACACAAATATCTGCCCAGGATTTAAAGATATATCCGCCCATAAACTTTATTTCACCACTAATTTTTTTTTTTTTTTTTTAAATATAAACCAAGAGGCAACCCCCAGCTCCATGGGGTCCCTCCTAATTATTTCTGTTCCCTTCATTCCTTGCAGTCTTTAAATGTAAGTCAAGTCAGTGAAGTTGTTCCATCTCCTTTCACATATTGTGTCCTTGATAATGCAAAAGAAAAGGGAGCATTTGTAGTACAGTGAAGTGAGGTGTAGACTACTCAGTAATGTCCACTGCTTTGGTTCCTTAGGGTGAACCTTTTGAGTACCAGAGAGATATTCAATGCCTTTCTGGCACTCAAAAGGTTAAAAGCCAAATGTAAATCACCCTTAAAACATATATTAGTAACACTCAGATTTAACGAAGTAAAAAGCAAATAAAGAAAAATAAAATAACAAATAAACAATGGCACTGTTTGCGTGTGGAATAAAACCTCAGCATTGGTCACACACCTGCTGACCATAAAGTCACTACCATTAGTGCATTCTAGTTAGTGAATTTAATTAAAAAATATATTGAATTTAATCATTGGAAGCAAGATTAGCCTCCAATGCATATTGTTGAAAACCTTTCTAGCCTCAGTGAGGAGAATAATGTTTGTCTTTATACAAATCCATTTATAGGTGTATGGCTCCCAATGAGAAAGTATAAATCTGCACCTCATCATATCCAATCACAAATGAGAAAATGTTATCAAAGTAATCCAAAAGATAAGGCAGGACACAGTGGATTCCAAATCTCTTCTCAGGGACCACTAACATGCCATATGTTTAGAATTTCCCTGCTTTTGCTCAGGTGACATAATTAAGTGAACTGGCCTCTTATTAACTTGTATTCAAGCAGAGAAATCCTAAATATGTGGGCTGTCAGGGGTCCTTGGAATAGGGCTGTGAAACACTGCACTAGAGAAATGGTTCTCAAACATTTTGCTATGATGAAATCATGTGTATTGCATCACACCAGACTTGTTCCACTGTCCACTGGTAGCCATAGAGCCAGACAAGAATTGTCTTACAGGTCAACCTTATTCCACAGTCCAACAGACGTTACAGGGCTACACATGGTGACCCCAGCTTTCTTCTACTGTCCACAGAAAGTCAAAGAACTATACTGCACTGATGTCCCAGTCTTGTTCCAATGGCAGTCACAGAACCACACACATAGGCCTCAATTGAGTTCCACTGATGCAAAAAAAAAAACAAACAAACAAAAAAAAAAAACACCGACATTTCTTCAAGCATGGTAAGCTTGGTAAGCATGGTAAGCAATTAAATTACTTGTGCTACGAAGAAATGCCAGCTAAATGAAAAAGAGGCACCACTGGGGCTAATTTTGCACCCGTTTGCGCACATAACACATAAATATGTCATTCAATTCCATACTTTAGCATTAAGAAAAGTTAACTCTAATGGATGCACCCAATTTTTATGGGTGCACAGTCACACAGTCCATCTCAAAAATGCTGACGCAGGAACTGAAACTGAAAAAAACCTAAAAAACCTACGTCACCGGTGGATTGATAGGGATTGATAGGGAGAGAGGGTGTTGCTGAATCCCACTAAGAGTGGATTAGCTGGGAGGTGCGAAAGCACACATCCCAGCCAATGGACGTCTTTGAGACATTTTGAACAGAGACTGGTCATATAAAAGCCAGTCTCTGTTCAAATTTCCCACACAGTGGCTCGAGCATCGGAGCAAAAGGTACCAAGGGGGGGGGGGGGGGGTGTTTGTTAGCCTCACTTCTTGCTGCCACAGACGACGACAGCAGTGGAGCCCATAACTTTGGTTCTTCTTTAACAGCAACACATTTTAGCTTTATGGATAACATTTTTATTTAGAATGAAGAATTGTTTTTTTGCAAAAAGGATTGGGACAATGCTTTTTCGCTTGGAGGGGAATATTGTCTTTCAACTTGGGATTTTTGCATTACTTAAACGCTGTGAGTGCCAGAGATGGTCAAAGGGTTAAACAATGCACATCTTTCCAAGTTAAGTTTTTTGCCAAAATTTAATGTTTAATGTTTTTTTTTTCTCTTTGCAGGAAACAAATTGAAACAAGGAAGATAAGTAGACAGAAGAGAAGAACACAGAAGATGAAGTGAAAGAGGAAGATGGACAGTAGTACAGACTTATGGCCATACATCAGACTCTTTGGCCCAACTTCAGCTGTGGTTTCAGTTGGTAAGGAATAAGGATATTATCTTTTGTCCTCTGATATTTACAGAATCACACATACATTGTCTGACACCCCAACCTTCATCCACTGTCCAGTGGTAGTCATAAGGCTATACAAAATGGTTTGCTTCTCCAACCTTGTTCTATTGTCCGATGATAGTCACATAACTACAAATATACAGTCTGACACCCCAGTTTTATTCCACTGTCCCTGTGATAGCCATAGGACCACGTGTAAACTCTCTGATATCTTAGTCTAGGTCCACTATTCACTGGCAGTCACAGAACTACTTTGCACTGTCTGGTATGAGGAAATGTGGCGATCCGGCAAAGGAGAGGTAAAGGTTCAGTGCATGTCGGATGGGAGGACATGCAAAGGTTAAGTATGAGGGCATGTGTAGCTCCTGAATCCTGCATGGTGATGCGGGGCTGGTCAAATCAATGTGGCCGCCACCACTCAATGTAAACAGAGAGTCTCTGGGCTGACTAACTTGGTGCCATATATATTAATGCTTTAAATAACGCAATGCAAAACTTTGCACACCACTCTGGACCTGAAAGGATTAAATTATTTTGTTTAATGTTAAATGAAACTGCCTAGAGCCCTCCAATATGAACCACAGAGCGGGAGATAGATTGAGGCAGAGGCCGGGTGGCCAAACTCATGACCTGCCCCTCCCCCAGGTCAGCCCACTCCTAGTTTGGAATGTGTGTGTAGGTGTGTGTGTTTGTGTACACCAATAATAATCAGGCTGTGTCTTGCATACCTTCACTGGCACTCAAAGGGTTAAACGAGAAAGAGCAAGCTCCACAATTTTTATGTTATTCTATAAAGTCTATTTTTCAAGTTGGAGAGAGAGATTTCACACACTTCCGTGCTTAGACTCCATAAAATAGCATCTCAACTATGAAATGGTTTATAACACAGAAAACACAAGCTATAAGCAGTTTCTATAGATGCAGTTAATGAGACTAAAACTGTGTATGTAACACTTCCATGTTAAAGAACATTCATATAGTAGTCAATTCAATTAATTTTGCAATGTAATAACTTCATGCAGAGGCAATGAGAACCCCAATACGAATATATGCCGTACTTACCAATATTAGCCCTGAGATTAGGGAGGAAGTACCAGTCAGGGCAACATAGAACTTTGGAGTCAACGTGTTCAAAAACATACTCACTGAAAGACAGAAAAGAATATATCATTAGTACATTTCTATACAAAGCGCTGCACATATTTGTTAGCACTGATCATTTGGCTTCCAGAGAACTGGAAATTAATTAAATGCATGCCTTCCAGGCAGTTAACTAAGACAGCCAATGATACCCGTTTTAGTGCAGAAGGTCTCAGTCAAAGAAGGGCTAATTCCTTGATATGTTTTTTATTAACATTTGTACCAGACAAGTTTGCTTTAACCTCGTGGATCCCAAAGATGTTTCCAAATCATTGCCCTTAGAAGTGATATAGAGGTTGAAATTACTTGTCTGTCAGTCATTTCACAAAATTCTAAACACAAACATAGTTAACTCACAGACCAGGAATTCCAACCATATCATTGCAGGGTAGGGATGCCATGAAACACTAGCTAGGGCTGATGGTCAGCTGACTGTGTCAACTCCTTCACTGCAAAAGGAGGAAAGGGAAAGAGGTGGAAGAATGAAACTTGAAGAACCTCAATAGGGCTATCTTTTACAGAGTGTAACTCAGCTCAGTCACACTTGAAAAAGTGGTACAACAGATTTATATCATACTTCTTAGGCATTACTCTCTCTTTAAAAGGCAGTTATCACGTTTTACTAAGTCTACTTCAATGGAAGAATACTTTGTTTAAAAAAAAAAAAAAAAGCCCAAAACTTCACTGTGCAGTTCCCATTAGCCATTCAAGGGGTCGAAACACACGCCTGGAATGTATACACAAAGTCTGAGGCTCTCAGCTACCAAATCTTGGGTTGAATGTGCATTTCCCATATCCCCATAGACCCACTGTTGGCTTTCAAATAAGATACATCGGGTTCTATGGAGGTCTGTGTAATGCAGCAAATATACATTGGTGGAGCATCTGGAGTCCCTCTTCAGACTACAGTTCTACTTCCCAGTTAGTGTGCCAGGGTGGCTCATATTTTAGCCCAACGGAGGAGATCTGCAAAATAGGAAGAAGGAAAGGGAATTGAAGCCTGGGCCCAATGCATGCTTGCCTCTTGGCACTAACCATGGGAGCAGGGAGGTGGGACATCTGCGATGTACATTCTGGTGTGTTACACTGAACCGGTTAGCAACACAAGGTTCTAATTTACTCTGTTACAGCTGTAACCAAAACATTTGATTAAAGTTGTCCCAGAGCATGCTAGAATCTTGTACAAAGAGCAGGTTGTTTAAAGTGCAAGCAAACACACCACATATGTCATGTCTCTCTAGTTCCATCATTACTGACAAGAGGCCTGCACATATTGGGCTTGGGCCCACTTGTGACCTGGCCCTGGACAACAATGATCCTCTTGAAGGTAGCCTTGGCTTTGGATAGTGGGATAAACACTGAGGGATGTCTGCCCTAGGAAAGGTCCCGGCACTCAAAGTGTTATAATAGGCCAAAATACAAACAACACAAAATATTCTGTTGGGGGTCACATGTACCAGAGTTGTAAGTTTGACATGACTACGATAGGGTAACATTCTGATGACAGCTGCCAGTTAACTACTTCAATGATATGGCATTTCTCCCCCTAGGCTAAGCATATTTTAGCATTTTTGTTGCTGTTCACAGTCTAATGACCGTTTCAATCATTTTTCTATTAACGACATACAAGCAATTTATTTATCTAAGGTTCTTGGCAGACCAAGTTCCTGCACAAAATACCAATATGGATTTGTTGATAACCCCTAACATGACCAAAAACATCTACACAGAATGCCCCAAATATCTTTTTTAATTGAAATTCTAAGAAAGTGGAACTCCAAGGATAATAGAATATTTCATAAACCCTCATGAATAGCATCCACGGAAATGGAAGAATCTCCCTCATCACGATTCAACGCAGGGGGGCTGAAATATGGTTTACATTACAGCCCCGTCCCACTCCTAGCTAGACAATTTACTTCAGTTTATTCACGGATACCAAACAGGAGTATTAATTAGGGGTTGCATGATCACAGACATTAATACCTACTTGCTGTGAGTAACTGGAAGGAGGAAACTCTCCCCTTGCCAACACTACCTGTTTTGCAGGAGGGTTCATACACATGCTCCAAACTTTCTGATGGTCTAGTGAAAGTGCCCACCACCTGTGACATCATCACACACAAGAATGGTAATGTCATTGGTTGCACAGAGTCCTCTCACAGATGATTACATGTTGTTAGGCAGTACATGCCCTCAAGTAAACCCTACACCCATGCACCTCCTGTTCCCTTCCCTGACGGCATCTTGGAGACTCCGTTTTAGAGGGTATGTGGAACGCATCTCCCATTGTATTCCAGGCACTTGCAATACAACACTGCAATTTTAATTGCTTAAATTCTAGACATACTTCCAATAAATTGTTTTGCAATGCATTGAGAAGTCTCTAGAATTCAAGGGCTAAAACAAGAGTAGCAATAAGTATCAAGGCAATTATTCTACAAAAGATGAACAAAACAGTTTCACTACATTCAACAAGCAAAATAACAGACAGCAGAGGGAGTACCCTTGTTCTACTCAGAAGGAAAAGCTCTATAACATAGGTTTTCATAAAAAAAGTTTACTGCTCATTTGAATATCTTTCTGGATGGAATGCTGTGCTAGTTTTAGAGAAGTGTGGTTCATTTGAATATCTTTCTGTATGGAACGCTGTGCTAGTTTTAGAGAAGTGTGGTTCATTTGAATATCTTTCTGTATGGAATGCTGTGCTAGTTTTAGAGAAGTGTGGTTCATTTGAATATCTTTCTGGATGGAATGCTGTGCTAGTTTTAGAGAAGTGTGGTTCATTTGAATATCTTTCTGGATGGAATGCTGTGCTAGTTTTAGAGAAGTGTGGTTCATTTGAATATCTTTCTGGATGGAATGCTGTGCTAGTTTTAGAGAAGTGTGGTTCATTTGAATACTGGCCTCTACTAAAACCCACAAGATGCTCAGTATTCCAAAATAGCTCCTAGACATTTCAGCCAGGTCCCCAAGAAGAACTGGAACAATTCTGAAGGAAACTAACTGTATTTTAGGGGACACAAAGGACTTTTAACCCCTCGAATGCAAAGAGGTCTCCAATGCATTGCTACTAACTTGAAAATCAAAATGTTTAGTAATCCTTCCTACTGTTATTTTATTAACTTAACCTCTTAACGACCCTTGACGGCCATAGTACGTCATGGGTCAATCTGAGTTAACGGCCCATGACGCACTATGACAGTCATGGAATTTTGGACTCCCCCGGGGCTGCACGCCGTTCTGGTAGTCTGGAATCGAAATTTAAAAAAAAAAAAAAAAAGCTCTGTGGTCCTTTAGTGACCGCCGCGTGCCTGCGCGGCTGGTCATTAAGAGGTTAAGGATATAACTGCTAAGAGTTTTGTTTACCATGCAGGTGTGTTGTGTGTGCCCTTGAGGGGACAATGGCACATACATGGTGGGTCCTTTTCCTAGATAGTGAGAAATTAGTGTGGAATAACAGAGATGAATATAGAAGGTATGCATTTAAAGCAG
This sequence comes from Rhinophrynus dorsalis, assembly GCA_037306005.1. Lineage (NCBI taxonomy): Eukaryota > Metazoa > Chordata > Amphibia > Anura > Rhinophrynidae > Rhinophrynus > Rhinophrynus dorsalis. The sequence goes on along the minus strand of CM074721.1, from coordinate 268,774,817 downwards.
AACTTTTATCGGCTATAAAGTCGCCCTGCAATAATTAAGCAGGTAGTGACTAGCTTTATAATATATGTTACCTATGAAATGTAGCCCATTATAAAGAAATCCTTTATTGTAGGAGACAGATGGCCAGGTTAGTGCAGTCTGCGCTCCTGCACCGTTAGTCCCTTCTGGTTACCTTGTGGTATCTGCAGTGCTTCTCAGTGGAGACCAGGACTGACAGCACAGGCACGCAGACAAAATGTCTGCACCGATGCCCTGCTTCCGGTCTCCTAAAATAAAGGATTTCTTTATAATCAGCTATATTTGAGAGGTAATTATATATATATATATATATATATATATATATATATATATACATACATACATACACAATTGTACTCAGCGTAAAACTGGAGCAGAGGAGACAGCACTCATCGTGGAAACTGCAACAATGTTTATTCCATAGATGCCTCTGTTTCACCTCTGCTCCAGTTTTACGCTGAGTACAATTGTGTATATACTCTCTATGGGACGTGCACCATTTCTAATTTCTTAGTGGTTCAATAGGTATTGCTTGTGAGTGCCACTGACAGCTTTTGTTGTTTATATATAATTATAAAGCTAGTCGCCACATGCTTAATCATTGCAGGGCGACTTTATAGCAGGTGAAAGTTCCGCTGTAAGGGCAAATGTCAGCTGCCTTAAGAACAGCCCACTAAGTAGTAAGGGGGATAGACCTTTATGATTAGACTAGTTGAACAGCCCGTGTACACGGAACACAATGCCAGGCAGCAACTGCCGCGCTGCAATCATGAGTGGTACAGACTGCCCGCCTAGTGGCTGATAATGGAGCGGGGCACTCAAATTCAGACCGTAGGGTGCGCAGAGAGGACTGCGGTCTGAATTCGGAGCGTCCTGCTCCATTATCAGCCGCGGTGCGGACAGTCTGTACTGTGCATGACTGCAGAGCGTGCAGCCGTCTGTACTGCGCATGACAGCTTCTGACAAACATACATTAGCGATTATATAGGATGAATGAGATGAGTTGTGGACTCATCGCGCTAGACGGTATGCTACAGTTGATAGGGTACAGGCAGTAATGTGTGTGGAGAACATTTTATGATGTGTCAAGGACCCCGTTAGGACAGACAGAGATGTATTTATTGTTAAATGTTCTAAAATATGTTGTATTTAATAAATGCTGTAACCTTCATTATCCAATGTGATCTCGGAATTTTACTTAATTCATAGTGGGTTGGTTATACATTTCATAATGACAAGTCTGTCTACATCATTTTGTCACTTTTTTTTTTTTTTTCACAGATTACGATAACACTGAAATGTATGAGAAATTTGAAGATAAAATCAGAGACAAAGTTTTCAGCTGTAATGGAATCTAGCTCTTATTCTATGTAAAATAGAACCATCTCTCCAAATAAAATCATAGACGAGAGAGCTGAAAGGTCACTTAGATATGAATCATAAGCCACTACACATCTTGTTCAAAGATCGATTAGGAACAAGGAAATATAACCTACTTAAAGATAATCTATAGCCTATGAATAACTGGCTCTTGAGTATCAGAAGGACTTCCATAGGGAGGTGTCCTTCAAGCAGCATATACCTATATACTTTGTAGTTGCACCTAACCGGTATTCAAGACTCCTGATATTCAGCTGAACATTACTAGCCGTTCAGGTCTATTAAAGAATATTTTTTGTTGTGAGGAGGTATGATATAGAACCAGATTTCAAAGACAACTATATACAGGAAAGTGCAGCTAGAGTACAAAAAAATTAAGATGCATACATTGATGCAACTGATTGCTGTATAAAGGGCAGCTACATAGGTGAATCAATCTATTAAAAACTTAACAGCCACAGGGTAGAGTTTCCACTCGAAGGGCCATATGTTCAAAGAAGTAGTGAAATAACTTTTGTCATTTTGTACAGTCGTTGGGATCATTAATATTTTCAGAGAGCGTCGGTTGTGATTGGAAATATGTTGTTTGCCCTGACTGAAATTGTCATATGTAAAGACAAAAAATGTCTTAACTAACGACAAAAATGTCTTAACTAAAGACAAAAATTCTCACATTCAGAACTATACATTCCCTCCACTTTTTTCTAAGGGCCATATGTTCAAAGAAATAGCGAAATAGCTTTTGTCGTTTGTAACGAATTTTCAAAGTACAGTGTCGTTGGGATCATTAATATTTTCAGAGAGTGTCGGTTGTGATTGGAAATATGTCGTTCCTCCTGACTGAAATTGTCGTATGGAACGACAAAAAAATGTCTTAACTAAAGACAAAAATGTCTTAACTAAAAGACAAAAATGTCTTAAAAAATGTCTTAACAACAAAAATGTCTTTAAAAATGTCTTAACTAACGACAAAAATGTCTTAACTAAAGACAAAAATTCTCACTTTCAGAACACATTCCCTCCACTTTTTTCTTAACGTACAAATTTTGTCTTTTGAAAGACATTTTTTTGTCGTTAGTTACGACAAATTTTCTTTTCCTCTATACGACACTGGAGAATAGTTTAGCCACGCCCTAGTCACGCCCCTTTACCCGACAATTCTGGAGTTGTTTCGTACACAACGGACATTACTAGTTTTTTGTCGTATACTCTATAGAAAATATGGCGTTCATGCATTCAATTACTTATTTTTGTCTTTCATACAACATTTTTTTGCCGTTATCTCTTTGAAAATACGGCCCTTAGTCTTTTGAAAGATATTTTTTTGTCGTTAGTTACGACAAATTTTCTTTTCCTCTGTATGACACTGGAGAATAGTTTAGCCACACCCTAGCCCCACCCCTTTGCCCATCACTTCTGGAGTTGTGTCGCACACAACGGACATTACTATTTTTTTGTCGTATACTGTATTGAAAATATGTCGTTCATGCATTCAATTACTTATTTTTGGCGTTCGTACAACATTTTTTTGTCGTTATCCCTTTGAACACATGGCCCTAAGAGTGTGAATGTATACATCCACTTAAATATGTGTTGTTCAAATATATGCAGTAAAAGAATTGATAACATTAGAATACAAACTGATACAGTCACAATTCAAGTGAGAGCAGTGAGTGTGTATGAAAGTGTGTGTGTATAAGATCTTTTATTTTTCACAGCAACCTCATCAAGCTCTTTGGGACTAATCCTTAAAAGCTGCATTAGAATGTAAGCCAATTACTTATACTCATTATCTGGTTTTGTTTGAAGAGAGCTTTTGTTTTAAGCATGGAATTAAAACTTTCTCCACTTGGAGAAAAACAAATGTGAAAGATGTATAACAAAACTGATCAGGCCATTGTGTATCGAGCAAGAAATATCCTTCAGGTATGAAGAGTCCTTGGTGAGTCACACATAATATGTGACAATAATGGTAAACGTTCTCAAATGTTTTTCTTAAAGGGATAGTATAGTCCCATAAAAAGTATGTTCTAAATCGTACCTGCACTAAAAAAAACATTAAATGTGCTTAATCTTTTCTCTCAAACCGTTATGGTTTGAGAGATGTAATAAAATAAAGACCTCTGCTCCCTCCCCCTTCTCATGCATCTGCTGTACAGCGGACATCATGAAATCCTGCTTTCGGGACCAGACCGCGGCTCTTCAGGAGCGCCGTCATCTAGATATCTAAGTAGAATTACTTCATAGGAATGGTCCACAACATGTGCTTGCAAGCCAGGCACACGTTGTAGACCATAACGATGAAGAAATTATACCTAGATATCTAGATGACAGCGCTCCTGAAGAGCCACCTACAGTCAGGCGACCGGATTCTGCCTCTGACAGCTTTACAGCTCGTCAAGCAGAAAGGGGAGGGAACGGAGGACTTTAATTAACCCTTTAAGTGCAAAAATGGTGTCTAACACATTGCTCTGCATTTTGCTGGACACAGGGGTGTAGGAACCAGGGGGATGGGGGGGTGCATTATGCGGGGGACAGATAATGTAAAAATCCCACTAAGCGCACAGGCCCAGGGGGTGCAGGCTCTGGGTGAACGGCAGGAGGGGAGCACACTGCACAACTCTCCCTCCTGACGGTCATCTCCGTGTAGCATGGTGGAGCAGAGCTGACTGAGGGTAGAGGAGCTTCAGTAGCCTCTACCCCGGTCTGACAGGAAGCTGCTCGCCGAGTACCACGGTCCACTCAGCCACGCTACAAAGAAGGTACTGATGGGCTGGGGGGAGGGGGCAAATTGACACACAGGGGGACGGGGGGGTAAAGAGACACACGGGGGGGAGCAAAGTGACACACAGGGGGGCTGGGGTAACAATGCTATCCCCCCCAGATTTGTGGGGGTTCCTACACTTCTGGCTGGACATCCTTCTGCTCTCAGAGTTAGAAATCCTCTACTTCAAAGAAAAAAAAAAAGAGTTGTTAAATCACATACAGGTGATAATAACGGAGAATGTTATTTAACATTTTTCTTAACCCCGTGGATATGAGAGGTTGCTAAAGTACAGCAAGCAGGTACTTATATGTTGTCATTCTTTAGTCCGCCTTTAAGTGCCAGAGTTTTGTCCCAATCATTGGATCTCAGACGCTTTTCTTGTGGTCCCTAGTCTATTCTGTGGCGTGGTAGAAAAACAAGATAATTTCTCTCTAGCCCATCTCATCTGTTCAACCTTACCCTTACATTGGGAAGCATTGTGTTACATATCAACTCCTATTAAGTACTTGTGACCATGTGAAGCCCTTTGGTAGACTGGAAGACTACTTATGTTGCTATTATATGAATCTGATTCCCTGTGACTGCTGTAATAGATCCTACTGCATGTAAGTTATTAGGCACACCATACGTTTCCTCCTGGGCTTCCATGTTAATTTCACAGCTGAATAAGCAAATGCTTCTGGGAATTTTCTACAAACCTCTGCCAGATACGCGACACAAATGCTATGAATAAGAATCTGCAAGTTGTCTGGTTTTAGATTCAATTTATGTGTCTACTATGTGTTTTTCTACATTTCTATACCTCCCAACATTTGAAACTATGAAAGAGGGACACTTTTTTCCCCCAACGGAACCCCCCTACCCATTTCAAAGAAGCCTCCATTATGCATATTAGAAATTACCCCTTTGGAATTTTAAGAAAGTCACCTCACGTTCATTTAAAGTGAACATTTATTTCAGAAACTGATCATTTAACCCTTTGAGTGCCTGCAGTGCCAGAGGGTTATGATGCATTGCGCAACCTGGCACTCTCTCAGAGGGTTAGGAGGTGAACACTGGAGTACTAAGTACTGTAAGCACTGTGTGCAGCGGTTGCTGGTAGTGCTATGCTGCATGACTTACTCCTCAGGCACACCTCTGATCCGTGCACTGTCATGAAGTTGATTCTAAACAGTCACCACCAGCCCGGGCTAAGCTATCCTCCTGGCGGCCTGATCATGCCTCCTGTGTAACTAAGGACACCAGGCTCAGTGGCTGAGACACTGACAGCACCTCTCAACTCCCCACCTCCCCGCACAATATTAGCGCTGAGTAACTGCCGCAATCGGACACAGAGAACCAGATTTATTTATTGTGTACCTGTAGGCTAGAGGATACCACGACCATGAGAGATCGCAGCTCTTCAAATCTGTCAGGCGGTGCCAGCGGGCGTGGGGAGGGAGTCTGTTCTGTGCAGTGGCAGTATCTTAGCCTCATACTCTAACTCACTTCTCCTGTGGCAGGCGGACTATGGCGCAATTGCATGTGTGCGCAGATCTACCAATAAATGTAAAAATACATAAATATATATATTTTTTTACTGGTGGGAACTTATGGACCCCTTCTTTTCAGTCACTAAAATAAGATAAGAAGTGTATGGGAATTTTATTTGTCCCCTATGGTGCGGCTGGTTTACTTAATAAAGTCTCCAGTTTGTCTTAGCATATCCGCTTCATTTCAGTGTATGCAGCTACAATACAACTAGTACAACAACTATGGCAAATTAGTTTGTGAAGCTCTCGCTTCTCCGGTTACTAACGCTTTGGTTTCACTGTATGAAATATTGATGAATTAACAGAATGTTTGTTCACAGATCCAGGAGCATGATAACTACTGTGCACATACACTATCTGGAATAAATAGGTGACATCTCACAAACCTTTTGTGTATCCTGAAAGACAAGCACCAGTACAAAACAAAGGAGACTCTGGTCCAGTGTCCTTTACTGGGAAGAATTAGCTAGATTTTATATATTATATGTATGATAGGAATATGCAGATAAGAGTCTTTTATGTTTAGTGAAGCTAAAAATTCCCCCGGAAACATGGCGGTGATGACAGAAAGCAAAGATTCCATCTTGTACCTGGGCATATGAACAAAACAGTTGAGACACCTCAAGACCAGTATAGGACAACATCTGCCATCTTTTTGTGGAAATATAAAAAGAGTGGAATACAATCCCATGGACCTTTCCAAAGGAGGAACAGATACCAAAACCTACATGCCCATAAGGGAAGAAAACAAGTCTAAAATTAGACAGCCCCACTCCGGATCATTAGGTACTTTGAACACAAAAAAAAAAGACTACGTAGAGGAAAGGATATGACATTTATACAATAACCTTCCAAGATCAGTCTTAAAATCCCACTGGTTCACCAAAGAGAGAGTCCATGTATTGCTAAAAGAGGTGTATATGACCTCTGATCTCCTGAGTCAGACCAGCCTACTGAAAGTCATACAGAGGTAGGCTTGTCAGCTGGGAGCTTCTAGGCAGGCTTCTTGTCTGCCCAAGCCTGTTCTGATTTCATGGGACAGTGCTCCTGAGCCTCTGTAGAAAGCCATTTTTTAGTGGAAAAAAGGAACACTTAGGAGCAACTCTAACAGTGCACTCTTACCCCTCAGTAGCATTGTAAAAGAAGCCTGCTGTAATGTTAGCCCACAGAAATACAGCTACAAAGGGAAGCGTGAACATGATCCCAGGTGCAGCTGGGAAGTCCTGAAATGGTACAGGGTCTCGCAGAACACGGAGGTGCCCGATTTGAAGTCTAAATATCTCCACTACCAGATGAGTAAAAATTAAAAAAAAAAAAAAAAAAACAGAGCTAATCTAGTTTTATCTATTAAAACCCATGCTCAAAATGTTTTTTTCAGGTGAACGTTCCGCTTTAAAGAGGATGTATCACCTTACTAAAAGTCTGCCTTAATCTCTTTCTTTTAGCTATTGTAACAATGCTGTGTTATCGTTTTCTTTTTGTTTGTTTTTTTTAAACTCTATAGAACTGCAGTTTGACAGTTTGAGAGCTTAGTTTTTCCCCGTGACGTCTTCTCCTCATTCTGATCGGCAACATGCTTGCCAATGAGAATACAGGAGAGATCCTCCTCCACGCTGGTCTGTCTGTAAGCTGCAGCACTCTCATTGGCTAGATATCGACAGGTTACCGACCCCCTGATTCAAGCAGGTTGGTGGCAGTGCATCGTAAGTAATAAATTATGTACTGTAACAACAAATGCCAGTATTGAATACATGGTAAAAAAATGCATTCAAAAAGGTAACACAGATTTTAACTGTGTCTATTATAGTAAATAGCCAGATGCTAAAATGTTCTGCTCTTTGAGACCTTTCTATATTTGTTCTGGCGCACCACCTGAGCCATTAGCACTGTAGCGTATCCATAATAAATCACTTGGTCTCTCCTGGGAGACAGAAAATGTTAGCTCTTCTTTTAAATTACGCTCTCACGGGTTTGTTAATCTGATTTTGAGAACACTCAAGGGTGCATGCTAGAAATACCAGTATTTAATAAATTTAATTTAATAATTTAATAAAAATAAAGCTTCAGAATTAAAATTTTGATGTGTGAATAAGGATTTATCACAATAAAATTACTAATATCTTAAATCAGAGAGGTCCACAATATGGCCCTAGGGCCAAATGCGGCCCTCTGATTTAATTGAGTCTGGCTGGTTTCCCAGCTGTAAAGCTATATATCAGTTCTGAGTTTCTGTGACAAGAAAAGTTGAAATATTTGATCAGTTTTATATAGAAAGCATGAAGTTGATACAATGTATCACTTCTAGTGCAGATAGAGTAGGTGCTCTCTCTCCCTGTGCAATAACACCAGTAATCCTCTCATGCTCACTCTCAACTCAAATTTCATCACACCACTCAAGTCCCCTGCCACAGAAGTCAATCCTGTGCACACCTCGCATCTCTCCCACCTCATATCCCTCAAATACATCTCTCATCACACACACACCTCATATCCTCTTACCATCACACACACCTAATACCCCCCCACAAACATAATCATATCCCCCCCACACATACAACTCATAACCCACACACACCCATCATACCACACACATCATATCCCACCCACTCACACCCCCCACCTACACACACATTGCATATCCGCACCCCCCCCACACACACACACACCTTCATCTCCCACCTACACCCTCATATCCCACATACCCAAACACGGCACATCCTACAAACCCACGCACTGCATAATCCTACAATCCTCATATCCCACACACACATACACACACCCATATCCCACACACACACCTACCTCATATCCCACACACAATATTCATATCCTAAAACACACGCACACATCACACCCCTCACAACTGACGTGCCACACAGACTGACACAAACTGATGTCCTACACCACACAAACCTAACAATTTGGTGACACCCATACCAAAATAATTGCCTACCCTGTCTTAAATCATATAATATGTAGTGTAGCAGGAAAGTTTTTATGGGGGTAGAACCATTTCTTTACATGGTTGTAAACAAAGCGTTCACAGGCTTCAAAGTGTTTTCTATACATGTATGGATAACTGTGTGGATGCTATAGAGGAGCGGTGTTCAATTCTAGCCCTCATATTCCAAGAACAAGCAAGGGATTGTCCCTACAAGAGAAGGGAGGGGTGTTAACAGCACAGGTGCGTCAAAATAGTACATCTGATTGACTCATCTGGAAAGAATATCATGAACTTGTGGCTTGTTGTGAATTTCTTAGAACAGACCCATTTTCCTGGAACAACTTAGCTACCTTTAAAAGAACTATATATTGCACTGACATTTTATTTTTATTGTGCAAAAAAAAAAAATACATTACATACTTAGCTTTATTGATTTGTATTGTGGGAGCTGTATTTATGCTAACTGAACAGTATGCTGAAACTACTTCCTCTAGTTCCTGTGTAAGAATCTTTGTGTACACCACCTTCCAACCTCCTTCACTTAATTTCTTATTGGACTGGAAAGACTAGCATTTTGTTATTTACAAATCACAGGGAAAGAGGGAGACCACAACAGATACATTCCTTACACAACAGTTTTAGATGCAATCCCAGGTAGAGAACCCTTATTTGAACGAATTGGGGGAGGTAGGGCATGACTGCCAGGGCAAGGCCCACCTCTCCAGAATATTTAGGGACTAGGTCTCAGGGCTGATGGTGGCAAGGGTGGGCTGGGGTTTTCCCAGTTCTATAAATATTTCCTTGTGTGGCTGCCTACGCACATTTATTCGGCGGCAGCGCAGCCTCACGGGGACCAGTTTTGTCGGATGGATTAGCTCCTTCAGACGGTCAAGATACTTGAGGGAAGAGCCTGGCTTTTACAGCTGTTGGATACCGCTGCTCCCAACTCATCCAATCCAGCCGGTAAGAAACTTTCTTCATCCTGTTTAGGCAGGGCTGATGGGAGGTCCTGGTGGTCACAGCCTTTTGCGAGCTATAGCACCAGCTCTCCCAGAGCATGGAGTCAGGAATGATGTAACAAGACTCCCTCTCCTTTAAAAGTGATTGGTTCAATTGCAGGGGCTCATCCTTTAGAGCCTCCCAAAGTAAACATTAAGTGTATCATAATTCATCATACAAATACGGAAGTTCATTTCACATGCTGCGTATCAAATTCCTACACACTGATATGCAAACTGATGTGTTACCAAAAAAGGATCCTTTAAACGTTCTTAGGTCTGTGACCAACCATTAAAGCAGACACTGTATTCAGCCATTACTAGGTAAATTCACTATCCGTATAAATGCAGATTACATATTTGGCCCCCTGCATTTGAACCAACAATGTTTAAAGGAGGAGCCTTGTTACATCATACCAGATGGCTCAGACTTCTAAGACCTTAAATACGAGTAAGAAAGGCATTCAGTAATCTAGTAATCCCTGAGGAAGCCACTCGTGTTGGGACGGAACGTGTAGGGCAAAGGGGGGGAGGCTTAATATCAAAGCACCATTACTCTGCAAGAGGAACCTACTGTTGCTTATATTATATATATATATATATATATATATATATATTTCCCCATACTTCCCTACATAGCCAATTAGTAATGATTTAAATTTATAATACTCAATGTAAAAATTCTTTGCTCTTGTATCCTTCTGAAAATCAAAGCAAAGTTTTTGGTGTTCTGATACCTGGTATACTCAATTATCTGTATAATATAGGAGTGCTAGCCTGCGAAGCTCCCTGTGTGCGTAACAGCACATACACAGTAGAGACTGCCGGAATGATGCCGTCATGCGCAGCAGAGACTGGCTGAACGTTCTGTTCCGGAGTGGGGCTGTCCAAACAGCTCACCACCTGTCTCTGCACCCGGGTCAGGGGCAGCAGCTGGGGCCGCTGGGTGGTAGTTTAGCCCATGTACACGGGCCTTCATACTAGTTTTAATATAAACTGATTGTCAGTGACAATATTAACTTAATGATCAAATGTTTTAGCAAGACAGAATAGCTATGGTTTTATCATAGAATAAGTAAAGGATAAGTTTTAATAATCATATAAACAAACATAATACAAATTAAAAAATAATTAGAGGAATGGATTTACAGTGAGGGAAAAAAATATTTGATCCCCTGCTGATTTTGTACGTTTGCCCACCTACAAAGAAATGATCAGTCCATAATTTTAATGGTAGGTTTATTTGAAGAGTGAGAGACAGAACAACAACAAAAAATCCTGAAAAACGCATTTAAAAAAAGTTAGAAATTGATTTGCATTTTACTGAGTGAAATAAGTATTTGACCACATATCAATCAGCAAGATTTCTGGCTCCCAGGTGTCTTTTATACAGGTAACAAGCTGAGGTTAGGATAACTCTCTTAAAGGAATAGTAATGTTTCATAATAAAAGCAGCTCTAATTAATCAACATAGTATTTGGACTTTGAAGAGTGTTATTTCAATTCTGTCAGAATTGTAGTTCAAGAGTAATTCAATGACAAAGTATCCCCCCCCCTTTTACTGATGTAACACTGTTCAGCCAGATCAGAAGGGATGTGCCCAGGTAGACTGCAGAGAGGGACAATCTTCAAATAAGATAAGTGAAAAAGCTGAAAAACTTGTCAAGGGGGGGCAGAGCCTTCATTGTTCTCATAGGAAGAAGATTGTCCCCTTCTGTTATCTGTCTGGTCTTACAACCAGATTCCACATCTGAGAAGAGATGGCTTACACTAGGTAAAAGGGGCAGAAGGGGAAACTTTGCTTGTGAATATCTCTCAAACCATAAAGGTTTGAGAGAAGACTTATATTGTTCTTCATGTTTTTAATGCCTACAAAATAAAATAAAGATAAAACAAATTATTACTATCCCTTTAAAGGGAGTGCGTCTAATCTCAGCTTGTTACCTGTATAAAAGACACCTGTCCACAGAAGCAATCAATCAATCAGATTCCAAACTCTCCACCATGGCGAAGACCAAAGAGCTGTCCAAGGATGTCAGGGACAAGATTGTAGATCTACACAAGGCTGGAATGGGCTACAAGACCATTGTCAAGCAGCTTGTTGAGAAGGTGACAACAGTTGGCATGATTATTCGCAAATAGAAGAAACACAAAATAACTGTCAATCTCCCTCAGTCTGGGGCTCCATGCAAGATCTCACCTCGTGGAGTTTCAATGATCATGAGCAAGGTGAGGAATCAGCCCAGAGCTACATGGGAGGATCTTGTCAATGATCTCAAGGCAGCTGGGACCATAGTCACCAAGAAAACAATTGGTAACACGCTACTCCGTGAAGGACTGAAATCCTGCAGTGCCTGCAAGGTCCCCCTGCTCAAGAAAGCACATGAACAGGGCCGTCTGAAGTTTCCCAATGAACATCTGAATGATTCAGAGGAGAACTGGGTGAAAGTGTTGTGGTCAGATGAGACCAAAATCGAGCTCTTTGGCATCAACTCAACTTGCCGTGTCTGGAGAAGGAGAAATGCTGCCTATGACCCCAAGAACACCATCCCCACCATCAAACATGGAGGTGGAAACATCATGCTTTGGGGGTGTTTTTCTGCTAAGGGGACAGGACAACTTCACCGCATCAAAGGGACGATGAACGGTGCCATGTACCTTGAAATCTTGGGTGAGAATCTCCTTCCTTCAGCCAGGGCATTGAAAATGGGTCATGAATAGGTATTCCAGCATGACAATGACCCAAAACACACGGCCAAGGCAACAAAGGAGTGGCTCAAGAAGAAGCACATTAAGGTCCTGGAGTGGCCTAGCCAGTCTGGTGGCCAACTACAAGAAACGTCTGACCTCTGTGATTGCCAACAAGGGTTTTGCCACCAAGTACTAAGTCATGTTTTGAAAAGGGGTCAAAACTTTTTTCACTCAGTAAAATGCAAATCAATTTATAACTGTTTTAAAATGGGTTTTCCTGGATTTTTTTTGTTGTTATTCTGTCTCTCACTGTTCAAATAAACCTACCACTAAAATTATAGACTGATCATTTCTTTGTCAGTGGGCAAATGTACAAAATCAGCAAGGGATCAAATAATTTTTTCCCTAACTGTACAGACGTCAATTAGAGCGGTAAACACACACAAAAAAATCACATTGTAAAACCTGTATATGCCACTAATCAACAATCTACTAAGGTGGAAAGAAAGGTGATTTTCTGCACTTGTAAGTAATTAATTATGCAGGCTTTATCTTACCAAATAAGAGAACACGGTTGAGATTATATTCCTCAACTGCTAAATTTAAAATCTCTAATTGCAAACTAAAAACAGAAATGACATAGGCAATTTAAAGTGATGTGTCACCTATGTATAACATAACCCTTTGAGTACCACAACAAGTGTACACAACACTGATTTGCAATGCATTGTATACCCCTCTGGCACTCAAAGGGTTATAAGAAAACCAACATAAATACAGAAATCTCTAAGTGGGATTTCTATCAGAGCTTGAGGGAAGCACTGTATACCATACACTGCTCAAGGTTACTCACTACTCAGATCATTTAAATCAACTCTGCTGTTTGTAAATGATGGGGTGCATTTCTATGGTCAGTTTATGTAAAGTTCTTCTATTCAAATGAGAAATGCATTCAGACATTCTGTATTAATACATTTGTGCTGTGACTACAAACACAGAATGCCCTAAGCTGGAAATAGTTAATCGTAACCCACTCTTTGATACATGAGCAACATACCTGTAATATTGTCTTCTAGAGTCCCTGAAGGGTCTCTTGTGGTGCCGGTGGGATGATACAAATTATGTGATTCGCATCAAAGGGGTGGGGCTTAACAGGCTGTGTAATAAAATGAGCGGGAAGTGGGTGGGAACTAGAAAGAACAGCATGGGGAAGGAGACGACCCTGTAATTCACTGCAAAAAACTGAGTCTACAGAGCAAATCAGGAGTTCCCAGGTATATTGAGCGAGCACAGTAAATACGTGAAGGTGTTTGTATTTATCACATTTGCACACTGAAGCTAATGAAAGGAAAGGATAGCGATATAAAGCACAAAGTGCCAGACAAGGAAATGTAACTGCACGATGGTGCCAATGTAAAACAATAAAGGAGGGAAATGTATTTTTGTACAGTGGAAATAGAAGTACCCAAAATGTTTCCACTCTAATCAGCATTTTTTGTTCTTAGCAAGACTTAAATTGTATAAATTGATCGGTATTAAAAGGGGGACTTTACCTATAAAAGTCTATAGAATTCATGTGAAACAATCAGCTGGACACACACTCTGGCACTCAAAGGAACACCAACACCTGAGGTTATATAGACGTAAATACCCCGTACTTCGTTTGCGTTCGTAAACATGCTCTGTTTGTTTTCTGAGGCCTAATATCCAGTCATATATTTTCTCTGAGGGAACAGCTATTCCTGCCTATCTATTGCAGGGCTCCCATGGTTTGTCTAGGATTATCTGTACATGGGCTGAGATAACATAACAGCCTTTCTGAAAACAAAAGCAGTGAGCACTAGTCACAATCAACTGTCATTATGTCTTAACCCTTTGAGTTCAAGATGGGTATGCAACACACTGCAAAGCATTGCGTACCCATCTGGCACTCAAAGGGTTAACTCTATACAAACAGCTTTAACTAAATGCTCTATGAAATGGACTAGTTAAAAAGCAAATTTATGATTATTTTAGGGATGCAACATATGCATAATTAATTTTTGCATATACCGGCTTTAACCCTTTGAGTGCCAGAGGGGTACGGAATGCATTGCAAAGCAATGCATTCCGTACCCCTCTGGCACTCAAAGGGTTAAGTTTGTTATTTAAGGTTATATCAACCTACTTCATTATTTTTGTGTTCGCTTTCCTTTAAAAGATCAAACTAGGTAAGAGTCCTTCTTACAGCAAGGCTGTATGTGGACAGATTTATACAGAATACCCCTAAAAATTTAGAAACAATTACATTTTTAGGAGCCTGGACACACAAGGCTTCTGTGATTTTTTCACCCCTGCATGAACCCTTTGAGTGCCAGAAAGTTGTTTTATTCAAATGTTCGGACTAACGGGAAGTGAGAAGCATCTTCATCATTTCTGAAAATCTGAACATTGAGAGTTTAAACACATTCTATGGAGAACTGTTAGTAAATCCCCTTTCTCTTAGAATTCAACAAAACTGCCTGGGCACCAGGTAAACGATAGGCTAACTCTGTGGCCACTAGGAGGCACTGTAAAATAAAGAACAGTTTAAAACAGTGATAACTTTTGGAAGCGTCCTCTCTCAACAACTGCAATAACCTTGTTTTACTGGGTACAAGAAGTCTTACAATATTTTTTCTTAATAAAACGATGAGAAAAAATAAAAGCTAAGACTAGCGGGAAAGCTATTGTGTCCAAAACAAATGCAGGGATTTTTTTTTTTTT